>NC_069427.1:41640965-41712910 GCF_026875155.1 Cherax quadricarinatus
ACCCATTATGTACCTCTGTAATCTTTTGACTACCGTCCACAGGATGGGTATGGGGTGCATGATAAACGTATTAAACTAACTTCATCCCTAAAACATCCTTCCTCTACTCACCTATGTTCACCCTCATGTTATCACCTGGGGATATTTTAACTCGACGACCCAACATGATGTTAGGAGACAGAGTAACCAAAACCACTCTTAACACCACCTACACTCTGGCTCCTAACGTTATGTTGGGTCGTCGGATTAGCCGCTCAAGGATTAGCCGCTCAGGGATTAGCCACTCAGGGATAAAACACACTACCATGCAGTACAGGGACTGACGTTATGAAGTACGGAGAATCTCTCGGATCACGCAGCCTCTGAAATACATATACTTTTATTGTTCTTTGTTATGTGTGTTTGAGTTTCTCCATTATTGAAAATTTTCATTTACATTTCTCCCTGAATTAAAAAGTACATGATGATGAAGTGAGCTAAGGTTATGTCTGTACTTCAGAGGATTCAGCTGCATGAGGCTGGCTAGCTGTGATCTCAGCGTGGAGAGCTGTCAGCAGTTGATGCAGCAGCTGACCGCTACAGGAGTGACAGTGTGGGGTGGCTTCTATGTCTCCTCCACTAACATCCCACAGGTGGAGGAGGCACAGCTCAGGGACTTCACTGACGACCTTATGGGATGTGTTTTTTGGAGGTGAGGGTCGCACCGTTATTTTCCTACCCATCCTTTCTTTCTTCCACCATCATATTTACCTTCCTGTCTTCTTTCCCTTCCAGTAATACAAGTTTAGTAACCAGCAACGTTCCATCATAGTACAGTAATTCCTCTTTGTTATATGAGCTATAAATAAGAAGACTGTGTTAAACACCTGATACCTTGATTTCTGGTCATGTAAGTTGGTATGAAAATCTTACACTCTTCACACGTTCACTATATACATATGTATGCTACTTATATTTCTTGTAGTGCGACAACATGACTGATAACAACATAACAGTCATATACTTTGTGATAAATGCATAAAATATCAGCACTCTTGTAGACATTTATATTGTTAATAGATCTAAATGGAGAGCAATCGCTAAACTGGCCCTGGTATGCTATGGGGCCATTTTGAAATAAGGTTAGTTTTTTAAATTAGTATTATTATCATTATTATTATCATTATTATTATGTGAGCAAATCACCTGCAAGAGGTTTACAGGACATCACCTGAATTATTACCTGCAAGTAACTTGGGTGAGATAAGTGAGACTTACTCACAGTAGGTCTCTGAACTGCAGTTCCTTCAACTGCACACTTCTTCACCACTCTCACAAAAAACTAGACCTGACATTAAATTAATAATTATAATATTAAAACCAGTTACTCTAGAATATTAATGTTGTGCTGGGAACACAATGTGATTACTACATATAAATTATTGATGTTATTAAAAAGGAACTTTTTATTACCACTTACCTGGAGTTTACCTGGAGAGAGTTCCGGGGGTCAACGCCCCCGCGGCCCGATCTGTGACCAGGCCTCCTGGTGGATCAGAGCCTGATCAACCAGGCTGTTGCTGCTGGCTGCACGCAAACCAATGTACGAGCCACAGCCCGGCTGGTCAAATTAGATTTAGATTTTGCCACCGAAGTGGCTAGTTTATTGTGCACCCCATATCCATCCTGTGGACGGTAGCGCGAGAGCATATGGATACACAAAAGGCCTAGGAACTAGGCTCCAAAGGGTTAACAGGAATACATATGGATTTATATCTACATATCTATAGTTCACTTATCTGTTACAAGCAAATTTAGGAAATTTGCTTAGTATATCTGGTATCTTATTTTCATTAATAAGATATCTTGACATGTCACATAGGTTATTATACTGTCTGTCTCTGTATTCCTCAATAAGTGGACAATTAAGCACATAGTGTTCAAGAGAATGACCATATGCCTGATCACATAATTTACATTTGCCCCAACAGCCTGATACATTTAGGCCGATCTCCTTAACTAGTTGTCTTTGTAAAACTTTTGAAAGAATGATGCTTAACAGACTGTACTACAGAATCAGACATCAACTTTCCCCCTACCTCTATGGGTTCATGAAAGGTAAAAGTGTGCAGAACTGTATTTCCACCTTTCTCACTGCACACACCTCTACTAGTTTTACCACTTTTCTTGATCTAAAATCTGCATTTGATATTGCGAACAGAACCGTTATACTACATGAACTAGCCAAAATGAATATTGGTGGTAGCTTACTCTGCTGGATAATAGGATACCTGTCAAATAGAGTATCCTCTGTCCTTTACCAAGGCTTCAGAAGTGATTCTAAAGAAATGTCTTTAGGTACACCGCAGGGAGGAGTTCTTAGTCCCATGCTA
The DNA here is from genome assembly GCF_026875155.1 of Cherax quadricarinatus. Lineage (NCBI taxonomy): Eukaryota > Metazoa > Arthropoda > Malacostraca > Decapoda > Parastacidae > Cherax > Cherax quadricarinatus. Next base: position 41,643,338 of record NC_069427.1, read on the forward strand.
TTTAATATTCTGATTAATAAGAAAACAGAAGAACTATATACAAAAAGGGGTAATCAGTCCCTCAACCTAAACACCACCTCGTCTTTTGTATATAGTTCTTCTGTTTTCTTATTATGTCCAAGAATCTGTATTGATAAAGCCACTGGATGGTGAAACGTCTACAATAAAGATAACCAGATGTTGCACAAGTGTCTTAACTCCACAATAAAGGTAAGTGGCATTTAATTATTGTTTATTTTGCATGTCCCATTCCTTTCCATATAAGGAAATGTATATTTCATGTAAAAAAAAAAAAATCAGTCTTTGGGGTGTCAGGAACGGATTAATTCTATTTTCATTATTTCTTATGGGCAAAATTAACTCGACCAACGGCAATTTCGACCAATGGCAAGCCCTTTGGAACGGATTAATTCCATTGGTTGCAGGTCCACTGTATTACCAATATCCCACCAGAGAAGAGAGTATTACCAATATACCACCTAGGAAGCACGCCGTGCCGTGCCGTGCCATGCTGTGCCGTGCCGTGCCGTGCCGTGCCATGCCATGCCGTGCTGTGCCGTGCCATGCCATGCCATGCCATGCCGTGCTGTGCCGTGCCGTGCCGTGCCGTGCCGTGCCGTGCCGTGCCGTGCCATGCCGTGCCGTGCCGTGCCGTGCCGTGCCGTGCCGTGCCATGCCATGCCATGCCATGCCGTGCTGTGCCGTGCCGTGCCATGCCGTGCTGTGCCGTGCCGTGCTGCCGTGTTCTTTCATGTTTTTTCACAGTCTCTCTTGCGTACTAGAACTTCAAACTGTGCCAGCGAACTTATAAGATATATCCCTCTAGTGTTTGGAAATAATTTTGCAGAAAATATCTAGTGTACAATAAGGCAGCATAACCATACTCTCAGAGGGGAACGTTAAGCCTAGTGTGCCAGTGACAATAATATTAGAACCTTTTTGTCAGAGGAAAGACAGTTTCGCTGATAATAGTGTTATACATAGTGTTGTAGTGTGTACCACAGTGGTATATGGATAATAAATGATAAGATGAAATTTAAAACTGAAGTGTTAGGCCCAAAGAGGCAGGTTCATGTTGTAAACAGTCGTCAGAACCCTCCCACGTAGATCTACTAGTCTACCTGACTTAAAATTAGTGATTCCATGGAATAAAACATTCCTGTTGAAATACGAAGAGGTGCAAAATCTCGAGGAAATATGAAAAGTGTACAGTTTTGTAGAAATATGATAAACAGTGTATAGTTGTTAGTACTTATTGTGATGGAGTGACGTATACAGTGTGTAGTTGTTAGTACTTATTGTGATGGAGTGACGTATACAGTGTGTAGTTGTTAGTACTTATTGTGATGGAGTGACGTATACAGTGTGTAGTTGTTAGTACTTATTGTGATGGAGTGACGTATACAGTGTGTGGTAAACCTGTAGTTAACAGCGGTCACAATATATGCAAAGAAATCATTATTCCTCCAGTAATCTCCATATATTGAAGCCATTGGCGTCCAAACACGCAAGTTATACTTTCTGTATCAAACTGAACACACATTAACATTTAATTTTTTTTTCTAGTAGTCTTTTTATGAGCTAGTCCAATATCACCCAGTGAGCTAATCCGGATCTGCTCGGAATCATCCAACAACAGGATTCAAACGGATTCGTTGATAACAATATATCCTCTGACTGGTTTCACTAACATCATGATGGGCTCTACGTGCCCCATCAAACACTCAGACAGAAACTACAGCAAATAGTTACAATACAGATAGACAGATCTACTGTTAAGGTGCTTATCAGGAAAAAAGATATACATTGATCCACTAGCTGGATTCTACCAGATTCGCTGGATTCGACCGGATTCAAATGGATTTTGCTGGATTCGGGCGGGTTCAAATGCTTTTTGTGGAAACAAAGCCGGATTCGGGTGGATTCAAACGGTTTCGTTGGAAATAAAGCCAAATCGGAAGAACTGTTACAAAAAATTAAATACATCGGGGAATTATAGACTAGCTAGCTAGGAGAGTTGTCAAATATTGTAAGATGAACACTACCATGAAGATCTGTGTAGTCTGCAGAAAGAGTAAGGGACGAAAACATGCCTGGATTGCTTGCCATCTGTTTGGTCAATGGTCCCATGGTATATGCAGGGATTTTAAACCAGTGGCCACACTTGACATAAACTCGGAGAGATGTTTTTGGGTCTGCCCAAACAAGATACACCTGTATGAGGAAATAACATCTATATTAAAAGACAAGAACAATAAAACATCCTTCTTGAAAGACATGTCAGCATGGTATGACAACTGAGAAAAAAAAATCGTTGGTAGGGATGGAGCTGTCTTGGACAGTGCTCCTGAAGTGGCTAGTCTGTCCTGGAGGACAGTGCTGAGGGTGCTAGTGTTGTCCTGGAGGAAAGTGCTGAGGGTGCTAGTGCTGTCCTGGAGGACAGTGCTGAGGGTGCTAGTGTTGTCCTAGAGGAAAGTGCTCCAGAGGGTCCTAGTGATGTCTTAGAAAATAGAGCTCGTGAGGGTACTAGTGTTGTCCTGGAGGACACTGAAGACAACCTTATTCAGTCCACAGAGTTTCAAAATAGAGGTACTGCTGGAGATGGATCAAAATGGGATGAGACCTCAGGGAATAGTGTCGATACACTACCAGCAAAACCTGGTGGAAGCACTGATGTCCATACAGGGGTAAAAGGTATTGAGTAAACAGGAAAAATAAATGCACCAGCAGCGAACGCAGCTACAATAAATCCTAGCAAACAGAAGTCCAATCTTTGTAAATACTATGCCTTGGGTATCTGCAGGCACGGTATATCTGGTAAAACAGGCGGGACCTTTGACCATCCCAAAAAATGCCGCACCCACATGACAACAGGAGAGTGCAACTTCCCTTCTTGCAACTTATTTCACCCAGAAATGTGTCACTCATCAATCCATGAAAGAAAATGCTACAATGCATACTGCCAGGCACATCATCTAAAGGGGACTAGAAGACACAGACCAGCCACACTATGGGAAACAAAAGAGAGGAGCCACAACCTCTCCAGGGACAGAGGATTTTTAGGGCCAGAAGGTAAAAAAGACTGGCAAGAAATGACAATTATCTTACACCACCTGAAAACACTTCTGGAGCAGAGGCATGGACATTGGCCTCTACCCCAGAACAACATATATTAGAGTCAGCAAATAAACCCCCCCTAAATTCCACCAATACGACATTTGTCTTTGCAAACATACAGGGTCTAAAGCCGTCAAAAAACAAAATTCCTTACATCAAGAGACTGCTCATGGAGTCAAATGCAATGTTTGCAGCATTCACAGAGACCCACATAAAGGATCATTATGACAACGAAATATGGATCCCAGGTTATAACCTATTCCGATGAGAAAGACTAAACAGACAAGGGGGAGGGGGGTTGGCCTGTATGTCACAGAGTCGCTCATTTGCACAGAACTACTAAACACCTCAAATGATGTAGTTGAAGTTTTGGCGGTAAATATCAAAAACCAAAACCTTGTTATTGTGGTAATATACAAGCTTCCAGATACAACTTCCCAGCAATTCCAGGATTAGATTTTGCCACCGAAGTGGCTAGTTTATTGTGCACCCCATATCCATCCTGTGGACGGTAGCGCGAGAGCATATGGATACACAAAAGGCCTAGGAACTAGGCCCCAAATGGCTAACAGGAATACATATGGATTTATATCTACATATCTATAGTTCACTTATCTGTTACAAGCAAATTTAGGAAATTTGCTTAGTATATCTGGTATCTTATTTTCATTAATAAGATATCTTGACATGTCACATAGGTTATTATACTGTCTGTCTCTGTATTCCTCAATAAGTGGACAATTAAGCACATAGTGTTCAAGAGAGTGACCATATGCCTGATCACATAATTTACATTTAGTTTGATCATCATCTGTGTGTCTCCCAAACTGCCAGAAGTACTTGTAACCAAGCCTAAGCCTGACCACTACAACATCAGTCAGTCTGTTCACATTGCACGTTGCTCCATAAACATACTTATCTACGTTCATGTTATCATAGTGGGTTATAGATCTACTCAGGCTTCTAACTGCATTCCTATAACAATCATTTTCATTATTTACTTCTCTCCTAATATTATTCCTAATGCTTGACACAGTTATACCAAAGTTATATTCTACATTCTCCTTCTGGGTACTCTTCTTGGTTAACATATCAACTTTATCATGAAGGAGTAATCCAATGTGTGATGGGATCCATAGCAATTGTACATTAATTCCTTTGTCCCTGATTTTTCAGTATCTATACCTGGCTTCTCCAATGAGCATGTTGTTAGAGTCATTATATGATTCAAGAGCCTTCAATGATGACATAGAATCAGTAATGATGATAGAGTCAAGCTCAGTGTCATAGGTTAGCTTTAGCGCCATTAGGATTGCAAACAATTCAGTTTGCAATGTAGACGCCCAGTTGTTAATTCTTATGCCTAACTCAACAAATTTATTATCGTTCTTAACTAGGGAGGTGGCAACAAGAGCAGATGCAGCCCTGCCAGAAGACTCCTGTTTAGATCCATCAGTGTATATAACTTGTGATAACTTATTACTACCAGCTAGGCGAGAAATTTCTTCTTGAGCAGTTGCTTTAACAAGTGATTTAAGGAAGGGATTACTAGCAATAAGCTTCTTGGGAGGGACTTGCAGGTATGTTATATTAAATGAACACATCTTCCATGGAGGGGTGAAATGCTCTTGTTGCCTACAGTGATACAGTTCATGCAGGTTATAAAACTTAATGCAATTGCACTTTTTCACAATCCATTTAGATCTGTGTGTATTTACTTCTAGACACTTAGTAAGGTTCACTGTGACAGAGTCTGGTTCATTTCTTAACATTCTAATACCGAGTACAGTGTTAATCTCAACAATCCTATCACTGATACTAGAAATACCAAGTTCCTTCCGCATATTAAGAACCTTTGTTGATTTGGGACAACCAAGAATAATTCTGAGAGCTTTATTTTGCATTAACTCCAAGGGTCGGAGAGAACGTTTTCTGTATAGACATTAGTGATTCCACCAGCTTTTACTGGTAATGCTTAACACACGGGTTCGATTCCTGGCAGGGTAGAAACATTTCAACACGTTTCCTTACACCTGTTGTCCTGTTCACCTAGCATCAAATAGGTACCTGGGTGTTAGTCGATTGGTGTGGGTTGCATCCTGGGGACAAGATTCAGAACCCCAATGGAAATAAGACAGTCCTCGATGATGCAATGACTTTCTTGGGTTATACTGGGTGGCTAACCCTCCGCGATTAAAAATCCGAACAAAATCTTATCTGTCAACACTATTCCCTGAGGCATCATCCCCTTTTGTTCGATCTCCAGCAGTATCTCTACTTTGTACCTTTGTAAATTGTATAACATTGTCTTTACCTGTTTCATCACTAGGGCCATTATCTCCATTTGGTGCTCTGTCTTCCAGAACATCACTAGCACCTTCTGGGGCACTGTCCTCCAAGACCTGCCACCCATTTTATTTTCGTAGCTGTTATACCAGGCTGACATATCTTTCAAGAAGGATATTTTATTGGTGTTTTTGTCTTTTAATATAGATATAATTTTCTCCCACAGGTGTTTCTCGTTTGGGCAGACCCAAAATCATTTCTCTGATTTTATATCAAAAGTGGTCGCTGGTTTAAAGTTTTTGCATGACCCATGGGACCATTTACCACAGAGATTGCATACAGTCCAGGCATGACTTCATCTGTTACCCTTTCTGCAGATTACACAGATTTTCATGGTGCTGGTCATTTACAACTCCTGACACTTTACATGCTTACATATTAATTTTATACCAATGTGTATAATATAAAAATTAATATATTTTTTCCTCCTTAGGATGGACAAGGAGAACATCTGGGTGTACTAGCAAGAAGGAGAACTTAAAATTGCTACACACAACAGCTACTTCGCTGCTGCCCCAGTCATTCTGTACAATAAACATTCACATAGAACCTTAATTGAAAGTGGAGATAAATGAACCCCCATGAAGGATATCTGAGCATATTAAATCCGACTTGGGGTATGACTTATTGATGGAGTATGAGCAAAAACAGCTTAGCTGGTTTTGGAAGTTGAAAATTCAATACTTGCAGTTTGTGAGTAACGTGTAGGTCAGTGGTCAGAAAGTTACATTCAGAGCCACAGTATACCTCAAGGTTATCAAGTACACAACTTTTGCTCCTGGGTTCATTAACTATCTGTTTTTGCCTGAGAAACTAATATTTAAATCAGTATGAACATATCTACTAGGAACCTCTGGTTATAGTGGGAGTACAATGGGAAATAAATCACTTTGTCTTACTTTTTTTGGGTCATCCTGGATGATAATTTACATATGTTACTATATATAATAATTGTACTTATGTATACCTGTACCTAAATAAACTTACTTAATCTGCATGAACACATTTGAACAACTATTAAAATTCAAATTCAAATGTATATTTCTCTGTAAAGATTACAATGGGTGGTTTACATATAGAACAATAATTACAAAGAAGGCCACTAGCAGGCCTAACAGGCCTAGGCATTTCGTGCAGAAAAATAGTAATTCTTACTCTATATTACATATGATTAAATGGATTTACAATAGTGAGGTAGTTCAGAACATTTAAGAATATAAGAACTTGAAAAATTAGTAATGAGAATGGTTGTGTTGGCATGATACAAAGTTTATATTAAAGTTCCTATACAGAAGTATGTCTGCTAAACTTACGACTACCTTCACATTTATTAGGTAATGACTATATTTGGAATTTTATGTTTAGTCATTTGCGTCAGTGTAGGTGTAAATGTGTGTGTGTGTGTGTGTGTGTGTGTGTGTACTCACCTATTTGTACTCACCTATTTGTGGTTGCAGGGGTCGAGTCCTAGCTCCTGGCCCCGCCTCTTCACCGGTTACTACTAGACCCTCTCTCTCCCCGCTCCATGAGCTTTATCAAACCTCGTCTTAAAACTGTGTATGGTTCCTGCCTCCACTACGTCATTTTCTAGGCTATTCCACTGCCTTACAACTCTATGACTGAAGAAATACTTCCTACTATCTCTCTGACTCATTTGTGTGTGTGTGTGTGTGTGTGTGTGTGTGTGTGTGTGTGTGTGTGTGTGTGTGTGTGTGTGTGTGTGTGTGTACTCACCTAGTTGTACTCACCTAGTTGGGGGTCGAGTCCAAGCTCCTGGCCCTGCCTCTTCACTGGTCGCTACTAGGTCACTCTCCCTGAACCGTGAGCTTTATCATACCTCTGCTTAAAGCTATGTATGGATCCTGCCTCCACTACATCGCTTCCCAAACTATTCCACTTACTGACTACTCTGTGGCTGAAGAAATACTTCCTAACATCCCTGTGATTCATCTGTGTCTTCAACTTCCAACTGTGTCCCCTTGTTACTGTGTCCAATCTCTGGAACATCCTGTCTTTGTCCACCTTGTCAATTCCTCTCAGTATTTTGTATGTCGTTATCATGTCCCCCCTATCTCTCCTGTCCTCCAGTGTCGTCAGGTTGATTTCCCTTAACCTCTCCTCATAGGACATACCTCTTAACTCTGGGACTAGTCTTGTTGCAAACCTTTGCACTTTCTCTAGTTTCTTTACGTGCTTGGCTAGGTGTGGGTTCCAAAGTGGTGCCGCATACTCCAATATGGGCCTAACGTACACGGTGTACAGGGTCCTGAACGATTCCTTATTAAGATGTCTGAATGCTGTTCTTAGGTTTGCCAGGCTCCCATATGCTGCAGCAGTTATTTGGTTGATGTGTGCCTCAGGAGATGTGCCTGGTGATATACTCACCCCAACATCTTTTTCCTTGAGTGAGGTTTGTAGTCTCTGACCCCCTAGACTGTACTCCGTCTGCAGTCTTCTTTGCCCTTCCCCAATCTTCATGACTTTGTACTTTTCGGGGTTGAACTCCAGGAACCAATTGCAGGACCAGATCTGCAGCCTGTCCAGATCCCTTTGTAGTTCTGCCTGGTCTTCATCCAAATGAATTCTTCTCATCAACTTCACGTCATCTGCAAACAGAGTCTATTCCTTCTGTCATGTCATTCACAAATACCAGACACAGCACTGGTTCTAGGACTGACCCTTGTGGGACCCTACTCGTCACAGGTGCCCACTCTGACACCTCGCCACTTACCATGATTCGCTGCTGTCTTCCTGACAAGTATTCCATGATCCATTGTAGTGCCTTCCCTGTTATCCCTGCTTGGTCCTCCAGTTTTTGCACTAATCTCTTTGTGGAACTGTGTCAAACGCCTTCTTACAGTCCAAGAAAATGCAATCTACCCACCCCTCTCTCCCTCTTGTCTTACTGCTGTCACCCTGTCATAGAACTCCAGTAGGTTTTTGACACAGGATCTCCTATCCCTGAAACCATGTTGGCTGCTGTTGATGAGATCATTCCTTTCTTGTTGTTCACCACTCTTCTCCTGATAATCTTCTCAATGACTTTGCATGCTATACATGTCAATGACACTGGACTGTAGTTTAGTGCTTCATGTCTAACTCTTTTTGAAAAATTGGGACTACATTTGCTGTCTTCCATTCCTCAGATAATCTCCCTGTTTCGATAGATGTGTTGAATATTGTTGTTAGGGGTACACATAGCGCCTTTGCTCCCTCTCTCAGGACCCATGGGGAGATGTTATCCGATCCCATCGCCTTTGAGGTATCTAGCTCACTCAGAAGCCTCTTCACTTCTTCCTCGGTTGTGTGTACTGTATCCAACACTTGGTGGTGTACTCCACCTCTCCGTCTTTCTGGAGTCCCTTCTGCCTCCTCTGTGAACACTTCCTTGAATTTCATGTTGAGTTCCTCACATACTTCACGGTCATTTCTTGTTGTCTCTCCTCCTTCCTTCCTTAGCCTGATTACCTGATCCTTGACTGTTGTTTTCCTCCTGATGTGGCTGTAAAACAGCTTTGGGTAAGATTTGGCTTTCGCTGCTATGTCGTTTTCATATTGTCTTTGGGCCTACCTTCTTACCTGTGCATATTCATTTCTGGCTCTACGACTGCTTCCCTTATTCTCCTGGGTCCTTTGCCTACTATACTTATTCCATTCCCTAGCACACTTGGTTTTCGCCTCCCTGCACCTCTGGGTGAACCATGGGCTCATCCTGGCTTTTTCATTATTCATGTTACCCTTGGGTACAAACCTCTCCTCAGCTTCCTTACATATTGTTGTTACATATTCCATCATCTCGTTTACTGGCTTCCCTGCCAGTTCTCTGTCCCACTGAACCCCGTTCAGGAAATTCCTCATTGCCGCATAGTCCCCTTTCTTGTACTTTGGCTTCATTCGCCCTGACCTTCCTGCTTCCCCCACCACTTGTAACTTTACTGTACTCACCTAATTGTGGTTGCAGGGGTCGAGACTCAGCTCCTGGCCCCGCCTCTTCACTGAGTGCTACTAGGTCCTCTCTCTCCCTGCTAAATAAGCTTTATCATGCCTCAACTTAGAGCTATGTATGGTTCCTGCCTCCACTACCTCAGTGCTAGGCTGTTCCACTTCCTGACAACTCTATGACTGAAGAAATACTTCCTAACATTCCTGTGACTCGTCTGAGTCTTCAATTTCCAATTGTGACCCCTTGTTTCTGTGTTCCCTCTCTGGAACATCCTGTCTCTGTCCACCTTGTCTATTCCACGCAGTATTTTGTATGTTGTTATCATGTCTCCCCTAACCCTCCTGTCCTCCAGTGCCGTCAGGCCGATTTCCCTCAACCTTTCTCTGTAGGACAGTCCCCTTAGCTCTGAACCTAACCTTGTCGGAAACCTTTGCACTTTCTCTAATTTCTTGACGTGCTTGATCAAGTGTGGGTTCTAAACATGTGCTGCATACTCCAATATGGGCCTGACATACACGGTATACAGTGTCTTGAACGATTCCTTACTAAGGTGTCGGAACGCTATTCTCAGGTTTGCCAGGTGCCCATATGCTGCAGCAGTTATCTGGTTGATGTGTGCTTCTGGATACGTTCTCGGTGTTATACTCAACCCAAGATCTTTCTCCTTGAGCGAGGTTTGCAGTCTTTGGCCACCTAGCCTATACTCCGTCTGCGGTCTTCTTTGCCATTCCCCAATCTTCATGACTTTGCATTTGACGGGGTTAAATTAGAGAAGCCAGGTATCCAGTCTGTCCAGGTCTCTTTGAAGTCCTACCTGATCCTCTTCTGATTTAATTTTCCTCATTAACTTCACATCATCTGCAAACAGGGACACTTCTGAATCTAACCCTCCCATCATGTCATTCACATATACCAGAAATAGCACTGGTCCTAGAACCGACCCCTGTGGGACCCCGCTCGTCACAGGTGCCCACTGTGATACCTCATAACGTATCACGACTCGTTGTTTCCTCCCTGTCAGGTATTCTCTGATCCATTGCAGCACCCTTCCTGTTATATGCGTCTGATCCTCTAGCTTCTGCACCAATCTCCTGTGAGGAACTGTATCGAAGGCCTTCTTGCAGTCCAAGAAGATGCAATCAACCCACCCCTCTCTCTCGTGTCTTACTTCTGTTACTTTATCATAAAACTTCAGTAGGTTTGTTTCGTTCCAGGTGCTCCACCACTCTTCTGATAATCTTCTCCATTACTTTGCATACTATGCTTGTCAGAGACACTGGTCTATAGTTTAGTGCCTCTTTTCTGTCTCCTTTTTTTAAATATGGGTGATACATTTGCCATATTCCATACCTCAGGAAGTTGACCAGTTTCAAGGGATGTGTTGAAGATTGTGGTTAGTGGCACACACAGCATTTCTGCTCCCTCTCTTAGGACCCACGGGGAGATGTTGTCTGGTCCCATTGCCTTTGAGGTATCAAGGTCCCTTAGCATATTCTTCACCTACTCCTCAGTTGTTTGTATGTCATCTAACACTTGTTGGTGCATTCCTTGATGGTGTCCCCCTCTGTTCTGTCCACCCAGAGGCCTTCCTGTCTCCACTGTAAATATTTCCTTCAATCTCTTGAGCTCCTCACATACCTCTTGATCACTTCTGGTGAGTTCCCCACCTTCTTTCCTCAGCCTGATCACCTGGTCTTTGACTGTTGTCTTCCTCCTAATGTGGCTATAAAGCAGTTTTGGGTCAATTTGCTTTCGATGCTATGCCGTTTTCGTACTGTCACTTGGCCTCCCTCCTTATCTGTGCACACTCGTTTCTGGCTCTTCGACTAGTCCCTCTATTTTCCTGGGTCCTTTGCCCCCTGTATCTTTTCCATTCTCTTTTGCACTTAGTTTTTGCCTCCCTACACCTTCGGGTAAACCAAAGACTCGCTTTGGTCTTCACATTATTTCTATTGCCCTTGGGAACAAACCTTTCCTCTGCCTCCTTGCATTTTGTTGTTACATATTCCATCATTTCATTTACTGACTTTCCTTTCAATTCTCTGTCCCACTGAACCTCCTGCAGGAAGTTCCTCATACCTGTGTAGTCCCTCTTTTTATAGTTTGGCTTTCCCCATTCAACTCCTGTTACCCTCTACTTGTAATTCTACTATGTATTCAAAACCATGTGATCACTAGCTCCAAGGGATCTCTCATATGTGATGTCCTCAATGTCTGAACTGCTCAGGGTGAACACAAAGTCCAGTCTTGCTGGTTTATCCTCCCCTCTCTCTCTGGTAGTGTCCTTAACATGTTGATGCATAAGGTTTTCCAGTACCACATCCATCATCTTGGATCTCCATGTTTCGGGACCCCAGTGTGGCTCCAGGTTTTCCCAGTCGATCTCCCTGTGGTTGAAATCACCCATAACCAGTAACTTTGTTCTGCTCGAGTGAGCCCTTCTTGCCACCTCGGCCAGTGTGCCTACCATTGCTCTGTTGCTCTCTTCATATTCCTCTTTTGGCCTCCTACAGTTCTGTGGTGGATTATACATCACTGCAATGACTACCTTATGTGCCCCAGACTGAAGTGTACCTACTATGTAGTCCCTTCCTCCAATTTCATCCATGCCTTCCATTTCCTCAAATCTCCATCGGTCTTTTATAAGCAGTGCAACCCCTTCTCCTCCTCTGCTCCTTCTATCTTTCCTCAGGATCTCATATCCTGGTGGGAAGACTGTATCTGTTATTGTCTCAGTGAGTTTCGTTTCTGTGACTGCTATGATGTCTGGGGACTTCTCATTGATTCTATCATGCCACTCCTCATATTTATTCATTATTCCATATGTGTTCATGCACCAAACCTTCAACTTCTTTTCCAATACTGTGATCCTGGAAGAAGATTGGGGTTGGGGGATCGGGAGCCCTGGCAGAGGCCTATGGGGGGGTTGCGATGGGGGTGGGGGCAGAGTTCCCATAGGGGTTGCTGTATGGGTGGGGTTTGTGGTGTTGGGAGTGGGGACAGAGGGATTAGTGTGTGAGTGTCGGTTTAGATTGCTCAGTTGCCTTGGGGTTGTCGCAGTTGGAGTCCTTCTGCGGGTGTTTCTGGAGGGTGTGTTTGCCCTTCCACCTGCATCTGGGTTCTTGTGCTCATCTTTGTCATTTCCTCTCGTTCCTTCTTTCATTTTTGTACTCTCTCTTTCAGTATCAACCTTTCCTCTTGTGTTCTGTCTCGATCGAAGTACACACTCTGGTACTATTGTTTGTCTCTCAGTCATGCTTTCTCCTGCAGAATCATGGTTCAAGTTGATTATGCCTTGAAAATTACTATGAAATGCTGTTTCTGTCCCCTTGCAAACCACCCAATTCTCTGAAAATTTGCCATCTGGGTCATGTCGCCCTCACTTATTGCTTTCATGATACCTTCAATCACTTTCTCTCCTGTTTCCTTTCATCATAAGTTTCTCCTTCAACTTCCTGGAGCCCGTAGACAAAAATGATCTCGCCCTTTCCTCCTCCCACTGTGTCTCCCATTGCATCCTCTGAGGTGTTTTAGTTCCTTCCATTGGAGTGTTTCTTCCTTCAAACCCTTCCCTGGCTGAGGCCCCTATGCTCAGTGGACTGTCTTTCCTGCTCAGCTGTTTCTGGCCCCTGCAGGTGACTGTTAGAGTCTGCATATGTCATAGCCTCTTTGTTGTCTTAAGACCTATAATTTGTTCCTAGTGTGCTTCTCATCTTTGCCTTGACCCCATTTGGGTCTGATAGGGCCCTTGTATGCAGTATAGCATTGTGTGTGTGTGTGTGTGTACTCACCTATTTGTACTCACCTATTTGTGGTTGCAGGGGTCGAGTCTTAGCTCCTGGCCCCGCCTCTTCACCGGTTGCTACTGGGCCCTCTCCTCGCTCAATGAGCTTTATCAAACCTCGTCTTAAAACTGTGTATGGTTCCTGCCTCCACTACGTCATTTTCTAGGCTATTCCACTGCCTGATAACTCTATGACTGAAGAAATACTTCCTAATATCTCTCTGACTCATTTGTGTCTTCAACTTCCAATTGTGGCCTCTTGTTTCTGTGTCCCCTCCCTGGAACATCCTGTCTTTGTCCACCTTGTCTATTCTGCGCAGTATTTTATATGTCGTTATCATGTCTCCCCTGACTCTTCTGTCCTCCAGTGTCGTCAGGCCGATTTCCCTTAATCTTTCTTCATAGGACATTCCCCTTAGCTCTGGAACTAACCTTGTCGCAAACCTTTGTACTTTCTCTAGTTTCTTGACGTGCTTTATCAAGTGCGGGTTCCAAACAGGTGCTGCATACTCCAGTATGGGCATACATGGTGTACAGTGTCTTGAACGATTCCTTACTAAGGTATCGGAATGCTGTTCTCAGGTTTGCCATGCGCCCATATGCTGCAGCAGTTATCTGGTTGATGTGTGCTTCCAGAGACATGCTCGGTGTTATACTCACCCCAAGATCTTTCTCCTTGAGTGAGGTTTGCAGTCTTTGGCCACCTAGCCTATACTCTGTCTGTGGTCTTCTGTGCCCTTTCCCTATCTTCATGACTTTGCATTTGGCAGGATTAAATTCGAGAAGCCATTTGCTGGACCAGGTGTCCAGTCTGTCCAGGTCTCTTTGAAGTCCTGCCTGGTCCTCATCTGATTTAATTCTCCTCATTAACTTCACATCATCTGCAAACATGGACACTTCTGAGTCTAACCCTTCCATCATGTCGTTCACATATACCAAAAATAGCACTGGTCCTAGGACCAACCCCTGTGGGACCCCGCTCATCACAGGTGCCCACTGTGATACATCATTACGTTCCATGACTCGTTGTTACCACCCTGTCAGGTATTCTCTGATCCATTGCAGTGCCCTTCCTGTTATATGCGCCTGATGCTCTAGCTTCTGCACTAATCTCTTGTGAGGAACTGTGTCAAAGGCCTTCTTGCAGTCCAAGAAGATGTAATCAACCCACCCCTCTCTCTCGTGTCTTACTTCTGTTATTTTATCATAAAACTCCAGAAGGTTTGTGACACAGGATTTGCCTTCCATGAATCCGTGCTGGTTGGCATTTATCCTCTTGTTCCATTCCAGGTGCTCCACCACTCTCCTCCTGATAATCTTGTCCATAACTTTGCATACTATACACGTCAATGACACAGGTCTATAGTTTAGTGCCTCTTTTCTGTCTCCTTTTTTAAAAATGGGAACTACATTTGCCGTTTTCCATACCTCAGGTAGTTGCTCAGTTTCCAGGGATTGTGGTAAGTGGCATGCACAGCATATCTGCTCCCTCTCTAAGGACCCACGGGGAGATGTTGTCCGGTCCCATTGCCTTTGAGGTATCGATGTCCCTTAGCAGTTTCTTCACCTCCTCCTCATCTGTATGTATGTCGTCCAACACTTGTTGGTATATTCCTTGCTGGTGTCCCCATCTGGTCTGTCCCCCCAGAGGCCTTCCTGTCTCTACTGTAAATACTTCCTTAAATCTCATGTTGAGCTCCTCACATACCTCTTGATCGTTTCTTGTGAGTTCTCCACCTTCTTTCCTCAGCCTTATCACCTGGTCCTTGACTGTTGTCTTCCTCCTAATGTGGCTATACAGCCACACGTGTGAGTATGTGTGTGTGGTGTGTGTGTGTGTGTGTAGTGTGTGTTGTGTGTGTGTGTGTGTGTGTGTGTGTGTGTGTGTGTATGTGTGTGTGTGTGCATGAATTGGTGATTTTCATGTAGTTAGTTGATGGTGGTGTGTGTTAGGGAGATAAGATGTTTTTTGATGGTAGTTTTGAAAATGGTGCTGAGTCTGCAGTTCTCGAGTTTATAGGTAGGAAGTTCCAGATTTTAGGCCCTTTAATGTACATTAAACGTTTGTATAGATTTAGCCAGACACGGGAACTGTCATAGAGATTTTTTTGTCTGGTATTGTGCCTATGGGTCCTGTCACAACTATCAAGAAAGCGTTTTCGTTCAGGGTTAATTTTTTATTATTTATTATCACACTGGCCGATTCCCACCAAGGCAGGGTGGCCCGAAAAAGAAAAAACTTTCACCATCATTCACTCCATCACTGTCTTGCCAGAAGGGTGCTTTACACTACAGTTTTTAAACTGCAACATTAACACCCCTCCTTCAGAGTGCAGACACTGTACTTCCCATCTCCAGGACTCAAGTCCGGCCTGCCGGTTTCCCTGAACCCCTTCATAAATGTTACTTTGCTCACACTCCAACAGCACGTCAAGTATTAAAAAACCATTTGTCTCCATTCACTCCTATCAAACACCTCTGCATGCCTGCTGGAAGCCCAAGCCCCTCGCACACAAAACCTCCTTTACCCCCCCCCTCCAACCTTTCCTAGGCCGACCCCTACCCCGCCTTCCTTCCACTACAGACTGATACACTCTTGAAGTCATTCTATTTCGCTCCATTCTCTCTCATTTTCCGAACCACCTCAAAAACCCCTTCCTCAGCCCTCTGGACAACAGTTTTGGTAATCCCGCCCTCCTCCTAACTTCCAAACTACGAATTCTCTGCATTATATTCACACCACACATTGCCCTCAGACATGACATCTCCACTGCCTCCAGCCTTCTCCTCGCTGCAACATTCTCACCCATGCTTCACACCCATATAAGAGCGTTGGTAAAACTATACTCTCATACATTCCCCTCTTTGCCTCCAAGGACAAAAGTTTTTTTGTCTCCACAGACTCCTAAGTGCCCCCACTCACTCTTTTCCCTCATCAATTCTATGATTCACCCCATCTTTCATAGACCCATCCGCTGGGCACGTCCACTCCCAAATATCTGAATACATTCACCTCCTCCATACTCTCTCCCTCCAATCTGATATCCAATCTTTCATCACCTAATCTTTGTTATCCTCATAACCTTACTCTTTCCTGTATTCACCTTTAATTTTCTTCTTTTGCACACCCTACCAAAATTTATCCACCAATCTCTGCAACTTCTCTTCAGAAAACTCCCAAGAGCACAGTGTCATCAGCAAAGAGCAGCTGGGGACAACTCCCACTTTGTGTGTGATTCTTTATCTTTTAACTCCCCTCTTGCCAAGACCCTCGCATTTACTCTCTTACAACCCCATCTATAAATATATTAAACAACCACGGTGACATCACACATCCTTGTCTAAGGCCTACTTTTACTGGGAAATAATTTCCCTCTTTCCTACATACTCTAACTTGAGCCTCACTCTCCTCGTAAAAACTCTTCACTGCTTTCAGCAACCCACCTCCTACACCATACACTTGCAACATCTGCCACATTGCCCCCCTGTCCACCCTGTCATACGCCTTTTCCAAATCCATAAATGCCACAAAGACCTCTTTAGCCTTATCTAAATACTGTTCACTTATATGTTTCACTGTAAACACCTGGTCCACACAGTAGTGTCGGGAAAGTGCTAGTTTCCAGTCACTTGTTAAAAAGTAGTGAAATGGCAGGTGAAAGGACATGAGCCGCTCACTTGTACAATAGTGGTGGGACTTGAGACAGATTCCCTGATTTATTTTTAAGTGACTTGATAATCATGATGACTTCAGTGGGTTCGGTAGGTACAAGATAGAAGGAGGTTGGGAAATCCTCATCTAGGTAATCACTTGCTCGGGCATTGGTAACTGGGATTATACTGGCGAGATTTGATCATATGATTGATAAGAAGTCATTTAATTTGTTAACTGTATCAATAGGCTGTAGTTGTGTTTCATTCAGTTTAGTTAACACAATATCCAGAGTTTTTTTTCAATTCGTGGGTTCCCAGAATCTGAGTGTTTTCCAGGTCTTTTTTCATATCTCCTCTTGTTTCGGTGAATCTACTGGAATAGTACATTTTCTTGGCCTCTCTTATTAGTGAGAATTGATGCATAGTGTTTAATAATATCTTTGTGTATTAAGCCCTGTCTATATTGCTTTTCATATTGATATTTCTTATCAGTGGATCTTAGTATGTTGTTAGTTAGCCATGGACAATCTATCCGTTTATTTGTAATCTATTTCGTTTTTATGGGTCAATGTTTGTGGTACCGTAGTATATAGATAATAAATGATAAGGTAAAATTTATAACTGAAGTGTTAGGCCTAAAGAAGCAGGTTCATGTTGTAAACAGTTGCCAGCAGTTGGCAGAACCTCCCACGCAGGTCTGTTAGTGTACCTGACCTATAATTAGTGATATCATGGAGTAAAATGTTACTGTTGATATACAAAGAGGTGTAAAATATCGAGGAAATACGAGAAGTGTACAGTTTTGTAGGAATATGATAAACAGTATATAGTTGTCCTTTCGCATGCTATTTCATTACTTTTTAACAAGTCAATAGAGACTAGCACCTTCCCGAAACTACTCAAGATGGCAAGGGTTACACCAATACATAAAGGTGGTGACCCTACAGACTTAAACAACTATAGGCCAATATCTAACTTACCATTGCTATCCAAAATCTTTGAGAAACTCGTGCACAGGAGACTGTATTCATTTATAACGGCTCAAAACATACTCAACCCCTGCCAATTTGGATTTAGGAAAAATAAAAGCACTAATGATGCAATCATAAAAATGCTAGATCTGCTTTACACAGCATTGGAAAATAAGGAATATCCACTAGGAATTTTTATTGACCTAAGAAAAGCTTTTGACACAGTAAACCATGAAATCCTACTCCACAAACTTGACCACTACGGTATAAGAGGCCATGCGCTTGCTTATTTCAAATCTTACATTACTAATAGGTATCAGTTACGTCACCATTAAAGACACAGCATCAGCAACACGGCCACTTGATAACTGGAGTTCCGCAGGGAAGTGTCCTTGGTCCCCTGCTCTTCCTCATATACATCAATGACCTTCCAAACGTATCCCAACACCTGAAACCCATTCTCTTTGCTGATGACACGACTTATGTCATCTCTCACCCTAATCTTGCCACCCTCAACACCATTGTGATGAGGAGCTGATTAAAATATCGACTTGGATGACAGCCAATAAACTTACGCTTAACACTGACAAAACTTACTATATTATGTTTGGTAGCAGAGCAGGAGATGCACAAATTAACATTAAGATTGACAACACTCTAATTACCAGAAATAATGGGGGAAAATTCCTAGGCTTATACCTTGACAACAACCTGAATTTCAGCACCCATATCCAGCATATAGCCAAAAAAGTATCCAAAACGGTTGGGATCCTCTCCAAGATACGATACTATGTGCCGCAAAATGCCCTTCTCACACTATACCACTCACTTATTTATCCATACCTCACCTACGCTATTTGTGCTTGGGGATCAACTGCAGCAACACACCTAAAGCCAATAATAACCCAACAAAAAGCTGCAGTAAGAATAATCACTAAATCCCATCCCTGGCAGCACACCCCCCACTCTTCAAAGATCTAAACTTACTCCCAGTTCAGTACATCCACACTTACTACTGTGCAATCTATATCTACAGGGCCTTAAACTCTAATATCAACCTTGACCTAAAACGCTTTCTTGATAGTTGTGGACAGAACCCACAGGCATAACACCAGAAACAAACATCTCTACGACATTCCCGTGTCCGACTAAACCTTTACAAAAATTCAATGTATGTCAAAGGCCCTAAAATCTGGAATACCCTACCTGAGAACTCTAGAACTGCAGACACCTTCATCACCTTCAAAACTACCATTAGAAAACATCTTATCTCCCTGATACACCCGTCAACTAACTACACGAATACCACCTGGTGGTTCACACTTACACTCGCTCACTCATTTGACCATAAACAGAAACAGAAATATTAATCTCAGTCTTAAAATAATGAATCCTGTGATACTCCAATACTGAAACTATATACTGTGCCAAAACAAAAGCATTCACATTGCTAAACTCACAAACTAGTATTTAGTCACTTAGCCATAATACCAACTTACCTCATAATTTGTAATATTTTACGATTAAGAATAAAACTAAGTATGCCCGAAATGCCTAGCCATGCTAAGGTTCTAGTGGTACACCTTTTAATCACAATTTTACTACATGTAAACCAAACAATAACCAAATTTCTGTAAACTCAGCATTGTAATCCTTATAGAGAATAAACTTTGTTAGTACTTATTGTGATGGAGTGACGTATACTGTGTGTAGTTGTTAGTTTAATGTTTATTATGAACCCCATACCCATCCTGTGGGAGGTAGTCACCACATACCCATCCTGTGGGAGGTAGTCACCACATACCCATCCTGTGGGAGGTAGTCCCACATACCTTTCCTGTGGGAGGTAGTCACCACATACCCATCCTGTGGGAGGTAGTCACCACATACCCATCCTGTGGGAGGTAGTCACCACATACCCATCCTGTGGGCGGTAGTCAAAAGATTGTAGAGGTACATAATGGGTTCAGGGACTGGACTCCAAAGTTTTGATAGTTGAGCAAGTTACAGAGGTAATGAACTCACAGTTTACAAAGGTAATGAGCTCCAGGTAGATCTGGTCACAATCATGACAAGTTACAAAGGTATTTACAGATTACAGACGTACGTAATGGGTCCAGGGACTGGGCCCCCAAAGTTTTGATAGCTGAACTAGGTACAAAAGTAATGAACTCACAAGTTACAAAGGTAATGAATCCTGTAAGAATGGTTACTTACGTTTATATATGGGTACAATCATGAACAAATTATAGAGTAATGAGCAATTCACACTTCCACACCCGGTCACAACTGTAGTGATTTTATTGGTGCAAATATTGATTTTTGAGTCACAAACACACACACACACACCCCAACACACACACACACACACACACACACACACACCCCACACACACACACACACACACACACACACACACTCATCACTCAACCACACTCACACACACACTCACACACACTCACACACACACACTCACACACACACTCACACACACACTCACACACACACACTCACACACACACTCACCACAAAACACACACACACACACACACACACACCACACACACACACACACACACACACACACACACACACACCACTCACACACACACACAAAACACACACACACACACACACACACACACACTCACACACACACTCACACACACTCACACACACACACTCACACACAACACACACACACACTCACACACACACACTCACACACACACTCACACACACACTCACACACACCACAAAACACACTCACACACACACTCACACACACACTCACACACTCACAACACACACCCCACACAGTGAAGAGACTTCTGAGTGAGCTAGATACCTCAAAGGCAATGGGGCCAGATAACATCTCCCCATGGGTATTGAGAGAGGAGCAGAGGCGCTAAGTGTACCCCTAACAACAATATTCAATACATCTATCGAAACAGGGAGATTGCCTGAGGCATGGAAGACAGGGAAATGTAGTCCCAGTCTTTAAAAAAGGAGACAGACATAAGCATTAAACTTTCAGACCAGTGTCACTGACATGTTATAGTATGCAAAATCATGGAGAAGATTATCAGAAAAAAAAGTGGTGGAACACTAGAAAAGGGAATGATCTCATCAACAGCAGCCAACATGGTTTCAGGGACGGGAAATCCTGTGTCACAAACCTACTGGAATTCTATGGGCATGGTGACAAGCAGTAAGACAAGATAGAGAGGGGGGGTGGATTGCATATTCTT
Organism: Cherax quadricarinatus; assembly: GCF_026875155.1. NCBI lineage: Eukaryota > Metazoa > Arthropoda > Malacostraca > Decapoda > Parastacidae > Cherax > Cherax quadricarinatus. The sequence goes on from NC_069427.1 coordinate 41,664,405, forward strand.
GGACTGCAAGAAGGCGTTTGACACAGTTCCACACAAAAGATTCGGTAAAAACTGGAGGACCAAGCAGGGGTAACAGGGAAGGCACTACAATGGATCAGGGAAATATTGTCAGGAAGACAGCAGCGAGTCATGGTACGTGGCGAGGTGTCAGAGTGGGCCATCTGTGACCAGCGGGGTCCCACAGGGGTCAGTCCTAGCACCAGTGCTGTTTCTGGTAATTTTTTGAACGACATGACGGAAGGAATAGACTCTGAGGTGTCCCCGTTTGCAGATGACTGAAGTTGATGAGAAGAATTCACTCGATCGAAGACCCGGCAGAATACAAGGGATCTGGGGCAGGGTGCAGACCTGGTCCAGCAATTGGCTCCCGGAGTTCAATCCCACCAAGTGCAAAGTCATGAAGATTGGGAAGGGCAAAGAGACCCCAGACGGAGTACAGTCTAGGGGGCAGAGACTACAAACCTCACTCAAGGAAAAAGATCTTGGGGTGAGTATAACACCAGGCACATCTCCTGAAGCGAACATCAATCAAATAACTGCTGCAGCATATGGGCGCCTAGCAAACCTCAGAACAGCATTCCGACATCTTAATAAGGAATCGTTCAGGACCCTGTACACGTGTACGTTAGGCCCATTTTGGAGTATGCGGCACCAGCTTGGAACCCACACCTAGCCAAGCACGTAAAGAAACTAGAGAAAGTGCAAAGGTTTGCAACAAGACTAGCCCCAGAGCTAAGGGTATGTCCTCGAGGAGAGGTTAAGGGAAATCAACCTGACGACATGGAGGACAGGAGAGATAGGGGGGACATGATAACGACATACAAAATACTGAGAGAATTGATAAGGTGAACAAGACAGGATGTTCCGGGAGATTGGACACAAAAATCAAGTGGAAGTTGAAGACACAGATGAATCACAGGGTGTTAGGAAGTATTTCTTCAGCCACAGAGTAGTCAGAAGTGGAATTGTTTGGGAAGCGATGTAGTGGAGGCAGGATCCATACATTTGCTTTAAGCAGAGGTATGATAAAGCTCACGGTTCAGTGAGAGTGACCTAGTAGCGATCAGTGAAGAGGCGGGGCCAGGAGCTCGGACTCGACAACCGCAACCTCAACTAGGTGAGTACAACTAGGTGAGTACACACACCCCACTGTGTATATTAGGCCCATACTGGAGTATGCAGCACCAGTCTGGAACCCACACCTGGTCAAGCACATCAAGAAGTTAGAGAAAGTACAAAGGTTTGCAACAAGGCTAGTCCCAGAGCTCAAGGGAATGTCGTACGAGAAAGGTTAAGGAAATCGGACTGACGGCACTGGAGGACGAAGAGTCATGGGAGACATGATAACGACATACAAGATACTGTGGGGAATATACAAGGTGGACAGAGACAGGATGTTCCCGAGAGGGGACACAGGGACAAGGGTCACAACTGGAAGCTGAAGACTCAGACGGGGTCACAGGGACGTTAGGAAGTATTTCTTCAGTCATAGGGGTTTTTCAGCAAGTGGAATAGCCTTTGCAAGTGAAGTAGTGGAGGCAGGGAAACCCTACATAGTTTTAGAAGAGGTATGACAAAGCTCAGGAAGCAGAGAGAGAGAGGACCCAGTAGCGATCAGTGAAGAGGCGGGGCCAGGAGCTGAGTCTCGACCCCTGCAACCACAATTAGGTGAGTACAATTAGGTGAGTACACACACACACACACACACACACACACACACACACACACACACACACAAACTCACACACACACAGTGCTAGTTTTGGTATATGTGAACGACATGATGGAAGGGTTAGACTCAGAAGTGTCCATGTTTGCAGATGATGTGAAATTAATGAGGAGAATTAAATCAGATTAGGACCAGGAGGATTCGAAGAGACCTGGACAGACTGGACACCTGGTCCAGCAAATGGCTTCTCGAATTTAATCCTGCCAAATGCATAGTCCTGAAGATAGGGGAAGGGCGCAGAAGACCACAGACAGAGTATAGGCTAGGTGGCCAAAGACTGCAAACCTCACTCAAGGAGAAAGATCTTGGAGTGAGTATAACACGAGATGTCTCCGGAAGCAACATCAATCAGTTAACTGCTGCAGCATTGGGCGCATGGCAAACCTGAGAACAGCATTCCGATACCTTTGTAAGGAATCGTTCAAGAAAACTGTTACACCATGTATGCCCATACTGGAGTATGCAGCACCTGTTTGGAATCCGCACTTGATAAAGCATGTCAAGAAACTAGAGAAAGTACAAAGGTTTGCGACAAGGTTAGTTCCCGAGCTAAGGGGAATGTCCAATGAAGGGAAAAATTAAGGGAAATCGGCATGACGACACTGGAGGACAGGAGGGTCAGGGGAGACATGATAACGACATATAAAATACTGTGTGGAATAGACAAGGTGGACAAAGACAGGATGTTCCAGGGAGGGGACACAGAAACAAGAGGCCACAATTGGAAGTTGAAGACACAAATGAGTCAGAGAGATATTAGGAAGTGTTTCTTCAGTCATAGAGTTGTCAGGCAGTGGAATAGCCTAGAAAATGACGTAGTGGAGGCAGGAACCATACACAGTTTTAAGACGAGGTTTGATAAAGCTCATGGAGCGGGGAGAGAGAATCATGTGGGGGTTCGAACACGTGGATAGGGTAAAGTAATACTCACGTAGGCTGGAAGTACGTATAATTATAACGGTAAGTATGGAAGAGCCAAACAGCCGTGACCTGCCTCCTTGCTCACTCTCGTATAACTGACCGCCCACAGTACCCATATGTGGGGGTCTTTGAAATACTGCTGAGGTCAGCGGCAATATGAATTCAGACAGTGACTCAGGCAGAGACGGTTGGTAGTGAGTATCTACTGGTACACTGGTTACTGGTAACTGGTTACCCCGCTCATCACAGGTGCCCACTGTGATACATCATTACTGTTCCAAGACTCGTTTTGCCCGACCTGTCAGTATCTCTGATCCATTGCAAGTGGCCCTTCCTGTTAATATGCGCCTGATGCTCTAGCTTCTGCACTAATCTCTGTGAGGAACTGTGTCAAAGTCCTTCTTGCAGTCCCAAGAAGATGTAATCAACGCCACCCTCTCCTCTCGTGTCTTACTTCTGTATTTTTATCATAATACTCCGAAGGTTTGTGACACAGGATTTGCCTTCCATGAATCCGTGCGGTTTGGGCATTTATCCTCTTGGTTCCCATCCAGGTGCTCCAACCACTCTCCTCCTGATAATCTTGTCCATAACTTTGCCTACTATACACGTCAATGACACAGGTCAATAGTTTAGAGTGTTGCCTCTTTTTCTGTCTCTCCTTTTTAAAAATGGGAACTACATTTGGCGTTTTCCATACCTCAGGTAGTTGCTCCCAGTTTCCAGGGATTGTGGTAAGTGGAATGCACAGCAATATCTGCTCCCTCTCTAAGGACCCAACGGGAGATGTTTGTCCGGTCCCATTGCCTTTGAGGTATCGATGTCCCTTAGCAGTTTCTTCACCTCCTCCTCATCTGTATGTATGTCGTCCAACACTTTGTGGTATTATTCCTTGCTGTGTCCCCATCTGGTCTATATTCCCCCCAGAAGGCCTTCCTGTCTCTACTGTAAATACCTTCCTTAAATCTCAATGTTGAGCTCCTCAACATCCTCGTGATCGTTTCTTGTGAGTTTCTTCTCCACACCTTCTTTTCCTCAGCCTTATCACCTGTCCTTGACTGTTGTCCTTCCCACTAATGTGGCTATAACAGCCTCACATGCGTATGAGTAGTGTGTGTGTGTGTGTGAGTTGTGTGTGTGTGTGTGTGTGTGTGGTGTGTGTGTGTGTGTTGTGTATGTGTGTGTGTGTGCATGAATGGTGATTTTCATGTAGTTAGTTGAATGGTGTGTGTGTTTTAGAGATAAGATTTTTTTGATAGTAGTTTTGAAAAAGGTGCGAGTTCTGGCAGTTCTCGAGTTTATAGTAGAAGTTTCCCAGATTTTAGGCCCTTTAAATGTACATAAACGTTGAATAGATATAGCCAGACACGAACTGTCATAGAGATTTTTTTGTCTGGTATTGTGCCTATGGTTCCTGACACAACTATCAAGAAAGCGTTTTTCGTTCAGGGTTAATTTTTTATTATTATTATCACATCTGGCACGATTCACCACCAAGGCAGGGTGGCCGCGAAAAAGAAAAAACTTCACCATCATCACTCCCATCACTGTCTTGCCAGAAGGTGCTTTAAACACACAGTTTTTAAAAAACTGCAACATTAACACCCCTCCTTTCAGAGTGCAGACACCGTGTACTTCCCATCTCCAGAACTCAAGTCCGGCCTGCCGGTTTCCCTGAACCCCTTCATAAATGTTAACTATTGCTCACACTCCAACAGCACGTCAATATTAAAAACCATTGTCTCCATTCACATCCTATCAACACGCTCATGCATGCCTGCTGGAAGTCCAAGCCCCTCGCACACAAAACCTCCTTTAACCCCCTCTTCTCCAACCTTTTCCTAGGCCGACCCCTACCCCGCCTTCCTTCCACTACAGACTGATACACTCTTGAAGTCAATGTCTATTCGGCTCCATTCACTCTACAACATGTCCGAACCACCTCAACAAACCCTTCCTCAGCCCTCTGACAACAGTTTGGAATCCCGCACTCCTCCTAACTTCCAAACTACGATTCTCTGCCATTATATTCACACCACACATTGCCCTCAGACATGACATCTCCACTAGCCTCCAGCCTTCTCCTCGCTGCAACATTCATCTCCCATGCTTCCACCCATATAAGAGCGTTGGTAAAACTATACTCTCATACATTCCCCCTCTTCTGCCTCCAAGGACAAAGTTCTTGTTCTCCACAGACTCCTAAGTGCAACCCACTCACTCTTTTTCCCTCATCAATTCTATGATTCACCACCATCTTTCATAGACCCATCCGATGACACGTCCACTCCCAAATATCTGAATACATTCACCTCCTCCATAACTCTCTCCCTCCAATCACTGATATCCAATCTTCAATCATCCTAATCATTTTGATATCCATCATAACCTTAACTCTTTCTGTAGTCACCTTTATTTTCTTCTTTTGCACACCCTACCTCATATTAAGTACACATCCACCAATCTCTGCAACTTTCTCTTCAGAATCTCCCAAGACACAGTGTCATCAGCAAAGAGCAGCTGTGACAACTCCGTCCCACTTTGTGTGTGATTCTTTATCTTTTAACTCCACCGCCTCTTGCCAAGACCTCGCATTTACTTTCCTTAACAACCCCATCTATAAATATATAAACAACCACGGTGACATCACCACAATCCTTGTCTAAGGCCTACTTTACTGGGAAATAATTTCCCTCTTCCTTCCTACATACTCTAACTTGAGCCTCACTCTCCTCGTAAAAACTCTTCACGCTTTCCCAGCAAACCCACCTCCTACACCATACACTTGCAACATCCTGCCACATTGCCGCCCCCCTGTCCACCCCTGTCATACGCTTTTCCAACCATAAATGCCACAAAGACCTCTTTAAGCCTTATCTAAATACTGTTCATTTCTATGTTTCGACTGTAACACCTGGTCCACACAGTAGTTTGTCGGAAAGTCTAGTTTCCAGTCACTTGTTAAAAAGTAGTGAAATTGGCAGTAAAGGACATGAGCCGCTCACTTGTACAATAGTGGTGGGACTTGAGACAGATTCCCCTGATTTATTATTAAGTGACTTGATAATCATGATGACTTCAGTGGGTTTCGGTAGGTACAAAGATAGAAGGAGGTTGGAAATCCTCATCTTAGTAATCACTTGCTCGGCTTTGGTAACTGGGATTATACTGGCGAGATTTGATCATATGATTGATAAGAAGTCATTTAATTTGTTAACTGTATCAATAGGCTGTAGTTTGTGTTTCATTCAGTTTAGTTTAACACAATTATCCAGAGTTTTTTTTTCAATTCGTGGTTCCCATAATCTTGAAGTTTTCCAGGTCTTTTTTTCATATCTCGCCTTGTTTCGGTGAATCTACGGAATAGTACATTTTCTTGGCCTCTCTTATTAAGTGAGAAAATGATGCATATGTTAATAATATCTTTGTGTATTAAGCCCTGTCTATATTGCTTTTCATATTGATATTTCTTATCAGTGGACTTAGTATGTTGTTAGTTAGCCATGGACAATCTATCCGTTTATTTGTAATCTATTTCGTTTTTTATTGGGTCAATGTTTGTGGTACCGAAGTATATAGATATAAATGATAAGGTAAATTTAAATAACTGAAGTTTAGGCCTAAAGAAGCAGGTTCATGTTGTAAACAGTTGCCACAGTTGGCAGAACCTCCCACGCAGGTCTGTTTGTACCAGATCCGATAATTAGTGATATCAATGGAGTAAAAATGTTACTGTTGATATACAAAGAGGTTGTAAAAAATATCGATGAAATACGAAAGTGGTACAGTTTTTAGGAAATGATAAACAGTATATAGTTTCCTTTCGCATGCTATTTCATACTTTTTAACAGTCAATAGAGATCTAGCACCTTCCCGAAACTACTCAAGATGCAAGGGTTACACCAATAATAAAGGTGGTGACCCTACAGACTTAAACAACTATAGGCCCAATATCTAACTTAACCATTGCTATCCAAATCTTTGAGAATACTACGTGCAACAGGAGAACTGTAATTACAATTTATAACGGCTCAAAACTAACTCACCCCTGCAATTTGGATTTAGGGAAAAAATAAAAGCACTAAGATGCAATCAAAAATTGCTGATCGCTTTACACAGCATTGGAAAATAATGAATATCCACTAGAATTTTTAATGACCTAAAGAAAACTTTTGACACATAAACCATGTAAATCCTACTCCACAAACTTGACCACTAACGGTATAAGAAGGCCATGCGCTTGCTTATTTCGAAAAATAATCTAACATTACTAATAGGTAATCAGTACGTCACCATTAAAGACACAGCAAATCAGCAACACGCCACTTGATACTGGAGTTCCGCAGGGAAGTGTCCTTGGTCCCCTGCCTTCCTCATATACATCAATTACGCTTCCAAAACGTATCCAACGACCGGAAACCCATTCTCTATTGCTGATGACACGACTTATGTCATCTCTCACCCGAATCTTGCCACCCTCAACACCAATGTGAATGAGGAGCTGATTAAAATATCGACTTGGATGACAGCCATAAACTTACGCTTAACACTGACAAAACTTACTATATATGTGGTAGCAGAGCAGGAGATCACAAATTAACATTAAGATTGACAACACTCCAATTACCATAAATAATGGGGGAAAATTCCTAGGAACTTATACCTGAACAACAACCTGAATTTCAAGCACCCATATCCGCATATGCCAAAAAAGTATCTCAAAAACGTTGGGATCCTCTCCAAAAGATACGATACTATGGTGCCGCAAAATGCCCTTCTCACACTATACCACCCACTATTTATCCATACCTCACCTAACGCTATTGTGCTTGAGATCAAACTGCAGCAACACCCTAAAAGCCATAATAACCCAACAAAAAGCCTGGCAGTAAGAATATCACTAAATCCCATCCCTGGCAGCAACACCCCCTCCCCAGCCACTCTTTCAAAGATCTAAACTTACTCCCAGTTCAGTACATCCCCACTTTACTACTGTGCAATCTATATCTACAGGCCTTAAACCTAATATCAACCTTGACCTAAAACGCTTTCTTGATAGTTGTGACAGAACCCACAGGCATAAACACCAGGAAACAAACATCTCTACGACATTCCCCTTGTCCGACTAAATAAACCATTACAAAAATTCAATATGTCAAAGGCCCTAAAATCTGGAATACCCTACCTGAGAACTCTAGAACTGCAGACCATCCTTCAATCACCTTCAAAACTACCATTAGAAAACATCTTAATCTCCCTGATACACCCCGTCAACAACTACCAAACGAATACCACCTGGTGGTTCACACTGTTACACTCGCTCCACTCATTTGACAACATAAACAGAAACAGAAATATTAATACTCAGTCTTAAAATATGAATCCTGTGATACTCCAATACTGAAACTATATACTGTGCCAAAACAAAAGCATTCACATTGCTAAACTCACAAACTAGTATTTTAGTCCACTTACCATAATACCAACTTACCTCTAATTGTAATATTTTAACGATTAAGAAATAAAACTAAGTAGCCCGAAATGGCCTAGCCATGCTAAGCGTTCGTAGTGTACACTCTGTAATCACTAATTTTACTACATGTAAACCAAACAATAACTCAAATTTCTGTAAACTCGAGCATTTAATCCTTATAGAGAATAAACTTTGTTAGTACTTATTGAGTGATGGAGTGACGTATACTGTTGTAGTTGTTAGTTTAATGTTATTATGAACCCCATACCCACCTGTGGGAGGGTAGTCACCACATACCCATCCTGTGGAGAGGTAGTCCACCATCATACCCCATCCTGTGGGAGGGTAGTCACTACAGTACCACCTGTGGGAGTATCACCACAACCCATCCTGTGGTAAGGTAGTCACCACTACCATCCTGTGTGAGGGTAGTCACCACATACCCAATCCTGTGGCGGTAGTCAAAAGATTGTATAGTACATAATGGGTTCAGGGACTGGACTCCAAAGTTTTGATAGTTGAGGCAAGTTACAGAGGTAATGAACTCACAGTTACAAAGGTAATGAGCTCCATGTAGATCTGGTACAATCCAGACAAGTTACAAAGGTATTTACAGATTACAAGACGTACGTAATGGGTCCAGAGGACTGGGCTCCCCCAAAGTATGATAGCCCTGAACTAGGTACAAAAGTAATAACCACAAGTCAAAAAGGTAATGAATCATGTAAGAATGGTACATTACGTTTATATATGGGTGGTACAATCATGAACAAATTATAGAGTAATGAGCAATCACACTTCCACACCCGTCACAACTGTAGTGAGTTTATTGGTGCAAATATTGATGTTGAGTCAGGCAAACCACACACAACACACACACACACACACACACACACACACACACACCACACACACCACACACACACACACACACACACACACACACACACACACTCACCACTTCACACACACACTCACACACACACTCACATCACACTCCACACACACACTCACACACACACTCACACACACCACACCTCACACACACACAACTCACAACACACTCACACACACACACAACACACACACACACACACACACACACACACACACACACACACACACACACACACACACACACACACACACACACACACACACACACACACAACACACACACACACACACACAGCACTCACACACACACTCACACACACTCACACACACACACTCACACACACACACACACACAACACTCACACACAACACACTCACACACACACTCACACAACACACTCACACACACACACACACACACTCACACACACACTCACCACACACACTCACAACACTCACACACACACAACACACACAGTAAAAGAGACTTCCTGAGTGAGCTAGATAGAAAACCTCAAAAGGCAATGGGGCCAGATAACATCTCCCCATGGGTATTGAGAGAGGAGGCAGAGGCGATATGTGTAACCCTAACAACCCCAATATTCAATACATCTATATCGAAACAGGAGATTGCCTGAGGCATGGAAGACAGCAAATGTAGTCCCCAGTCTTTAAAAAAGGAGATCAGACATAAAGCATTAAACTACAGACCATGACACTGACATGTATATTAAATGCATAATCATGGAGAAGATTATCAAAAAAGAGTGGTGGAACACCTAGAAAGGAATGAGCTCATCAACAGCAGCCAACATGGTTTCAGGGACGGGAAAACCTGTGATCACAAACCTAACTGTAACTCTATGGACAATGGTGACAGCAGTAAGAACAAGATAGAGAGGGTGGGGTGGGATTGCATATTCCTTGGACCTGCAAGAAGGCGTTTGACTACAGTTTCCACACAAAAGAATTCGTGAAAAAACTGGAGGACCAAGCAGGGATAACAGGGGAAGGGCACTACAATGGATCAGGAATAACTTGTCAGGAAGACAGCACAGCGAGTCAGGTACGTGGCGAGTGTCAGAGTGGGCATCTGTGACCTAGCGGGGTCCCACAGGGGTCAAGTCCTAGCACCAGTGGCTGTTTCTGGTATTGTGAACGACATGACGGAAGGAAATAGACTCTGAGTGTCCCTTTTGCAGATGACGTGAAGTTGATGAAAGAATTCACTCGTCGAAAGACCAGGCAGAACTACAAAGGGGATCTGGACAGGACTGCAGACCCTGGTCCAGCAATTGGCTCCTGAGTTCATCCCACAAGTGCAAAGTCCTGAAATTGGGAAGGGCAAAGAAGACCGCAACGGAGAACAGTCTAGGGCCAGAGACTACAAACCCTCACTCAAGGAAAAAGATCTTGGGTGAGTTAACACCAGGCACATCACCTGAAGCGAACATCAATCAAATAACTTGCTGCAGCATATTGGCGCCTACAAACCTCAGAAACCAGCATTCCGACATCTTAATAAGGAGTCGTTCAGACCCTGTACAACGCGTGTACGTTAGGCCCATATTGGGAGTATGCGGCATCCAGCTTGAACCCACACCTAGCCCAAGCACGTAAAGAAACAGAAAGTGCAAAGGTTTGCAACAAGACTAGTCCCAGAGCTAAGGAGGTATGTCCTACGAGGAGAGTTAAGGGGAATTCAACTGAGCGAACACGGAGGACAGGAGAATAGGGGACATGATAACGACAATACAAAATACTGAGAGGTAATTGATAAGGTGGAACAAAGACAGGATGTTCGCAAGAGATTGGACACATATCAAGTTGAAGTATGAAGACACAGATGAACTCACAGATGTTAGGAAATATTTTCTTCAGCCACAGAGTAGTCATAAGTGGAATTGTTTGGGAAGCGATTAGTGAGGCAGGATCCATACATAGCTTTAGCAGAAGGTATGATAAAGCTCACGGTACAGTGAGAGTGACCTAGTAGCGATCAGTGAAGGAGGCGGGCCAGGAGCTCGGACTCGACAAAACCGCAACCTCGAACTAAGGTTAGTACAACTAGGTGAGTACACACATAACACACTGTGTATATTTAGGCCCACACTGGAGATGCAGCACGCAGTCTGGAACCCACACTCTGGTCAAGCCACATCAAGAAGTTAGAGAAAAGTACAAAGGTTTGCGAACAAGGCTATCCCAGAGCTCAAGGGAATGTCGTACGAGGAAAGGTTAAGGGAAATCGACTGACGGCACTGGAGGACAGAAGAGTCATGGGAGACATGATAACGACATAACAAGATACTGTGGGGAATATACAAGGTGGACAGAGACAGTATTTCCAGAGAGGACACAGGACAAGGGGTCACAACGGAAGCTGAAGACTCAACGAGTCATCAGGACGTTAGGAAGTATTTCTTGTCAGTCCATAGAGTTGTCAGCAAGTGGAATAGCCTAGCCAGTGAATAGTGGAGGCAGGAACCATAACATAGTTTTAAGAATAGGTATGACAAAGCTCAGGAAGCAGAGAGAGAGAGGACCCAGTACGATCAGTGAAGAGGCGGGGCCAGGAGCTGAGTCCTCGACCCTGCAACCACCATTAGGTGTGAGTACAATTAGGTGTGAGTACACACACAGCACACACACACAATGTTTTTGTTGGGGGGGGGGGAGGGACTGACGACTGATAAGTGCACGGGAGGTATAGTGTTGTTGCACACACACACACACAACTCAACACACACACAGTGCTAGTTTTGGTATAGAAACGACATGAAGGAAGGGTTAGGACTCAGAAGTGTCCATGTTTGGCAGATGATGTGAAATAATGAGGAGAAGATTAAAATCAGATTAGGACCAGGCAGGACTTCGAAGAGACCTGGACAGACCTGGACACCTGGTCCAGTCAATGGCTTTCTCCGAATTTAATCCTGCAAATGCATAGGTCCTGAAGATAGGGGAAGGCACAGAAGACACAGACAGAGTATAAGGCTATTGGCCAAAGACTGCAAACATCACCTCAAGGAGAAAGATCATGGAGTGAGTATTAACAAACACCGAGCATGTCTCCCGGAAGCACAGACATCATCAGTTAACTGCTGCAGCATATGGGCGCATGGCAAACCTGAGAACAGCATTCCGATACTTATTAAGAATCGTTCAAGACACTGTACACCATTATGCCCATACTGGAAGTATGCATCACCTGTTTGGAATCCCACTGAAAAAGCATGTCAAGAAACTAGAGAAAGTACAAAGGTTTGCGACAAGGTGTAGTTCCAAGCTAAAGGGGAAATGTCCAATGAAGAAAGATTAAGGGAAATCGGCATGACGACCACTGGAGGACAGGAGGGTCAGGGGAGAACATGATAACGCATATAAATACTGTGTGGAATAGACAAGGTGACAAAGACAGGATGTCCAGGGAGGGGACACAGAAACAAGAGGCCACAATTGGAAGTTGAAGACACAATGAGTCAGAGAGATATTAGGATGTGTTTCTTTCAGTCATAGAGTTGTCAGGCATGGAATAGCCAAGAAATGACGTAGTGGAGGCAGGAAAACCATACTACAGTTTTAAAGACGGGTTTGAATAAAGCTCATGGAGCGGGGAGGAGAGATCATGTGGGGGTTCGAACACGTGGATAGTGGTAAAGTTAATACTCACGTAGCTGGAAAGTACGTATAATTATAACGGTAAGTATGGAAGAGCCAACAGCCGTGACCAGCCTCCTTGCTCACTCTCGTATACTGACCGCCCACAGTACCCATATGTGGGGGTCTTTGAAATACTTGCTGAGGTCAGCGGCAATATGAATACAAACAGTGACTCAGTAGAGACGTTGGTAGTGAGTCCATCTACTGTGACACTGGTTTACTGGTAACTGGTTTACACACTGAGTTAAGCTCGGCGACGCTAACAGATGTCTCCCGACATACAACTAATACAAACTAGAGATGGCAGGTGTACGCTTTTTGGGCTGATTCTATACAATGTCAAAGTACACAACAATTGAACATTATAACATACATAAGTAAACATTGGAATGGAAGCTTACGTAACTGAAACTGTAATGCAATGTCCAGCATAGTTGCTGATCCCAGTATTCCCAGTATTAATATAGCATAGCTATTATATCATCCCTGTGCTTTAGGACACAGATCCCTCGTGAGGGGCCTTTGGCTTTGTGTGGACGGTCATAGGGATCACTGGCATGATCCCCCTGTCCCGTCCTCAACTCGGCGGCAGACCTACAAGACTGAACAGGCTTGGCCACCGGGCTCCTTCTCTCATCTCAGTCTGACAATATATTTACCATCCATACAAGTGAGTCTACTTTCAACCTAACGATATCCTCCATTTAATGAATCCCTTACGATAAATGTGACAGCGTGAGCCTGTAATTCGACGATTACCGGGCGATTTCTGGAGATAAATTTGTCGACCCAGCAAGACGGGCCATTTCGCGTTTACCAGTAGGCCTATACCGAGTTCACCCCATCCAGCTACTCAAGCAGCACTCTACCAGCTTCTACATTATTTCATTGGTCAGTCTCTTGTATAGTGTTAACTCGTTTTTTGCATACTTCCCCGAGGGTATTACCCGATTTGCAAAATAAGCCAGCTTCCCAGTCTGTGGAGTGGGGGAGTCAGTACACCCGAGCTCCTAGTCCAGCCTAGCCTACTCCATCAATTATTTTGCCTGCCAAGCCAGCCTTCCTCCACCCCTGCTGTGCTCCTCGGTTAAGTTATCAAGCTTATTCTGTGTGAAGGGGTAAGATAAGCCAGCTACAACTAACCAGGTTGTCTTACCTGTCAGTACTCAAGCAAGCACATGAGTACCTCATCGCTTGTGATTCTAGTTCCAAGCATTCTGAGTGCTGCCTTGGTCATCCTGTGGTGTTGTAGTATTTCGTGGGTTTCCTTCTAAGCCAGCCGGACTTAGAATTATCTTCGCGGCAGTGTGGGTTTTCTCAGAGAGGCTTACGACTTCAACCCAAACAACCCCATAACCCAGCCACTCACGATCACGTGTTGTCGCAACCATTGCCGTCTCAGACGCCTCGCTCATCCATTACCCACAAACCCAACTATACAGTCGGGGGCCATTACAACTCACCAACCTCATCATGTTTTGTGGGCGCACTGCTAAGGGTTGTAGCACCATATTTTAAGGACCACATAGGGGGTCAAGAGCTAGAGTGTGGCGCCGCCATCTTTAAAAGCCTCCTGTGTGATGTCTCTTCTCGCCAGATTTAAAGCGCAATTTCAACGATCAATTCTGTCAAGACAGCAGCAAGACGATAAAAACAAATCCATCATCTCATTTTTTTCTAAGTGTTACAGCTATAATATTTTTTTTTTAGAGACAAATGCGAGTGTTGAGACATTTCGTTTGTGTTCCCGTGAATTTTTTTCTCTGTGACATCAGTGACTCTTGATCAGACTGCAGTGTTTATCATGTACTGATTGCATAAATATTCTTAAATTCTCCCTTAATTCAGTGTTAATTTTCGTTCATTATTTTATATCTTGTTTGTGTGTGTTGTATCTTTTTATACACTTGAAGTAAGTACTTAGTGTTTCCTTTGTTGTGTGTTGCAACAATGACAATATAAACTTGTGTTTAAACTCAGAATTCCAGTGTATTAATCTCTGAAATTTTTCACCTCAATCTGCATCACAACTCAGTGTTGTTCGTTATTGTTTTTTTCTTCCCAGCATTTGTGTAATTTTATTATTTTGTTCTGTGTGTTGAACATTCTTGTGTTCATAATTCCTTTTATTCAGCCAGTGTTTAATTGTCTTATTTCCCAGACCAATAGTGGCCATTTTTTAGTCCCAGCAAGAGCTCGTATTTACAAAATTTTTCACACATCAAGTTTCATTGCAAGAAAATTCTAGTACAGTGTTCATGTTTGATGTGTTTGTGTCCTGCATCTCTGTAAGTGTATGTATTCCTTTTTGTTGTTGTTTAGGCACCTATTATTTTTGCTTATGTTTATAATTGAACAAATTCACTCTTAGTGCAATTTTTAAGTTCTCCTTCTAAAGTAAATTGTTCTTATTGCTTGTTGTTTAAGTGCAGTTAAGAGTTAAAGTGTTCATTTCCTTGATATATTCTTTTCTGTGTGTTATATTTTTATTATGCAACATTGACTCATTTGCAATAATTCTTTGTGGCAAATATTGTTGTTGCTATTAAGTTTTTCTTAGCGAAAATTTTATGCAGTGATGTGCAATACAGTTTATTACAGTGCAGTTTCTTATGCCTGTTTGTCCATAGTATTTTATTCTGTCTGTCATTTTATTTTTTTTTTAATTTCAGTGAATTGTGTGTTTGTTTTAATTTTTGCACAAGTTTATTGAGTCCATTTTATTATTTTATTGTGTATTTTTCCTTTGCATTGAAGTAAAGACAACTCACTGTGCATTTATTCAATTTAAAGTAAAAGTTGAGCATATTAGATTTGAGCAAAGTACAAGCTCTCTTGATTTTCAGTGTTTGCTAAGTTGCATATTCTTCTTGTGTGAGTTCTTGTTTACTGTTTTAACTTGTCAATTTTTAATTACTTATGCAGAATAGTTAAGCATTTTCTTCCATTTAAGTTTATTGTGTCATTCTCTCCATTTTTCTTGACTTATGCCCTTCAGTATTTTCATGAGAAGATGTCCCAGTCTTTTTTGAATGTTAAACTTAGTGAAATCATTCCAGTCAAGTCAATATGAATCAGTCCACAGTACCAACATTCCCTTACTGACTGAAAGACAATACCTAGCCCTTTGAGCAATGTGTTTGTTCTCACAGCTTGTATCTGAGATTTGTTAAAGTGTTTGCGAAATGTGAATTCAGATTAAGTTCCTATAGATCCGGAATTACTTTATTAACGTAGCCGAGCGGTCAGGCACTAGTAATTCTGTCATTCCCATCTGTGTTCCACCTATACCTTCAGACTTGCAGGATAGTGTTCCGTTGCCTCAAGTGTCCGGGGACACTCAGACTGCCTTGAGGCACAGCCTATCCCTGCAATGATGCTAGTTCGAGTAGTAGTTTCGCCACAGGGGATGCCTTGTCAGAAACGATTACTTGCAACTAGTAATGCCATCTCTTGTTGATGTGACATGCTGTCTGCAGAAAGACGTCTCTGTTACAGCAAGTGTTCTCACTAGAGTGTCTGTTGTTGTTCCTTGTGTTTCAGATGGTGATCCCATCCTAGTTGACAGTAATCAGTGCATTGTAAGAAGTTATTTCTCGAGTAACTTTCACATGTTAAAGTTTGTAAGTGTAGTTTCTTTATAGCTGATACCTCGTGTCACTGTGTGCGACTCAGATTGAATATCAGCATTGGGTTTACCGTGTTCATTTCTTTTCTCCTGTGCTTGCAGTTGAGATAGTAGATTTTGTTCTTCCTTGCTCATATTGCGTGTTATAGCGTTAATTTTTTTTCAACCGGGGGGAGTCATCCACTCCACCGATTTGTTCTTTTCCTCCAGTAAGGAAGAATGATACCTTTATTTCCAGAACGAACAGCCTACTGGAAGGTTAGCCAATGGTCCTTGACTATCCAAGAGTTCAAATCCCACTTTTGAACATTTACCTGGGAAGTCAAAGTAGTCGCAGATCTTTATCGCGACACGTTAGTGTAGTTACTGCAGATCCTCCATTACTGTCGAGGATGTCAAAATGCACAAAGACTAGATCCCATGTGGTCTGGTGTGATTCGATTCCTTCCCAGGAAAATCCCATTCTTACTGTAAAGCCACCAGCACCCATTAGTGACTTTGTAATGAGTCAGGAATTACTGTATCGAACAGCCGAGTTGGGTACTCAAGCAGAAGAGTTTACCAGTTAGTAATTCCACAGTCACTAGTGAACGTAGCTCTACAGCTAGTTCATGATGCACCAGGTGTTGCAACACCCTGGTATGGATCGTTTGTGAAACAAGCCAGAATGAATACTTTTGGCCACGTATGGCAACTGACATTTCCGAGTATGTTAAGAAATGTAGTGTCTGTATGCAGCATAAAGGAAATGTAATGGTCCTAACCAAATCCAAGTTCCCCAAACCCACAAGCGAACCGGGGGAAGAGTTGCCCTTGATTTGTTAACTAATTTTAAATGTTCCCTCCAAGGCAACAAACATCTGTGTGTATGGGTAGACCTTTCACCAGATATTGTGAGCTAGTTCCTATTGCAGATAAGGACTGCAGAGACAGTAAGCTAGAGCGTTTAAAGAACGCATTATCTGCAGGCCCTACCACCCCAAAGTCCTTAGTAACAGATAATGGAGGTGAATTCTGTAATGAGATTCTTGAAAATTTGTGTACTTTATACAAGATCTCTAAATCCACCATTGTTCCTCATCATCCTGCCAGCAATGGGTTAGCCGAAAGAACAAATAAGAAAGTACTTGAAAGTTCTGAAAAGCCACTATCAACCCCAATAGTGAAACTTGGGATGAAGTTATACCAATGTCCAGTGTGCCATAAATTCTGCTTACAATGCTTCCATAGGTGATACTCCACATTATGCATTGTATGGTGTAGACAAGCGTTTACCCTATGAGTTGTTTATATTCCACTCCGAAACCTAATTAAACCCTGATGATTTCGTAGCAACTCGTACCAGCTTAGCTCAAAGTTTTTTTTAGAAGAATCCGTGAAACACTTCATAAAGCAACAGCAGAATTTACTAGAGAAAACTAATAGCCGTGCTAAGCCATCCAAAATCAAAGTAGGTTCGAGAGTCATGCTGATTAACTTTAACAAAAACGTCTGCAATGCCAAGCTTGATCAATAGTTGTCGGACCTTATCGAGTTGTAGAACATATCTCTGGAAATAAGTATAAGGTTAGAGAAGTTTAGTACTGGCAAATACAAAGAATCGCATTTAGATCATATGAAATTAGTATGCGATGTTGAGGATATTGCTACCCAGACTAATGAGACAGACTCTGACAACCCTCCTGATCCTGTACTCTCTACCTCAGATACTCAGTCAGATACTCAACCTGAATGTCGTTACTCCTTGCGTACCCGACAAGTAATGAGAAACCCGCAAGTATTTTTTGTAGATATTCCTTCAAAATCTCTCTCAGTCAAGGCATGTGTTAGCCATTGCAGAGGAATTCGACCCTCCCAGAGATGATAACCATTCTGCATAGTAAACCTAACCCTTGCAGAAATTGGGTTTAAATGTACATTTGTTTGTATAATTAGATGTCGAGATGAATGAAATTGTCAACTGTGTGTTTATTATTAGCTGATCAGTTTTTTCAGAAATTTTCGTGTTCACGTTCCCTCCGTATTCTGAGAATTAACAGTCTAGATTTGTGTGCACCGAATCTGCCCTTTCTGTTAAACACTTCTTTGTATATAATTATTCTTCCTCAGAATCCGTAGAGTGCATGAAATCAGATCGATCGATCAATTCCATCCATATTGTATAATGATTTGTTCTTATAGTTGGTAATGATTACGTTAACACCCCATTACGTCAAAATCATGTTGTACCATCCATTAGTTCTAAGTTATATATGCATTTGTTATTGTATAGAATCAGCCCAGATCCGCCTGCCTGTTCAGCCTATAGTATAGTAGTGTATGTCGGGACGACATACGTAACATGACCGAGCTGTCAGCATAGTTGCTGATCCCTGTATTCCCAGTATTATATAGCATAGCATATTAGTATCATCCCTGTGCTTTAGACACGAGATCCCTCGTAGGCCTTTGGCTTTGTGTGACGTCATAGGGATACACATGGGCAGTGATCCCCCTGTCCCGTCCTCACTCGGCGGCAGACCTACAAGACGTGAACAGGCTTGGCACCGGGCTCCATCTCTCATCTCAGTCTGACAATATATTTACCATCCTACAAGTGTGTCTACTTTCAACCTACGATATCTCCATTTAAGAACCCTTACGATAGCAATACAAGGTATAATATAGCACAACTCATCGAATGAAACTCATCAAATGAAACTCATCGAATGAAACTCATCAAATGAAACTCATCGAATGAAACTCAACGTTAAGATTACACAATAGAAGTGATAAAAAAAAAATTTGATCGATCGATCTGTATTCATGTGATCTACGGATTCTGAGGAAGAATATATACAAAGAAAGAAGTGTTTAACAGAGAGGCAGATTAGGTGCACTCAAATCTAGACTGTTAACTCTCAGAATTCGGAGAGAACGTGAACACACAAAAAAATTCTTGAATACCGATAAGTTGATACTGTAATTATTCATCTATACAGGTTATTTACATTTAACCCCAACTCTGGTAGGGTAAGATTGACATATGCAGAATGAGTGTCATCTCTGGGAGGATCAAACTCTGTTGCATTGGCTAACTCATGCTGTATTTGAGGCAAATCTGAATTGGAAGTTACAAATGATACTTGAGGATTTCTCAATACCTGTCGTGTACGTAGGGAATAACGACATTCAGGTTGATCGTCTGACTGAGTATCAGAGGAAGAGAGTACAGGATCAGGAAGATTGTCAGAGTCTGTCACATTAGTCTGGGTTGGAACATCATTATCATCACATACTAACTTCATATGATCTAAATGCGATTCTTTAAACTGACCAGTACTAATCTCTCTAACCTTATACTTATTACCAGTGATATGTTCAACTACTCGATAAGGACCAACAAACTTTTGATCAAGCTTTGGCATTGCAGACGTTTTGTTAAAGTTAATCAGCATAACTCTCGAACCTACTTTGATTTTGGATGGCTTTGCTCGAGTGTTTGCGACTCTTGTAAATTCTGCTGTTGATTTATGAAGTGTTTTCACGATTCTTCTAAAAACACTTTGAGCTAAGCTGGTACGAGTTGCTATGAAATCATCAGGGTTGTAATTTGGTTTCGGATTAGAATATAACAACTCATAAGGCAAACGTTTATCTACACCGTACAATGCATAATGTGGAGTGTCACCTATAGAAACATTGTAAGCAGAATTTATAGCACACTGCACATCAGGTATAACTTCATCCCAAGTTTCACTGTTGGGGATTGATAGGGGCCCTCTAAAAGGACATCAAGTACTTTCTTTTTTGGTTTCTTTCCCGAAACCCATTGTGGCAGGATGAGGGAAAAAAAATGGTGGATTTAGAGATTTTGTACAAGGTCCCAAATTTTAAAGGGAAATTTCATTACAAAATTTTCACCCCCATTATTTGTTACTGGGGGACTTAGGGGTGGAAAGGGCCTGCAGATAATGCGTTTTTTAAAAAACGCTTTTGTACTGACTGGGAAAGTTTTATCTGAAAAGGGAAACTAACCACAATATCTGGTGAAATGGTCAAACCAAAAACACAAGATGTTTGTTGCCCTGGGGGAACTTTTGGAAAATTTATTAAAACAAATCTAGCGAAACCCTTTTTCCCAGGGTTTCCCCTATTTTATTTGGGATACATTTGGGATTGGATTGGGGGCCATTAGCATTTCCTTTATTTTTTGAATGCGGGCATACATTTCTTAAAAAACTCAGGAAATATCATTTTCCCATAAAAGGGCCCAAAAGTTTTTAAAATCTGGCTTGTTTTACTAAACCCGTTTCCCATACCGGGGTGTGCAACCCCGGGGGAAACATCGTGAACTAGCTGTAAGGTTCATTAAACTAGGGGATGGGGAAATTAACTAACTGGTTAACTCTTCTGCTAAAAAGAACCCCAAAAACTCGCTGTTCATACAGTAATTTTGGGTTCATGACAAAGCCCACTGATGGGTGCTGGGGGTTTTCAAGTCAAAATAAGATCTTCCTGGAGCGGGGAATCGAATAAAACCCCAGACCACATGGGATTGTTCGTTGGCATACTTTACATCTTCAGCACTAAATGGAGGGTCGGCATTTTTACTATACTAACATGTCGCGAAAAGGGCATCTGCGACTAACATTTGACTTGCCAGGTAAATGCTTAAAGGGGGATTGAACTCTTGGTTTAGTCAAGGTCCATCTGGCAAACCCTTTTCCAGTGGGTTGTTTGTTCGGGAATAAAGTAATCAGTGGAGCAGGGCGGGTAAAGACATGAACAGAGAAATGAAAAAAAATGTCTCGGAAGGGTTTTAAAAGACCTTTACTATTGCAAAAGCTTTTTGGGCCAGTTACGGGTATAATTACTTAAATTCCTTTGAAAGGGAAATTTGGTAGCAAATGCAACTGCGATGTATTTTTTGCCATCGGTTTCTTCTGAGCTAGTACGGCACCTTCCCCAATAGAATGCATCATTGTCAGATAAAAAAGGGCTTAAAAAATCGGGAAAATTTTTCAAAATTGGAGCGATGTTATTTTTTTCCCTTTTAGATTTTGGGAATCCCTCTTTCTTGAGGGAAAAAGGCCCCAAAAAAGGGAGCATCTTTCTTAAAAAAAAACCCCAGTTAGAGGGCAGCTTGGAAAAAAAAATTTGGCAATAAAAAGACCCTAAAAAACCTTTGCTGGGGCCCCAAAAAGGATTTTAACGGCATCACAGTTTTGGGTTTTGGGGGGAAAATTTTTAGTACTGCAGTTATTTACTTTGGTCATTTCAAAACCCTTCTAGGAGTGATTTACGTGCCCAAAAGAAATTTAAATTTCTGATCTAAAAAATTTTGCCCAATTTAGACAGTTTGATTTTAAATTGGCTTTTTTTCCCAAGCTTACCAAGTACAAACTTTAATTTTTTTCAAGTGTGTACCCCCAACTCTTTAGACTTTGACGTTTAAATTCATTAAGTACACCAAAAGTCCCTTTTCCATATGAACCTCTAAAGATTTTTTAGTCATGACCCTTTGAAAACGGATGGGGGAAAAGATGAAAACCAAATGCCATATGGGGGAAGTGAAAATTGCCTGTAGGAGTGGAGAATGCAGTTACCCTTTTGGCCCTGTCCTCGTGAAGAGGGATTTGAAAAACCCCTTGTAACAAATCCGGGGTTTAAAAAGACTTTTTTAATCCCGAGTTACGTAAAAGATCCCCCATACAGGGAGTGGAAAAGCGATTTTGGAATATTTTCGCGTTTAATTTCCAAAAAAGTAAATAAAGGGGCGTCAAAAAAACCTCCTTTCTTAGGTACTGGGAATAAAGGGGTGCTTTTCCAAAGGGAAAAATTTGCTAGGTGCAATAACTCCATCTTTCAAGCATTTGTTGATCAATTTTTCTGCAACAGAAATTTGTGAATGGGGTTTCCCTGTACCATTTTAATGTAAAATAGGTCAAGTACCAGGTTCAAGGGGGAAAAACGAGGGGGAAATAAGTTCGTTAAAACCCTTCTTTCCCCTGGTAAGGCAAGGGTTTTTTACGTTTGTTCAACAGAGTCAAAAAAACCTTTTAAATTCACCTGGAAGTCAGTGGGGGAAAGTTTTTTCTCCTCAACTGGGGAACAGTTTGGGTTAAATAAGGGGGATGAGGTCCCCCCCGGTAAAAATAGCACCGACCCACGGGTTCGGTGACAATTTCATCCTCTACCTAAAACAGGGTTTAAGGATAGTGAACTGGGGTCAACGAGGTTGGTATTGGCCCTGAGAAGAACACTGTGACCAGAATTGTTAGCTAGGAAGAAAGGATCTTACTATCTTTTTAAAAACATGTAAGGATGGTTAAAACAAATAGCCCTTTTTTACTTTCAGGAATCACTGTCAACTAGGACGTTATCACCATTGGAAAACCCCGGGAACAAATTTAAAACACTCTAGTGAAGACACTAGCCGCAACAGAGACGTCTTTTCTGCAAACCCCGGCATGTGACATCAACAAGAGATGGGATTCTAGTTCAAGTAAAACCCGGGTTTTACAAGGCATTCCCCCGTGGGGAAAAAAAACTACTAAATGAACTCAGTCATTGCAAGGATAGGTTTTTGCAATCAAGGCAGTCTGAAATGTCCCCGGGCAATTGGGCCAAACCCGGAAAAAACTATCCCGCAAGGGCTGAAAGGGATAGGTGGAAAACCCGACGGGGGTGGGCAAAAATTCCAAATGCCGGGCCCCTTTGGGGACCTCTGGAGGGAAAGCATTGCTTGTAAGGACTTAAAACCTACTTAAAAACTCGGGAGCAGTATGGCAGATTTCTGATCCAAAACTTATAACCCCCCCAAAGGAAACGATCAAGTCGTCCCAATTTTTGGGGATGCCATCGGTACGGGTCGAGCACAATGCGTAAGTCTCGCTTTGGGAAA
This sequence comes from Cherax quadricarinatus, assembly GCF_026875155.1. NCBI lineage: Eukaryota > Metazoa > Arthropoda > Malacostraca > Decapoda > Parastacidae > Cherax > Cherax quadricarinatus. Next base: position 41,687,602 of record NC_069427.1, read on the forward strand.
CAAATCCCCGAAAAAGGGCCCCAGGGGAAAGGGAATCTTTGGCGACAAAACCCCAAAGGGAAGGGAAACAGTGAAGGGCTCTTTCCTTGGAAAGGAAAAATTAGGGGGTCCACCCCGGGCACGCAGGTGAGAACCAGCTAATCCACTAAGGGGAGGGGGCACCAATTTAGCGGGGGCAACGGGGGGAAGGGGGGGTGGGCGGGGGGAACTTTTCTTTATCCTTAAACAAACTAGACCCTAAAATAATTATTGACTTTTTGCCCGGCAACCAGGAAGGTCAAAGGAACAAATTTGAAAAAAGGGCGCAAATTTTGAACGATGCTTGCCTAAATGGGCCTATTGGGTTTATTGGAAAATTTTTGTGCAAACAAAAAAGGGGGATTGTCCAAACAGAAAAAAAACTTGTTCCACTTCATCCCCAAAAAACATCTATGTCAGAGACTGTGAAGCAACATCATCAGCGGGTTTCATTCTCGAGGGCTGAATTTAAAGGGTTCAAAGGAATTTTGAACGGGAATGGGTGTAATCATTATTTACCTACTGTCCCATGGGCCCGGGTTTTCCCGGGGCGGGTCGGAAATTCCCCCCCATTGGAAGAATTTCGCCTGGTTCTGGTTTTTTGAGAATTTGGGAAAATTTTAAAACCCGGTTTTGGTTATTTTGGGGAAACCCCGATATCCCGTTTCCTCCACGGGGGTTTTGCGGTTGGAACGGCCACGGAAAAACCCCCGAGAAAAAAAGGTTATAGAGAGCATTTTCACCAGATGTGTCATGTCCATGTATTCATGATAAGTTTTCAGTAAGGGGAAAATTTTGGATACTCATCATCTACGACGGTTTTCTTAAAGGGGAACTATAGGACCCAAAAATTGCAATTTTGGCCACGGGGACCCCAGTTATAACAATCCGCCCCCACCCATGGTTACTGAAGTACTAAATTTAAATACGGGTTTATAATGACTCTGTACACTGGTCCTTTTGGGGATTCTGCGATGGTTGGGCGGGCCCCGATTTGTCTCCCGTGGCGCAAACCCAAGAGGGGTGCAGAGAGGGAAATGTGGAAATTATTTTTTATTCTGGGAAAGTACCCTGGGGGCACAAGGAACGTAAAATATTTAAGGCTTTAGTGGGTTCCCTCGTCACAGTTGGAGGATGAGCCTCATAAGCACCACCGGGGGAAACAGGTGGCATTAGTTCTTTAATTGGGTCCAAAAAACTGCTATTTTTGCAAAAAGGATTTTTGAAAGGTTTTTAAACCCCTTTTAGGGAGAAAAGCTGATTTACGACACTTTTATAAATGATGATAAAAGTTTGTCTAATCAACAGCAAAAAACTCAAAGATTCATTACTCTTGGGGTTTTAGCATTCACTGTTCCCTAAAAAAAAAAAAAACATATGGTCAGCTGTTTTTACGGGGGGCAAAGGGAAAGAACGAATCAGTTTTCCCCATAAAATTTTTTTACCCTTTGTAAGATTCCCCGAAATACGCATATCAAGGAGATCAACAACGTGAACGCGCAGGGGGAAACGAAAGAAGAGCTTTTTTAGCAAGTCGGGTAAGACTTTTTCCCCTTTAAAGGAGGACCTTCAACTTAAAACATTAGAAAGAGAACGAATGGCAGTTTAAAACCCCCTTTCAAGAAAATGTAAAATGGCCATTGAATAAAGGGGAAACCCCATCAAGGGGTCACGAGTATAACTTAGTATCTCAGAGTTGGGGTTGGGTTTTGTCAGTCGCCAAGGAAATGTGGGGGACTGATTTACAGGGGCAACAGTTTGCCTGAGAGGGCTGAGTTCGAAAATTCACTTTAAAATATAAATTGACGGTTTTTGAAACATAATGGCAAAGAAGTTGCACGAGAACAAATAAAAGGGAAAAATAATGAAAAATAAAAATGATTTCAAAATGCTAAAATTGAAATAAAAGAGGGTGCAACTAATTCTGCCCAAAAGTAATAAAAAAAAAGTCTAAGATAGACTGCAAGAGGAAAAGGGGGAAATCAATGTAAAGGGCTGCTGGACAAAATAAAAAAATTTAAAAAAAATTTCCAAGAAAAAAAAATTACTGGAGACTGAATTAAATTTCAAAATGAAGCAGTCTTTTTCTTTGCTAATAAAGAAATTAATTTAAAAAAATTTTAAATCAATTAAAAAGTAGAAAAAAAAATTACAAATTGAAAGAACTAGGGGATAATGGGGGAAATTTTTAAAAATTTTCTAAGAATTTCATAAACCCAAAAATTTAAAATTTTAATGCAAAGACAAAAAACAGGAAAATTAATAAAAAGAAAAACAAGATGCAATAATGAAATGAGGGAAAAAAATGCATAAAAAATTTTTAATTCAATTCAAATTTCCAAATTTAATTTAAAGTTTATTCCTATAAGGATTACATGCTGATTTTCAGAAAATTTTGGGTTTTTGTTTTTTGGGTTTTCTGTATAAAATTGTATTACGAGTTTTACCAACCTTTTTCGTTAGCATGGCTTTTTGCATTTTGGGGATCTTAAATTTTATTCTTTAAATTTTAAAATATTACAAATTTTGAGGGGGGAAATTTTGGGATTATGCTATGTGACTTAAAAACTAGTTTAAAGGGTTTAGAAAAGTGAATGCTTTTTTTTTTGGGAAAAGTATATAGTTTTCAGTTTGGAGTATAAAAGGTTTTTATTTTTTTAAACTGAGATTTTAAAATTTTTTGTTTATGGTAAAATGGGGGGAGCAAATGTAAGTGTTTAACCCCAGGGGATTCGGGGGTAGTTAGTTTTACGGGGTGTATGGGAGTAAGATTTTCTAATGGTAGTTTTGAAAGGGGATTTTTTGGGGTTTTGCAGTTTAGGAGTTTCAGGTAGGGTATTCCCGATTTTTTGGGGCCCTTGACATACATTGAATTTTTGGGAAAGGTTTTTAGCGGACACGGGGAAAGGGTAGAGATGTTTGTTTCGGTGTTTTTCCTTTGGGGTTTTGCCAACTAAACAAGGGAAAACGTTTTTTGGGGGCAAGGTTGATATTAGAGTTTAAGGCCCTTTAGATATAGATTGCACAGTAAATAATGTGGATGGACTGAACTGGGAGTAAGTTTAGATCTTTGAAGAGTGGGGGGGTGTTCGCCAGGGGTGGATTTAGTGATTATTCTTACTGCAGCTTTTTGTTGGGTTTATTATTGGCTTTAGGTGTGTTGCTGCAGTTGATCCCCAAGCACAAATAGCATAGGTGAGGTATGGATAAATAAGTGAGTGGTATAGTGTGAGAAGGGCATTTTGCGGCACGTAGTATCGTATCTTGGAGAGGATCCCAACCGTTTTGGTTTACTTTTTTGGCTATATGCTGGATATGGGTGCTGAAATTCAGGTTGTTGTCAAGGTATAAGCCTAGGAATTTTCCCCCATTATTTCTGGTAATTAGAGTTTTGTCAATCTTAATGTTAATTTGTGCATCCCCTGCTCTGCTACCAAACATAATATAGTAAGTTTTGTCAGTGTTAAGCGTAAGTTTATTGGCTGTCATCCAAGTCGATATTTTAATCAGCTCCTCATTCACCAATGGTGTTGAGGGTGGCAAGATTAGGGTGAGAGATGACATAAGTCGTGTCATCAGCAAAGAGAATGGGTTTCAGGTGTTGGGTACGTTTGGAAGGTCATTTATGTATATAGGAAGAGCGGGGACCAAGGACACTTCCCTGCGGAAAATCCAGTATCAAGTGGCCGTGTTGCTGATGCTGTGTCTTTAATGGTGACGTACTGATACCTATTAGTAAATGTAAGATTTGAAATAAGCAAGCGCATGGCCTCTTTTACCGTAGGGTCAAGTTTGTGGAGTAGAATTTGTGGTTACTGTGTCAAAAAACTTTTCTTAGGTCAATAAAAAATTTTAGTGGATATTCCTTTTTTTCCAATGCTGTGTAAAGCAGATCTAGCATTTTTATGATTGCATCATTAAATGCTTTTATTTTTCCTGAATCCAACTGGCAGGGGTGGAGTATGTTTTGAGCCGTTATAAATGAATACAGTCTCTTGTACACGAGTTTCTCAAAGATTTTGGATAGCATTGGTAAGTTAGATATTGGCCTATAGTTGTTTAAGTCTGTGGGGTCACCACCTTTTATGTATTGGTGTAACCCTTGCCATCTTGAGTAGTTTCGGGAAGGTGCTAGTCTCTATTGACTTGTTAAAAAGTAATGAAATAGCATGCGAAGGACATGGGCCGCTCGCTTGTACAGTAATGGTGGGACATGAGACAGATTCCCCGAGTTATTTTTAAGTGACTTTATGATCCCAATGACTTCCGTGGGCAGAACAAGTGCAACAAAATAAGGTGTAGAAATAATCACTGTAATAATAAAGTCTCACTAGGAAAACTCAGGTTAAATAATAAAATAAAAATATGAAGAAAAACTGATTGAACACTTTAACTCTTAATTGTAAATTAGACAAAACAATTTACTCAAACAGAGTAAAGAAAACACTTTACGTTAAAAGTAATTGAAATTACATCAAGAGTGAATTTGTTCAAAGAAATATAAAAATATGAATAAAAATTAAAACAAGGAACAAAACAAAAGTTTAACACTTACAAGTGGCAGGGCACACAACACTTAATCACGTATTCACTATTTTAGTTTAGTATATTCTTACAACAAAATCTTGCTGTGACTGATACGACAAAAATTTGCTGGCAAAAATAATGGGACACAGTCTGCGAAAAAAATCAGGGAATGAGACACTGCTGGGCATACGAAAAAAAGGTACACATAGAAATAAATGGATAATTTGGTAAACTGGGGTGAATATCACTGCATGAAATACAATGACAATTACTGGAGAATACAATGCTGAAAGAATACAATAAAAAAAATGAATCACTTCACACAGAGTGACTGACTGGTACACTACACAATAATACTTACTACAGACAGAGAGTAGTATAAAAAAAAACAGATAAAAAAAATATGAGATGAGCGAAAACACTGAAAAATATTGCAAAATTAACGAGTCAAAGAAACACTGAGTCTACACTGAAAATACAAGGCTTAGAGTACACAAGAAATTCACTATAAATGTCTCACACACGCAAATGTCTTTAAAAATGTCTCTAAACAGAAAATTATCACAGAAGTCTGGAGGAGTCGACGGGATGACTGGTGATGAGGAAGGTTGTCCTGCGCAGTGATGACTCCACATACACTCACACTGTCGTCGGAAGAAATGCACTTTCTCGGTGAACTCACATAATTGGCTTTATTGTGGCACTCAAACACAATTCTTGACCAATTACGTGAGGCCAGGAGCTAGATCGACCCCTGCAACCACAAACAGTGAGTACAAATAGGTGAGTACCACAACACACCAAAAATCATACACCCCAATATGCACACACACACACACACCACACACAACACACCACACACACCCACACACAAAACACACACCACAAAACACCACCACAACTACCACAAACACACAACACAAATCCCACCACCCCAAAACCCAAAACCACACACACACACACAACACACACACACAACACAGGGGGCCCAGGAGAGCACACATGGGGGGAGCAAGTTCTGTTATGGGTGATTTCAATCAAAAGGAGAGGGACTGGGAAAACCTGGAGCCCCATGGGGGTCCCGAAACATGGAGAGCCAAGATGATGGATGTGGTACTGGAAAACCTCATGCATCAACATGTTAGAGACACTACCAGAGAGAGAGGAGAGGATGAACCAGCAAGGCTGGACCTTGTATTCACCATGAGTAGTTCGGACATCGAGGGTATCATGTATGAAAAGCCCCTGGGAGCTAGTGATCATGTGGTTCTGTGCTTCGACTACATAGTTGAGCTCCAAGTGGAGAGAGTAGCAGGAATAGGCCGGGAAAAACCAAACTACAAAAGAGGGAACTACTCAGGCATGAGGAACTTCCTTCAAGACATTCAGTGGGAGAGGGAACTGACAGGAAAACCAGTACAAGAAATGATGGACTATGTAGCAACGAAATGCAAGGAGGCAGAGGAGAGGTTTGTTCCCAAGGGAAACAGAAATAATGGGAAGAACAGAACGAGTCCTTGGTTCACCCAAAGGTGTAGGGAGGCAAAAACTAGGTGTACTAGAGAATGGAAAAGGTACAGAAGACAGAGAACTCAGGAAAATAAAGAAATCAGCCGAAGAGCCAGAAACGAATATGCACAGATAAGAAGGGAGGCTCAGAGACAATATGAAAATGACATAGCATCAAAAGTAAAGACTGACCCGAAGCTGTTGTACAGCCACATCAGGAGGAAAACAACAGTCAAGGACCAGGTAATCAGACTGAGGAAGGGTGATGGGGAATTCACAAGAAACGTTAGTTTAATATGTTTATTATGCACCCCATACCCATCCTGTGGGCGGTAGTCAAAAGATTACAGAGGTACATAATTGGTCCAGGGACTGGACTCCAAAGTTTTGATAGCTGAGCAAGTTACAGAGGTAATGAACTCACAATTTACAAAGGTAATGAACTCTCAATTTACAAAGGTAATGAACTCACAATTTACAAAGGTAATGAACTCCAGGTAAGTCTGGTCACAATCATGACAAGTTACAAAGGTATTTACAGATTACAGAGGTACGTAATGGGTCCAGGGACTGGGCCCCCAAAGTTTTGATAGCTGAACTAGGTACAAAGGTAATGAGCTCACAAGTTACAAAGGTAATGAATTCTGTAGAATGGTTACTTACGTTTATACTTTGGCTACAATCATGAACAAATTATAGAGTAATGAGCAATTCACACTTCCACACCCGGTCACAACTGTAATGAGTTATTGGTGCAAATATTGATTGTTGAGTCATACACACCACACTGTGTATGTGTGCACAAGAAACGACCGAGAGGTTTGTCAGGAGCTCAACACAAGATTTAAAGAGGTATTTACAGTGGAAACCAGTAGGACTCCAAGAAATCAGAACTGGGGGACACACCAGCAAGTGCTGGATGAGGTACATATAACCAAGGAGGAGGTGAAGAAGCTGCTATGCGAACTTGACACCTCAAAGGCGGTGGGACCAGACAACATCTCTCCATGGGTCCTTAAAGAGGGAGCAGAGATATTGTGTGAGCCATTAACAAAGATCTTCAACACATCATTTGAAACTGGGCAACTCCCTGAGGTATGGAAAATGGCAAATGTGGTCCCAATTTTTAAAAAGGGAGACAGACATGAGGCACTAAACTACAGACCTGTATCACTAACGTGTATAGTATGCAAGGTAATGGAGAAGATCATCAGGAGGAGAGTGGTGGGGCACCTGGAAAGAAACAAGTGTATAATTGACAACCAGCACGGTTTCAGGGAAGGAAAATCCTGTGTCACAAACCTACTAGAGTTTTATGACAAGGTGACAGAAGTAAGACAAGAGAGAGAGGGGTGGATCGACTGCATATTTTTGGACTGCAAGAAGGCCTTCGACACAGTTCCTCACAAGAGGTTACTGCAAAAGCTAGAGGATCAGGCACACATAACAGGAAAGGCACTGCAATGGATCAGAGAATACCTGACAGGGAGGCAACAACGAGTCATGGTACGCGACGAGGTGTCAGAGTGGGCGCCTGTGACAAGCGGGGTTCCACAGGGGTCAGTCCTAGGACCTGTTCTGTTCTTGGTATATGTGAACGACATAACGGAAGGGATAGACTCAGAAGTGTCCTTGTTTGCAGATGATGCGAAGTTAATGAGAAGAATCAAATCGGACGAGGATCAGGCAGGACTACAAAGAGACCTGGACAGGGTACAAGCCTGGTCCAGCAACTGGCTCCTTGAATTTAACCCTGCCAAATTCAAAGTCATGAAGATTGGGGAAGGGCAAAGGAAGACCCAGACACAATATAGTTTAGATGGCCAAAGACTGCAAAACCTCACTCAGGAAAAAGATCTGGGGGTGAGTATAGCACCGAGCATATCCCCTGGGGCCCACACATCAATCAGATAACTGCTGCAGCATACGGGGCCTGGCAAACCTACGGATAGCGTTCCGATACCTCGTAGGATTCGTTTAAGACTCTGTATACCATTTACGTCAGCCCCTTTACTGGAGTATGCAGCACCAGTTTGGAATCCACACCTAGTCAAGCACGTCAAGAAATTAGAGAAAGTGCAAAGGTTTGCAACAAGACTAGTCCCAGAGCTACGGGGATTGTCCTACGAAGAAAGGTTGAGGGAAATCGGCCTGCGAACTGGAGGACAGGAGGGTCAGGGGAGACATGATAACGACATATAAAATACTGCGCAGAATGGGACAAGGTGGACAAAGACGGGATGTTCCAGAAAAGGGGGACACAGACACAAGAGGTCACAATTGGAAGTTGAAGACTCAGATGAATCAAAGGGATGTTAGGAGTATTTCTTCAGTATAGAGTAGTCAGGCCATGGAATAGCCTAGAAAGGGATGTAGTGGAGGCAGGAACCATACATAGTTTTAAGGCGAGGTATGATAGAGCTCATGGGGCGGGAGAGAGAAGCCTAGTAGCAATCAGCGAAGAGGCGGGGCCACGAGCTGTGACTCGACCCCTGCAACCCCCAAATAGGTGAGTACACACACCACACACAACACACACACACAAACACACACTGCTTTATATAGCAGGCCTAGTGTCTAATCCGACATGTCCCCAGGACCAAAATGGTAACTAACACACACACACACACCACACACACACACACACACACAACCCCACACCACCCCACACACCACACAACACACACACACACAAACTCATTACACACACTTACACACACACACATACACCCCACAACACACACACACAACACACACACACACACACACACACACACAAAACACGCACGCACTCACACACACTCACACACACACACACACACACAAACACACACACACACACACACACACCACACACACACACACACAAACACACAAACACACACACACACACACACACACCCCACCACACACACAACACACACACACACAAACAAACACAAACACACACACACACAGAAGAATTCACTCGATCGAAGACCAGGCAGAACTGCAAAGAGATCTGGAAAGGCTGCAGACCTGGTCCAGAAAATTGGCTCCGGGAGTTAAAATCCACCAGTGCAAGTCATGAAGTTTGGGGTATGGCAAAAAAGACCACAGATGCAGTACAGTCTAGGAGGCCAGAGACTACAAACCTCACTAAAGGGAAAAAAATTTCATGGGGTGAGTATAACACCAGGCACATCTCCTGACGCGCACATCAACCAAATAACGACTGCGCATATGGGCGCCTAGCAAACCTCAGAAACAGCATTCTGACATCTTAATAAGGAATTGTTCAGGACCTGTTTCACGTGTACGTTAGGCCCATATTAGAGTTTTGCGGCACCAGTTTGGAACCCACACCTAGCCAAGCACGTAAAAAAACTAGAGAGAAAGTGCAAAGGTTTGCAACAAGACTAGTCCCAGAGCTAAGAGGTATGTCCTACGAGGAGAGGTTAAGGGAAATCAACTGAGACACTGGAGGACAGGAAAAAAAGGGGAACATGAAACGACATACAAAAAACTGAGAGAATGACAAGGTGGAACAAAGAAGGTGTCCAAAAGATTGGACACAGAACAAGGGGACACAGTGGAAAGTTGAAGACACAGATGAGTCACAGGGATGTTAGGAAGTATTTCTCAACCACAGGGTTGTCAGTAAGTGGTAGTTTGGAAGCGATGTAGAGTAAGCAGGATCCATACGTAGCTTTAAGCAGAGGAATGTTAAAGCTCCGGTTCAGTGAGGGGACCTAGTAGCGATCATGAAGAGGTTGGGCCAGGAGTCTCGGTTTCGACCCCTGTAACCTAAACTAGGGTGAGTACCACACACACAAACACACACACACCACACAACACACACACATAGGCGAGGGGGACATGGGCCCAAAGGGGGCAAATTTTCGGAGAAAATTTGGGGGGTTCACAAAGAAAAGGAATCGGCCCCTCAAAGTAATTTTCAAGGCAGAATCAACCCGAACCATGATCCTGCAGGAGGGAAAACATGGCTGAGAGGCAAAACAGGAGTTCCGGAGTGTGTACCTCGACCGAGACAGAACACCAGGACGAAAGGAAGACAATGAAAGAGAGAGTTCAAAAACGAAAGGGAAGAATGGGAGGAAATGAAAAAGGAGAGCAGAATGACCCCGGATCAAATGGAAGGACAAAGCGCACCCCCAGAAAACTGCAGAAGGACTCCAGCCACGACACCCCCAAGGCAACTGAACAATCCAAAACCAACCATCACACACCGATCCCTCTGTTTCCACCCCCCGCACCACAGTTTCAGTATTGAAAGAATTTAAAGGTTTTTGGTACACAATGCAGAGGGATTAACGAATAAACATGGGGAAAAGGCAAGAAAGTAAATGAGAAGTCCCCAGACACATACGTTACAGAAACAAAACTCATGGAGACAATAACAGATGCAATTTCCCACCAGGTACCAGATCATGAGGAAAGATAGAAGGGGCAGGGGGGGTTGGGGTTTCTTGCCCTAAAAAACAGATGGAAATTGAGAAATGGAAGGGAAAGATGAGACGGAGGAAAAGGAAATACATAGCAGGTACATTCAGTCTGGGGGAAAACAAAGTGGGCTTGAGTGAGTATAATCCACCCAGAACTGCAGGAGGCCAAGAGGGAAAAAAAGAAGAGAGCCCAGGAGCAATGGTGGAACAGCGAGGTGGCAAGAAGAGCTCACTCCGCAGAAACAAAATTGCTGGTTATGGGGGGTTTCAACCCCAAGGGGGGATTGATGGGAAAACCTGGAGCCCATGGGGGTCCCGAAACAGGAGAGCCCGGATGTTGGACGTGGTGCTGGAAAACCTCAGCACCCCATGTTAAGGACACTACCGGTGAGGGGGAGGTGAAACCCGCAAAAATTGGCCTTTGGGTTTACCCCGGGCAGCTAGACATTGGGAATCAAGATGAGAGTCCCCCAGGGGGCTAGCGACCACGTGGTTTTGTGCTTTGAATACATTGAGCTGCAAGTGGAGGAATAACAGGAGTAGAATGGGAAAACCCTGACTAAAAAAGGGGGAACATAGGGTTGAAGAATTCCTGCGGGATTTTTTTCCAGTGGGACAGAGAACTGGCGGGAAAGCCAGTAAATGAAAATGTTTTAAATTTAAAAACAAAATGCAAGGAGGCGTGGAAAGGTTCTTTCCCCAAGGCAACAGTAAAAACGGGAAGCCCCAGAACAAGCCCCCGGTTCCCCCGACGGTGTAAGGAGGCAAAAAAAAAAAGTGAAATAGAGAATGGAAAAATACAGAAGGAGGAACACCGAAAAGGGAGATCAGCGCAGAGCCAGGAATGAGTACCACAGGAAAGGAGGGAGGCCGCGACAGTATGAAATGAATGCATCGAGAATCAAGACAGACCCGAAATGTTGTATAGCCACATCAGGGGGAAGACAACAGTCAAAAACCCGGTGATCGATTAAGGACAGAAGGTGGAGAACTCACAAGAAATGATCAGGAGGTATGTGAGGAGCTGAACAGGAGATTTAAGGAAGTTTTTACAGTAGAGACAGGAAGGGCTGTGGGAAGACAGAACAGAAGGGAACATCAAGAGGGAATATACCAACAAGTGTTGGATGACATACGAAAAAACTGAGGAGGAGGTGAAGAAGCTCTTAAGTGACCTTGACACCTCAAAGGCGATGGGACCGGAAACATCTCCCCATGAGTCCTTAGAGAAGGAGCAGAGATGCTGTGTGTGCCTCTAACCACAATCTTCAACACATCCCTTGAAACTGGGCAAACTACCTGAGAAATGGAAGACAGCTAATGTAGTCCCCATATTTAAGAAAGGAAACAGAAAACGAGGCACTAAACTACAGACCTGTGTCTCTGACATGTATTGTGTGCAAAGTCATGGAGAAGATTATCAGGAGGAGAGTGGTCGAACACCTGGAAAGGAACAAGATTATAAATGAAAACCAGCATGGGTTCATGGAAGGCAAATCTTGTATCACAAACCTCCTGGAGTTTTATGACAAGGTAACAGAAGTAAGACATGAGAGAGAGGGTTGGGTAGATTGCGTTTTCCTAGACTGCAGGAAGGCCTTTGACACAGTTCCCACAAGAGATTAGTGCAGAAGCTGGAGGATCAGGCACACGTAAAAGGAAGGGCACTGCAATGGATAAGGGAATACCTGACAGGGAGGCAGCAACGAGTCATGGTACGTGAAGAGGTATCACAGTGGGCGCCTGTTACGAGCGGGGTCCCACAGGGGTCAGTTCTAGGACCAGTGCTATTTTTGATATATGTGAACGACATGATGGAAGGAATAGACTCTGAAGTGTCCCTGTTCGCAGATGACGTGAAGTTGATGAGAAGAATTAAATCGGACGAGGATGAGGCAGGACTGCAAAGAGACCTGGAGAGGCTGGACATGTGGTCCAGTAACTGGCTTCTCGAATTCAATCCAGCCAAATGCAAAGTCATGAAGATTGGGGAGGGGCAAAGAAGACCGCAGACAGAGTATAGGCTAGGTGGACAAAGACTACAGACCTCACTCAGGGAGAAAGACCTTGGGGTGACCATAACACCGAGCACATCACCGGAGGCACACATCAACCAAATAACCGCTGCAGCATACGGGCGCCTGGCAAACCTGAGAATAGCGTTCCGATACCTTAATAAGGAATCGTTCAAGACACTGTACACTGTGTATGTTAGGCCCATACTGGAGTATGCAGCACCAGTCTGGAACCCACACCTGGTCAAGTACGTCAAGAAGTTAGAGAAAGTACAAAGGTTTGCAACAAGGCTAGTCCCAGAGCTCAAGGGAATGTCGTACGAGGAAAGGTTAAGGGAAATCGGACTGACGACACTGGAGGACAGAAGGGTCAGGGGAGACATGATAACGACATACAAGATACTGCGGGGAATAGACAAGGTGGACAGAGATAGGATGTTCCAGAGAGGGGACACAGAGACAAGGGGTCACAACTGGAAAGCTGAAGACTCAGACGAGTCACAGGGACGTTAGGAAGTATTTCTTCAGTCATAGAGTTGTCAGCAAGTGGAATAGCCTAGCAAGTGAAGTAGTGGAGGCAGGAACCATACATAGTTTTAAGAAGAGGTATGACAAAGCTCAGGAAGCAGAGAGAGAGAGGATCCAGTAGCGATCAGTGAAGAGGCGGGGCCAGGAGCTGAGTCTCGACCCCTGCAACCACAATTAGGTGAGTACAATTAGGTGAGTACACACACACACAAACACACACACACACACACACACACACACACACACAACACACACACACACACACACACAGGCTAAGGAAGGAAGAAGGAGAGACAACAAGAAATGACCGTGATGTATATGAGGAACTCAACAAGAGATTCAAAGAAGTGTTCACAGAGGAGACAGAAGGGGCTCCAGAAAGACGGAGAGGTGGGGCACACCACCAAGTGCTGGACACAGTGCACACAACCGAGGAAGAAGTGAAGAGGATTCTGAGTGAGCTAGATACCTCAAAGGCAATGGGGCCAGATAACATTTCCCCATGGGTCCTGAGAGAGGGAGCAGAGGTGCTATGTGTACCCCTAACAACAATATTCAATACATCTATCGAAACAAGGAGATTGCCTGAGGCATGGAAGACAGCAAATGTAGTATCAATCTTTAAAAAAGGAGACGGACATGAAGCACTAAACTACAGACCAGTGTCACTGACATGTATAGTATGCAAAATCATGGAGAAGAATATCAGTAGAAGAGTGGTGGAACACCTAGAATGGAATGATCTCATCAACAGCAGCCAACATGGTTTCAGGGACGGGAAATCCTGTGTCACAAACTTACTGGAGTTCTATGACATGGTGACAGCAGTAAGACAAGAGAGAGAGGGGTGGGTGTATTGCATATTCTTGGATTGCAAGAAGGCGTTTGACACAGTTCCACACAAGAGATTAGTGCGAAAACTGGAGGACCAAGCAGGGATAACAGGGAAGGCACTACAATGGATCAGGGAATACTTGTCAGGAAGACAGCAGCGAGTCATGGTACATGGCGAGGTGTCAGAGTGGGCACCTGTGACCAGCGGGGTCCCAAAGGGGTCAGTCCTAGGACCAGTGCTGTTTCTGGTATTTGCGAACGACATGACGGAAGGAATAGACTCTGAGGTGTCCCTGTTTGCAGATGATGTGATGTTGAGAAGAATTCACTCGATCAAAGACCAGGCAGAACTGCAAAGGGATCTGGACAGGCTGCAGATCTGGTCCAGCAATTGGCTCCTGGAATTTATTCCCACCAGGTGCAAAGTCTTGAAGATTGGGGAAGGGCAAAGAAGACCGCAGATGGAGTACAGGCTAGGGGGCCAGAGACTACTCAAGGAAAAAGATCTTGGGGTGAGTATAAAACCAGGCACATCTCCTGAGGTGCACATCAACCAAATAACGGCTGCAGCATATGGGCGCCTAGCAAACCTCAGAACAGCATTCTGACATCTTAATAAGGAACCGTTCAGGACCCTGTACACCGTGTACGTTAGGCCCATATTGGAGTATGCGGCACCACTTTGGAACCCACACCTAGCCAAGCACGTAAAGAAACTAGAGAAAGTGCAAAGGTTTGCAACAAGACTAGTCCCAGAGCTAAGAGGTATGTCCTATGAGGAGAGGTTAAGGGAAATCAACCTGACGACACTGGAGGACAGGAGAGATAGGGGGGACATGATAACGACATACAAAATACTGAGAGGAATTGACAAGGTGGACAAAGACAGGATGTTCCAGAGATTGGACACAGTAACAAGTTGGAAGTTGAAGACTCAGATGAATCACAGGGATGTTAGGAAGTATTTCTTCAGCCACAGAGTAGTCAGTAAGTGGAATAGTTTGGGAAGCGATGTAGTGGAGGCAGGATCCATACATAGCTTTAAGCAGAGGTATGATAAAGCTCACGGTTCAGGGAGAGTGACCTAGTAGCGATCAGTGAAGAGGCGGGGCCAGGAGCTCGGACTCGACCCCTGCAACCTCAACTAGGTGAGTACAACTAGGTGAGTACACACACACACACACACACACACACACACACACACACCACACACACACACACACACACACACACACACACACACACACACACAAACACGCAAACACACACACACTCACATGCCACAGTAGCAGAAACCAAGATACCGAGATTAGAAGAGGAGCTGAGACATCTGAAACAGCCTAGAGACAAAGATATTACAGAAGTAGCATCAGCAATGTCTACATCAGACACAGATAATGGGTCTGAAGGGAGCATGGAAGCTAAACTGTATGCAGAGGTTCTGTCAAACCCACATGGGGCCAAAACAAAGACAGGGACCACAGTAGGACAGAATGAGAGGTTGGAAGACATTGAAGGAACTAGGACATGTGCAGGGACCTTACCAGACACTTGTGGGGGCCAGGAATAGGTGAGCAGGATGGACAAAGCAATGAGCATAGGGGCCACAGCTAGGGAAGGGACTGAAGGAAGGAACACTCCACGGGAAGGAACTAAAACACCTCAGAGGATGCAATGGGAGTCACAGTGCGAGGTGGAAAGGGAGAGATCAGTTTTTGTCTATGGGCTAGACAAAGCTAAAAGGGAAACGTATGATGAAAGAATGCAGGAGGAGAAAAAAGCAATTGAAGGTATCATGAAAGTGATAAGCGAGGGAGACATGACCAAGGTGGCAAATTTTCGGAGAATCGGGTGGTTCACAAAGAAAAGGAATCGGCCTCTCAAAGTAATTTTCAAGGCAGAATCAACCCGAACCATGATCCTGCAGGAGAAAGCACAGCTGAGAGGCAAACAGGAGTTCATGAGTGTGTACCTCGATCGAGACAGAACACAGGAGGAAAGGATGATACTGAAAGAGAGAGTGCAAAAACGAAAGGAGGAATGGGAGGAAATGAAAAAGGAGAGCAGAATAACCCAGGAACAGGTGGAAGGACAAGCACACCCCCCAGAAACACCTGCAGAACTACTCCAGCCATGACACCCCCAAGGCAACTGAACAATCCTAACCAACCATCACAAACCGATCCCTCTGTTCCCACCCTCCGCACCATGAACCCTACCCCTACAGCAACCCCCTATGGGAGCTCTTCCTCCACCTCCACTGCAACCTCCCACAGACCCCCACCAGGGCTCCTGCTCATCCAACCCCAGTATTCCCCCAGGACCACAGTTACAGTATTAGAACAGAAGTTGAAGGTTTGGTACACAAATGCGGATGGATTAACGAATAAACATGAGGAATGGCAAGAAAGAGTCAATTATAAGTCCCCATTATTATTATTATAATCAAGGGGGAAGCGCTAAACCCGGAGGATTATACAGCGCCTGGGGGGGGATGTGGAAGGCATTCAGGCTTAATTCAGGGAACTGGAGCACAGATCCAATTCCCTAAATCAAGAGCCCCTCACCAACATCAAGGAACCTTCCTTGAGGGGTGATAAGTCCCCAGACATCATAGCAGTTACAGAAACAAAACTCACGGAGACAGTAACAGATGCAATCTTCCCACCAGGATACCAGATCATGAGGAAAGATAGAAGGGGCAGAGGGGGAGGAGGGGTTGCTCTGTTCATAAAAAAACAATGGAAATTTGAGAAAAATGGGAGGCATAGACGAGACAGGAGAAAGGGACTACATAGTAGGTACACTTCAGTGTGGGGAGCACAAGGTGGTCATTGCAGTGATGTATAATCCACCACAGAACTGTAGGAGGCCAAGAGAGGAATATGAAGAGAGCAACAGAGCAATGGTGGACACACTTGCTGAGGTGGCAAGAAGAGCTCACTCCAACAGAGCAAGGTTGCTGGTTATGGGGGATTTCAACCACAGGGAGATTGAATGGGAAAACCTGGAGCCACATGGGGGTCCCAAAACATAGAGAGCCAAGATGCTGGATGTGGTGCTGGAAAACCTCATGCACCAACATGTTCAGGACACCACCAGAGTGAGAGGGGAGGATGAACCAGCAAGACTGGACCTTGTTTTCACCCTGGGCAGTTCAGACATTGAGGACATCACATATGAGAGTCCCCTACCTGGAGTTTACCTGGAGAGAGTTCCGGGGGTCAACGCCCCCGCGGCCCGGTCTGTGACCAGGCCTCCTGGTGGATCAGAGCCTGATCAACCAGGCTGTTACTGTTGGCTGCATGCAAACCAACGTACGAGCCACAGCCCGGCTGATCAGGAACCGACTTTAGGTGCTTGTCCAGTGCCAGCTTGAAGACTGCCAGGGGTCTGTTGGTAATCCCCCTTATGTATGCTGGGAGGCAGTTGAACAGTCTCGGGCCCCTGACACTTATTGTATGGTCTCTTAACGTGCTAGTGACACCCCTGCTTTTCATTGGGGGGATGTTGCATCGTCTGCCAAGTCTTTTGCTTTCGTAGTGAGTGATTTTCGTGTGCAAGTTCGGTACTAGTCCCTCTAGGATTTTCCAGGTGTATATAATCATGTATCTCTCCCGCCTGCGTTCCAGGGAATACAGGTTCAGGAACCTCAAGCGCTCCCAGTAATTGAGGTGTTTTATCTCCGTTATGCGCGCCATGAAGGTTCTCTGTACATTTTTTTAGGTCAGCAATTTCACCTGCCTTGAAAGGTGCTGTTAGTGTGCAGCAATATTCCAGCCTAGATAGAACAAGTGGCCTGAAGAGTGTCATCATGGGCTTGGCATCCCTCGTTTTGAAGGTTCTCATTATCCATCCTGTAATTTTTCTAGCAGATGCGATTGATACAATGTTATGGTCCTTGAAGGTGAGATCCTCCGACATAATCACTCCCAGGTCTTTGACGTTGGTGTTTCGCTCTATTTTGTGGCCAGAATTTGTTTTGTACTCTGATGAAGATTTAATTTCCTCATGTTTACCATATCTGAATAATTGAAATTTCTCATCGTTGAACTTCATATTGTTTTCTGCAGCCCACTGAAAGATTTGGTTGATGTCCGCCTGAAGCCTTGCAGTGTCTGCAATGGAACACACTGTCATGCAGATTCGGGTGTCATCTGCAAAGGAAGACAGAGTGCTGTGGCTGACATCCTTGTCTATGTCAGATATGAGGGTGAGGAACAAGATGGGAGCGAGTACTGTGCCTTGTGGAACAGAACTTTTCACCGTGCCTGCCTCGGACTTTACTCTGTTGACTACTACTCTGTGTTCTGTTAGTGAGGAAATTAAAGATCCATCGACCGACTTTTCCTGTTATTCCTTTAGCACGCATTTTGTGCGCTATTACGCCATGGTCACACTTGTCGAAGGCTTTTGCAAAGTCTGTATATATTACATCTGCATTCTTTTTGTCTTCTAGTGCATCTAGGACCTTGTCGTAGTGATCCAATAGTTGAGACAGACAGGAGCGACCTGTTCTAAACCCATGTTGCCCTGGGTTGTGTAACTGATGGGTTTCTAGATAGGTGGTGATCTTGCTTCTTAGGACTCTTTCAAAGATTTTTATGATATGGGATGTTAGTGCTATCGGTCTGTAGTTCTTTGCTGTTGCTTTACTGCCCCCTTTGTGGAGTGGGGCTTTGTCTGTTGTTTTTAGTAACTGTGGGACGACCCCCGTGTCCATGCTCCCTCTCCATAGGATGGTAAAGGCTCGTGATAGGGGCTTCTTGCAGTTCTTGATGAACACGGAGTTCCATGAGTCTGGCCCTGGGGCAGAGTGCATGGGCATGTCATTTATCGCCTGTTCGAAGTCATTTGGCGTCAGGATAACATCAGATAGGCTTGTGTTAACCAAATTCTGTGGCTCTCTTATAAAAAATTCGTTTTGGTCTTCGACTCTCAGTCTGGTTAGTGGCTTGCTAAAAGCTGAGTCATATTGGGACTTGAGTAGCTCACTCATTTCCTTGCTGTCATCTGTGTAGGACCCATCTTGTTTAAGTAAGGGCCCAATACTGGACGTTGTTCTCGACTTTGATTTGGCATAGGAGAAGAAATACTTGGGGTTTCTTTCGATTTCATTTATGGCTTTTAGTTCTTCCCGCGATTCCTGACTCCTATAAGATTCCCTTTTAGCTTAAGTTCGATTTTTTTGCTATTTCTCTGCCCAGTGCCCCCTACGCATTTCAGATAATTGCCCTTTTTAGCCGCTCTGTTATTCTTTTCCGTCCCCTTAAAAGAGGGGCGCCCTGTCCCCTTTCTTTTTTTAAAAAGCTACCCCTCCTTTTTTGTTAGAGGAATAAGTCTTTGCATACATCGAGACCCAAACCAAAGTTAACCCTTTTTCTGGGTTTAATTTGGGGGGTCTGGTTCCCTTTAGTATATCTTCCCAGCTTATATCGGTTAGGATTTGGGTTTTTACTTGGTCCCACTTTATGTTTTTTTTTATTAAAGGGTTAAATTTTTGGTGAATGCTCCCTCGGACTAACCCCTTGGGAGCTAGTGCCCAGTGGTTCTGTGTTTTTAAATTTAATATATTTAGAGTTGAAGTGGAGAGAGTAAAAAGGAGTTAAATGGGAAAAGCCAGACAAATGAAGAGGGGACAACATAGGGTTGAGGAATTTCCCCTCAGGAGGTTCTGTGGGACAGGGGAATTGGCGGGACAGCCAGTAAATAAAATGATGGAATATGTAACAACAAAATGCAAGGAGGCGGGGGAAAGGTTTTCCCAAGGGAAAGGGAAAAACAAGGGGAAACCAGAATGAGTCCCGGGTTTTTACCGAGGGTGTAAGGAAGCAAAAACAAAGGCAATAGAAAAAGGAAAAAGTACGGAAGGCAAGGAACACATCCTTGGGGGAACTTGATTTTTAAACAAAATCCAGGGGGGAGGGCGTTAAGGTATCTATGGGGTTTAAAGAGGGCGGGGGGCGGGGAAAGCGGTGTGGTAATGCCCCGGGGTGCCCCCAGGGATTTTTTGGATTTTTTGGTTTTTGGGGGTCCAGGGGGGAGGGCAAATTTATGGGGCGATACCTAAAGGGGGGGGGGTTCGGGGTTTTGGGTGGGTGGGGGGGGAAGGTCATAAAGGGATTTTCATTGTTGGTGGGTGGGGGGGACTTGGAGGTGTGTGAGGACATTTTGGGAGGTATATTTATGAGTTTTGATGAAACGTCATTTGAGAATGGGGAAAGGCGGGTGGGGTGGGTATCGTGGGGGAGACGCTAAAAGGGGGGGGCTGTCTTCCCCACATATAAATTAAAGGTAATATGGGGGGAATTTCAAAAGCAAAGGGAATTTCCCCGGCCAGGGTGAGAGAAGTGGTGTACAGATTCCTCGGGGAACATTGGCTGAAAGAGGTGTTGAGGCAGAGGGATATCTGAAGATGGGGCCCTTGGGGCCCCTTTGGTGGTGATAGGGAAAAATCCCTTTTCCTTTGGGGTGTATTTTTGTCCTTTTTTGGAAAATGTAAGATTGGGGGTTGAGGGGGTTTTGGGGGTTACTGCGGGGAGGGGGGGGGGGTCCTCAGGGATTTACTTTTAGAGGTGGGGGGGTGTCTTTGTGAGGTGCGAGGGCTTTAAAGGTATATTATGGAAAGTTTTTTTTGTATGTTTCTTGGGGTTGAGGGATTTGGGGGGGGAAAATGTCAGAATCAAGGCATTAGCAGCGAGTTTTATAGGTCGGTGGGGTAAAACCCAAAGCTTATATGGAGGTCAGGGGGTTATTCTTTTCCGGGAGTTAAATCGGGGTCGGGACGGTGGCACGATGCTACAGTTGGTGCCGGGGTAGGACGGAAGGGGGTTGGCACCCGGTGGTGAGTGATAAGTTTTGGGGAAGGGTTTGTAGTAGGGTATGTGGCGATGGTGGTTTCTGAGGGGTGGGGCCCGACGTGAGAAAAATTTTTTTTTGGGTGTTCTTGTGTGAGGTTTGGAATACGTCAGGGAGGTGCATAAATTTCCGGGAAATGAGGCGATCCCAGACGTCCCCCGGGGCCCTATTTAATGGCAGATGAATGGGGGCTTGTATTCCTACTTGGTTTTCAGGGGGTTCTGTTTTCACCTGCTTAAGTTGAACCTTCCCTGGTAATTGATTTTATGTTTTAATGGGCTTTTATTCTTAGAGGGGGAAGTGTTGGCCTCTAGTTTTTTTCCGTGGCTGTTCACGTTTGGTTCAGCATGTATGTGCTTTTTAGTGGGGTTTTTGTATTTGGTTTTGGGGTTTGGGTTTTGGGGGCCAGATTTTTTTTTAAGAAGCTTGTGGGCTCAGGAAAAAGGAAACCCAAAAAAATTGCCCCTGTTGGTGACTACGAGTCAGCCCAGAGTGTTTTTTTTCCCTGGGTTTTTGGGGGTTTGTGGTCATATCGATTTTCATTCCATACCATTTTTTTGGACATGGTGTAATGCTCTGCCCCTGTTTGGGGCCTTTGTGTGAATCACCAATTGGGGTTTGGCAGGGGTCGAGACCCCAAGCTCCGGGCCCCTTTGTGATTTTGGTGCGTGTTTTGTGTGGTGGTCCATTTAAAGGGAAATGGGGCTTTCGTAAGCGGGGTGGAGGTTATTTTGTAATGTATTCAACAAAAAGGGGAGGTTCTGCCAAGGTGCCCCTTTTGGGATGCTTTTCAAAAGGGGCCCCCAAAGGGGGGAAAAAACATTTTTGAAATAATTTTCACCACATTTTTTGTGTTTTAAAAAAAAGCTGGGGGAAATTTTTTATGTTGCCCCAGAATTAATATATTGTTTTGGGTTTTTTTTCTACCCCAAAAATGTTAATAAACATTAAATACTGAGTGTGAGTGGGGGCCCTGCATGCAACCCCGGGGTCATTATCTCTGTATTTTATCTAATTTGTCAAAGTTAGGATGTTCTTTTTTCATAGGGGATTGCAAAGTACCATTGCCCCAATAAGTGCTATTCCTGATGGGGAAATTTTCTTGGTATTAAAAGGATATATTTCCTAAAGGTAACGGGGGTATGCTTTAAAATTTTTCATACTGTGTACCTTTTGGTTTTGGGAGGAGGAGGGGGCCCCTAATTAGAGGGGGGGGGGGGTTCTTGGGATTTAGCCACTGATATAAATTTTGTGTATTGGTAAGGGTTTGCAGTTTTTCAACATTTGTTCACAAAGTTTTAAAAATATGTTTTTTTGGGTTATTTACTGTACCAAGTAAATACCTTTTAAATAAAAAAATCTATATTGTATAATGCAGGTTTTTTTTATGTAAAAAAGGTAATTAAAATTGATCTAAATTTTTTCCTGTACCTGGGAATTTTTTTGAGGTTTTTTTTTGGCAAAATATCATAAAGGGTTTTTTTTTTTTAATTTATATCACTTTTAGTGTATGCAATGTTTTAAATAAAATGTATTTTGGGTTCTCTGTGGTGTGGAGATTATTATTTTGTCTCCTTTTTATCTTGGGACTTGGGGGGGTGTACAGTCTTAGAATGTCTTTCAAAATAAAATATAATATTTCAATGTAATTGGCGTTTTAATGCATTTTTTTATATTTAAAGTTTTGTATATAAAGTTTTTACACAATATATATAAAAGTGCCCGGTTGGGGGCTGTAGCATTTTTTGTTTAAGGTTTGGGTTTGGGGGTAGGTTTTTCTTCTGTTTAGTTATAGGTGTTGTCTTCTTATATATTGCTTCAAGTTTTTGTTTTTTAAGGGCGTTATATTAACTTAAAATGTATAATTAAAAACTGTGTTTTTTTAAAAAAAATATAAAAAAAAAGTTCAAAGGTTAAAAATCAGCCTCACTCCTATACGGGGGGTTCAGTCATGAACAAATTATAAAGTAATGGAAACCCCTGATACGTCCAAAACCCGGTTCACAAATGTAAAAATTTTTAAAAAACCCAAAATTAAGTGGGTCATATTTCCCAAAACGAGGCGTGCGCAACAATAAAACACCAAAGGGGGCCAAATCACAGGCCCCATGCAAAAACGAGGTACAAATCATGGGATATGCATACACACAAGAAAACCCCAAAACATACACACCCACACACACACAGGGGGAAAGATTTTGGGGGGGACCATAAAACCGAAACCCGTCACCGGAGGCACAATCAACCAAATAATGCTGCAGCAAACGGGCGGGCCCGGGGCCCAAACCCGAGAATAGGTTCCGATACCTTAGTAAGGAATCGTTCAAGGGCACTGTCACGTGTTATTTAGGCCCCTACTGGGTATGCAAACCCGGGCCCCCCAGTCTTAACCACAACCGGTCAAGCATGTCCAAAAGTTGAGAAAATACAAAAAAGGGGTTTTCAACAAGGGTACTCCCAGAGCTCGAAAGGGAAAGTGTAATGAGGAAAGGTTGAGGGAAATGAACTGACGGGCACTGGAGGACCGGGAAAGGGGCAGGGGAGACATTTTATAAAAGACAAAAAAAGATACTCGGGGAATAGACAAAGTGGACAGAGATAAGACGTTCCCGAGAGGGGACACAGAAACAAGGGGTCACAACTGGAAGCTGAAGACTCAGAGGAGCCACAGGGACGTTAGGAAGTATTTCTTCAGTCATAGAGTCATCAGGAAGTGGAATAGCCTAGCAAGTGAAGTAGTGGAGGCAGGAACCATACATAGTTTTAAGAAGAGGTATGACAAAGCTCAGGAAGCAGAGAGAGAGAGGACCTAGTAGCGATCAGTGAAGAGGCGCGGCCAGGAGCTGAGTCTCGACCCCTGCAACCACAATTAGGTGAGTACAATTAGGTGAGTACACACAGAGCCACATCAGGAGGAAAACAACAGTCAATCAGGCTAAGGAAGTAAGGAGGAGAGACAAGAAATGACCGTGAAGTATGTGAGGAACTCAACAAGAGATTTAAAGAAGTGTTCACAGAGGAGACAGAAGGGGCTCCAGAAAGACGGAGAGGTGGGGTACACCACCAAGTGCTGGACACAGTACACACAACCAAGGAACAAGTGAAGAGGCTTCTGAGTGAGCTAGATACCTCAAAGGCAATGGGGCCAGATAACATCTCTCCATGGATCCTGAGAGAGGGAGCAGAGGCGCTATGTGTACCCCTAACAATATTCAATACATCTATCGAAACAGGGAGATTGCCTGAGGCATGGAAGACAGCAAATGTAGTCCCAATCTTTAAAAAAGGAGACAGACATGAAGCACTAAACTACAGACCAGTGTCACTGACATGTACAGTATGCAAAATCATAGAGAAGATTATCAGGAGAAGAGTGGTGGAACACCTAGAAAGAAATGATCTCATCAACAGCAGCCAACATGGTTTCAGGGATGGGAAATCCTGTGTCACAAACCTACTGGAGTTCTATGACATGGTGACAGCAGTAAGACAAGAGAGAGAGGGGTGGGTGGATTGCATATTCTTGGACTGCAAGAAGGCGTTTGACACAGTTCCCCACCCAAGAGATTAGTGCAAAAACTGGAGGACCAAGCAGGGATAACAGGGAAGGCACTACAATGGATAAGGGAATACTTGTCAGGAAGACAGCAGCGAGTCATGGTACATGGCGAGGTGTCCGAGTGGGCACCTGTGACTAGCGGTTTCCCACAGGGGTCAGTCCTAGGATCAGTGATGTTTCTGGTATTTGTGAATGACATGACGGAAGGAATAGACTTCGAAGTGTCCCCGTTTGCAGATGACGTGAAGTTGATGAGAAGAATTCATTCGATTGAAGACCAGGCAGAACTACAAAGGGATCTGGACAGGTTGCAGACCTGTTCTAGCAATTGGCTCCTGGAGTTCAACCCCACCAAGTACAAAATCATGAAGATTGGGGAAGGGCAAAGAAGACCGCAGACGGAGTACAGTCTAGGGGGACAGAGACTACAAACCTCACTCAAGGAAAAAGATATTGGGATGAGTATAACACCAGGCATATCTCCTGAAGCGCACATCAACCAAATAACTGCTGCAGCATATGGGCGCCTAGCAAACCTCAGAACAGCATTCCAACATCTTAATAAGGAATCGTTCAGGACTCTGTACACCGTGTACATTAGGCCCATATTGGAGTATGCGGCACCACACCTAGCCAAGCACGTAAAGAAACTAGAGAAAGTGCAAAGGCTTTCAACAAGACTAGTTCCAGAGCTAAGAGGTATGTCCTACGAGGAGAGGTTAAGGAAAATCAACCTGACGACACTGGAGGACAAGAGAGATAGGGGGGACATGATAACGACATACAAAATACTGAGAGGAATTGACAAGGCGAACAAAGACAGGATGTTCCAGAGATAGGACACAGCAACAAGGGGACACAGTTGGAAGTTGAAAATACAGATGAATCACAGGGATATTAGGAAGTATTTCTTCAGCCACAGAGTAGTCAGGAAGTGGAATAGTTTGGGAAGCGATGTAAATGGAGGTAGGATCCATACATAGCTTTAAGCAGAGGTATGATAAGCTACGGTTCAA
>NC_069427.1:41713410-41782428 GCF_026875155.1 Cherax quadricarinatus
CTAACCACTGACAAACTGCAAGAGCTTCAACTGGAACAGCATCAGACCACAGCGAGGAGCTTGCTTCAGAGGAGGAGGAAGAGGGAGTGGATGAGGTGCCTTCTTCAGTGATTAAGGACAGGTGTGGAATGTGGAATGAGTTGCAAAGTTTTGTTGAAAAGTATCACCCTGACCAAGCTGAAACAAGCCATACCTGCAACATGTACAATGACAGTGTTGTGTCCCACTTCAGGAAAATCTTAAAGAAACGCCAGAAAAAGACCTCTCTGGATAGATATTTTGTGCGCCAGGGGTCCAGTGACACTCAAGTTGTTCACAGTGGCATTAAAAGAAGAAGGGAAGTAACCCCAGATAAGGACTTGCTACCTAAAATCCTAATGGAAGGAGATTCTCCTTCCAAACAATTGTGTACACCTTCCTCCTATCACCTCCTCCCATCTTCCATCCACCCAGAAGTCTTCAGTAAAGGTAAGTGTAATGTTATTATTATTTACTTTAAATGCATGTACTTGATTTCTGATTGTTTTCATTATGTAAATCTTTATTTAATTTGAAAAAATATTTTATTTTAATATTTATGGGTGTCTGGAATGGATTAATTTTATTTCCATTATTTCTTATGGGGAAAATGGTTTCGAGTTTCGTGAATTTCGACCTTCGGCGGGCTCTCTGGAACGGATTAATCACGAAACTCGGGGGTCCACTGTATACATATTTTCGTTAATCCATCTTTGATATTTTTTCAAAATTATATAATGAACATGATGCACAACATATAAAGATGATAAATACACCCCACAGTTGAATAAATAAACATAAATATGAGATGTGGTAGCAGACGACTTGCACAAATGACGCCATATTAGAAATGATAATAATAATCACCGAGTCTCATTAAATGTTGTATATTACGTTAATATTCACAATTTCATTAATCCATCCATGATATTTTTTTGAAAATTATATGTAACAGGTCCAAGTCGGACCGAAACATCGTCGTAAGCTTCTCTCTTTTATGTGCGGGTTATTTGTGTACTGAAAATTATATAATAAACATGATACATAACATATAAAGATGATAAATACACCCCACAATAGAATAAATAAACATAAATATGAGATGTGGTAGCTAGATAACTTGTACAAGTGATGGCAAGAATAACATTTTCTCTAGCCTAACATAAGAGAAAATGTGTTACTGGGGGTAACTGTAGAAAATTATTCCTTTTGTATGTATGCATGTATGTAAGTAAGTTTATTCAGGTATACACAAATACAGTTACATAGATTATCATACATAACAGCATATGTGTTGAGAACTTAGGATAACCCAAAAAAGTCAGACAGAGTAACTTATTTCCATTGCCTTCACTCAGAGTGTCATTTCTTCTAAAAATGGTGTTACATGAGAATGGGAGTGTTATTCTTTATTTGTTTTCTACCATATGAATGTAGAGACAACTTGTACACAACGTAACTTGTACATAAACCAGACGTGTACATTTGTTTGTTTACAAAACTTACGTTCGCTTGGTTTATTTACATATCTCTGAGCCTGTTCTCCTTCATGTACTCATTCTTTCTCTCTCTCATTTATTCGTTTTATCTCATTTACTCACTCTTGACCCTACATTAAGACTACAAATATTTTAAGGTAAGTAATGAGTGAACTGTATATGCATTTTATCACTCTGGGATGCTTAAATATCATAGAATATATGTCTAAGTGGGGTGGCCTGGTATGGTAGCCTGGCTGACTACCATACATACCACACTTGATTTCTTACAATAAATAGTACTCATCTCACCCTAGATTAGGACTACAAATATTTTAATGTAAGTAATGAGTAAACTGTATATGCATTTTATCGCTCTGGGATGCTTAATGTAATAGAATATTATGTGTAGGTGGGGTGGCCTGGTATGGTAGCCCAGCTGACTACCATACATACCACACTTGATTTCTTATGATAAATACTACTCATCTCACCCTAGATTAAGACTATAAATATTTTAAGGTAAGTAATGAGTGCACTGTGTGTTTTTTTGATGCTTAGTTCTATTGCTAACTTAATATATGTTAGTGTAAACTTGTTATCTAGTATTTGTATGCATTTATAAGGGGAAAAAAAGGGTGTTCCACTTTATGGCGATATCCGCTTTACGGCGGTAGCCTGGAACCTAACCTGCCGTATAAGTGGGGCCCTACTGTACTCAAACAGAGTAAAGAAAACAATTTACATTGAAAAGATGTTAAAATTACACTAAGAGTGAATTTGTTCAAGAAATATGAAAAAATATGAATGAAAATGACACAGTATACAGAACTGGGAGTGGAACACTTACAAGTGGCGGCACGCACAACAAGGATTATTCACTTATCGGTTAATTGTTGTTGCAACAAAATCTTGCTGTGACTGATACGATAAAAATAGCTTGCATAAAAAATAAGCAAGAGTCTGTAAAAAAATCAAGGGAATGAGACACTGCTGGGCATAGGAAAGAAATAGTACACACAGAAATAAATGGGTAATTTAGTATACTGTGGTGAATAGCACTGCATGAATTACAATAATGACAATTACTGGAGAATACAATGCTGAAAGAATACAAGGGAAAAAATTGAATGAATTACTTCACACGGAGAGAATGACTGGGGTAAGGAATAAAGTACTGCATACAAATGAAGAATAAACTTGTAAAGTAAAAGGACACAAGTGCAACTAATGTGACATTTATTGTGGCAACGTTTCGCTCTCCAGGAGCTTTATCAAGCCATTACAAACAATACATGGACACAGAGGGTATATAAAGGCTCAGATCGCTGATCGCTGTTTCGAATACAATTAAACAAAACAACGGCAGCTTCACCATCTCCGAATTCTTAGCAAGAATCCTCCTGAAAACAGTAAACCCTGCCATCACATAGTCTCTCCTGTTATACTACACCAAGCACAGAGAGTGAACACTGAAACAAGCTGCCTCATTCCAGTTTATATTTGTCCAACCTATTTTTATGTTACCCAAGTAATAGCTTTTATATCCTTTTACTCATGTACGAATTAATTGCTCTACCATATTGTATTACTTTTGTCACTACCACTACTACTACTACTACCACTAGTGAACATCGAAATGGTACCTCACTAGTATTCACCTCACTCTGAGCCTTTATATACCCTCTGTGTCCAGGTATTGTTTGTAATGGCTTGATAAAGCTCCTGGAGAGCGAAACGTTGCCACATTAAATGTCACATTAGTTGCACTTGTGTCCTTTTACTTTACATATTGTCGGTAATTCTACCAACTTTATTACAATAAACTTGTACACTACAAAATAATACTTACTACAACAGAGAGTAGCATAAAAAAAACACAGATAAAAATATGAAAATGAAACACGAACGATGAACGAGAACACTGAAAAATAATGCAAAAATAATGAGTTGGAGAAAACGCTGAGTCTACATTGAAAACACAAGGCTTAGAGTACACAAGAAATTCACTGTAAATGTCTCGGGCATGCAAATGTCTTTAAATGCAAAGAAAAACGTCTCTAAACAGAAAATTATCACTGAAGTCTGGAAGCAGTGGTGGACGGTGGTGGAGGAAGAAGATGGTGAGAGGAGTGATGGCTGTCAGTGGCAACACCATACCCCACACCTGAAGAAATTCGAAGAAATGTGCATAACTTGGAGACCCACACACTTAGGCTTTTAACGGCCACACTCGGGTGAAACACAGGTGAAATACAGGTGAAATGCAGCTCTTGACCCAGTGTGTGAGCGGTAGAGAGGTGAAGAACACCACAGGTAGATGAGGTGGGGAGTGGGTGATGGTGGTGGTGAGAGTAGCAACCCAGCCCACTGGCATGCACTGCCACTCACTACTCCAGGTGGCTTAAATTAAGCCACAATATGCCACAGGGATGGTGAAGACCACTCTTACCAGCTTCCAACTGGTAACACAAAGCGATATTGGAGACAACACTTTAAGAGGAACTTGCATGGCTTACATCTCTATCTCAGCTGGGTAAGGAAGCTGGGTTGTCTTGCTGGCTTAACCCACAAGAATGGCTGACTGGAAGACATGTAACGATACACACAGCATGAAGGAGCAGGTGGATGACAGGAGACAGGCTGGATGATAGACTGAGGCAGGCTGACTGGTGCTCTCTCCCACAGACTGGCTTACTGGCTGGCTTAATTACAAAATCCGGGTCAACCCCTCGGAGATTGAAGCTGTTAGCAAACGAACTAAACCAGGGAACTTGAGAGGCGGCTGCAACTGACTTGCAGGCTGGAGTGACACTGGTTGAGGCGGGTGAGGGAGAGACAGCAGGCTCGCATGGGGTACCGCGGTGCTCACTGACCCAGCTTAGTCTTCTGATATCTGCGTAAATACCCATAAATCCACTCCACAATGATGCCACCAGTTTGTCCCATTGGGTTCGGTAACGTGTAACATGGATGGGGTAAATGATACTCACATAGGCAATAATGGAGTATAATCAAAATGAAATATATGGGAAGCGCCCATCCTGACCTATGTCTCCTCTTCCTATCTTTAGACTGACTCACGAATGATGCCTAGGGGTGAGTGGCATTCAAAAACATGTTAGGGCCAGCGGCAACAGTGAATGACAAGTGATTCACACAGACGGTTGGTAGTGAGTCACTACTGACATTGGTAACTGGTTACTGGTATGGTACTACAGTACTACTGAGAAAAGTAGAAGATTTACTGTTATGCAATATTGTAATAATCATATAAATAATATCACCACATTGTGAACTTATATTAGACACACCAGCTGGCATGTATTAGACGTGTGAGATCATTTGTTTACTCTTGAACATCGGCAAAAATTTAACATTTCTGCTACTTCGAGCTCAGTTTCAAGCCATTTCCACTACTTAAATCAATCAAAATCATCTCTGTTTCTGTAATATATCCTCCATTCTATCAAATAATGAGACCAAGAAATTGCAAATACAACTATAAAAATATAACGAAAAAACACTGCAAAGTTGTTGTTTTAATCGAAAATTACGGTCTCAGTTTTTTTTCTCTCATTATGCACTGTGTGCTGCAGGATTTGTTTTATGTGTTGCACACATACCACAGAGATGTATTCTCTCATATCTAGGCCCATATTTACCGCTCACAGCTTATCAGAGTGAGCTGAACTCATGGCGTAGATCTATTTGTTTTGACCCTCAACTCAAAGCCATAAGAACTACAGCACAGACCCTGAAAGGGTTAAAAGACTGGCTGCTAGTTATGCTGCTGGCAGGATTCAAAGTTTATGTCACGTGACCACCCTGATGTCAGAGTTACTGGTCACTGACACACGCAGTAGGTTCAGGTCCCAGATTTTTTTAATACTGGGCACACTAAGTGTTAGGACACATCTATGCTGAACAGATATCTCGGGCCAATCATGGCAAATTTGGAGGCAGAAAAAACTAAAATGTAGATCTATTTTTTGAGTGCTAGTGGTTAGAATGTAGATCTATGTTTGGACAGTTAAGGGGGTTAATATTCATCGTATGTGAAGTATCACAAGGTGTCACATAACCTCCCTATGAGTGTGGGATTTTAATGTTTAACCTAGTTACTAAGTATGAAAAGAGACTAGTATTCAAATTAAATAAAGATCAGAAGGAGTATCAAAAGTTGTTAACCCTTTGACTGTTTCCGACGTATAAATACGTCTTACGAGCCAATGTTTTCTGACGTATTTATACGCATAAATTCTAGCAGCTTCAAATCAAGCAGGAGAAAGCTGGTAGGCCCACATGTGAGAGAATGGGTCTCCATGGTCAGTGTGCCCCCATATAAAAAAAAAACGGGGAGCCAGTGGTGCATTGTGGGAATGCCATTTCAGTTGTCATTTTTTCAGCATGTCTAGCGGTAAGAAATATGTGATTCCCCAGCAAAATCTGGGACTCTTCTCTTCCCAAGTGATGCTCTAACACAGATGGAAGTGTCAGTGAAGATCAATTTCATGATTTGGAGGAGTTTGAGACCAAAAGCAATGGAGGAGGAGGAGGGGGAGGAGGGGAGGAAGAGGAGGAGGAGGAGGAGGAGGAGGAGGGGGGAAGGAAGAGGAGGAGAAGAAGAGGAGGAGGAGGAGGAGGAAGAAGAAGATGTAATAATATTGTTCCCTTGAAGCAAGAAAAAAAAAAGTCCACCCCATGACAGTGACAAGATAAGGGGGGATAACATCTGATAAGAGCTGACTTTGATGAGCATAAAGGAGGGTAATATTACATGACCCTCGCCCTCCCTTTGTTTTTGCTGGTACACAAACATTTCTGTCTATTTGTCTGTCTGTCAAGCTCCCTGTCTGTCCATCTAGCTCTCTGTCTCAGAGAGAGCCACAAGACTGTGTCATCACGTTTACTCACATCTTCAAGCAGAGTATAGCACTTTGTCTGGATTTCTTGTATCCTAGGTAATTTACACTATGTATACTTGTATTTTATGTGTACCTGTGAGACAGAGATAGGCAGACAGATAGAAAGAGAGAGAGATTGAAAGATATAGAATGAGGGAGAAAGATAATTAGATAGAATGGAGGAGGGAAGCAGCATCCGACCCCATTGTTTTGACAGGCAGTAGGGGTAGTGACTAATGAGACAATATGTCACTTTGACAGCTGCCGACTTCTGACTCAAAACAATTATAAGCCACACACAAGACGAGGAGGAGGATGAGGAGGAGGATGAGGAGGAGGATGAGGAGGATGAGGAGGAGGATGAGGAGGAGGAGGAGGAGGAGGATGAGGATGAGGAGGAGGATGAGGAGGAGGATGAGGATGAGGAGGAGGATGAGGAGGAGGATGAGGAGGAGGAGGATGAGGAGGAGGAGGATGAGGGGGAGGAGGATGAGGAGGAGGATGAGGATGAGGAGGATGAGGAGGAGGAAAGGGTGAGGAGGAGGAGGATGAGGAGGAGGAGGAGGATGAGGAGGAGGAGGATGAGGAGGAGGAGGATGAGGAGGAGGAGGATGAGGAGGAGGAGATGAGGAGGAGGAGGATGAGGAGGAGGAGGATGAGGAGGAGGAGGATGAGGAGGAGGAGGATGAGGAGGATGAGAGGAGGAGGATGAGGAGGAGGAGGAGGAGGAGGAGGATGAGGAGGATGATGAGGAGGAGGATGAGGAGGAGGAGGAGGAGGAGGAGGATGAGGAGGAGGAGGAGGGAGGATGAGGAGGAGGAGGAGGAGGAGGAGGATGAGGAGGGGAGGAGGATGAGGAGGAGGGAGGAGGATGAGGGGATGAGGAAGGATGAGGAGGAGGAGGAGGAGGAGGAGGAGGAGGATGAGGAGGAGGAGGAGGATGAGGAGGAGGAGAGGAGGAGGAGGAGGAGGAGGAGGAGAGAGGAGGAGGAGGAGGAGGAGATGAGGATGATGATGATGATGATGATGATGATGATGATGATGGTGGTTTGTTTTTGTAAACAAGTTTTGTAAACAATATATTGATAATTATGTTGTGTGCTTATTGTGTTGTATACAACGAGTGTATATATATACATTGCACCTTACTTTGGTCTCATAGGCCACATAAGTTATGTGAAAAAATAAAATAGTGAAAAAAACAAAAAAACCTTCAATAACAAGTAAACTAAAGTTTACCGGGTGAGCGGCAGTCGCCGCTGTTGCCATACGCGGCTCATTTTCTGCAAACTTCACGGCTCTATATCTCGGAAGTACCGATGGCAAAAATTTTTTTTTTGGACTAAAACACTCAGAAAAATCTTAACATTTTCATAAGAAAAAATAATTTTTTTTTTTTGAATATTTGGCGACATAGAATGACAGTTTCAGAGAGGGGCCTGAAACAGTCAAAGGGTTAATTGAACCTTGGTACACCCTAGATGGTTTCTTCTAGACCAGTTCTCTAATGTAGGTAATATCTAATCGAGTTTCTAAGTACAAGAAGACTTCGTATTCAAGCTAGATAAAAAACCTGGAAAAACCCACTTAGTGCTTATTTCTCCCGAAGTGAAATATAAAGAGTGTACAACGACTAAGCCAGTATTTTCCTCTTGTTACAGCATAAAGCCAGTAATTAACAAAGATATTAGACAAGGGATACCCTGCAGCCCTAACTGAAGTGTTACTTTGTACACAGAAAAAGAGGTTAACATGAGTTTGTGTGACTGACTGACTGAATGAATGACCGACTGAAAGACTGACTTACTGAGTGATTGACTTATTGAGTGACTTGATTGAATGACTTAGTGACTTGACTGACTTACTGAATGACTCGACTTACTGAATGACTTTACTGACTTACTGAGTAACTTGACTGACTGAATGAATGATTTGACTGACTTACTGACTTGATTGATTTACTGAAGGACTTGACTGACTTACTGGGTGACTTACTGAATGACTTGACTGAATTATTGAGTGACTTGACCGACTTACTGAGTGACTTGACTGACTTACTGAATAACTTGACTGACTTATTGAATGACTTGACTGACTTACTGAGTGACCTGACTGACTTATTGAGTGACTTGACTGACTGAATGACAGTCTAGTCATTCAGTAAGTCAGTCAAGTCACTCAATAAGCCAGTCAAGTCATTAAGTCAGTCAGGTCATTAAGTCAGTCAGGGCACTCAGTAAGTCAGTCAGGTTATTCAGTAAGTCAGTCAGTCAAGTTATTCAGTAAGTCACTCTAGACTTGCTGAATGACTTGACTGACTTATTGAGTGACTTGACTGATCTACTGAATGACTTGACTGACTTGCTGAGTGACTTGACTGACTTATTGAGTGACTAGACTGACCTACTGAATGACTTGACTGACTTGCTGAGTGACTTTACTGACTTACTGAGTTGACTTGACTGTCTGAATGACTTGACTGACTTACTGAATGACTTGACTGACTTACTGAATGACTTGATTAACTTACTGAGTGACTTGACTGACGTACTGAGTGACTTGATTATCTTACTGAGTGACTTGACTGACTTGCTGAGTGACTTGACTGACTTACTGAGTGACTTGACTGATTGAATGACTTGATGACTTACTGAATGACTTGACTGACTTACTGAATGACTAGACTAACTTACTGAATGACTACACTGACTTACTGAATGACTTGACTGACTTACTGAGAGACCTGACTGACTTATTGAGTGACTTGACTGACTTACAGAGTGACTTGACTGACTTTCTGAATGACTTGATTGACTTACTGAGTGACCTGACTGACTTACTGAATGACTTGACTATCTTACTGAGTGACTTGACTGACTTACTGAATGACTTGACTGACTTACAGAATGACTTAACTGACTTACTGAATGACTGACTTACTGAGTGACCTAACTGACTGAATGACTTGACTGACTTACTGAGTGACTTGACTGTAATAATATATTATTATTGCTGAGATGAAAAAGAGAATGATTCATGAAATCATAGATAACAAGGGAGGTGTCCAGGTTTTGGGTTGAGGGGGAAGAGGGAAGGGGGAGGCGGCTCGTAACTCAAATGTTGGCTCATAACTCAGAGCAAAGTATCGACCCAGGGACGGCTCGTTTCTCAAAAAACTTGTAAGTTTGGACACTCGTAAGTCAAGGTTACACTGTATATATATATATATATATATATATATATATATATATATATATATATATATATTTATATATATTATACACACACACACACACACACACACACACACACACACACACACACACACACACACACACACACACACACATATGTGAACGACATAACGGAAGGGATAGACTCAGAAGTGTCCTTGTTTGCAGATGATGTGAAGTTAATGAGAAGAATCAAATTGGATGAGGATCAGGCAGGACTACAAAGAGACCTGGACAGGCTACAAGCCTGGTCCAGCAACTGGCTCCTTGAGTTTAACCCTGCCAAATGCAAAGTCATGAAGATTGGGGAAGGGCAAAGAAGATCGCAGACACAATATAGTTTAGATGGCCAAAGTCTGCAAACTTCACTCAAGGAAAAAGATCTGGGGGTGAGTATAACACCGAGCATATCTCCTGAGGCGCACATCAATCAGATAACTGCTGCAGCATATGGGCGCCTGGCAAACCTACGGATAGCGTTCCGAGACCTCAGCAAGGATTCGTTCAAGACTCTGTATACCATTTACGTCAGGCCCATACTGGAGTATGCAGCACCAGTTTGGAATCCACACCTAGTCAAGCACGTCAAGAAATTAGAGAAGGTGCAAAGGTTTGCAACAAGACTAGTCCCAGAGCTACGGGGATTGTCCTACGAAGAAAGGTTGAGGGAAATCGGCCTGACAACACTGGAGGACAGGAGGGTCAGGGGAGACATGATAACGACATATAAAATACTGCGCGGAATAGACAAGGTAGACAAAGACGGGAATGTTACAGAGATGGGACACAGACACAAGAGGTCACAATTGGAAGTTGAAGACTCAGATGAATCAAAGGGATGTTAGAAAGTATTTCTTCAGTCATAGAGTGGTCAGGCCGTGGAATGGCCTAGAAAAGTGAAGTAGTGGAGGCAGAAACCATACATAGTTTTAAGGCGAGGTATGATAAAGCTCATGGGGCAGGAAGAGAGAGGACCTAGTAGCAATCAGTGAAGAGGCGGGGCCAGGAGCTATGACTCGACCCCTGCAACCACAAATAGGTGAGTACAAATAGGTGAGTACACACGCGCGCGCGCGTGGGTCCGTAGGGTGCAGACGTGGGTTGCACAAGGCTCCGAGAACCCTTGTGTTTTTTTTTAAGGCGTGCAGTAAATGCTAGCAGTAATCAGTGGTAGTGACATCGTCAGTGAACAATAATACGAATGATAACTAAAGTTATTAGTTAAAAATAGTCGAGAGGAAGCTGAAATTATCAATATTTCAAAGCGTCAAGCCGTTGTGGGTCTATAGGCGCTGTTGCCACACAGATTCAAACATACAAAGATCAAAGTGAGTGTGGAAGCGGCTGTTTCAAGAATTATCAGCGTTTGGCTAACAAGTGAAAAAGTGGGGCACCATACAGTGAGAGTGAAAAAAGTTAATAAGCAAAAGGGGAAAGGAAAAATAAAATATATAACAAGGGAAGGTGGCATCAGTAGGCCTGCTTAAGCAGTGATGTCACGACAAGTTGTGTGCCATTATACATATAAAGTGAAGTGCATAAAATTTGAATGTATACTATATAAGCAAAAGGGAAAATGGTGGGGAAATGAGGGATGTATGAGACATGTGGCAAAATCACACGGGAAAAGGATCTCCAAAATAGGATTTTAAGGACTACATCCCATGACTTGTCTCACCTGGAAACTGTAAACCGTTGCCAGCGCAAGTTCACTCCCTATTTGTGGTTTTTGATTTTTAAAGGCTTTTTTGGCCTTGCATCGCTGTTGATACGGGCACTCACTCCTCAAGCTATTAGGGATTTTAGTATAAAATCTTGGGAAGCGGAATTTCTCTTCAACGTGAACAAGGAATAGGATAAAAACCAGCAATAATTGAACTTAAACCCAGAAAAGGCAAATAATGGAGAGAGTAGCATTTCTGGGAAAAAAGTTGGAACAGAGGGGAAAGGGAATTTTAAAAAACCAACACTACCCAAATCCCCAAACCATCCTCTCTCTCACACAACAAAAGGGGCAGACACTCAAGAATTTTTAGACCATAGCAATTCCATTTTTTACAACCCAGAATTAGGTATGTATTAACGTATTTTCCCCCATACCTCCCCAAAAAAACACAATACACATGTTACACCGTATACACACATACACACACAGCTTTTAAGGGCAAAATTGTAATGGTGGGGTCAAAGCCCAGGAGGTGGGGGTCAGGTCACAAGAAGTTGGGGCCAGTAAAGGCCCACCACACACCAACACACACCAGACACACACCACACACACACACAACACACACACACACACACACACACACACCACACACACACACACACACAACACACAAACAACCAACACACACACACCCAAAACCACCAAAAACCAAAACACACCCCAAAACACACACAACACACACAACACACACCAACAAAACACACACAGCACACACCCCACACACACCAACACACACCACACACCCACACACACAACACACACACACACACACACACACACACACACAACAACAACGCACACACACCAAAACCAACCAACCGCACACCACGACACACCACAAACCACACACGACACAACAGACACACCACACGACACACACACACCCCCAACACACGACACACACACACGACACACAACACGAAACACACACGACACACACACACACACACACACACGACACACACAGACACACACACACGAACACAAAACCCACGACACACACACACACACACACACAACACGACACCACACACCGAAACACACACACGACACACACAACGAACACCCCCCACGCCCAACACACACAACACACACACAACACCACACACGACACACCCACCACACGCACACACACCGACACACACACACCACACCACACCACCACCACCACACACCCCACACACACACACACACACACACACACACACACACACACACACACACAACACACACACACACAAACCACACACACACAACAACACACACAAACACACAAACACACCACACATAACACCACATGCACAACCACACACAACACCCACACCACCCACAACAACACACACCACTTTCCCCAGCTCACAATAAACTCCCTCTTTCCCCCCCCCCTCCCCACTTCCCTCCTTCCCCCTCCCCTCTCCCACTCCCCAAAAAATTGCTTTTTTCCCTCCCCCCTCCACCTCCCCTACATCCCAAAAGCCACAGTTCCCCACACCCCCCCCCCCCACACCTGAATCCCAAAATACAAACCTAACATCAGAATTAAAGGGTTTCCCACTCTGAGGCAATCGGAAAAAAACAAAAATGGGTTCCAGAGAGCAACAAAAAAACAAGGGACGGAGGGGGGGAAACTGCAAAGGAAGATTGGCAGAATGCTCACAAAAAGGGGAAAACATGAATGGGAAAAAAAAACTAGAAGAATTAGCATGAGAATGGAAGAGGGATGGAATGGAAAGCGGGAAACTGGGGGGTCAAGTAAAAGAAAGCAGAGGCCAGGAAAAGGTTTTAGAAGAAAAAACTGAAAAATCTGAACAGTTAAAAGAACTAAAGAACATTTTGGGATTGACAACAAAGATGCTACCTCAGCCCAAAAGGGGATGTAGGGACGAAGGGAGCAAAACTGCATGTAGAAGCTCAACAGTGGAGATGTAGTAAATGAAAAAGCTAAGCTTAAAAGTGGAGACCCTAAAGACCACAGCAAAAGCCAGGAAAGCCGAGAAGGGAAATGAAGGCCCTGAGCCTGAAGTAATTTGCTATGCAAATGAAAAAGGAAAGCTGCAATGGAGGAAAACAAATTGAATAGGGTAAACAGGGATATGCATGGGAGAAAGAAAGGGTGAGGTCAGTCTTTGTGTTGGGCTCCCGGAAGTTTTAAGGGGAAACATATGAAGCAAGAAAACAAGGGAAAAAAAAGAATTGAAAAACATCATGAAAGCAAAGGAGAAGACGAAAGGGCCCAGCTGGAAAATTTTCGGAAATAGGGGGGGTTTGTAAAAAAAAAAAACCCGGCCAGTGAAAGTGACCTTTAAGGGAGAATCGACTCGGAACAGGATCCCGCAGGAGGAAAAACATGATTAAGGGGCGTGCCGGCATCGGAGGGTATCCACCCCGGGCAGAAAAAAAAGCAGAAAGGGAGAAACAAGAGAATGGTACAAAAGGGGAAAGGAGGAAAAAGAGGGGATGGAGAAGAAGAAGGAGATCCCCGACACAGGAAAATCAAAACAGCCTCCCTACAACTTCCATAGAAGCCTCCCCAAACCCGGTCAACCCAGGGAACCAAACACTCAAACCAAAACACCCATGCCACATCCATCCCCCCCCCCTGCATTACAAAATCCACCCCACAGCAACACCATATTCCCAAAGGTCTCCCCCTTTCCCCAAACCCAATACACCTCCCCAAACCCCAATCAGAAAAAAGTTTAAGGTGTGGTATACAAATGCGATGGAATAACAAATAAGTAGAGGGGTGGCACAAAAGAACAAGGAGACTCCCCCGAAAAATAGCACTCCAGAAAAAAAGCTCCCAAAAATAATAAAAAGATTTTAATCTTTCCATCCCGGGAAACAAATCCTCGGAAAAACAGAGGGAGGGAGGGGGAGGGGAGTTGCACTGTCATAAAAACCGTGGGGGTTTGAGAAAAGGAAAGGTGGATGGCACGGGGGAAAAGGGGGAATTAGTAGGGGCAATCCATTGAGGACATAAGGTGATAATTGCAGTAAAAGTACAACCCACCCCAGAAATGCGGAGGCCAAGAGAAAATACGATGGAAACAACAGAGCAATGGTCGACACACTAGCCCAGGTGGCCAGGAGGCACACATGGGGGGGGCAAGGTTTTTTGTTTTGGGTGATTTCAATCACAAGGGAGATTGATGGGAAAACCCGGACCCCCCTGGGGGTCCCCAACTGGAAGCCCAAGATGGGATGTGGTACTGGAAAACCTTGCTCAACATTTAAAAGACACACCAGAGAAGGGGAGGAGAGGATGAAAACCCGCAAGACTGGACCTTGTATTCACCTTGATTGTTCTGACTCGGGGGATATCATTTATGAAAAGGCCCCCGGGAGCTGTGAATGTGGTTCTGTGCTTTGACTCATAGTTGAGCTCCAAGTGGAGAGGGCAGGAATAGGGGGGGGAAAAACCAAAAACAAAAAGGGGGAAATACCAGGCTTTAGGAAACCCTTTTTAAAACATTATGGGAGAGGGGAAATGACAGGAAAACCATTTAAAAAAATGATGGGGCTTGGGCAACAAAATGCAAGGAGGGAGAGGAGAAAAAGGGTTTTTTCCCAAAGGGGAAAAAAAATAATGGGGGAAAAACAGAAAATCCTTGGTTACCCAAAGGTGTAGGAGGGGAAAAAAAAG
This sequence comes from Cherax quadricarinatus, assembly GCF_026875155.1. Classification (NCBI taxonomy): domain Eukaryota; kingdom Metazoa; phylum Arthropoda; class Malacostraca; order Decapoda; family Parastacidae; genus Cherax; species Cherax quadricarinatus. The sequence continues at coordinate 41,728,419 of NC_069427.1, forward strand.
GGGTTTTCTAGAGAAAGGAAAAGGACAGAAGACAAGAACTCAGGAAAATAAAGAATTCGAAGAGCCGAAGAATATGCAAGTAAAAGGGGGCTTACGGCAAACGAAAAAAGACTACATCAAAATCAAGACTGACCCGAAGCTGTTGTACAGCCACTCAGGAGGAAAACAACAGTCAAAAGGGCAGGGAAAAAGAGGGAGGGTGATGGGGAATTTAAAGGAAAAAGACCGGGAGGTATGCAGGAGTCAAACAAGATTTAAAAATATTTAAGTGGAAACCATAGGGCCCAGGAAAAAAGGGAGGGGGGTGCACCAGCAAGTGTGGATAGGGACTATAACCAAGGAGGGGGGAGAAGTCTATGTGAACTTGAACCTCAAAGGCGGTGGGGACCAACAATCTCTCCGTGGGTCCTTAAAGAGGGAGCAGGATATTGTTGTACCGTTACAAGATCTTTAAGATGGAAATGAGTCCCAAATTTTTTTAAAAAAAGGAGACGAATGAGGCACTAAATACAGACCTGTATCACTAAAGGTATAGTAGCAAGGTCTGGAGAAAAATCATCGGGGAGAGTGGGGAGCACCCGGAAAGAAACAAGTGTTTAAAAAGCAACCAGCATGGGTTTTTGGGGGGAAAATCCCGTGTCACAAACCCTGAGTTTTAGACAAGGGACAGAAGTAAGACAAGAGAGAAGGGGTGGAGACTGCATTTTTTTGGACTGCAAAAGGCCTTCACACAGTTCTCCAGAGGGGTTCTGCAAAAGCTAGAGGATCAGGCACACATAAAGGAAAGGCATGCAATGGTCAGAGAATCCCGCAGGGAGGAACAAGAGTCATGGTACGTGACGAGGTGTCAGAGTGGGCCCTGTGAAAACGGGGTTCCACAGGGGTCAGCCGGACTGTGCTGTTCGGTATAGTGAAGACATAACAAGGGGGAAGACTCAGAATGTCCTTGTTTGGGGGAGAGTGAAGTTAATAAAGAAAAATCGGATGAGGATCAGGCGGACACAAAGGACCGGACAGGCACAACCTGGTCCAGCAAGGCCCTTTTTGATTTTAACCCCTGCCAAAATTGAAAAGCCATAAAGTTTGGGGAAAGGGGGCAAAGAAACCGAGACAAAATAATTTTAGAGGGCCAAAGTCGAAAACCTCATCAAGGAAAAAGATTGGGGGGGAGTATAACCCGACATATCCCCGAGGTGCACACAATAATAACTGCTGCACATAGGGGGCGCTGGAAAAAACCTAGGGTTAGCATTCCGATCCCTCATAAGGATTCGTTCAGACTCTGTATACCTTTATTCAGGCCCATAGGAGTATGCAGCACCAGTTTGGAATCCACACCTAGTCAAGCACTAAGAAATTTAGGAAAGGAAAGGTTTGCAACAAGACTATCCCTTCCCTACGGGGATTGTCCTCGAAAAAAGGGTTGGGGGAACTCGGCCTGACGGCCCCTGGAGGCAGGGGGGTCAGGGGGGACACGATAACGACATATAAAATACTGCGGGGAAATAGCAGGTGGACAAAGGGGGATGTTCCAGAGTGGGACACGACAAAGGGGTCAAAATTTGGAAGTTGAAGATTCGATGAATCAAAGGGAGTTAGGAAGTATTTCTTCAGTCATGGTGTCAAACCGTGGAATAGCCTAGAAAGTGAAAATAGTGGAGGCGGGAACCCTAATATTTTAAGGCGAGGTATGTAAAGCCATGGGGCAGGGGGAAAAGGGACCTAGTACAATCGTGAAGAGGGGGGGCCAGGACATTTATTTATTTTTTATTTATTTATTTTTTTAACAATTTTAGCACACATCAGAGGGCAAAAAAAAAAACAGATAAGGCAGATGCCAAAGCCATTTATACTATCATAGATTACGGGTGCTAAAAAAATTAAGTTTTCAAGCAAGATGAAAACAGTGATAAAACTTAATGTAAAAGATTACTAAAAAGCACAAGTGATATTACAAAGACAGGGCAAAGGTTGCTGCATTTTTGTACATTCAGTCATATGGGTATTTTGTTAGGAGTGTATTTTAAAAAATAATAAAGTAGATTTGGGTTTAGGTTTTTTAAAATTTATGTGTATAAATTGTGAGAAACATTTAAAATACAATTTATAAGGTTCATTTTTCAGTATTTATTTGGTTTTTTGGGGGAGTAAATGATCTTTTAAAGAGACTTGAATTTATAAACAGGTAGTGTTTCTTTTATTTTACAGGAATGAATTTCCCGATTTTAGGGCCTTTTTTTGTGCATTTGGGTTTTTGCATATTGGAATGGACAAAGGAACATCAAAAAGTGATCTTTGGGGCCCTTTTTTATGGGGCATTGTTCTGTTAGGGGGCAAGGGGAGTTTGAGGGGGGGGTTTAAAACAGAGTTTTGTGTTCTATGTATGTAATAGGTTGCAGTAATAAGTATGGATGTTTTGTATGGGAGTAGGTTTAGTGTACTGAATAGGGGGAGTGTGCTACCCGTAGTTAGAATTTTTATCTTCTAAATGCAGCCTTTTGTTGGGTAATTTGTGGTTGAGATGGTTAATTGTTTTTGACCCTGCACAAATTCCATAGGTGGTAGGGGGTAAAAAAGAGAGGATATAGGGGGCCCGGGGGTGATGTGGGCATTGTACCGTATCTTCGATAGTATGCCTACAGTCTTGGAAATTTTCTTAGAAATTTGTTTAAGTGTATAAAATTTTTGAGTCTATTATCAAGGGGGTTTCCTAAAAATTTTCCCTCTGTTAGCTTTTGAAAGGGATCCATTTTTTCATTATGTTAAGGGGGGACATCTGTAGCTCTGTTCCCAAACAATGAAGTATTTTTGAAAGTTTAGTGTAAGTTTGTTAGCCCCTCATCCAGTAGATATTTTCTGTAATTGGGTTTTATTTACATATTGGCTGCCGGGGCTCGGGGGGGAGAAGACGTATGTAGTGTCATCGAAATAGTGTGGGGTTTGAGAAATTTGCGAGCATTTGGTAGGTCTTTATGAAGGAGAAAGAAAAAAGAGGGCCAAGGACATTTCCCCTGGTCCAAAAAAATTGGGTGAGCAAATAGGTGGTACACAGGTTTTCAGGGAGAGTGACCTAGAGCACCAGTAAAGAGGGGGGGCCGGGATTTGGGCCCAAACCCTGCAACCTAAAATAGGTGATAAACAGTGAGTACACACACACACACAGTAAGTCCCGTTTTATGGCATTTTTTTCCAAGGCTTTCCTTTAGGGATTTCACCTTATGGCAATGTATTTACTATATGTATTAATAGGTCAGAGACTCTCGACCAAGATTTTAAATTTCTTTCCCAAGAATAGCCTTTAGTCAAATTATTGTTAGTCAAATTTTTTTTCCCCCAAAGAAATAGTAAAATAGTTTAACCCTTTCCCGACCCCCAAACGTACAAAAATCATTTTTTTTTTTTAATGAAATAAACATTTCCCTACGATTGTGCCAGCAGCAGGGGGATCAGGTTTTCTTTGTTTGGAAGGGGAACCCCTTCCAAAAAGACTTAGGTCCCAAGTCCTTTGGGGGGGTTTCCCCCCTTCGGGTTTTTTTAACCCTTTCTGGGTCGGCAGGCCCCCTGCAAAAATTGTTCTTTCAGTTGTAAATTTTTCGAAAAAAAAAATTTAATTTTTCCTTTTGAAATGAAGAGAAACTTTCCCAATTAAAAAACACCCAAAAATATGAAAATTTATGGAAAATTTTCGGAATTAGCTCTCACGAAAATAGCGGGTTTGACAATATTATGCATCACGATTTCGCCATTTTTAGCCCTATTTTGGTCTTTCCAATTTTTACCATCGGAAATATCATAATTTTTTTGCTAGAACTCCATTTTTTCTATTTAAAATTAAAGAAACCACCCATTTACCGATATCAACTATAATAAAGTGGTCAGAAAAATTGGGAAATTTTTTCCAATTTCACCCCAAAATTCAAAAGTGCCAATTTCCAATAGGGTCTAGAATAAACAAAAAGACATTTCCCGACACAAAAAAAACATTATCTTGTTCATTAGTCGGTCCCCAGGCCCCTCTTACATTTCGTTTGTTTCCACTTGAATCTTTTTTAGAAAAGATGGGGATTACTGTTTTGCAGACTACTGCATTTGTTAAAATGGTTAAATAATACAGCGCACTTGTAAAAGAAAATTTGACTCACAGTTTATGTGTATTAACGCATGGCATGATTTGTTACTTTTGAACTTTGGGAAAAATCGAAAATTTTTTGTACTTTTAGCTCATTTTTAAAGGATTTTCATTTTGAAAAAATAATCAAAAACATCTCAATTTTTCCCTAAATGTCTTCCTTCTATAAATGAACCCCGAAAACTAGAATCAACCCCTAAATAGCAGCGAAAAATCACTGCAAAGTCAGTGTTTTAAACCCAAAACCATTTGGGGTTTTTTTTTCTCATTTGCACGTGTACTGGGGGATTTTTTTATACTGTGCCCCCTGACCACATGACCCATTTTCTCACATGTAGGCCTCCAGCTTTCCTTGCGAGATTTGAAGGTCTAGAATTTATGTGTACTAGTATGGCCCCAACCCTCATGCAAGCTACTAGTACGGCCCAAACCCCTAAAGGGGTTAATGCACTAGGACAGCTTGAGAGTCACTGGACCCCTGTACACAAAATATCTGTCCAGAAAAACTCGTTTTCACTACTTTTTAGGTTTTCCCCAAAATTTGGACAAAAAAATGTCATTGCACATGTTGCCAAAACGGGTTGCAACAGCTGTGACAGGATAAAATTCTCCATAAATGCTTTCGTTTGTAAACATTGTACACTTTCCTTAATCTTTATGATGGGAATTTTTCCTGTTTCTTTCCCCCTGCTTGAAGCAATTCCTGAGCTTGATCTGTTTCTGTTGCACCCCAAACTCGTGCAGTCTGCAGTGGTTAGTTTTTCTCGTCGTTCTGCCCAATTCTTTTAATCCTCACCCCAAACCCCAACCCCCCTGGATTCCCCAATGACACACTAGCTTTCCCCAACTGGCATAAGTTCCTGAGGTTAGCCCCAAACCCTTCAGAATCCCCTTTTTTTTTACACTCTGGCCACAGTTTCCTCAAGCAATTCAAATCCTGCAAGTCACCTGTCCCAAACCTTACCCATCAGGGTTATGCAAAGAGGGTTAAAATGATCTTTCCAAAACTCCTCTTAGGTCAATTTTGTTGAGGCACTCAAAGCACCTTTAAACATGCTTTTGTGTGAGTTTTTTGAATTTTGAAATGACCTGCGGGCCGGGGCTGGAGGAAGGGGTTTTATTTGGAGGCAAAAATTCACTTTAACGAAACAAAAATTTCCCGCAATTTGCTCTTGCAAGTTGTGGGATGGGCAGGAGCATTGTCCATTTCCAGGAGGCATTGAATGACAATTTCTTTTCCCGGAGGTAATTTTTCCCCAGTGGGCCAAAAAAACCCCCATATAACCATCCCTAAAAATTTCCCCAGGACCCATGCTTTTGTGTTTGATCTCCACAGCACACTCAAATTACCCCTTTCGATTTGTTTTTCTTGAACACTCTGGGGTTTCAGAGGATGCACCAATAAAAACTTCCTTTGCAATCACCACTAGTGTTACTACATAACTTAATGTCAGCCTGTCTTTCATAGGCTTTTTTCTTGGGAGTGCCTTTTTCCTCCTGGTAATGTAGGTCCTGTTTGGTATTTTCCTCCAAAACAGCCGTTTCTCAAATTAAATATTTTTCGGGTTTTTAAGTTTTCAATGCTATGTACCCCTTTAAAGCCTGCACATATTTTTCACCCATTTTTTTTGTCTGAACGGCACCTCACCATCCTTACCCCGCCTTTTCCACACTGTGATTCCACTATGACTTAAAATCTCTCAAGCCACCTTTGCGACCCTTTAAATTCATCAATATTTCATATTGAGGCATTTCTTAAAGAGATCATCATGAGCTCCTTTCCTTTTCTCAATTATTGACTGAGACACATTATTCCCAGTAATTGTTTTTCATTTTTCCACACCCAAAAACAGCTTCCACTCTTATTATTTGCGACCCGTTTTTAAAACATACTTGCACCTTTCGCAACAAAAGCTTCCTTGATTTCCTTTCATTTGCCAAAAGTTTGGGGGTTTAAGGGGGGTTTTTATATGCCTTTCCAAATAGGACATATTTCCTCCATTTTATATTTTTCAATGATCTCTTTCTTCATTCATTGTAATCCCCTTTTTACCCAGGCTTGGCACTTAAAACTTTTTGGGACCCAAGGTGATTATTTGCGGTTTCAAGCACTAAAAAAAACGGAATAAAGCAAAATATATCGCAGGGAAAAAGTAACGCCGCAGTGGCTTGTTAACAGTGGCAATGAGTCTTGGGTGCCTGGGCCCCCTCAGGCTCGCTCAGCCGCCCCTGAAAGTGTTCGGGACAAAGCCCTTACATGATTTTCGTTTTGGTGAGCCAATTTTTTTCACCCAAAAAGCGCCGTTTGACGAATTTTGGGGTTTGTTGAGCCGCCCTTGGTCGAGGGTCCACGTACCACCTCAGAAAATTTACTGAGGACCCCCATCCCCAAGAAGAGAATAAAATACTTCAAGGAAAAATTTTACAGTTTTAAATCCTTTGTACACAGTACATCTAATATGTATATAATTGCATACTGTATACGTATTTATATACAACACTTATTATATAATAATTAAGCCCTGAGGGTCATGCGCCATTAAGAGCCTCGGGAGTATTCAGGTTTTGATTTGAAGGGGAGAGTTGCTCCATTTCCTTTGATCAAGAAAGATTTGTTAGCATCAAGGTACCCTATTAAAGGGACATGTAGGGAAAGAAGGAATGTAAAGTACATTAGAATATATCCACTATTGTAAAATATAAGACATTTTATCATGTCATATTATTCCAATATTTTATACTCTAGTTTTATAACTTAGACTGCATATATTACAGATGAAAGAGATCAACACAAGAATACCTATGACTACAGCAGAAGCAGTGAAAGTTGGCAGTTCTCGCCGTCATCACCGCTTGAACAAAAGCGACAAAGTGTCATACAAGAAATAATAGCCACTGAGGCTACCTATCTTAAGGAACTTCTTCTAGTTGAACAGGTAAGACATTTTAAGCATTTTTTTTTATAAGATAATAAATGTAGCACACAGTATGACTAATTTTTTTATATTTTTTTTTATTATTAACACATTGGCCACTTCCCACCAAGGCAGGGTGGCTCGAAAAAGAAAATCTTTCATCATCATTCACTCCATCACTGTCTTGCCAGAGGCGTGCTTACACTGCAGTTGTAAAACTGCAATGTTAGCACCCCTCCGTCAGAGTGCAGACACTGTACTTCCCATCTCCAGGACTGAAGTCCGGCCTGCTGATTTCTCTGAAGAATCCCTTCATAAATGTTACCCAGCTAACATTCCAACAGCACGTCAAGTCCTAAAAACTATTTGTCTCCACTCACACCTATCAAATATGCTCACGCATACTTGCTGGAAGTCCAAGCCCCTCGCACACAAAACCTCCTTTACCCTCTCACTCCAATTTTTTGTTGGCTGACCCCTACCCCGCCTTCCCTCCACTACAGATTTATACACCCTCTATTTTGTTTTTCCTCTCTCCATGTCTGAACCACCTCAACAATCCTTCCTCAGCCCTCTGGATAATAGTTTTGGCAATCCCAGATTTCCTCCTAATTTCCAAACTACGAACTCTCTGCATTATGTTCGCACCACACATTGCCCTCAGATATGACATCTTCCCTGTCTCCAGCCTTCTCCTTGTTGCAACATTCACCACCCATGCTTCACACCCATATATAAGCATTGATATAACTACTCTCATACATTCCCCTCTTTGCTTCCATGGACAAGTTCTTTGTCTCCACAGACTCCTAAGCACTCCTCACCCTTTTCCCCTCATCAATTCTATGATTCACCTCATCCTTCATAGATCCATCTGCTGACATGTCCACTCCAAATATATGAATACATTAAAACATTTAATGCCTACTTGAAAATTTATCGAAATTCATGTGTTAGGTACCAGAACCTGTTTTGTCATTAAAACTAATTGGTTGCTTATGCAGTGGAACCTCTACTTATGAGTTTAATCCATTCCGTGACCTTGCTCGCAGCTCGATTTGCTCGTTTGTTGAGTTAATTTTCGTCATTTAAATTAAATGAAATGGAATAAATCTATTCCAGTGGAATTCCAGGCACAACAAAATACTTAAGTACAGTGGACCCTCGAGTTTCGAACCTACCGACTATCGAACATTTCGAGTTTCGACTGCTTTTTTTGAACCAGTTTTGTTCCAAGTATCGAACTCTGTCTTTCGAACTGCCAGGTACTGGACGTGTCTGCCAGCCCGCTCAATCCGTGTCCCCTCATGAGCCAGTCTGGCTTTGTTGATGCTTGAGTGAACACTTACCTGCCACTCATTTAAACATTTCACAATTAATTCATTGTTTGGTTCTTGTTTATTAAGCACAACTGTGAAATAAGCTACCATGGTGGTGATGGTGGATGGTATTGGTGGTGGTGGATGGTGATGGTGGTGGATGGTGGTGGTGGTAGTAGATGGTGGTGGTGGTGGATATGGTGAGTATCTGGCTGGCTGGCTATCTGGCTATCTGGCTGGTTGGCTATCTGGCTGACTGGCTATCTGGCTGACTGGCTATCTGGCTATCTGGCCAGCTGGCTGGCTGGTTATCTGGCTGGCTGGCTGTCTGGCTGGTTGCCTATCTGGCTGGCTGGCTGGCTATCTGGCTGGCTGGCTGGCTATCTGGCTGGCTGGTTGGCTGGTTATCTGGCTTGCTGGATGGCTGGCTGGCTATCTAGCTGCCTATCTGACTGGTTATCTGTCTCGCAGGTACACATAAATACAATTATACATATTGTAAATTCCTGGGAAAACCCCAAAAAAATCCAGACGGCAAGTAATAAATATAAAGGTCCAATGGACACTTTGACTACTGCATCGTTTTGGAAAATAGGTTGGCACTATGGTTTTCTCTGAGACAGACAAAAAAGAGAAAAAACAGACAAAAAAAAGTTTAAAAAAAAAATTAAAAACAAATAAAGCAAGGGCAGGTACCCTCATCATAAAACACCACTCCATTAGTGGAGTGATAAGATAAGGCTGAAATTCAAATGAAAACAAATTCCCACTACAGACAAAACCACCCCCCAAATTTTCCCAGAACTCAAAACCTACCCCAATACAAAACCCATACTTATTACTGCCCCTACTACAATACAGGGAAAAACACAACTCTGAAAAAAACCCCCCCCCCTCAAACCCCTTCCCAAACCCCTCAACAGAACAAAAGACCAAAACAAAAGGGCCAGATCACTTTTTTATTTTTCCTCGTGTCCATCTCCACTATGCAAAAACTCAATGAAACAAAAAAGGGCCCCAAAAATCTGGAATTCTTTTAACCTGTGAAAAAAAAAGAAACACGTCTTTTTAAATAAATTCAAGTCTCTTCCCCCCCAAAAAAAATCACTTACTCCCCCACAACTAAAAAAATTTCTAAAATAATTGAAAATCCAAAAATTTGTATCTCATATTTTTAACTCTTTAAATTGTATCCATAAATGTCAACCTTTACCCAAAAAAACTTTTTTAAACTATTTAATTTTCTTTAACCAAACAAAAAACTCCTTTTCTACTGATTCCACAGCAACACAGTAAAGGGACCATAAACCTGTTTTTGGGTAATACTAAATTTGTCCAAAAATTTTTTATTTTTTTTACAAAAATTTTTTTTAAACCACTAAATTTAAATCATTCTTAGTTAATCTTAATTTAAATTTTTAAAGGGTTCTGCCCAAAAGCCCCTGCATACAAAGGGGCTTTTACATGCTGCACTTTAAAAATTGTATTCCCTTTTTACTTCTCTTAAAAAATTTTCCAAAATTTAAAAATAAATAAAAATAAAAAATAAAAAAACAACGCTCATCAATTGTCACCACTTCATTACCCCCCTGCCAGCCACCACCTCCCTGCCACCTCCCTGCCAGCCTCCCGCCAGCCAGCCAGCCTCCCTGCCAGCCTCCCTGCCAGCCTCCCCCGCCAGCCCCGCCACCGCCCCCTGGGCCTTCCAGCCACCCGCCTCCCTGCCAGCCTCCCTGCCAGCCCCGCCAGCCCCCCCTGCCAGCCAGCCACCTCCCTCCCCCCACCAGCCTCCCTGGGCCCGCCAACCACCTCCCTGGGCCCGCCACCCGCCCGCCTCCCTGCCAGCCAGCCATCCTCCCTTTCCCGCCAGCCAGCCTCCCTGCCAGCCAGCCAGCCTCCCTGCCAGCCAGCCCAAACCCCTCCCGCCAGCCACCCCCGCCAGCCCCCTGCCAGCCTCCCCCCCAGCCAGCAGCCTCCCTGCCCCCCACCAGCCAGCCTCCCCGCCCAAACCAGCCAACCTCCTGCCACCAAACCAACCAGCCTCCCTGCCACCAGCCACCTCCCTGGGCCCGCCAGCCACCTCCCTGCCACCAACCAGCCTTTCCGCCACCAGCCTCCCCCGCCAACCCCCTGGGCCCGCCAGACCGCCCCCTGCCAGCCCCCAGCCAGCCTCCCTGCCAGCCACCCCCCCGCCTCCCTGCCAGCCAGCCAGCCACCTCCCTGCCCCACCACCACCTCCCTGCCGGCCCCGCCACCTCCCTGCCCACCACCAGTCAGCCTCCTTCCACCACCTCCCCCAGCCCCCGCCAGCCATCCTCCCCTTTCTAGCCCGCCCCCAGCCCTTTCCCCGCCACCCCCGCCTCCCTGCCAACCCCCACCAGCCAGCCAGCCTCCCTGCCAGCCGCCCCCCCTGCCAGCCAGCCCGCCAGCCTCCCCCGCCAGCCACCAGCCAGCCAGCCCCGCCACCGCCCCCCCGCCACCACCAGCCAGCCTCCCCCCCCAGCCCCCAGCCACCTCCTTCCACCCGCCACCTCCCTGCCAGCCCCCAGCCCCCCTCCTTGCCCCCGCCACCCCCTCCCTGCCAGCCAGCCCGCCACCAGCCCCCCTTGCCAGCCCCGCCAGCCTCCCTGCCACCAGCCAGCCCGCCCGCCAGCAGCCCCCTGCCAGCCAGCCGCCACCAAACCGCCCCGCCAGCCCGCCACCCCAGCCCCCCAGCCCGCCAGCCGCCAGCCACCAGCCAGCCCCGCCAGCCAGCCAGCCCCGCCACCAAACCGCCACCTCCCCCACCGCCAGCCAGCCTCCCTGCCAGCCAGCCAGCCAGCCAGGCCCCCCCTGCCCCGCCAGCCCCCAAAACCCCCGCCCACCCCAGCCCCCCAGCCAGCCACCAGCCACCAGCCCCCCAGCCACCAGTCCAAACCTGCCAGCCTGCCTGCCAGCCTGCCACCGCCCCCTGCCACCACCAGCCACCAAACCAGCCGCCACCCCCGCCAAACCTGCAGCCACCAGCCACCTGGGCCCGCCAGCCCCGCCCCGCCTGCCCGCCCCGCCACCTTTCCTGCCTGCCTGCCTTCCCCCCGCCCCCCTTCCTCCCTGCCTCCCTCCCGCCCCCCCCTGCCTCCCTCCCTCCCCCCCCCCCCCCCTCCCTGCCTCCCTGCCCCCTGCCCCCCCCTTTCCCCCCCCCTCCCCCCCCCTCAGCCAGCCAGCCCGCCAGCCCCGCCCCCCTTCCAGCCAGCCAGCCTCCCCCGCCCGCCAGCCAGCCAGCCAGCCTCCCTGCCAGCCAGCCAGCCAGCCTCCCTCCCCAGCCAGCCAGCCAGCCTCCCTGCCAGCCACCTCCCGCCAGCCACCTCCCTGCCAGCCAGCCAGCCAGCCGCCAGCCAGCCAGCCAGCCTGCCAGCCAGCCAGCCAGCCAGCCAGCCAGCCAGCCAGCCAGCCAGCCAGCCAGCCTCCCTGCCAGCCAGCCTCCCTGCCAGCCAGCCACGCCAGCCAGCCAGCCAGCCACCCAGCCAGCCAGCCAGCCGGGCCAGTCAGCCTGCCAGCCTGCCTGCCAGCCTGCCAGCCTGCCAGCCTGCCAGCCAGCCAGCCAGCCAGCCAGCCAGCCAGCCAGCCAGTCAGCCTGCCAGCCTGCCTGCCAGCCAGCCAGCCAGCCAGCCAGCCAGCCAGCCAGCCAGCCAGCCTGCCAGCCTGCCAGCCAGCCAGCCAGCCAGCCACCCAGCCAGCCAGCCAGCCAGCCAGCCAGCCTCCCTGCCAGCCAGCCAGCCAGCCAGCCAGCCAGCCAGCCAGCCAGTCAGCCTGCCAGCCAGCCAGCCAGCCAGCCAGCCAGCCAGCCAGCCAGCCAGCCAGCCAGCCAGCCAGCCAGCCAGCCAGCCAGCCAGCCAGCCTGCCAGCCTGCCAGCCAGCCAGCCAGCCAGCCTCCCTGCCAGCCAGCCAGCCAGCCAGCCAGCCTCCCTGCCAGCCAGCCAGCCAGCCAGCCAGCCAGCCAGCCAGCCAGTCAGCCAGTCAGCCTGCCAGCCTGCCTGCCAGCCTGCCAGCCTGCCAGCCAGCCAGCCAGCCAGCCAGCCAGCCAGCCAGCTAGCCAGCCAGCCAGCCAGCCAGCCAGCCAGCCAGCCAGCCAGCCAGCCTGCCTGCCAGCCAGCCAGCCTGCCAGCCAGCCTGCCAGCCTGCCTGCCTCCCTGCCTCCCTGCCTCCCTCCCTCCCTCCCTCCCTCCCTCCCTCCCTCCCTCCCTCCCTCCCTCCTCCCTTCCTTCCTTCCTTCCTTCCTTCCTTCCTTCCTTCCTTCCTTCCTTCCTTCCTTCCAGCCAGCCAGCCAGCCAGCCATTTTGCTTACACAACCCCACAATCCCTTCAGCATTTTTTTTTTTTTTGGGGGGGGGGGACCTATAACACACAAAAATATGCTCTATCATTTCATAAGAATTTTTTTTTTTTTTTTTTTTTTTTTCCGAAAAATTTTCGACTTTGAGAATGAGTTTGGGAGAGAGTCTGTTGACCCTGAGAGGGTTAAGGACTTGTTACCTAAAGTCTTTATGGAAGGGGATTCCCCTTCCAAACAATAAGTGTTCCCTCATTCCTCCTCCCTATCTTCCAGATGCCATCAACAATCTTCAATAAAGGTAAGTAAAAATTTTATTTTATGTTTATTTAAATGTTTTTTTATCTATTACTAATTGTACTATGTATGTTTGTTGTGTGTATCTAAAACTATAATGTAATCTCTATTGAATGCACTTTTTTTTTTTTGTGAATATTTTTTGATTTCTGGAACGGATTAATTGTATTTCCATTATTTCTTATGGGAAATATTGGTTCGACTTTTGAACATTTCGACTTTAGAACTAGCTCCTGAAATGGATTAAGTTTGAAACTCGAGGGTCCACTGTATTTACAAATACAAATACAGTGGAACCTCTACTTACGAGTGCATCCATGTTTGAGTTTTTCCAGATACAGTGGACCCCCGGTTAACGATATTTTTTCACTCCAGAAGTATGTTCAGGTGCCAGTACTGACCGAATTTGTTCCCATAAGAAATATTGTGAAGTGGATTAGTCCATTTCAGACCCCCAAACATACATGTACAAACGCACTTACATAAATACACTTACATAATTGGTCGCATTCGGAGGTAATCGTTATGCGGGGGTCCACTGTACAAGCAGTCGCCCGGTCAATTTTTTGCTTCCAGACGTGAGTGAAATTTCTCAATGCCAGCTGGCCTCGAGGGAGGTTCCTTAACCCTTTGACTGTTTATGTCGTATATATGCGTCTTACGCCCCACTGTTTCTGACGTATTTATACGTGTAAATTCTAGCGGCTTCAAATCAAGCGGGAGAAAGCTGGTAGACCTACATGAGAGAGAATGGGTCTGAGTGGTGGGTGTGCACCCTGTGAAAAAAATCTGGGACTCAGTGGTGCATTGTGAGAATGCCATCTTGGTAGTCCATTTTCACCATGCCTCTCAGTAAGAAGTACCTCACTCCTCAGCAGATTGGAGGCCTTTTATTCCCAAGTGATAGCTCTAGCAGCAATGGAAGTGTCAGTGAAAGTGAATTCCATGGTTTTCAAGCGGTTGTGACCGAAAAAAGTGCCCAGGATAACATAATTAGTGATGAAAACCCAGATTACCCATGACCTCCCACCTCTGATGCTGGGCCGGTTCGTTCATGTGCACGTTCACGTTCACCTGTACCAGGACGAAAGAGGAAACTATTTGCCCATGTACAAGGCTCGGATGTGAGCAGTGAAAGTGATAGTGATAGTGATTTCAAAGTTATTGAAAGCAGTTCTAGTTGTGACAGTGAGGGTGAATATTCCCCAGTAAAGCGGCAGTATATATGACATAGCATGCGGTCTGGTAGTGTTTCATATGCTGTTCCAAGGGGAAGGAGTAAATCTCGGAGCACATCCCATGGCCCTACACCATGACCTGATAGTGAAGATGACGATATTGTTACGATGGGTATGAATGATGTGAGTGAGGCAGCAGGTGGTGATAGTGATGGTGGCATGAGTCATGTGGCACCGACAGCGGGCCACGCTACTACCCATGTTGCTGACTCTACACAACAACAACCAGCCTCACCCAACCCCACACTCCCACAACAACCACAACCACAACCTGCACAACCACGTTTCAAAATCCAGAACCCAGCAGCAGACCGCATCTGGGATTGGCAGGAAGGTGACGAGTTTGTTCCTAGTCCCCATGACTTTGATGAAACACAAAGTGGAATACGGCCATCGTGTAAACTTGGGAACAATGCTACTGAACTGGAATGCTTTCAGTTATTTTTCGATGAACTGCTCATGGACATTATTGTCAGGGAAACCAACACATACTATGAGTACGCCATGGCAAGTACAATTCTCTCACCAAGATCACGGCTACACCAGCGAAAAGACACAGCTGTGGGAGAGCTGTACCTGGCTTTTGCCACAATAATACTTATGCTACATATGTGTAAGCACACAGTCAACAACTGGTCAACAGAACGCCTGATTTCAACCCCAGGTTTTAGTGACATTGTAGGTGTGAATCGTTTTTTGATACTGTTACATATGTTACACTTTTCAGACAAAACAAGGCCTGACAGAAGCGACAGGTTATATAAGATCAGAAATTTGTTTATGTACCTGAAGCAGAAGTGTTACATGTACTTTTATCCCTTCAGGAAGCTTGTTATTGACAAGTCTTTGCTTTTTATTCAAAGGAAGACTCTCATTCAAGTAATACATACCAAGCAAGAGGAAATGCTTTGGTATAAAGTTATTTGTACTGTGTGATTGCAAAAGTGGCCTCATTTTGGATATTGTGTACACTGGCAGTAATACATTGAGAGATACCAGGAAGTTATTGGATGTCTCTGGTGATGCGGTTTGAACAATGATGGAAACATATCTTGGTAAGGGGCATATATTATTTACTGATAACTGGTACACAAGCCCCATACTCAGTGATTTCTTGTGAGTGAACCTGACAGATGTGTGTGGCACAGTGCGTGGTAATCATAAACATATGCCAAGGTTCAACTCTGGCACTCGCAGAGGTGAGGTGCAAGCCTTTGCTGCCAATGACATCATGTCACATTGTTGACATCAGTTCACCGAAATGAAATGGCACACACTGGCAGGCACAATAGAGAGACCAATGAACGCATTCTAGAACCTGCAGCTGTCATGGACTACAACCTCAATATGCACTTGGTGGACAAATGTGACATGCAGATTGGGTTTGCTGATTGTGTACACAATCATGGTAAATGCTTATAACATATACAAAGTTGAGGACCAACAACAAACCAAAATCTGGTGAATTTTTTTTTGTTTGTCAGTCATCAGACAAATAATCGTCAAGTACCAAGGAGCAACACCTGCAATAGACCAGCACCCATGAAATTACCAACACCCGCCATCTCGTTTGAGGCCTGGTGATCACTACCCCATACAACTGCCTCCTACTGCTTTCAAAAAAAGTGCTCAGAAGAGGTGTTTTGTATGTGGACATACCACAAAACACCCACAAACACGCAGAGACACTCGTTTTATGTGAGGAGTGTCAAGTGCCACTCTGCATATACCCATGTTTCAAAGAGTTCCACAAGCTGCAGCAGTTCTAGGATAGTATTCAGTGATTGTACATATATATATGTATATAATATGGAACAATAGTAATAAACAATGTTTTGTATTGTTTGTTTGTGTAAAAAAGTTTTACACACAAACTAGTACTGGTAATGTTTGTTCAGTTATTGTGTTGTAAACAATGAGTGTATATTTGAACAGTGCACCTTACTTTCGTCTCACAAGCTGTTACAAAAAACACGATTCTAAAAGCTTAGAGATCTCCAGTGAATACTAGAAAGGACTGCCCTTCTAGCATCCAGCCTGTTACTGGGTTTTTGTAACAATTAGTCAGTATCCTTGTCCAATTATCCATTAGAATTCGGTATGATTCAATAGTGCTTCAGGATTACAACTGGTAGGCTACTAACTAGAGAAAATAAAATTTAATAAATTTATTAAGTATCGTCTAGAGGTATATCATCAAATTAAATTAAATTAATCAATTCAAACAAATTAATAATAATCACTTCTCTCGTGTACAGTAGTATTGTGCTGAAAGCACATATCACATTTATAAGTCTTAAGTACTGTCTGGTACATTAACATCTAATAAGATATTACAAATATGTACAAGTTTGTGTGTATGTGTGTAAGTGCTCTAAGTAGTTCGCTATGTCTCACGACTCGACTAGACTTAACCCCTTCAGGGTCCAAGGCCAAAATCTGAAGTGGTGCTCCAGTGTCCAAGAAATTTTGAAAAAAAAAAATTTATTTTTTCTTACAGAATTAAAGAGTATATTTTTGTGAAGGTAATAAGACAAAAAAAAAAGTTTTTTCTGATCAGTACTTACCAAGATACAGCGGCGGGAAGTTGACCCAAAATGACTGGGTGGCAGCAACATCGGTGACTTCCGCAAAATCCCATTTTTTTATTTTGTTTTTTATACTTTTTTCTTTTCTAATTTTTTTCTTTTTCTAATAACATTTGTGGCCTGTGAGACTAGTGTATTGTATAAGTGTACACTCATTGTATTCTACACAATAACTGCACTAATTTGTTTATCATTATATTGCTTACAAAACTTGTTTACAAGTTTATTGTAAACAAAATGATGAAAATATTAGTGTGGTTATTGTTGAATACAACGGTACCATATAGTACCATATGGTACAACGGTGCCATAGGGAGCAATGGTACCATATGGTACAATGGCACCATATGATACAATGGTACAATATGGTACAATGGCACATGATACAATGGTACCATATCAATTCAATTCAAAGTTTATTCTCTATAAAGATTACAATGTTGAATTTACAGAATTTGATTGTTGTGTGGTTTACATGTAGTTAAATAATGATTACAGAGTGTACCACTAGAACGCCTAGCATGGCTAGGCATTTCGGGCAGACTTAGTTTAATTCTTTATTTTAAAATATTACAAATTATGAGGTAAGTTGGTATTATGGCTAAGTGACTAAATACTAGTTTGTGAGTTTAGCAATGTGAATGCTTTTGTTTTGGCACAGTACATAGTTTCAGTATTGGAGTATCATAGGATTCATTATTTTAAGATTGAGATAAATTTTCTGTTTATGGTCAAATGGGTGAGTGAGTGTAAGTGTGAACCACCAGGTGGTATTCGTGTAGTTAGTTGATGGGGTTTATCAGGGAGATAAGATGTTTTCTAATGGTAGTTTTAAAGGTGATGAATGTGTCTGCAGTTCTAGAGTTTCTCAGGTAGGGTGTTTTCCAGATTTTGGGGCCCTTTGACATACATTGAATTTTTGTAAAGGTTTAGTCGGACATGGGGAATGTCGTAGAGATGTTTGTGTCTGGTGTTATGCCTGTGGGTTCTGTCACAACTATCAAGAAAGCATTTTAGGTCAAGGTTGATATTGGAGTTTAAGGTCCTGTAGATGTAGATTGCACAGTAGTAAGTGTGGATGTACTGAACAGGGAGTAAGTGTAGACCTATGAAGATTGGGGGGGGGGTGTTGCCAGGGATGGGATTTAGTGATTATTCTTACTGCAGCTTTTTGTTGGATTATTATTAGCTTTAGGTGTGTTGCTGCAGTTGATCCCCAAGCACAAATAGCATAGGTGAGGTATGGATAAATAAGTGAGTGGTATAGTGTGAGAAGGGCATTTTGCGGCACGTAGTATCGTATCTTGGAGAGGATCCCAACTGTTTTGGATACTTTTTTGGTTATGTGTTGGATATGTGTGCTGAAATTCAGGTTGTTGTCAAGGTATAGGCCTAGGAATTTGCCCTCATTATGTCTGGTAATTAGAGTGTTGTCAATCTTAATGTTAATTTGTGCATCTCCTGCTCTGCTACCAAACATAATATAGTAGGTTTTGTCAGTGTTAAGCATAAGTTTATTGGCTGTCATCCAAGTCGATATTTTGATCAGCTCCTCGTTAACAATGGTGTTGAGGGTGGGGAAAATTAGGGTGAGAGATGACATAAGTCGTGTCGTCAGCAAAGAGAATGGGTTTCAGGTGTTGGGATACGTTTGGAAGATCATTGATGTATATGAGGAAGAGCAGGGGACCAAGGACACTTCCCTGCGGAACTCCAGTATCAAGTGGCCGTGTTGTTGATGCTGTGTCTTTAATGGTAACATACTGATACCTATTAGTAAGGTAAGATTTGAAATAAGCAAGCGCATGGCCTCTTATACCGTAATGGTCAAGTTTGTGGAGTAGGATGTCGTGGTCTACTGTGTCAAAAGCTTTTCTTAGGTCAATAAAAATTCCTAGTGGATATTCCTTATTTTCCAATGCTGTGTAAAGCAGATCTAGCATTTTTATGATTGCATCATTAATGCTTTTATTTTTCCTAAATCCAAATTGGCAGGGGTTGAGTATGTTTTGTGCTGTTATAAATGAATATAGTCTCCTGTGCACGAGTTTCTCAAAGATTTTGGATAGCAATGGTAAGTTTGATATTGGCCTATAGTTGTTTAAGTCTGTAGGGTCACCAACTTTATGTATTGGTGTAACCTTGCCATCTTGAGTAGTTTCGGAAAGGTGCTAGTTTCTAGTGACTTGTTAAAAAGTAATGAAATAGCATGCGAAAGGATATGGGCCGCTCGCTTGTACAGTAATGGTGGGACATTAGACAGATTCCCCGAGTTGTTTTTAAGCGACTTTATAATCTCGGTGACTTCCGAGGGCTCAGTTGGTGCAAGATAGAAGGAATTTGGGAAATTCCCATCTAGGTAGTCCCCGGCATGGGCATTAGTATGTGGGATTTTATTGGCGAGATTAGATCCTATGGTTGAGAAGAAGTCGTTTATCTTGTTAGCTGTGTCAGTGGGATGTAGTGGTGTTTCATTAGGTTTAGTTAGGACAATATTCTTGGTTTTTTTCAGTTTGTGGGTCCCTAGAATCTGAGAGAGTGTTTTCTAGGTCTTTTTTATATTCCTCTATGTCTGTGAATCTACTGGAGTAGTATAGTTGTTTGGCTTTCTTTATTACTTTGGTGAGAACTGATGAATAGTGTTTAAGAATATCTTTGTGTATTAAGCCCTGTCTATATTGCTTTTCATATTGGTGTTTCTTGTCAATGGATTTCAGAATGGTGCTGGTTAGCCATGGGCAACCAAGTCGTTTGTTTAGTGATCTGTTTCGTTTTTATAGGACAATGTTTGTTGTATAAGTCTAAGTAATTTGTTAAGAAAAATGTCTGTCCAGTCATCAATACCATTGGCCTTGGAGAATTCTGTAGGCCAGTCAACAATCTCTAGGTCAGTTGTGAACTTCCTTATTGAGGCCTCGTCATGGAGTCTAAATGAGACTTTGTTGTATTCAAGTGGTGGTTTATTAATGTTTGTCAGGAGGAAGGTAGGGTAGTGGTCTGTAGTGCTATCTGCGATTATCCCTGATTTAAGGGGGGCTAGTATATTGGTCCATATGTGGTCTATTATGGTTGCACTTGTCTCAGTGATCCTGGTTGGTTTAGTTATTGTTGGTATGAGAAGTGTGTTGTTCATATTGTTGATGAAATCAGTTACAGGCTGATCATCTAGTAAGCCAAGGTTGATGTTGAAGTCTCCAGCTAAGAGAAGGTGGTGCTTATTCATTTGTCTGTTTGTTATTAGTGACTTTAATTTCTCACTGAAATTTGGGATGTTTGTGTGAGGTATCCGGTAAATGGCACCGATTATTATAGGTGTCTTAAGGTTTTTTACAGTAAAATTAGCAAAAATGGAGAAGAGAGGAATGCACTGGAGAAGAGACGAATGCAGAGGAGAGAGAGAGATTTTGGGAGATGTTAAGTGAATGTATAGGAGCCTTTGAACCAAGTGAGAGAGTAATTGTGGTAGGGGACCTGAATGCTAAAGTAGGAGAAACTTTTAGAGAGGGTGTGGTAGGTAAGTTTGGGGTGCCAGGTGTAAATGATAATGGGAGCCCTTTGATTGAACTTTGTATAGAAAGGGGTTTAGTTATAGGTAATACATATTTTAAGAAAAAGGGGATAAATAAGTATACAAGATATGATGTAGGACGAAATGACAGTAGTTTGTTGGATTATGTATTGGTAGATAAAAGACTGTTGAGTAGACTTCAGGATGTACATGTTTATAGAGGGGCCACAGATATATCAGATCACTTTCTAGTTGTAGCTACACTGAGAGTAAAAGGTAGATGGGATACAAGGAAAATAGAAGTATCAGGGAAGAGAGAGGTGAAGTTTAAAAAACTAAAAGAGGAGGCATTTAGGGAAAGATATAAACAGCTATTGGAGGATAGATGGGCTAATGAGAGCATAGGCAGTGGGGTCGACGAGGTATGGGGCAGGTTTAAAAATGTAGTGTTAGTGTTCAGCAGAAGTTGTGGTTACAGGAAAGTGGGTGCGGGAGGGAAGAGGCAGCGATTGGTGGAATGATGATGTAAAGAGAATATAAGGGAGAAAAAAGTTACATATGAGAAGTTTTTACAAAGTAGAAGTGATGAAAGGGGAGGAAGAGTATATGGAGAAAAAGAGAGAGGTTAAGAGAGTGGTGAAGCAAGTAAAAAGAGAGCAAATGAGAGAGGGGGGTGAGATATTATCAACAATTTTTTGTTAAAATAAGAAAAAGTTTTGGAGTGAGATTAACAAGTTAAGAAAGCCTAGAGAACAAATGGATTTGTCAGTTAAAAATGGGAGAGGAGAGTTATTAAAATGGAGAGTTAGGGGTATTGGGAAGATGGGGGGAATATTTTGAGGAATGTTAAATGTTGATGAAGATAGGGAAGCTGTGATTTCGTGTATAGGACAAGGGGGAAATAACATCTTGTATGAGTGAGGAAGAGCCAGTTTGTGAGTGTGGGGGAAGTTTCGTGAGGCAGTAGGTAAAATTTGAAAGGGGGTAAGGCAGCCGGGATTGATGGGATAAAGATAGAAATGTTAAAAGCAGGTGGGGAATAGTTTTGGAGTTTGGCTGGTGCAATTATTTTTAATAAATGTATGGAAGAGGGTAAGGTACCTAGGGATTGGCAGAGAGCATGCATAGTTCCTTTTTATAAAGGCAAAGGGGAATTAAAAGAGAGTGCAAAAATTATAGGGGGATAAGTCTGCTGAGTATACCTGGTAAAGTGAATGGTAGAGTTATTATTGAAAGAATTAAGAGTAAACGGAGAATAGGATAGCAGATGAACAAGGAGCTTTAGGAAAGGTAGGGGGGTGTGTGGACCTTGTGTTTACAGTGAAACATATAAGTGAACAGTATTTAGATAAGCTAAAAAGGTCTTTGTGGCTTTTATGGATTTGGAAAAGGGGGTATGACAGGGTGGATAGGGGGCAATGTGGCAGATGTTGCAAGTGTATGGTGTAGGAGGTAGGTTACTGAAAACAGGGAAGAGTTTTTACGAGGATAGTGAGGCTCAAGTTAGAGTGTGTAGGAAAGAGGGAAATTTTTTCCCAGTAAAAAAAGGCCTTAGACAAGGATGTGTGATGTCACCGTGGTTTTTAATTTTATTTATAGATGGGTTGTAAAGAGAAGTAAATGCGAGGGGCTTGGCAAGAGGCGTGGGAGTTAAAAGATAAAAGAATCACACACAAAGTGGGAGTTGTCACAGCTGCTCTTTGCTGATGACACTGTGCTCTTGGAGATTCTGAAGAGAAGTTGCAGAGATTGGTGGATGAATTTGGTAGGGGGTGCAAAAGAAGAAAATTAAAGGTGAATTACAGGAAAGAGTAAGGTTATGAGGATAACAAAAGATTAGGTGATGAAAGAAATTTAATATCAGATTGGGAGGGAGAGAGGGATGGAGGAGGTGAATGTATTCAGATTTTTTGGGAGTGGACGTGTCAGCGGATGGGTCTATGAAAGATGAGGTGAATCATAGGAATTGATGGGGAGGGGAAAAGAGTGAGTGGTGCACTTAGGAGTCTGTGGAGACAAAGAACTTTGTCCGTGGAGGCAAAGGGGGGAATGTATGAGAGTATAGTTTTAAACCCAAAGCTTTATATGGGTGTTTAGGCCAAAGGGTGATGAATGTTGCAGCGAGGAGAAGGCTGGAGGCAGTGGAGATGTCATGTCTAAGGGCAATGTGTGGTGTGAATATAATGCAGAGAATTCGTAGGGTTTTGGGAAATTAGGAGGAGGGGGCGGGGGTTTCCAAAACCCGTTGTCCCAGAGGGCCCGGGGGAAGGGGTTTTTTGAGGTGGTTTAGGGCCCTGAGGGGAAAAATGGAGCGAAAAAGAATGACTTCAAGGTATAAACAGGCTGTATGGAAGGAAGGGAAAGGGGAGGGGTCGGGGCCTTTTGGGGGGGAAAAAGGTTTTTTTTGAGGGGGGGTTTTAAAAAGGAGGTTTTGGGGGTGCGAGGGGCTTGGCTTCCAGCAGGCATGCCCCCGGCGTGTTTGATAGGAGTTAATGGAGCAAAAGGTTTTTTTTAAAACTTTTACGGTGTTGGGTGTGAGCGAAGTAAAAATTTTTTGAAGGGGGTTTAGGAAAAAAGGCAGGCCCGGGCTTAAATCCCGGAGATGGGAAATTTCAGTGCCTGCACTCTGAAGGAGGGGTTTGTTAGTTTTTTAAAAACCCTTTTGTGTAAAGCACCCTTTTGGCAAGGGCAGTGATTCCCGTGAATGATGGTTTTAAAGGGGTTTTTTTTTTTTTTCGGGCCACCCCGCCTTGGGGGGAATGGCCCGTGTGGGTAAAAAATAAAAAAAAAAGTATTCCCCATTCATCACTAAAGCAAATGGTGCTAATTTCAAGAAAAATTGATTAGAGTAATGATTGCAATACCACCCCCCAAATTGGGTTTTGGGTTTTCAGTTGTGAATTTCTGTGTATCCCGGGTAGAGGGTTTGATACTATTATGTCCTGCCCTTAAACCAAAGGTTTTCAGAAGAATAATCAGGAAAAAGGGTTCTTTAGTGATTAAGGAGTGCCAGGGGGTTTATCATAGTGTTTGCTTAAGGACCTGATGTTGTAGTTAAAATTTTTTTTTTTTTTTTTTTTTCTGAAGGCTTTTAGCTTTTTTTAGGGTAGTGCTGGCCCTTTGTTTCTGGTAATAAAAGGGAGTTACTTTCCCAAAAGGTTTTTATTGGGGGTCAGATTATGGAGGGGGTTTTGGGTCAGGGTCAAAAGTGATCAATCATCTTTTTTAAAGGGTTTTAAAATTTTGGTTTTTTTATATCCTGAGTTATGTGTTGAGTTCTAGTTCTGATATCTTAGTGGTTGGGGAAACTTGGATAAGTATTAGCTAGAGTATTTTGGGGATATAGAGTTTAGTCACAACCCACACAAAAAATAAAATTTGGTTTTTTGTCTATGTGTTGTGCGGAATGAAAATAAAGTACAAAATAGGTATAAACTAGTAATATAAAAATACAAAAAATTTTAAAAAAGAACAAGACTCCCCTTGTAATTGCACTAAAGGCTAATTTAAAAAGACTTTTTGGATCTATGTTTTGAAATTAGAAGAGCTATTGTACAACTAGTTTTAATCTAATAATATAAAAATAAAAATTTAAAAAAAATGCACCATTTCACTATAATTTGAAATATGGCTAATATAATGAATTTGGTTTGATATAGTGCAACTAGTTTAATCAAAAATATAAAAAAGGCCAAGACTCTCAATTGTAATTGCACAAAGGTGTTATATAAGTTGTTTACAAAAATTAGAGATAACTAGATTTAAATTGCAAGATAAAATTACAAGTTAAGGTAGCAAAAAAATAAAAAAAAGAAAAAAAAAGATTATGAGGTGTTGGTTGTTTAGCAAAAGATAGTTAAGGGCCTTGAACAAAATATAAATAAAAAAATATACATAATTGCACACACAATATAGTCAACAAAGTTGAAAAAAATCTTAGAGTGGGAAATTTTAAAAATATAAATTATAATATAAAAATAAAAATTTGAAATGGTACTTGCAATTGCACTGGTTGGTATAGGTTTTGACAAGATCAAGAGTATAACAGATTTAAATTGACAAATAAAATTTACAATTAAATACCAAAAGAAAAATAGTAAAAAATAAAAAAAGGAAATGTTTTGGTTAAAATATGTAAGATGGGGACAGGTTCACAGGTAACAGGTACAAGGCCCCCCTGCACAGGTACCAGGTACAAAGGATAATATAAAGGTTGGGTTGAAAATACAACTTGAAAATTTGCAAAAAAATGTATGGGAAGTATAAAAAAATGTTTAATGTAAAAAAGTAAAATTGTGGTATAAATAGGGTGTTTAAAAAATTTTTTGTAAGTAATAATGATTACAAAAAAGTGAAAAAGTAATGTTTATTTCTTTCGTATTGCACTGTAGTTATACTAGAGGTTATATGGCAGTAAAAGGGTAATTAAGATTACTCAAAGAAAAATAAATGTGGTATTAAAACGGGTAAAGGTAATTTAGCAAGTAATGGTTATTAAAGTAAAAAATGTTAGAGTAAAATTTAAAAATTAAGTAAAAAAGATAATTTTTAATTTTAGTAAATAATACAAATTTATAGTATTTAAAAAAAATTGAGGTAGTAATATGGACGAGAAAGTATCAATTAGCTAAAATTTTTTAAACAAACAATAGTAAATAAAAAAATTACTAAGGTGTTATGCTTACTAGTTTTAAAATCAAAACGAGGTAGTTATTTTTTTAATTACTAAGGGATTGTACAAAGAAATTTTTAACAATAATGGAGCAAAACATACACTATGCTACGTAGGCTTTTAATTGGACATTGTTTAGTTATTTCCCCTTTGATTAGTTCCCTGAGAAATCGTGGGGTAGATCTTTCGTTCGGGATTGTGTACATTGACCACATTTGTTTTCCTAACAAGAATTTTTTCCCTCCTGTGTAAGCATTGGTTATTGTGTCGTTTTCTCCCGCTTAAGTTTTCGCTCTATACAGGAGGTCCTGACGTTTTTTGGTAAGAAAACTCGTTTTGTAAACCTCTTTTTTTACTTTAATAGAGCAAAAAAATTAAAAAATTTTTTTCCCGTCATGTGAGTGGCTGATAAACTTTTTTTACCAGGGGTTTGTAACCTTGTTTTTTTATTTCAGACTCTGGGACAATAACACTTGGGCCCTTTTTGATTGCAGAGTAATTTCTTTACTGTTTGTTTGGTTCATTCATGGGAAAAAGGATGTTTTAAATATTAGCGTCGATAGTTTTTTTCAGTTTTTTTTTTTGGGGAGCAAAGTAGTCACTGAATGGTTTCTAAGTTGTTTTTTTCCCTCTTTTACGCTTTTTCAGCCCTTTTTATTAAAAGATATTATTTGTTGGGTATGGCTATCATGCGTTAGGGCATTCCGGTGTTGATAACTTTTGTTCAAGACTGGGATTTGTTTTTCCCAGTTGTATCCTGGTGTCTTGTTTTGTTAGCGTCTCTCGAAGATTTATATTTTCAATAACTAGTTGGAGATGCATGTCCCTTTGGGGTATCTAAAACGTTGGCCATACCTGAGAGACTACTTGGTAGGTTGAATCCGGGGAAGAGGGGGAGGTGGGCGGGGGCAGCCATGTTTGTTGTTATTGTTGGGGTTTGGGGCCTTGAGCGGGGGGTGAGTGGGGGGGTTTGCTGGGCCGGGTCCTCCTGGCTACACTTGTTGAATAGTTGTTTTTTTCTGTTTTTTCTTGCTGGCCTTGGGTGCTTTTTCCCTCTTAGTTTGCGCCTATTTATACAGGAATTGTTGTATTAAGAAGAAGTTGTAGTTATAAAAAGCTTAGGGTTACGTTGTTCGGCTGGCGCGGGGGTGGGTTTTTTGGGTTTGTGGGCAGCTTCCTTTGATCTCTTTATTTTCGATTTTTTGGTTTTCCTGTGGTAATCTTTGGTCTTTCGGGGTGTCGTTGGGTAGTGCAGTTTTGCTTGTAATAGGTCTAAAGGAGTTTGGTTTTGCTCGATAGTTGGAGGAAAAGTACGGAGCTTGGAAGTCGCTGCTGCCGCTCCCGCTGCCGTGTTGGCACATATGTACCATAGGTCAAGGGTGCCTTAGGGTGCAATGGTCCCCATAGCATGCAATGGTTAAATTGGTACAATGACATCAATGATAAAATGGCACATTGGTAAATAGGGCACAAGGGCACTGATTACAATGGTACCATACACTAAACCTACTCCCTACAAAACATCCATATTTTACTGCACCTATTTACATAGAAACTTAAACTTGATTATTACCCTCCCTCAAAAACTCCTTGCCAACCCTAAACAAAAATGACCATAACACAAGGACAGTCACTCTTGATGTTCCCGTGTCCCCTTTCCCTATGCAAAAACTCAATGACATAAAAGGCCCTAAAATCTGGAATTCTTACCTGTAAATTAAAAGAAACCTACCTGTTTTAAATTCAAATCTCTTTCAAAGATCACTTATCACCCCAAAAAAAATAAATACTGAAAAACTGAAAATTTAAAATTGTATTCTTAAAAATTTCTCACAATTAATCACATAAATGTTAAACCTAAAATGAATCAACTTTATTATTTTTTTTTACATACCCAAAAAGAATCCCTTTTATGACTGAATGAAAAAATATGACCTGTCTTTTTTAATACTCACTTGTGCTTTATGAATCTTTAATTAAAGTTTTTTCACTGATTTCTCATTGCTTAGTTTTTAAACTCAAATTAAATTTTTAAACCGCCCGTAAAGCTATGCATGTATAAGTGGCTTTGGGATGTGCTCTTATCTGTATTTTTTTTGTACCTTTTGGGGGCTCAAATGGGAAAAAATAATAAATAAAAAAATGGTACCATATGGTAGAAAGGCCCATTTTGGTCAATGGTACCATAGATACAATGGTACCATTGGTCAATGGTCCTTTGGTACCCTATTTTTTATGGTACCCTATGGACCATAGATGCAATGATACCATATGGTACATTGTACCATGATACCATATGGTTCATTGTACCGTATGGTACTGCTGTATTCAACACAAACACACTAATATTTTCATTATTGTTTTGTTTACAATAGTTGTTTACAATAAAAATATGCAAAAATGTTGTATATTAGTAATGTTCTATTATATATTTAAAAGTGTACAGGAACTTTACATGTTCCTTGAGGTGGATGACAAAGCACTTTGTCTCGGAAACTGCGGAGTCTTGCGTCGCCACTCACTCAGTCTTGGCTGGTGTCTCATGCCACCAACACCTATTGACCATATGGTACACGGTATCATATGTTACAGGGTACCATATGGTACATCGTACTATGTGGTAAAGGGTACCATGCAGTACAGGATAATATATGGTGCAGGGTACAATATAGTACAGGGTACCATACAGTACAGGACACCTTATGGTACAGATACAGGGATAACTAGAAATAAGTCACCCTGACATTTTTGGGTTATCCTAGGATTTTATACCTATGCTGCTATGTATGATAATCTATGCAATTGTATTTCTGTACACCTGAATAAACTTACTCAAGTGCATGTGGCATCATAAGTAAGTTTATTTAGTTATACACAAATAAAGTTACATAGAATATCATACTTAGCAGCATATGTTTGGAGAACCTAGGATAACCCAAAAAAGTCAGACAGATTTATTTTCATTAGGGTCCCTGTACCCTGTACCATATGGTACAATGTACTATATGGTACATTGTACCATATGGTACATTGTACCATATGGTACCATTGTACCATATGGTACCATTGTACTATATGATACCATTGTATGACATGGCACCATTGTAACATATGGTACCATTGTACCATATGGCACAATGGTACCATATGGTTCAAAACCATAGAATTCGTCTTCAGCTCCACTTCCATCAGTCTTTGAACTGTAAGTTGTGAAGTGGAGAGTCAGAATTCGCCCGGAGAGGGGTGTTAATGTTGCAGTTTAAAACCTGTAGTGTAAAACACCCTTCTGGCAAGACAGTGATGGAGTGAATGATGGTGAAAGTTTTTCTTTTTCGGGCCACCCTGCCTTGGTGGGAATCAGCCAGTGTGTTCATAATAAAAAAAATAATGTGTGGTGGTGTCAGCAGTCGATGAGAGTTTGTCTGGAGACAGGACAAAATACTCTTTGAATATTTTGCTATCATCAACCATACGGCTTATTTATCTGTCACAGTTCATCTAATATGACATAATAAATAATATAAATAACAGAAACCTCATATATACTCTAGAATGAATAAAATACATATGTCATTATGTAACAGGTGAATGCGGCCACAGCCGTTTCCTCTTTTTTGTGGTAAACACTGCCATCTAGTGACGGCCTTTTAAAGCTGTCTATTGTTATAATTATTATTATGTAGTATATTGTTATTATATATGTATTATTATTATATGTATTATTATATTATACGCATTATTATTATTATTATTATTATTATTATTTTTATATAAATAATTTGTAATTTTTATTCACACAAAAAATAGAAATTTATTGTTATGCAGACTACTGCCTTGTTGCAATAATTGTATAAATAATTTCAACCCATTCACGACTGCATACTTGAATGGAAATAACCAAGGAATCGAACATTTCTCCTACAATGAGTTAAATTTCAAGGTACTTTTCTTCATGAAAGCAATCAAAATCATATCTATTTCTGTATTATATCTTCCGTTCTATCAAATGAGACCAAAAAAACGAGAATACAATGATAAAAACTATACGAAAATACCACTAAGGGGTGGCTAATTGCCGAGAAGTGAACTCCATTATTTATGCTCTGATTTCTTTCATTTGTGGTGTATGTTAAGAAGCATCTTTCCATCATACATTGCCCAAGTTTCAATAAGATAGTCTATATAGCAGGCTATCTTTATCATACATAGGCGGCAGCGGCAAGCGGCAACTGGAACTTTGTCCTCTATTTTTACTTCTACCTGAGGTTCCCAGCAGACCTGTGATGGCCTGATTAAGACCCACATAACACTAACATGTGTGGATACCCAGAATGATGTAAATCAACTGCAGAAATCACCCCAAAGTACACAAATTACCAACTAATAGGACTTGTATTACCACCTCCTGCCCCGCTGCCACTGAAGTATTACCCCTCAGCATTCACCCATCTCCCATCGCCTACTATTCATCCAAAGCCGCAGTCAATGGACAAGGGTCAGAGCAATAAAAGAAGATCCAGTAACCAGCTAAGGACCCCTAACATCAAAGGTGAGACCAGTAATATCACGAGGAAAAATTCTCGTTCTGCCAGCCAGGACACGGCTCTCGTCACCCACCTGCATCGCCACAACACACGACAGACAACAACAAACATGGCCACCACCACGCTCCAATATAACTCCTTCCTTGGATTTGATGTTAAGAAGATTACCGACCCAGAAACAGCTAAACTCGTTACGATTCAGAACCAAACAATCACCAAACTAACTCAGGAAATGCAGGAACTAAAAGCTTCCGATGCACAGTACCTCAGCAAGATCACTGCTCTAGAACATAAACTAGACACTCTGGAACAACAAAGCAACACCCACACCCAGTCTGTAGACACCATCTACACTCTAAAAGACCAAGTCACCCTACTTACTACCAACATTATAGAGGAAAGATCAAGAGTGGACCAACAACTTGCCAATGTCATCACCAATTTCCAAGACCATAATGACCAACAGCAAACATCTCCCACCCACAGTCACCCAAGAGACCTGCATGGAGTCCACCCTACAGCTTATCAAGGAACACTTTCGCCTTAACATACGTAGTGATGACCTAAAGGATAGCAAACTGATGGGCTACCAAGTGGGTAAAAAAACAGTGCTTTTAAAATTCCAGTCTAGCCTACAAAGAAACAACCTACTAAAAACATCCATTTCTATGAAAACTAATGTTTACGTCAATGAATGCCTTGCCAAAACAAGACAGAACCTCCTTCATCGGCTAAGAAAATTACGCTATGGCCAAAAAATCCACCAGTGCTTTGTGAGGGACGGAAAATCACAGTTGGGAAACAGCCCACTGGGAAGAGATACTTTATCTCTACAGAACATGACCTTAAAACACTCCTAAGTGAGGCTGGATTAACAGAATCAGAATAAGGTGCAGATAGTACCCACTGTCCACCATTAGTGTTATACTGCCATAAATTTTGTTCCCCCCCAAATTTCCAATACCCCAACTACTTTTGAATGTCACTGTTGCATTCAGTGACCATTCTACCTCATAGTCTTAACCCTTTCAGGGTCCAAGGCCCAAATCTGGAGTCACGCACTAGTGTCCAAGAATTTTCAAAAAAAAAATTTGTTATTTTTTCTTATGAAATCGTAGAGAATCTTTTTGTGAAGGTAATAAAACAAAATGTACAAAATTTGGTGGAAAATTGACGAAATTATGCTCTCACGAATTTTGATGTGTCAGCGATATTTACGAATCGGCGATATTGCCGACTTTGACTCCCATTTTAGGCCAATTACATTATTCCAATCAACCAAATTCTTAGCTATTTCACTAGTATTACTTCTATTCTATCGATTGAGCACAAGAAATCGCCAAGTCAACTGTTGCAACTACAAAATAAAGTGATCGGAAATTGTTAATTTGGCCAATTTAACACAAAGTTCAAAATATTCCAATTTCAAAATAGGGTCCAGAATGAACAATGTAGGCATTCCTGGCACTAAATTAACATTTCCTCTGTTCATTAGTTATGTTTTGAGGCTTTACAAAGAAATTCCATTTTGATTTTTTTATTCACATAATGAATTTTATTCACACCAAAAAATAGAAGATTTACTGTTATGCAATACTGTAATAATTGTATAAATATCATCACCATATTTGTGAATGTATATTAGACCCACCAGCTGGCGTGTATTAGACGTGTGAGGTCGTTTGTTTACTCTTGAATATCGGCAAAAATTTAACTTTCTGCTACTTTGAGCTCAGTTTCAAGCCATTTCCAGTGCTAAAACCAATCAAATCATCTCTATTTCTGTAATATGTCTTCCAATCTATCAAATGAGACCAAGAAATCGCAAATACAACTATAAAAAACATACGAAAAAACACTGCAAAGTTGCTGTTTTAATCGAAAAATCATGATTTCATTTTTTTTCTCTCATTATACACAGTGTGCTGCAGGATCTGTTTTATGTGGTGCACACATACCACATAGATGTATTCTCTCATATCTAGGCCCAAATGTACCACTCACAGTTTATCAGAGTGAGCTGAGCTCATGGCGTAGATCTACGGTTTGGACCCTGAACGTAAAGCCGTAGATCTACGGGACGGACCCTGAAAGGGTTAACCCCAATGGAAATAAGTCACTCTGACTTTTTTGGGTTATCCTAGGTTCTCTACACATATGCTGCTATGTATGATAATTCTATGTAACTGTATTTGTGTATACCTGAATAAACTTACTTACTTACTTACTTACTTACTTACTTATGTTTAACCCTTTGAGGGTCGACAGGCCCTCTCAGAAACTCTTTCTCAGGGTCGGCCAATATTTCAAAAAAAAAAAAAAAAAATTTTTTCTTATGAAAAAATAGAGGTTTTTTTTCTAAACATTATAGGCTAAACAAAAAATTTTTACCGTCAATGCTTACCGAGATATGGAGGCGTGAAGTTTGCCAAAATTGAACAACATCTGGTAACATCGCCAACTGCCGTCACCCGGTATTTTTCTATTTACTTTTTTATGTACTATTTTCAATTATTTTTCAATTTTTCTTTTTCTGAGTAACTTTTATGGCCTCTGAGGCCAACATGATCAGTATTTTGTAAATTATTTCTTTTTCAATACTACACAATAAGGGCGTAAACACTGTTGTCATTATTTTGTTTATAGAAAATATTTACACAAACAAACGATATGAAATGTTGTTTATTACTATTTTTCTGTATTTTATATACACATATAAAGTCACAGGGAATGTTTCTAGATGTTCTGCAGCCTGTGAAAGTCTTTGAAACATGGTGTCATGCACAGTGGTGTTTTACATTCCTCACACATAAAACGAGTGTCTGTATTTTTGTGGGCGTTTCCTTGTATGTGCACAGACGTAACACCTCTTCTGAGCCTTTTTCTTGAAAGCAGTAGCAGGCAGTTTTACCAGGAAGTGATCACCATGCTTCAGACGAGCAGGTAGTTGTTGATAATTTGGTAGGCGGTCAATTGCAGGTGCTGTTCCTTGGTACTTGAATACTATTTGTCTGATGACAGACAAACAGAATTCGCC
Source organism: Cherax quadricarinatus (assembly GCF_026875155.1). Taxonomy (NCBI): domain Eukaryota; kingdom Metazoa; phylum Arthropoda; class Malacostraca; order Decapoda; family Parastacidae; genus Cherax; species Cherax quadricarinatus. The sequence goes on from NC_069427.1 coordinate 41,760,975, forward strand.
ATACTGTGGTTTGTTTCTGGTCCTCATCTTATACATATTATAAGCATTGAGCATGGAAATGTCCAGAAGATGGAAAAAGAGTTTGATGTACCACTTATAACTCTTGTGAACACAATCAGCAAACCCAATCTGCATGTCACATTTGTCCACTGAGCGCATGTTGAAGGTGTAATCAATCACAGCTGCAGGTTTTAGAATGGGTTCATTGCTCTCTCTATGCTGCCTGCCACTGTCTGCCATTTCATTAGGGTGAACTGATGACAACAGTGTGACATCTCATTTGTCATGCCACCGAAATGTCATGATGTCATTGGCAGCAAACGCTTGCACCTCACCTCTACGAGTGCCAGCATCAAACCTGGGCATATGTTTCTGATTTGTACGCACTGTGCCACACACATCTGTCATGTTCACTCGCAAAAAATCACTGAGTGAGGGGCTTGTGTACGAGTTATCTGTATATAATATATGCCCCTTACCAAAGTATGGTTCTATCATTGTTCTAACCACATCACCTGAGATGCCCAATAACTTCCTGGTATTTTGCAATGTATAACTTCCAATGTACACAGAAATATCCAATACCAGACCACTGTAACAATCCCAAAGCACAAACAACTTTATACCAAAGCGTTTCCTCTTGCTTGGTATGTACTGCTTGAAAGAGTCTTCCTTTGAACAGAATCAAAGACTCGTCAATTACAAGCTTCCTGAAGGGATAAAAATGCATACTGAATTTCTCTTTCAGATACACAAACACATATTGGATATTGGCCTATAGTTATTCAACTCTGTTTGGTCTCCTCCTTTATGGATCGGGGTGACCCTTGCTATTTTGAGAACTGTAGGGAAGGTGGAGGATTCAATGGATTTGTTAAAGAGTGTTGCAATGATTGGTGATAGTACTTGTGACGCTTTTTTGTATATAAAAGGTGGTAAGGTATTTAAATCTCCTGCCTTGTTTTTCAGTGCGTTGATAATAAGGGAGACTTCGTATGGGTTAGTCGGAGCTAGGAACAGTGTGTTCGGGTAGTTGCCAGTGAGGTAGTCATTTGGTGTGGGTATCTGAGCTTGGGATTTTATTGCAAGGTTTTGACCTATAGTGGAGAAGAAATCATTGAGTCTGTTGCTGTTTCTGTTGGTGGGAGTTGGGTTCATCTGATTTTGCTAATTTTATTTCGCTATGTCGTGATTTCTTTTTTGTTCCCAGAATTTCTGATAGGGTCTTCCAGGTCGTTTTTATATCACCTCGTAAGTTGGATAATCTGTTCTCATAATACAATTTTTTTGCCCTACTTATCAGGCTGGTTAGGATTGACGAGTAACGTTTTGTTTGGTCTCTGGTTATGTGACCCATTCTGTACTGTTTTTCATATCAGTGTTTTGTATTTATTGATTTGAGAATGCTGGGTGTTAGCCAGGGACTGTTCAGTCTCTTAGCTGTCATCTGTTTAGTTTTTTTAGGGCAGTGCTTGTTATAAAGGTATTGGGTCTTTTATAGAAAATTATTAAAACAATATCTGTATAGATTTCTAGCTCAGTGTGCCAGTCAATGTTTGTTACTGCTGTTGTGAAGTTATTAATGGCTGCCTCATTGTGAAGTCTGAAGGTGACTTTAGTAGTGTCTTGGGGTATTTTACCAAGAGTTGTTATGAGGAAAGTAGGGTAGTGGTCTGTGGTATTATCTGTAATTATGCCTGATTTTAAAGGGGATATGGTGTTGGTCCAGATGTGGTTAAGTAGGGAAACACTAGTCTCTGTAACTCTTGTAGGTTTTGTTACTGTTGGTAGCAACATGCAGTTACTCATTGTGTTTGTGAATTCAGTAATGTGTGGGTCCTGGTCTTGCAGGAGATTTATATTGAAGTCACCTGAGAGTAGTAAGTGATCTTTGTTCATGGGTGCATCAGTTATCATACTTCCTAGGTTCTGACTAAATTGGCTAATGTTTGATTGTGGAACTCTGTAGATGTTTATCACTGTGAGAGGTTTTTGTAGGTATTTGGATTTGAATTTAGCTATTATATATTCCCCATGTTCATCCCTTGTGCAAGTATTAGTGATACATTCTAGATGGTCTGAGTAGTATATAGCAGTGCCACCCCCTTGTTGGTCTGGCCTACAGTTGTGTATGGCTGTGTAACCAGGAATGGCATAGACATCTGTAGTATCAGGCTTTAGCCAGGTTTCAGTTAGTGTAATGATGGACATATTGGCATGCAAGGAATTTAGTAATGCTAGGAGGTCATCATAATGCTTGCTTAAAGATCTGATGTTGTAGTTAAAGATAGTTATGTTGTTGTTAGCTCTGAGAAGTGCCTTTGATTGTTCTGCTGTGTAGTAATTACAGTAACTGTTTGAATCATTTAAGTCATTAAATAAGAGGTTGGTATCAGGATCAATGCTTGTAATCATAAGATTTGTAGTGAATCTATAGTTAGAATTAAGTAAAAAATAAAGTAAATATCCTTTATTTTATGCTAAAATATAGGAGACAATATAAAAGGGACTAAAATAATTTGTGGTGAACAAATAAAGTGATGATCAAATAATGGTATTACTTTAAAGGTAATTCTTTAAAGTTAGAATTATAATATAAAATTATAATATAAAAGGGACTAATATAAATTGTGGTGAACAATAAAGTGGTAATTAAATAATTGCACTAAGGTCTAATATAATGACTTTTGTGGAGTCTATGTTTTGAGCTAGAATGAGCTATAGTACAACTAGATTTCATCTAATAATATAACAATACAAATTAAAAATAGCACCAGTCTCTCACTAGTAATTGCAATATGGTCTAATATAATGAATTTGGTATTGACCATAGTACAACTGAGTTTAATCTATTAATATAAAAAAGGCACAAGACTCTCAATTGTAATTGCACTAAGGTGTTATATAAATTGTTTACAAGAATTAGAGTATAACTAGATTTAAATTGACAAGATAAAATATGCAAGTTAAGGTAGCAAAAGAATAAAAAAAGTAGAAAAAAAGATATATGAGGTAGTTGGTACTAGTTAGCAAAAGATAGTTAAGGGCCTTGAACAATAATATAATTGAAAAATACACTAATTGCACACACAATATAGTCACTAAGATATGAAAACAATCTTAGAATAGGACTTATAATATAAGCTTATAATATAAAAATACAAATTGAAATGGTACTTGCAATTGCACTAGAGTCTGGTATAGGTTGTTGTATAGGGTGGCTACCACACACAGGACAAGTATGGGGTGACTTCCACACACAGGACAAGTTATGGGGTGACTACCACACACAGGACAAATATGGGGTGACTACCACACACAGGACAAGTATGGGGTGACTACCACACACAGGATAGGTATGGGTGACTTCCACACACAGAACAAGTATGGGGTGAATACCACACTCAGGACAAGTATGGGGTGACTAACACACACAGGACAAGTATGGGGTGACTACCACACACAGGATAGGTATAAGGTGACTACCACACACAGGATAGGTTTAGGGTGACTACCACACACAGGATGGGTATAGGGTGACTACTACACACAGGATAGGTATGGGGTGACTACCACACACATGATAGGTATATGGTGACTACAACACACAGGATAGGTATAGGGTGATTACCACACACAGGATAGGTATGGGTGACTACCATACACAGGATAGGTATTGGGTGACTACCACACAGAGGGTAGGTATAGGGTGACTACCACACACAGGATAGGTATAGGGTGACTACCACACACACAGGATAGCTATAGGGTGACTACCACACACAGGATAGGTATAGGGTGAATACCACACACAGGATAGTTATGGGTGGTTCCACAACAGGATGGGGTATGGGGGGTTACCACACAACAGGTTAGGTAGGGTGACTCCCAAAACGACAGGAAAAGGTTATAGGGTGATTACCACAAATAGGATGGTTATAGGGTGGACTACCACACACCGATAGGTATGGGTGACTACCACACACAGGATAGGTTTGGGTGATACCACACGGGGATAGGTATGGGGTGATACCACCCCACAGGTTTAGCTTATAGGGTGACAACCACACACAAGACGGGTTTATAGGGTGACTACCACACCAAGAAAAGGGTATGGGGTGACTCCCACACACAGGATGGGTATGGGTGACTCCACACTCAGGATGGGTATGGGGAACTGCCCAACAGGACAAATATGGGATGACTGCCACACACAGGATGGGAAATGGGGTGAGACCACACACAGGAGGGTTATGGGTGAGTACCAACACCAGGAAGGTATAGGGTGCTACCACACCTGGATAGATATAGGGTGACTACCACACTGGACATATGTGTTGACTTCCACACACGGAAAAGTGGGGTGACTACCACACACAGGACAATTTATGGGTGACTCCTACACACAGGACAATTTATGGGGTGATACCAACACAGGACAAGTATGGGGTGATTCCACACACAGGACAAAGTATGGGGTGATACACACACAGGATGGGTATGGGGTGACTACCAACATGGGGGGTTTATGGGGTGACTACCACACACAGGATAGGCTGGGTGACTATCACACACAGGACAAGTATGGGGTGACTACCACACACAGGAAGGTATGGGGTGACTACCAACAACAGGACAAGTATGGGGTGACTACCACCACAGGAAAGTATGGAGTTACTACCAAACAGGAAATATGGGGTGACTACCACACACAGGACAGGTATGGGTGACTACCACCACTCAGGAAAAATAGGGGGTGACTACACACACAGGACAAGTATGGGTGACTACCACACAACAGGATAGGTATGGGTGACTTCACTCACAGGACAAGTATGGGGTGACTACCACACACAGGACAAGTATGGGTGACTACCTACACGGACAAGTTTGGGGGGTGATTACCACACACAGGACAAGTATGGGGGACAAACCAACACAGGACAAGTTTGGGGTGACTACCACACACAGGATAGGTATGGGTGACTCCACACAAGGACAAGTATGGGGTGACTACCAACACAGGACAAGTAGGTGATACCACACAGGAAAGTTTGGGGTGACTACCACGAGAGGATGGTTTAGGGTGACTACCACACACAGGATGGGTATAGGTGACTCCCCCACACACAGCTGGGTATAGTGTGACTCCCAACACACAGGATGGGTTTATGGTAACTCCCATACCCCGGTAGTATAGGGTGATTACCACACACACAGGATGGTAAAAGGGTGATACCACACACAGGATAGGTAAGGGGACTCCACACATATGGGGTATGGGTGACTACCACACACAGGATATGTATAGGGTGGCTACCACACACAGGATGTGTATAGGGGGGATTTACCACACACAGGATGATATGGGTGACTACCACACACAGGATAGGTATGGGTGACTACCAACCACAGGTATTTATAGGGTGACTACATACACAGGATAGTATAGGGTGACTACCACACCAGGGACAGGTATAGGGTGACTCCCACACACAGGAGAAGTATGGGGTGACTAAGACCAACGGGATGGGTATGGGTGAAAACAACACAGAAGGGGTTTATGGGGGTAACTACCACCACAGGACAAATATGGGGTGTACACACACGGATGGGTATGGGGTGATTTACCACACACAGAAGGTATAGGGTGACTACCACACACAGGATAGGTATAGGGTGACTACCACACACAGGATAGATATAGGGTGACTACCACACACAGGACAAGTATGGGGTGACTACCACACAAGATGGGTATGGGGTGACTACCACACACACGATGGTATGGGGTGACTACCACACACAGGTCAAGTATGGGGTGACTACTACATACAGGATGAGTATGGGGAGACTACCACACACAGGACAAGTATGGGGTGACTACCACACACAGGACAAGTATGGGGTGACAACCACACACCGGATGGGTATTAGGTGATTACCACACACAGCATAGGTATAGGGAGACTACCACACACAGGATAGGTATAGGGTGACTACCACACACAGGACAAGTATGGGGTGACTACCACACACAGCATGGGTATGGGGTGACTACCGCACACAAGACAAGTATGGGGTGACTACCACACACAGCATGGGTATGAGGTGACTACCACACACAGCATGGGTATGAGGTGACTACCACACACAGGATACGTATGGGTGACTACCACACACACAGGACAAGTATGGTGTGACTATCACACACAGGACAAATATGGGGTGACTACCACACACAGGACAAATATGGGGTGACTACCACACACAGGACAGGTATGGGCTGACTACCACACTCAGGACAAATATGGGGTGACTACCACACACAGGACACGTATGGGATGACTACCACACACAGGATAGGTATGGGTGACTTCCACACACCGGACAAGTGTGGGGTGACCACCACACACAAAACAAGTATGGGGTGACTTCCACACACAGGACAAGTATAGGGTGAGTACCACACACAGGACAAGTATGGGGTGACTACCACGCACAGGATAGGTATAGGGTGACTACCACACACAGGATGGGTATGGTGTGACTACCACACACAGCATGGGTATAGTGTGACTACCACACACAGGATAGGGATAGGGTGACTACCACACACGGGATAGGTATAGGGCGATTACCACACACACAGGATAGGTATAGGGTGACTACCACACACAGGATAGGTACAGGGTGTCTACCACACATATGATGGGTATACGGTGACTACCACACACAGGATAGGTACTGGTGACTACCAATATGTGGTATACGGTACTCCCACACACAGGTAGGTTTTGGGTGACTACCATACACGGGATAGATATAGGGTGGCTACCACACACAGGATGTGTATAGGTTGACTACCACGCACAGGATAGGTATAGGGTGACTACAACACACAGGATAGGTATGGATGACTACCATACACGGGATAGGTATAGGGTGATTACCACACACAGGATAGGTATAGGGTGACTACCACAAAAGGATAGGTATAGGGTGACTACCACACTCACAGGATAGGTATGGGTGACTACCACACACAGGATAGGTATAGGGTGACTACCACACTCAGGATAGGTATACGGTGACTACCACACACAGGATTGGTATAGTGTGACTACCACACACACAATAGGTATGTGTGGCTACCACATACTGGATAGGTATAGGGTGACTACCACAAATAGGATGGGTATAGGGTGACTACCACACTCACGATAGGTATAGGGTGACTACCACACACATGATAGGTATAGGGGGACTACCACACACTGGATAGGTATAGGGTGACTATCACACACAGGATAGGTATGGGGTGACTACCACACACAGGACAAGTATGGGGTGACTACCACACACAGGATAGGTATAGGGTGACTACCACACACAGGATAGGTATAGGGTGACTACCGCACAAAGGATAGGTATAGCTTGGTTACCACACACAGGATAGGTATAGGGTGACTACCACACACAGGACAAGTATGGGGTGACTACCACACACAGGATGGGTATGGGCGCCCTACCACACACAGGATGGGTAGGGTGACTACCACACACAGGATGGTATGGGGTGACTACCACACACGGGATAGGTATAGGGTGACTACCACACGCAGTATAGGTATAGGGTGACTACCACACACAGGACAAGTATTGGGTGACTACCACACACAGGACAAGTTATGGGGTGATTACCACACACAGGATGGGTAGGGGTGACTTCCACACACCAGGACAAATATGGGTGACTACCACACCGGGGACAAGTATGGGGGATTTCCCACACACAGGACAACTATGGCAGTGACTACCACACACAGGAAAAGTTGGGGTGACTACCACACACGGACAAGTATGCAGTAAACTACCACACCAGGACAAGTATGGGGTGACTACCACACACAGGACAAGTATGGGGTGACTACCACACACAGGACAAGTATGCAGTGACTACCACATTCAGGACAAGTATGGGGTGACTACCACACTCAGGACAAGTATGGGGTGAATTCCACACACAGGACAAGTATGGGGTGACTACCACACACAGGACAAGTATGGGGTGACTACCACACTCGGGGACAAGTATGGGGTGATCCCCACACTCAGGACAAGTATGGGGTGACTACCACACACAGGACAAGTATGGGGTGACTACCACACACAGGACAATTTATGAGGTGACTACCACACACAGGACAAGTATGGGGTGACTACACACACAGGACAAGTATGGGGTGACTCCCACACTAGGACAAGTATGGTGTGACTCCCAAACACACAGGACAAGTATGGGGTGACTACCACACACAGGACAAGTATGGGGTGACTACCACACACAGGACAAGTATGGGGTGACTACCACACTCAGGACAAGTATGGGTGACTACCACACACAGGAAAGTATGGGTGATTACCACACAGGAAAGTATGGGGTGACTACACACACAGGACAAGTATGCAGTGACTACCACACACAGGACAAGTATGGGGTGACAAACCACACACAGGACAAGTATGGGGTGACTACCACCCCACAGGACAAGTATGCAGTGACTACCCACAACAGGACAAGTATGGGGGGACTACCACACACAGGAAAAGTATGGGGTGACTACCACACACAGGACAAGTATTGGGTGCTACCACACACAGGAAAAGTATTGGGTGACTACCACACACAGGACAAGTAGGCAGTGACTAACACCCCAGGACAAGTAGGGGGTGACTACTCACACACAGGAAAAGTATGGGGTGACTCCCACACACGGGGAAAAGTATGGGTAAACTACCACACACAGGACAAGTATGGGGTTAATCCCACACCAGGACAAGTATGGGGTGACTACCAACAGGACAAGTATGGGGTGACTACCACACTAGGACAAGTATGGGGTGACTACCACACTCAGGACAAGTATGGGGTGACTACCACACACAGGACAAGTATGCAGTGAACTACCACACTCAGGACAAGTATGGGGTGATACCACACTCAGGAAAGTAGGGGGTTTACTACACAACAGGAAGTATGAGGATACCACACTCAGGACAAGTATGGGGTGCTACCACACTCAGGACAAGTATGGGGTGACTCCCACACACAGGACAAGTATGGGGTGATCCCGTAAAACAGGAAAAGTATGGGGTGACTACCACACTCAGGACAAGTATGGGGTGACTACCGTACACAGGACAAGTATGGGGTGACTACCACACACAGGACAAGTATGGGGTGACTCCCACATGGAAAGTAACAGTGACTACCACACTCAGGACAAGTATGGGGTGACTACCACACTCAGGACAAGTATGGGGTGACTACGACACACAGGACAAGTATGGGGTGACTACCACACTCAGGACAAGTATGGGGTGACTACCACACTCAGGACAAGTATGGGGTGACTACCACATACAGGACAAGTATGGGGTGACTACGACACACAGGACAAGTATGGGGTGACTACCACACACAGGACAAGTATGGGGTGACTACCACACACAGGACAAGTATGGGGTGACTACCACACAAAGGACAAGAATGGGGTGACTACCACACTCAGGACAAGTATGGGGTGACTACCACACACAGGATAGGTATAGGGTGACTACCACACACAGGATAGGTATAGGGTGACTACCACACACAGGACAAGTATGCAGTGACTGCCACACTCAGGACAAGTATGGGGTGACTACCACCACAGACAAGGGTATGGGGTGATACCACACAAAAGGAAGTTTTGCGGGTGACTACCACACCAGGACAAGTATGGGGTGACTACCAACACAGGACAAGTATGGGGTGACTACCACAACAGGAAAAGAGGGGTGAAAACCACACTCAGGAAAGTATGGGGTGACTACCACACCAGGATAGGTATAGGGTGACTACCACACACAGGATAGGTATAGGGTGACTACCACACACAGGATAGGTATAGGGTGACTACCACACACAGGATAGGTATAGGGTGACAAACCACATACGGGTAGGTATAGGGTGACTACCACACACAGGATAGTGTAGGGTGACTACCACACACAGGATAGGTATACGGTGACTACACACAAGGAAAAAGTATGGGGTGACTCCCACACACAGCATGGTATGGGGTGAACCAAACAGGATGGGTTGGGTGATTACCACACACAGGATAGGCATGGATGACTATTACAACACAAGTAAGTATGGGGTGACTACACACACAGGATAGGTATGGGGGGGACTACCAAACACACAGGACAGTATGGGGTGACTATCACACACAGGACAATATGGGGTGATAATCCACACACGTGACAATAGGGGTGACTACCCCCACAGGCAGTATGGGGTGACTACCACACTCAGGACAAATATGGGTGAACTCCCACACACAGGACAAAGTATGGGGTGACTACCCCACAGGAATTGGTAGGGGGTGACTTCCCCACACAGGATTGGTATGGGTGACTTCACACACAGGACAAGTATGGGGTGACTACCACACGTAGGACAAGTATGGGTGACTACCACACACAGGACAAGTATGGGGTAACTACCACACACAGGACAAGTATGGGGTGACTACCACACACAGGAAAAGTATGGGGTGACTACCACACACAGGTAGGTATGGGTGCTTCCAACACAGGACAAGTATGGAGTGACTACCACACACAGGACAATTTATTGGGTGACTACCACACACAGGACAAGTTATGGGTGAACTACCACACACAGGAAAGTATGGGTGACTACCACACACGGGGACAAGTTATGGGGGGGATACACACACAGGATGGTTTAGGGTGACTGCCACACACAGGATGGGTATAGGGTGACTACCACACACAGGATAGGTATAGGGTGACTACCACACAGGATGGGTATAAGGGGGACTATACACACAGGATGGGTATAGGGTGACTAACACACACGGGATAGGTATAGGGTGATTACCACACACACAGGATAGGTATAGGGTGACTACCACACACAGGATAGGTATAGGGTGGCTACCACACGCGTGATGGGTATAGGGTGACTACTACACACAGGATAGGTATAGGGTGACTACCACACACAGGATAGGTATAGGGTAACTACCACACACAGGATAGGTATAGGGTGGCTACCACACAGGATGTGTATAGGGTGACTACCACACAGAGGATAGGTATAGTTTGACTACCACACACAGGATAGGTATAGGGTGACTACCACACACATGATAGGTATAGGGTGACTACCACACGCAGGATAGGTATAGGGGGGACTACCACACTCAGGATAGGTATAGGGTGACTTCCACACGCAGGATAGGTATAGGGTGACTACCACACACACAGGATAGGTATGGGTGACTAACACACACAGGATAGTTATAAGGTGTCTACCACACACAGAAGGTATGGGTGCTAACATAAGATAGGTTTGGGTGACTACCACACACACAGGATAGGTATGGGTGACTAACACACACAGGATAGGTATAGGGTGACTACCCCTCTCAGGATAGGTATAGGGTGACTACCACACACAGGGTAGGTATATTGTGACTACCACACACAGGATAGGTATAGGGTGACTACCACACACAGGATAGGTATAGGGTGACTACCACACACAGGATAGGTATAGGGTGACTACCACACACAGGATTGGTATATTGTGACTACCATACACAGGATAGGTATAGGTTGACTACCACACACAGGATAGGTATAGGGTGACTACCACACACAGGATGGGGATATTGTGACTACCACACACAGGACGGGTATAGGGTAACTACCACACCAGGATGGTATAGGGTGACTACCACACACGGTAGGTATAGGGTGACTACCCACACAGATAGGATGGGTGACTCCCACACACAGGATAGGTATAGGGTGACTACCACACACAGGATGGGTATATTGTGACTACCACACACAGGACGGGTATAGGGTGACTTCCACACATGGGACAAGCATGGGGTGCCTACCACACAGGACAAGTATGGGGTGACTACCACACACTGAACAAGTATGGAGTGACTACCACACACAGGATAGGTATGGGTGACTTCTACACACAGGACAAGTATGGGGTGACTACCACACACAGTATTGGTATGGGTGACTTCAACACACAGGACAAGTATGGGGTGACTACCACACACAGGACAAGTATGGGGTGACTACCACACACAGTATAGGTATGGGTGACTTCAACACACAGGACAAGTATGGGGTGACTACCACACACAGGACAAGTATGGGGTGACTACCACACACAGGATAGGTATAGGGTGACTACCACACAGGATGGGTATAGGGTGACTACCACGCACAGGATAGGTATAGGATGACTACCACACACTGGATAGGTATAGGGTGATCCACACACACAGGATAGGTATAGGGTGACTACCACACACAGGATAGGTATAGGGTGGCTACCACACGCATGATGGGTTTAGGATGACTACTACACACAGGATAGGTATAGGGTGACTACCACACACAAGATAGGTATAGGGTAACTACCACACACAGGATAGGTATAGGGTGGCTACCACACAGGATGTGTATAGGGTGACTACCACACAGAGGATATGTATAGTTTGACTACCACACAAGGATGGGTTTATGGGGTAAACTACCCACAATGATAGTATAGGGTGACTACCACACGCAGGATAGGTATAGGGTGACTACCACACTCAGGATAGGTATAGGGTGACTACCACACGCAGGATAGGTATAGGGTGACTACCACACACACAGGATAGGTATGGGTGACTACCACACACAGGATAGTTATAAGGTGACTACCACACACAGAATAGGTATGGGTGGCTACCACATGCAGGATAGGTATTGGGTGACTACCACACACACAGGATGGGTTATGGGGGGACTACCCACACCACGATAGTTATAGGGTGACTACCACTCTCAGGATAGGTATAGGGTGACTACCACGCACAGGATTGATATAGGTTGACTACCACGCACAGGATAGGTATACGGTGACTACCACAAATAAGATGGGTATAGGGTGACTACCACACACATGATAGGTATGGGGTGACTACGACACACAGGACAAGTATGGGGTGACTACCACACATAGGATAGGTATAGGGTGACTACCACACACAGGATAGGTATAGGGTGACTACCACACAAAGGATAGGTATAGGGTGATTACCACACACAGGATAGGTATAGGGTGACTACCACATCAGGACAAGGATGGGGTGAATACCACACACAGGTAATGCGGTATGGGGTGACTACCACACACGGATGGGATATGGGGTGGTGACTACACACACTGGTTATGTATGGGGTGATACCACTCACGGATAGGTATAGGGTGACTTCCTCACAGGTAGGTATAGGGTGACTCCACATACAAGGTGTGGGTATGGATGTGAACCTTCCACACACAGGACACGTATGCGGGTGATTACCACCTCAAGGACAAGTAGGTGCTGAATACCACACACACAGGGCAATTATGAGGGTGTACCTCACATGACCAAGTATGGGGTGATACACACACAGGATAGGTTGGAGTGATTTACACACAGGACAAGTTATGGGGTGGACTACAAATCAGGACTGTATGTGGTGACTTTTACAAATGAACTAGTATGGGGTGGATACACCCAAGGACAAGTTATGGGGTGTACCAACACACACGGGCAAGCTGGGAGTGACTACCACCATGAACAAGTATGGGGTGACTACACCACCCCCCCCCCCCCCCCAAAAAAACACTGGATAGGTATGGGTGATTCTACACACAGGACAAGTATGGGCGTTTTGGGAGTGTGGACCCACAACACCGGACAAGTATGGGGGTGATTCCCAATAGGACAAGTAATGGGGTGCCTTCAACAACAGGGCACGTATGGGATGACTACCACACACTGAACAAAATACGGGTGATACACACAGAGGATCAGGTATGACAACCTAGGATTCAAATGGTGCCTGTTATCCCAGGTGTTAATGGAGGTGCAAAAATAAAACACAGTAGAAAGTTTACGCTTTATATCCTTCACAATTATAAACAGCATATGTAACTATTGTAGTGATAATTATAGTGCACTCCACGGTAAGCAAGGCAGAAATAGAAGCCACAAGATAGCAGACCTGTGCTATAAACCAGCTCTAGAGTGGTGAAAGACAAGGGCAGACAGGAGAAGCGGTATCCACATAACCTCTGCGATTGTCAATCCCCTTCTTATTGGCTAGAACTGGTTCACTAGTTGAAAGATGGGGGCCCCATCATAACTATTAGCAACCAGGTTCGCTGGTTGGGGAGATAGCTGTCATGAGGGTGTGTCACTGCGCGAAACGAATAAAGGTTACGTACTCCTTTGATGCACACCCCACCCGAGGACACCGTGAAAGGCTTCAGGATTAGGCTAGCTCACTCCCAGTTGGTGGAACGTTGCCGCCATGGACAAAATAATGGGGGACGCCTATCTCTCCACCATCCAATCTTAGAATAGAGTTCAGCTTTCCTAGTTGACTGGATGCCAAACCCTAAACCTCATAGGGATAAATAAAGAGCTTTGAAAGGGGTTACCACCAAATACATCTTACTAATAACATAATAAACTAGATCTTGCAAAAGAGTTGCAACACCATTTTCTTTGCCGGCAATGTAACGAATTTTGAAAGTTATTAGGGCTGCAGCTGAGCGTCCAAGCATACAGGCCTTGTGTTGATGATTTTCATGGTTGGAGGATAGACTAAAGGGATGTGTTCACTTGTCAGACTGTGACCACCTGCGAGTCGTTGGCACATAAAACGAAATGCTCCACAGCACATTACCAGCGCGAAGGGTTTACTTTTTCACTGGTAGAGTAAGCTCTCTGATGTGGCTGGAACTCTAGCTGAATGTATGCTACAGGCGCTGCAACTCTTGTTCGACTTTGTAATAGTACGCCCCAACCCAGATCGAAACTCACAAGCATCAACCGTGTAATGAAATAGGTTTGGAGAAAGAAGTTGGAGAAAGGAGATTGGGTTGGCAGAGCACAATAATTTTTTGCTTTATTAAAGCAGTGTTACAATCTGACGTCCTATTAAAGGGAACTTCTATGATGGTAAGAGAGGGTATTGAGGCGGGGCTATCAATATCTGAGAAATGATTTACAGGATCTTCTGTAAAATCTATCATGCTTGGAAATCGTTGAAGGATTTCCTATATGAGGAATGGATAATCTTTAATCGAAAGACTGAGCAAGTTTAGGTGCAACATTACCATACCTATTCATGGCATAGAAAATTGATGTGGCCTGGCCAAAGGAAGATTTAGACAAATTAACTGTTACTTGGAATGTCTTAAAGGTCTCAAACAGTGCTTTAAGTCTCTAGTCAGGTGTTGATCCCAAGTATCAGACACCACTACATATCATTAGGTATGCTGCCGTGTCCTTCAAGTCCTTCCATTTATAGCCTGATTGGATGGAGTTTCTGGAATGAGTGGGGGAATTTTTTCAATCGAAGGGGTACACTGTATACTGATAATGACCTCCCTGAATTACGATGCAGAGTTTCCATGCTTTTCTGTCAAGGTACCTGATTGTAACTCTTAAGGAGACTCTAATTTTGGACACAAAAGTCGCCTTACCCCCAAGTCATTAGTATCAGGAGAGGAAGAGGGTAAGCATCTGTAATTGTGACCTAGTTTTTCTCTCTTACGGTAGTCTGTGAACTACGTAACCCTTCATCAGCCTTCTTTATTGGATGATTCACGGTGAAGCCATGGACTTTTAGATGATCCTCCACAAACCATGTTATAACCAAGAAGTCTATTCTGCTGAGAGGTAGCCTTTTGCTTTTTCTGGATTAGTCTGAGGGGGAAGAGTTAGAGTTTAATTGGTTTAGATTTCCCACATCTATAATCATGCTAACCTAACGTACATTTTCGGGCACATCGAAAAAATATTTCAGGATATGACTGTAGAAGCTCAGTTAAATTTGTTGTTGTAAATACTCAAATTTACCCAACCCCATTAACGTGGCTTAGGATCATTGAGAGGACAGGAATTTGAAAGTTTAGTATTAATTTCAGAGATAGAGTGCTACGAGTCAGTAGTGTCCTCAGAGGTTAGAGGACAAAAGGAGAGTCATTTACTGGGACATTTCTGGTGTATGAAAGGCCTTGATTTGATTAATAGTGGTAAGTTTTTGTTATTTTGAGGGTCTTATCAATGGGAGCTACCACATAATTTAAATCAGATAATCTATTACAATCTGCATCGGTCCGTATATCTAGCTTCCAAGGATGGGCCAGGTATTGGTTCCTGCACCTAACACTTGTAGCCAGGATGGATTGGAGCGGAGTGTGCATTTGTCATTACCTTTGTTTCAATCTTACTTTGAGCATTTGTTAGGTTAGCCGTGGCTAAAGCAAGTGCCACTGCAACCTTGAAAGAGGTTGTAGAGTGTGAGCTTAGTCTTCTACATTCATCATCTTTTGAGCACCCGAAGAGGGACTCTTACATGGTGCCCAAGTCAGTTCAAACGGACTATACCTGTAGACTCTTGACAGTCTCTCGTTACTGAGAACAGAAAATGTTGAGATTCCATCCCAATTCGTCGGAAGTGGCATGAAAAAACTTCTTCATCATTTTTTAATGTTTGGTGGACTTTTCCCAGGGCCTTGGACTGAGGGTCGTTAGGCAGTGGATAAGTGCTTATGCATTATCCCTACCTAGTTAATACTTCCCTAAATGCTTGGATGAGAGTTATTACCTTGATCATTTGTTAGTTTTAGGAATGCCAAAACAAGAAATTGAATTTTGTTAAAAGCTTTGAGAATAGCTTTTAGTATTGATACTGCGCATTGGGATCGTTCAGGATATCTGGTTACTTTAGCCATAATTGTAATAAAATACTGATTTCCAGATTTGACTTAGGTACGTGGGACTACCCAATCTATAATTAAATCTGCCAATAGGTTCTCCATCAAGAGTATGGGTTGAGAGGTGAGGTTTAATTGAATGTCCAGGTTTCCACTTGCTGGACATTACGGGCAACACCTATATGACTTTTCACATCTTTCTCTTAATGTTGGCAATAAAATTTTTGTGATTCTATACAGGTTTTGTAATTCCTCTAAAGTGGACTCCTGATTGGAACACGTATTATGAGCTTTATTTAATATCTTGAGGTCTATACTAGGGTAGGAACCACTAACCTGTCGTATCTATATATTGAGGCCCTCTGTTACCTTACAGTATCAGTGCCATACCAAATACATTTTTAACATCATACTTGACTGGATGGAACCCAAGAGGCTTTCCCATGGCTGCTCCAATAGTGATTTTAACGAAGGGTCCTTATACGTTGTTCTCCGGAAGGACAGTCACTCGGGCATGGAAAAGAGACCATTGCAATCCTGCAACTCGGAACTAGAAGGCTTGATCGGGGTCTGTTCATTGATTTCCGAGACTCCGGCCGGTGTGGTCTCATAAAAACGTCGGCTTATTCCGAGATCGGAGCTCGTCCAAGGATTAGGTCAACATTTCCCAGTACTTGGGATCGTTGCCGAGTTATGGCAACATTGCAGATGCATTAATCATTATAGGTTATTAGGACACGAAGTAACAGTATGTAAGGGTTTACGTAATAACATGGCATTTTCATGGAAATCCTTTTTGAAGATACTACAGTCAAGTACAGTGTTTATTTGATACTGTACATACATTTTATGCAAAGGAAACAGAATATATAGTTCCTCCTCATAGGCTTCCATAAAACTGAGGAAATTCTAGGAAGTATTTCTGAAAGGGGTAATAAATTCCTTCTCTGACAAGTGAGCAATATGCTCACTGTATCTCTAAAGTATTTAATTATTGGTTCGGTGTTTTCTGGTAAGGGAAATAAGCATTTCGCAATAATAAGGGGCATACCTTTTCTATCTCTGGGACATGTTACTAGGGGATATTAAGAGATTTTCCGATGGGGTGATGTTTTTTGGGGGCAGTTGGAATGATATGTCCACTGTTATACATTGAAGCTCAGACCGGACACGGCTTGCCTTTACTCCTGATGACGTGTTGCAAGTGGTGTCGTTTGGGCTGGTGCCTCTCCTGGATATTGATGTCGAGATGCTCCATAAGTAGTTTGCTTACTCGCTGGGGGACCATATGTTGAGAAGCGTGCTCCACAGGTGATTGGTTGGATGTCGTAAGCGCTCTCATCCGGCTGCATTATTCTCCAATGTTGTCGATCTCTGCTCCAGCCAGACTGTGAAAGAGAGACGGTGGAGACGCTCTGATCAAGGAGCGGTTCGTTTCGAAGGCTATCAGGCACTGGCGCTCCAATGCAGTGTTAAGTCACGATCCTGCAGAAGGAACGAACCTCTGGTTCCACAGACTCAGCAGGTTATCAATCAGATAAGTGACAGCTCCTCAAAGTTAGGAGACACCAACCGCTTTATTCCAGCTGGTAAAAGCTTTGGTATGATGTCTCACAAAGTCACCCGGATTGACCAAGTGCCGCGTTTCAATTTGAATGTCTTAGATTTTAGCTGGGATACATGAATATAGTTCCAACACTGTGGTATCACCTATGATAATCAGAGATTCAGCGTCAGTTATTACCGACGTTAAATTCTGTGCCTTACCAATAATGCTGTATGAACATCGCTGCCCAGTGCTGTTCCAGGCCCCTCAAGGCTGAGCTGATTTTCGAGCTTTCGAAAATTGCTCAGGTTCGGCCTCTTGAGCGGGGAACCAAAGTGTACAGTTTTTGTAAAACTGAAATCGTTTTACTGAATGCGGAAAAACTGTTTTCTGCTTTCCCTATCAACTTCTTCCTTGCGACGAATGCTCTCTGTTCCTAGTTTGCTCAAGATGATTAAATTGCGAGCAGTGCAACGAGGCTGATTCACCTGAGGACAACCCATGTGCAAATATGAATTTGCTCCGTATAGGTGTACATCTTCCTGCGTAACATAGGAGTTTTTTCCCTAGCTCCGTAAAGGGAGGGAGTTTGATGTGCCATCTCTCTTCAATAAGTATGTCCAGCAATAAGTGAACGCAGTTGCGCAGCTGTAGAGGTGCGTTTATAGGAATTGCCATGGAAACGAGCGATTGCCAACAATTGCCTGTAGAGACATTTAGGTCGGTTATGCCACAAGTTATATGCCGACACAGGCGTCTGTCTGTCTAGGTGGATTAGTTATTCGCCTATCCTCACGTACGAATACCCGACGTAAACACGTTAATTTGCAGAACCGTCTTAGCTATGCACAGTCGATTGACGATAGCATACAAAGCAAAGCCGACTGCACACAAGTCTGACCGATTATAGAGAAGCGAGCAACACTGACAAGCAAGTAGCGAGCTGCTGAACGATCACACAATAAGCATAGGTGATCATAAGTACTGACACGCAAAAATTTTAAGTGAAGCGAAACAGCAAGCTAACACAAAGTTCTGTACAAGCTTGCACCCTAAGCTCAACGTTTCATTAAGTCAAGCTCTCGGACGGACCCATATTACAACAAGAGATTTCAAATGCGCATTGATCCCAGGTGTAATGGGAGAAATAAACACGTAGAAAAAGTTTAGACTTATCTTCTCCTTCCACCATTTATAACAGAATATGTACACTATGTACAGTGATAATTAAAGTGCACTCCGGTAAGCAGAGGCTGAAATAGGAAGCCACAAGATAGCAGGACCGTGCTTCAACCAGCTCTAGAGTGGGAATGACAAGGGCCAGACAGGAGACGGATCCACAAAACTCTGCGCGTGTCAATCACACTTCTTATTGGTAGAACCTGGTCATAAGTTTGAACGATGGGGCCCCATCATCACTCTTAGCAACCTGTTCGCTGGTTGGGGGAGATTGCTGTAAATGAGTGTGTCCATGCGCCGACTAAAGGTTACGTACTCTTTGCATGCCACAATAGGTATGGGTGACTTCTACACACAGGACAAGTATGGGGTGACTACCACACCTGAACAAGTATGGGGTTGACTACCACACACAGGATAGGTATGGGTGACTTCCCACACAGGACAAGTATGGGGTGACTACCACACTCATGGAAAAGTATGGGGTGACTACCACACACAGTTTTAGGTATGTGTGACTTCTACACACAGGACAACCGTATGGGGTTGACTACCACAAAAGGACAAGTATGGGTGACTACAAACACACCTAGTATAGGTATGAGTGACTTACACACAGTCACAAAGTTGGGTGATACCTACAGGACAGTAAGGGTGACTCATCACCACACAGGAAAGTTATGGGGTGATCTACCACAACAGGTCAAGTATGGGGTGACTACCACACACAGGTTAGGCATAATGACTCCACCGCAATATATGTGATTTCCCACACACGGGATAGAAGGGGGTACTACCACACCGGGAAGGGGTATAGGTACACCACACACAAGGGTTACGGTGATTACCAAACATATATTATGGGGTACACCACACACGGATGGGTTTTAAGGGTGACTACCACAACAGATGGGGTTGGGGTGACTCCACACCGGGATGGGTGTGGGTGTTTCCCCACACGGGATAGTATAGGGGGGTTTTCCACACACATAGGGGTAAGGGTGACAACCACAAAATAGTATATGACACCACACACAGATAGGTATGGGGGTGTTTCCACACACAAGGGATGGGGTGACTACCACACACAGATGGGTAAGGGTGCTCCCACACACGGGATGGGTTTTAGGGTAACTCCCACACACGGGATGGTAACGGGGGCTACGACACACAGGATGGGTTATAGGGTGTTACCCACCTTTTGGGAAAAGGGGCTACCACACACAAAGGGATGGGTGATCCATACACGGATAGGTTTGGGTACTACCACACACAGGGATAGGTAAGGGTGAACCACACACAAAGGTATGGGTGACTGCCACACAAAAGGGATGGGTATGGGTGACTACCTCCCCGGGGGGAAAGGAAACCAAAACGGGGAAGGGTATGGGTTTGCTACCACAAAAGGGAAAGGGTATGGGGTGACTACCACACCCCGGGATGGGTAGGGTGACCACCACACACAGGATAGAGGGGGGACATCCCACTCGGTGGGTTTCCCTGGATTTTCCCCTGAGAAGTTCCGGGGGTAAACGCCCCCCCCCCGGTCGTGACCGGGCCCCCTGGTGGATCAACCTGCAACCGGGCTTGCTGCGGCTGCCACAAACCAACGTATGAGCCACACCCCCGGATCAGAAACTGCTTTGGTCTTTTTCCCAGTCCAGCTTGAAGATGCCAGGGGTTTGTGGAAATCCCCCTTATGTGTGGGGAGGCTTTTGAACATCTGGGGCCCCTGAACTTTGAGGTCCTTAACTGCTATACACCCCTCTTTTTTTTGGGGGATGGTGCTCTTGCCAATTTTTGCTTTCGTAGTGATGATTTCTGTGCAATGGGTATATCCCAATTTTAGGATT
>NC_069427.1:41782928-41861643 GCF_026875155.1 Cherax quadricarinatus
TGACTGACCACAGACTACACACATGCTTCATAATGATTTGAATGGTTGATTTACTGCAATTCTACTAGCAACCTCTTGAATATTCTATTAATAACCTCCTTAAATGAAGCTCTAGCTATTTGTATTTCTGTTTCTAACTGTTTTTGTATATTGGACAGCTTACCGTTCACGTTCCTGATTTATATTTAATGTTTGTGTTTATAAGGGCGCCTACAACCCCATCCGTTTACAGTCTGCTTTATTGTCCAACGAAACCGTTTGAAACCAGTCAAGGGTTCGGACCAGTCAAGGGTTCGGACCAGTCGATCTGATCTGATCAGTGGGTCACTTATTTAAAACATACTGGTTGGTGATTTGAGCTAACACATGAAGGATCTACTGGAAATTATCAACCCGAGTAATATGTGATTTGATTGATACAAAAGTATAACTTGCGTGTTGAAGAAACCGGTGACTGCCGGTGACTACCACACACAGGATCGGTATAGGGTGACTACCACACACAGGATAGGTATGGGGTGACTACCACAAACAGGATGGGTATAGGGTGACTACCACACACACGATAGGTATAGGGTGACTACCACACTCAGGATAGGTATAGGGTGACTACCCTACACAGGATAGGTATAGGGTGACTACCACACACAGGATAGGTATAGGGTGACTATCACACACAGGACAAGTATGGGGTGACTACCACACACAGGACAAGTATGGGGTGACTACAACACACAGGACAAGTATGGGGTGACTACCACACTCAGGACAAGTATGGGGTGACTATCACACACAGGATAGGTATGGGTGACTTCTACACACAGGACAAGTATTGGGTGACTACCACACACAGTATAGGTATGGGTGACTTCTACACACAGGACAAGTATGGGGTGACTACCTCACACCGGACAAGTATGGGGTGACTACCACACACAGTATAGGTATGGGTGACTCCTACACACAGGACAAGTATGGGGTGACTACCTCACAGGACAAGTATGGGGTGACTACCACACACAGGACAAGTATGGGGTGACTACCACACACAGGACAAGTATGGGGTGACTACCACACACAGGACAAGTATGGGGTGACTACCACACACAGGACAAGTATGGGGTGACTACCACTCGCAGGATAGGTATAGCGTGACTACCACTCTCAGGATAGGTATAGGGTGACTACCACACACAGTATAGGTATAGGGTGACTACCACACAAAGGATGGGTATAGGGTGATTACCACACACAGGATAGGTATAGGGTGACTACCACACACAGGATAGGTATAGGGTGGCTACCACACACATGATGGGTATAGGGTGACTACCACACACAGGATAGGTATAGGGTGACTACCACACACAGGATAGGTATAGGGTGACTACCACACACAGGATAGGTATGGGTGACTTCTACACACAGGACAAGTATGGGGTGACTACCACACACAGGACAAGTATGGGGTGACTACCACACACATTATAGGTATAGTGTGACTACCGCACACAGGATGGGTATAGGGTGACTACCACACACAGGATAGGTATAGGGTGACTACCACACACAGGATAGGTGTAGGGTGACTACCACACACAGGATATGTATAGGGTGACTACCACACACAGGATAGGTATAGTGTGGCTACCACACAAATGATGGGTGTAGGGTGACTACCACACACAGGATAGGTATAGGGTGACTACCACACACAGGATAGGTATAGGGTAACTACCACACACAGGATAGGTATAGGGTGGCTACCACACACAGGATAGGTATAGGGTGATTACCACACACAGGATAGGTATAGGGTGACTACCACACACAGGGTAGGTATGGGTGACTACCTTTCACAGGATAGGTATAGGGTGACTACCACACACAGGATAGGTATGGGTGACTACCATACACAGGATAGGTATAGGGTGCCTACCACACACAGGATAGGTATGGGTGACTACCATACACAGGATAGGTATAGGGTGACTACCACACACAGGATAGGTATGGGTGACTACCATACACAGGATAGGTATAGGGTGACTACCACACACAGGATAGGTATGGGTGACTACCATACACAGGATAGGTATAGGGTGACTACCACACACAGGATAATTATAGGGTGACTACCACACAGAGGATAGGTATAGGGTGACTACCACACACACAGGATAGGTATGGGTGACTACAACACACGGGATAGGTATAGGGTGATTACCACACACAGGATAGGTATGGGTGGCTACCACATACAGGATAGGTATAGGGTGACTACCACACACACAGGATAGGTATGGGTGACTACCACACTCAGGATAGGTATAGGGTGACTACTACACACAGGATCAGTATAGGGTGACTACCACACACAGGATAAGTATAGGATGACTACCACAAACAGGATGGGTATAGGGTGACTACCACACACACGATAGGTATAGGGTAACTACCACACACAGGATAGGTATAGGGTGACTACCACACACAGGATAGGTATAGGGTGACAACCACACACAGGATAGGTATAGGGTGACTATCACACACAGGATTGGTATGGGGTGACTGCCACACTCAGGACAAGTATGTTTACCTGGAGTTTACCTGGAGAGAGTTCCGGGGGTCAACGCCCCCGCGGCCCGGTCTGTGACCAGGCCTCCTGGTGGATCAGAGCCTGATCAACCAGGCTGTTGCTGCTGGCTGCCCGCAAACCAACGTACGAGCCACAGCCCGGCTGGTCAGGAACCGACTTTAGGTGCTTGTCCAGTGCCAGCTTGAAGACTGCCAGGGGTGTGTTGGTGATCCCTTTTATGTATGCTGGGAGACGGTTGAACAGTCTCGGGCCCCTGACATTTATTGTATGGTCTCTTAACGTGCTAGTGACACCCCTGCTTTTCATTGGGGGGATGTTGCCTCGTCTGCCAAGTCTTTTGCTTTCGTAGTGAGTGATTTTCGTGTGCAAGTTCGGTACTAGTCCCTCTAGGATTTTCCAGGTGTATATAATCATGTATCTCTCCCACCTGCTTTCCAGGGAATACAGTTTTAGGAACCTCAACGCTCCCAGTAATTGAGGTGTTTTATCTCCATTATGCGTGCCGTGAAGGTTCTCTGTACATTTTCTAGGTCAGCAATTTCACCTGCCTTGAAAGGTGCTCTTAGTGTGCAGCAATATTCAGCCTAGATAGAACAAGTGACCTGAAGAGTGTCATCATGGGCTTGGCCTCCCTAGTTTTGAAGGTTCTCATTATCCATCCTGTCATTTTTCTAGCAGATGCGATTGATACAATGTTATGGTCCTTGAAGGTGAGATCCTCCGACATGATCACTCCCAGGTCTTTGACGTTGGTGTTTCACTCTATTTTGTGGCCAGAATTTGTTTTGTATTCTGATGAAGATTTAATTTCCTCGTGTTTACCATATCTGAGTAATTGAAGTTTCTCATCGTTGAACTTCATATTGTTTTCTGCAGCCCACTGAAAGATTTGGTTGATGTCCGCCTGGAGCCTTGCAGTGTCTGCAATGGAAGACACTGTCATGCAGATTCGGGTGTCATCTGCAAAGGAAGACACGGTGCTGTGGCTGACATCCTTGTCTATGTCGGATATGAGGATGAGGAACAAGATGGGAGCGAGTACTGTGCCTTGTGGAACAGAGCTTTTCACCGTAGCTGCCTCGGACTTTACTCTGTTGACGACTACTCTCTCTGTTCTGTTAGTGAGGAAATTATAGATCCATCGACTGACTTTTCCTGTTATTCCTTTAACACACATTTTGTGCGCTATTACGCCATGGTCACACTTGTCGAAGGCTTTTGCAAAGTCTGTATATATTACATCTGCATTCTTTTTATCTTCTAGTGCATTTAGGACCTTGTCGTAATGATCCAATAGTTGAGACAGACAGGAGCGACCTGTTCTAAACCCATGTTGCCCTGGGTTGTGTAACTGATGGGTTTCTAGATGGGTGGTGATCTTCCTTCTTAGGACCCTTTCAAAGATTTTTATGATATGGGATGTTAGTGCTATTGGTCTGTAGTTCTTTGCTGTTGCTTTGCTGCCCCCTTTGTGGAGTGGGGCTATGTCTGTTGTTTTTAGTAACTGTGGGACGACCCCCATGTCCATGCTCCCTCTCCATAGGATGGAAAAGGCTCGTGATAGGGGCTTCTTGCAGTTCTTGATGAACACTGAGTTCCATGAGTCTGGCCCTGGGGTGACTACCACACACAGGATAGGTATAGGGTGACTACCACACACAGGATAGGTATAGGGTGACTACCACACACAGGATAGGTATAAGGTGACTGCCACACACAGGACAAGTATGGGGTGACTACCACACACAGGATGGGTATGGGGTGACTACCACACACAGGATAGGTATGGGGTGACTACCACACACAGTATAGGTATAGGGTGACTACCACACACAGGATAGGTATAGGGTGACTACCACACACAGGGTAGGTACAGGGTGACTACCACACACAGGACAAGTATGGGGTGACTACCACACACAGGATGGGTATGGGGTGACTACCATACACAGGATGGGTATGGGGTGACTACCACACACAGGACAAGTATGGGGTGACTACCACACACAGAAGGGGTATGGGGTGACTACCACACCCTTGACAAGTATGGGGTGACTTCCACATACAGGATGGGTATGGGGTGACTACCACACACAGGACAAGTATGGGGTGACTACCACACACAGAATGGGTATGGGGTGACTACCATACACAGGATAGGTATAGGGTGACTACCACACACAGGACAAGTATGGGGTGACTACCACACACAGGATGGGTATGGGGTGACTACCACACACAGGATGGGTATGTTGTGACTACCACACACAGGACAAGTATGGGGTGACTACCACACTCAGGACAAGTATGGGGTGACTACCTCACACAGGATGGGTATGGGGTGACTACCACACACAGGACAAGTATGGGGGGACTACCACACACAGGATGGGTATGGGGTGACTACCACACACAGGATGGGTATGGGGTGACTACCACACACATGGTGGGTATGGGGTGACTACCACACACAGGATGGGTATGGGGTGACTACCACACACAGGATAGGTATGGGGTGACTACCACACACAGGATAGGTATAGGGTGACTACCACACACAGGATAGGTATAGGGTGACTACCACACACAGGGTAGGTACAGGTTGACTACCACACACAGGACAAGTATGGGGTGACTACCACACACAGAAGGGGTATGGTGTGACTACCACACACAGGACAAGTATGGGGTGACTTCCACACACAGGACAAGTATGGGGTGACTACCACACACAGCGCAAGTATGGGGTGACTATCACACACAGGACAAGTATGGGGTGACTACCACACACAGGATGGGTATGGGGTGACTACCACACACAGGACAAGTATGGGGTGACTACCACACACAGGACAAGTATGGGGTGACTACCACACACAGGACAAGTATGAGGTGACTACCACACTCAGGACAAGTATGGGGTGACTTCCACACACAGGATGGGTATGGGGTGACTACCACACACAGGACAAGTATGGGGTGACTACCACACACAGGATGGGTATGGGGTGACTACCATACACAGGATGGGTATAGGGTGACTACCACACACAGGACAAGTATGGGGTGACTACCACACACAGGATGGGTATGGGGTGACTACCACACACAGGATGGGTATGTTGTGACTACCACACACAGGACAAGTATGGGGTGACTACCACACACAGGACAAGTACAGGGTGACTACCACACTCAGGACAAGTATGGGGTGACTACCACACACAGGACAAGTATGGGGTGACTACCACACACAGGATGGGTATGGGGTGACTACCACACACAGGATGGGTATGGGGTGACTACCACACACAGGACAAGTATGGGGTGACTACCACACACAGGACAAGTACGGGGTGACTACCACACTCAGGACAAGTATGGGGTGACTACCACACACAGGATGGGTATGGGATGACTACCACACACAGGACAAGTATGGGGGGACTACCACACACAGGATGGGTATGGGGTGACTACCACACACAGGATGGGTATGGGGTGACTACCACACACAGGATGGGTATGGGGTGACTACCACACACAGGATGGGTATGGGGTGACTACCACACACAGGATGGGTATGGGTTGCATAATGAAGATATAAAACTATGTAAAAAAAATTAAGCATTTAAATCTCTTTTGGAACAAAAATATTTTTGGAATTAATAATATTTAAATTGGTGGTCAGTCTATGAATGTTGTTGTGTTACTAAGGAGAGGACTTGAACATATTGCAGGCATTCATCAGTCCTATGAGAGCTTCTGGCATCATCACTGAGAAACAACTGGACCTGTTGTTTGCTAATTGGAATGAACTGATCCTGGTTAATTCATATTTTAATAAGTAAGTACTCTGTTTTGTTTTGTATATGTAATGACTGGTTATTGCCTACTTTTACCCCAGACATCATAATCAGTCAGCAGCCTCATTCCTCATACATATAAGAACAGATATATCAGTTACGAGTTGCCTTTTTTACTTAGTTTGTGAGCACATGTCATGATGAATATTTTCCTGCGCAGTCAGCCCTGACTTAACCACACAGATATGGAATGTATGACTCATTCATTAAGTGAAAGCTACATTAAACAAATTAATTTTGCTGTAAGATTTGATGTTAAGCCCAAGGTGCTCACCGGGATGGTAATTTATCACATGTAATTATATTTTTTAGGTGCATCTGATTTTCAAACGAGAGTCCACATTATAACCTGAGATAGACTGGCACAATAATATTCTGTTTAAACTTACTACTTTTATCCTTGTAAAACTGCCAAGATGCTGATCAGTGCATTTCTGCTTGCGCTTCAAATATTTTGAGAAAAGAAGAAAAATTGTCTGTAAAACAAAAGGTTAATTTTCTGTGTGTAAAAGGACCCCAAAAAATTTTTAATGTCAGTACTTACCAAGATACAAGACAGCGAAGTTGGTGCTGGGTGCTCACCTGACGGCAACATGGAGTCCTGCAGATGTACTTTATTTTCACATTTTTTTAATTTACTTAGTTTTTATGTTCTGGTAATTACAATTTATAGTAGTTCTTGTGATTTTAGAGCAAATCTTTGTTCTGACACTCATACCAGGTACACAAATAGTAATCAGACAGTCACAAACACACTAACATGTGAACATGTTCACCTGTCTTGGTCACAATGAAGAGAAATTTCAACTACTCAGATATGGAAAACTGAGAAAATTAAAACTGTATCAGGGTGTACAACAAATTCTAACCACACAATAGAGCGAGAAACTAACGTGAAGGACCTAGAAGTGATAATGTCAGAGGATCTCACTTTCAAACACCACAACAATGTATCTACCTCATCTGCTAGGAAAATGATAGTATGGATAATGAGAACCTTCAAAACTAGGGATGCCAAGCCCATGATGATTCTCTTCAAATTGCATGTTTTCTCTGGGCTGGACTACTGCTGTCTTAACTGCCCCCTTCAAGGCTGGCAAAATTGCTGACCTAGAGAGTGTACAAAGAATGTTCAGGCAACCATGGGTGAATCCTACTCAGATCACCCAGTCAAATATAAAATTAAACGCAACCTACTGCTCTGCACACAGACTGGTAAGGAGGCAGGGGGAAGCCCAAAAACAGATAGACTGGTAGTTCCTAAGACATTTAGTTCACAAATTATGAACGTAACTCAAAGTTCCTCTTTAGGAGGTCATTTAGAAATTACAAAATCTCTGTATAGAATATTGTAAGAGTTTTACTGTCCAAAAATAAGGCAAGATGTGAAGAATCACATCAGCCCTTGTAGAGAATGTCAGTGTGGCATGCAAAGAGTATGTTACACTTTATTCAGCATATGTACACACTCCTATATAGGCTGCTTCCTAACCAACGAACTGGGTGCTAAGGGTTTAGCAATCTTTAGGGGCCCCATTATTAAATCAGTACCTCCATTCATTAACCAATCACAGGTGGGCCTGCCAAGTGCTGATGTGAGGTGGTTTCACTCAGCCCTTGCCAGACTCGTATAGCCTCTGGTTGAGCACAGTTCTCTCTCTCTCTCAGGCTTTTGTCTTTGCCTCGATCTCTATGTGGTACACTTACATTTCAACTCTTGTACATAGTGTACATAAGTGCACATAAGATATATATATAATTGGTGAAGGAAAGTACAAGTTAAATACTACTGCTGTGTTTATTTTCACTCTGAACCCATTACGACTAGGTCAACAGGCCATTTATTACCTGTGTTCATAATATGGGAAGCCCTCTTCGTGTGAGCTGGAGCTGGAGTTGGTCTTAGTATCATTCAGATAGCCTTGCTATCGCTCGGCATTGCTTGTCGGCCTTGCATTCGCTTTCATTATTGTGTGTCAGTCTTGCATTCGCTTTCGTTAATGCGTGTCAGCCTTGCTATTGTGTGTGTGTGTATCCTGCAGTCGTATTGTGCATTGCTGCTTATTGCGTATATTGCAAACAGCATGTTAAGTTGGGGTTAATGCCACCTTTACGAGTCAGGCGATTGGTGTCTGAATATACACTACTAAATCTGCCCAAACTATCTCTACAGCATTTCTGGCAAATTGCTCACTCTGTTGGTATTGAGTATCAATGGACTCTCACTGCTGTGCATCTTCATGACATTATTCGTACAAAGTTGAGAGCTGAATCAACTATGGTGCTCCAAACTTAGGTATCTCCTGCTACAGGAGCTGATAATTGCAGATCTCCACTTAGGTTCCCTTGTAATATGGAAGGGACAACACAAGAGCAACCAGACCAGCAGTCTTGTGAAGCAGGTGCATTGGGTTTGTCTCAGGGCGAGTCTGCTTCATTGGTGCTTGAGTTACCCAAACTCAATCTTGAAACAACCAGGGAGCAGTGAACATATGCTAGGGAGGAGTTTGATAGAGAGAAGAAGAGGAGGCATTTCAAGCAGACCGTAGATGACTTTAGTGTGCAAAAGGCAGTACAGCTAGTTCCTTGTTTTGTTGAAGCCAAGCCTGAACAGTTTTTTGAGGCGTTTGAAAACCAGGCTCGAGCATTAAGGTGGCCTGAGGTGCATTGGGCAGCATTGGTGCATACAGCATTGTATGGTAAGGCACAGGAGTTTACATCTGTGTTGAATAATGACGAATTTGTCAACTATCAGGTGGTGAAAACCACGGTTCTTGGGGCTTATCAGTGTATTCCCACCAAGTACAGGAGGGAATTCAAATTAGGCAAGCGTCATCTGGGGTCAGTCTTGTGTAGACTTTGTAAGGCAGCAGTTGAAGGCATTCACCAAATGGTACAAGGCCAATGGTGTTGCAAATTTTTCTGATCTCACCCAGTTGCTTTTGGTGGATAACCTGCTGGAATCTATTGGACCAGAGGTTAGAGTCTTTCTGGAGAATCATTTGTTGACCACTGCATTGGAAGCAGCCACGTTGGCTGACACTTTTGAGAATGTCCGCTCCTCGTCCGAGTGGTCTTATCTTTCTTCTCAACAGCCTGGCATGAGTAGAGATCGTCAGAGAAGAGTTCCTGACTGGAAGACGAAATGGCAGGACAAAGGTGAATGATGACGCCAACCAACTAAGCCACCTGGTGAGCCATGTTATACAACTCACGGTCAACCTGGTGAGTGGCATCAAACTCGTGTTCAACAAGGTGAACAACGATGTTAGCACACAGACTGGTGCCAACCACAAAATCAGTAGGGAACCAAAGGAAAAACAAGAAGTAACCTGTTATTTTTGCCATAAACCCAGCCATCTGTGATTCAACTGCCCAGCTAAACCCCAGCCCTTAGGGAGAATTACTAATCTCCCTATTGAAATGAATGAGAAAGAACTGGAGTGTGGCATGGCTCCACACTACTGTACTTGCCATATCTCCCTTCAGGAGAGTTCAAAGAAAAGGGAAGCAAGAACATTTAGGGATACTGAGACATATTGTTCCCTTATAAAGGAGGGAGTACTTCCCCTCTCTGAACAAATTTCAGTGCACTCATCAGTTCTTTTAGAAGTATTTGGAGGAGCAGTATTTTCTGTCCCTTTACATAGAATGTACGTTCAGAGTAAATATTACACTGGATAATAGAAGCAGCAAGGAAGAGAGAGGTGAAGGTGCATAAACTAAAAGAGGAGGCAGTTAGGGTAAGATATAAACAACTATTGGCGGATAGATGGGCTAGTGAGAGTATAGGCACTGGGGTCGAAGATGTATGGGGTAGGTTTAAGAATGTAGTGTTAGAGTGTTAGAGTGTTCAGCAGAAGTTTGTGGTTACAGGAAAGTGGGTGTGGGAATGAAGAAGAGCAGTTGGTGGAATGATGATGTAAAGAGAGTAATAAGAGATAAAGAGAGTAATAAGGGAGAAAAAGTTAGCATATGAGAGGTTTTTACAATTAGAAGTGATGCAAGGAGGTTTACCTGGAGAGAGTTCCGGGGGTCAACGCCTCCACGGCCCGGTCTGTGACCAGGTCTCCTGGCGGATCAGAGCCTGATCAACCAGGCTGTTACTGCTGGCTGCACGCAATCCAACATACGAGCCACAGCCCGGCTGGTCAGGTACCGATTTTAGGTATATAGAGAGAAAAAGAGAGGTTAAGAGAGTGGTGAAGCAATGTAAAAAGAGATCAAATGAGAGAGTGGGTGAGATGTTTTCGAAGATTTTTCAAGATTTACCTATATTTTACACATTTTTAAAAAAATTCCAATAAAATCGATAAAAATCAATATTAATTTTGAATATTTCATATTTTTTAAAAGTACCTGAAACATTAAAAAACTCAGAAAAAGTTTTGGAGTGAGATTAATAAGTTGAGGAAGCCTAGGGAACAAATGGATTTGAAAGTTAAAAATAGGAGAGGAGAGTTATTAAATGGAGAGTTAGAGGTATCGGGAAGATGGAGGGAATATTGTGAGGAATTGCTAAATGTTGATGAAGATAGGGAAGCTGTGATTTTGTGTATAGGGCAAGGAGGAATAACATCTTGTAGGAGTGAGGAAGAGCCGGTTGCGAGTATGGGGGAAGTTCATGAGGCAGTGGGTTGAATGAAAGGGAGTAAGGCAGCTGGGATTGTTGGGATAAAGATAGAAATGTTAAAAGCAGGTGGGAATATAGTTTTGGAGTGGTTGGTGCTATTATTTAATAAATGTATGGAAGAGGGTAAGGTATCTCAGGATTGGCAGAGAGCATGCATAGTTTTTTTATTATTTATTTTATTATCACACCGGCCGATTCCCACCAAGGCAGGGTGGCCCGAAAAAGAAAAACTTTCACCATCATTCACTCCATCACTGTCTTGCCAGAAGGGTGCTTTACACTACAGTTTTTAAACTGCAACATTAACACCCCTCCTTCAGAGTGCAGGCACTGTACTTCCCATCTCCAGGACTCAAGTCCGGCCTGCCGGTTTCCCTGAATCCCTTCATAAATGTTACTTTGCTCACACTCCAACAGCACGTCAAGTATTAAAAACCATTTGTCTCCATTCACTCCTATCAAACACGCTCACGCATGCCTGCTGGAAGTCCAAGCCCCTCGCACACAAAACCTCCTTTACCCCTTCCCTCCAACCCTTCCTAGGCCGACCCCTACCCCGCCTTCCTTCCACTACAGACTGATACACTCTTGAAGTCATTCTGTTTCGCTCCATTCTCTCTACATGTCCGAACCACCTCAACAACCCTTCCTCAGCCCTCTGGACAACAGTTTTGGTAATCCCGCACCCTCCTCCTAACTTCCAAACTACGAATTCTCTGCATTATATTCACACCACACATTGCCCTCAGACATGACATCTCCACTGCCTCCAGCCTTCTCCTCCCTGCAACATTCATCACCCACGCTTCACACCCATATAAGAGCGTTGGTAAAACATTACTCTCATACATTCCCCTCTTTGCCTCCAAGGACAAAGTTCTTTGTCTCCACAGACTCCTAAGTGCACCACTCACTCTTTTTCCTCATCAATTCTATGATTCACCTCGTCTTTCATAGACCCATCTGCTGACACGTCCACTCCCAAATATCTGAATACGTTCACCTCCTCCATACTCTCTCCCTCCAATCTGATATTCAATCTTTCATCACCTAATCTTTTTGTTATCCTCATAACCTTACTCTTTCCTGTATTCACCTTTAATTTCTTCTTTTTGCACACCCTACCAAATTCATCCACCAATCTCTGCAACTTCTCTTCAGAATCTCCCAAGAGCACAGTGTCATCAGCAAAGAGCAGCTGTGACAACTCCCACTTTGTGTTTTGATTCTTTATCTTTTAACTCCACGCCTCTTGCCAAGACCCTCGCATTTACTTCTCTTACAAACCCCATCTATAAATATATTAAACAACCACGGTGACATCACACATCCTTGTCTAAGGCCTACTTTTACTGGGAAAAAATTTCCTCCTTTCCTACATACTCTAACTTGAGCCTCACTATCCTCGTAAAAACTCTTCACTGCTTTCAGTAACCTACCTCCTACACCATACACTTGCAACATCTGCCACATTGCCCCCCTATCCACCCTGTCATACGCCTTTTCCAAATCCATAAATGCCACAAAGACCTCTTTAGCCTTATCTAAATACTGTTCACTTATATGTTTCACTGTAAACACCTGGTCCACACACCCCTACTTTCCTAAAGCCTCCTTGTTCATCTGCTATCCTATTCTCCGTCTTACTCTTAATTCTTTCAATTATAACTCTACCTACACTTTACCAGGTACACTCAACAGACTTATCCCCCTATAATTTTTGCACTCTCTTTTATCCCTTTAGCCTTTATACAAAGGAACTATGCATGCTCTCTGCCAATCCCTAGGTACCTTACCTTCTTCCATACATTTATTAAATAATTGCACCAACCACTCCAAAACTATATCCCACCTGCTTTTAACATTTCTATCTTTATCCCATCAATCCCGGCTGCCTTACCCCCTTTCATTTTACCTACTGCCTCACGAACTTCCCCCACACTCACAACTGGCTCTTCCTCACTCCTACAAGATGTTATTCCTCCTTGCCCTATACACGAAATCACAGCTTCCCTATCTTCATCAACATTTAACAATTCCTCAAAATATTCCTTCCATCTTCCCAATACCTCTAACTCTCCATTTAATAACTCTCCTCTCCTATTTTTAACTGACAAATCCATTTGTTCTCTAGGCTTTCTTAACTTGTTAATCTCACTCCAAAACTTTTTCTTATTTTCAACAAAATTTATTTTCAACAAAATTGTATAAATGCAAAGGGGATAAAAGGGAGTGCAAAAATTATAGAGGAATTAGTCTGTTGAGTATAACTGGTTAAGTGTATGGTAGAGTTATTATTGAAAGAATTAAGAGTAAGATGGAGAGTAGGATAGCAGATGAACAAGGAGGCTGTAGGAAAGGTAGGGGGTGTGTGGACCAAGTGTTTACAGTGAAACATGTAGGTGAACAGTATTTAGATAAGGCTAAAGAGGTTTTTGTGGCATTTATGGATTTGGAAAAGGCATATGACAGGGTGGATAGGGGGACAATGTGGCAGATATTGCAGGTGTATGGTATAGAAAGGTTACTGAAAGCAGTGAAGAGTTTTTATGAGGATAGTGAGGCTCAGGTTAGAGTATGTAGTAAAGAGGGAGATTATTTCCCAGTAAAAGCAGACCTTCGACAAGGATGTGTGATGTCACCATGGTTGTTCAATATATTTATAGATGGGGTTGTAAGAGAAGTGAATGCAATTGGTCTTGGCAAGAGGTGTGGAATTAAAAGATAAAGAATCCAACACTAAGTGGGAGTTGTCACAGTTGCTCTTTGCTGATGACACTGTGCTTTTGGGAGATTCTGAAGAGAGGTTGCAGAGGTTGATGGATGAATTTGGTAGGGTAGGTAAACGAAGAAAATTAAAAGTAAATATAGGAAAGAGTAAGGTGAAGAGGATAAGATTAGGTGATGAAAGATTGGATATCAGATTGGAGGGAGAGAGTATGGTGGAGATGAATGTATTCAGATATTTAGGAGTGGACATGTCAGCAGATGGGTCTATGAAGGATGAGGTGAATCATAGAATTGATGAAGAGGAAAAAGGTGAGCGGTGCACTTAAGAGTGTGTGGAGACAAACAACTTTGTCCATGAAAGCAAAGAGGGTAATGTATGAGAGTATAGTTGTACCAACTCTCTTGTATGGGTGTGAAGCATGGGTGATGAATGTTGCAACAAGGAGGAGGCTGGAGGCAGTGGAGATGTCATGTCTGAGGGCAGTGTGTGGTATGGATATAATGCAAAGAATTCATAGTTTGGAAATTAGGAGAAGGTGTTTGATTACCAAAACTATTATCCAGAGGGCTCAGGAAGGGTTGTTGAGGTGGTTCGGACATGTAGAAAGAATGGAACAAAACAGAATGACTTCAAGAGTGTATCAGTCTGTAGTGGAAGGAAGGCGGGGTAGGGGTCGGCCTAGGAAAGGTTGGAGAGAGGGGGTAAAGGAGGTTTTGTGTGCGAGGGGCTTGGACTTCCAGCAGGCATGCGTGAGCGTGTTTGATAGGAGTGAATGGAGACACATGGTTTTTAATACTTGACGTGCTGTTGGAGTGTGAGCAAAGTAACATTTATGAAGGGGTTCAGGGAAACCGGCAGGCCGGACTTGAGTCCTGGAGATGGGAAGTACAGTGCCTGCACTCTGAAGGAGGGGTGTTAATGTTGCAGTTTAAAAACTGTAGTGTAAAGCACCCTTCTGGCAAGACAGTGATGGAGTGAATGATGGTGAAAGTTTTTCCTTTTCGGGCCACCCTGCCTTGGTGGGAATCGGCCAGTGTGATAATAAAAAATAATAAAAAATTATTTATTTGCAAGTAGTATTTTGAAATTATTTTTTTACAATAATGGGCTGCAGTGCAAAGAGAGCCTCTATTATGCCTATGCATTATGGGTTGACTTAATTTAATGGCTTACTGACTACTTAACACTAAAGAAATTTATCATAGTTGTACAGTAGTTCTACTATTTATAAGTAAATCTAATTTATACAAATCAAAAGGATATATTCGTATATTCATATAGTAGGTTGGTAGACAGCAACCACCCAGGGAGGTACTACCGTCCTGCCAAGTGAGTGTGAAACGGAAGCCTATAATTGTTTTACATGATGGTAGGATTGCTGGTGTCTTTTGTCTGTCTCATAAATATGCAAGTTTACAGGTACGTCTTGCTACTTCTACTTACACTTAGGTCACACTACACATACATGTACATGTTTATTTATACACACTCATCTGAGTTTTCTTTGATTTTATCTCAATAGTTCTTGGTCTTATTACTTTTCCTTTTATATCCATGGGGAAGTGGAATAAGAATCTTTCCTCCATAAGCCATGCCTGTTGTAAAAGTCAACTAAAATGCCAGGAACAATGGGCTAGTAACCTCTTTTCCTGTAATAATTACTAAAAAGAATAAGAAGAAGAAAATTGTCAGTGGTTAGTCTGAATGTGCATGGATGTTGTGCAAATGATAAGAAAGAGATGATTGTGGATGTTATGAATGAGAAGAAGCTGGATGTCCTGGCTGTAAGTGAAACAAAGCTGAAGGGGGTGGGAGAGTTTCAGTGGAGAGTAATAAATGGGATTAGGTCAGGGGTTTCAAATAGAGTTAGAGCTAAAGAAGGAGTAGCAATAATGTTGAAGGATAAGTTATGGCAGGAAAAGAGGGACTACAAATATATTAATTAAAGGGATTATGTGGAGTAAAATAAAGGTTGGATGTGAAAAGTGGGTTATAGTAAGCGTATATGCGCCTGGAGAAGAGAGAAGTGTAAGGGGGAGAGAGAAAATTTTGGAAATGTTGAGTGAATGCGTGGGGAGTTTTTGAACCAAGTGTGAGAGTAATGGTGGTTGGGGGATTTCAATGCTAAAGTGGGAAAAAATTTGTAGAGGGAGTAGTAGGTAATTTTGGGGGTGCCAGGGGAAAAATAAAAAATGGGGAGCCTTTAATTGAGCTATGTGTAGAAAGAGGTTTGGTAATAAGTAATACATATTTTATGAAGAAGAGGATAAATAAATATACAGGATGATATGGGCACATAATGAAAGTAGTTTGTTAGATTATGTATTGGTGGATAAAAGGTTGAGGGGTTTATGCCCCCAGGATGCACACGTTATAGAGGGGCAACTGATTATCAGTTCATTATTTAGTTGTAGCTACAGTTAGAGTAAGAGGTAGGTGGGGAAAAGAGGAAAATGGCAACAACAAGCAAGAGGAGGTGAAAGTGGTAAAAACTAAGGGAGGAGGAAGTTCGAGTGAAAATATAAGCAACTATTGGCAGAAAGGTGGGCTGTGCAAGTAGAGTAGTGGGGGGGCTTGAAGAGGATTGGAATAGTTTTAAAATGCAGTATTAGAATTGGGGCAGAAGTTTGTGGTTATAGGAGAGTGGGTGCAGGAGGAATGAGGGTAGTGATTGGGGGAATGATGAAGTAAAGTGTGTGATAAAAGAGAAAAAGTTTGCTTATGAGAGGTTTTACAAAGCAGAAGTGTTATAAGAAGAGTAGAGTATATGGAGAGTAAAAGAAAGGTGAAGAGAGTGGTGAGAGAGTGCAAAAGGAGAGCAGATGATAGTGTGAGAGGCACTGTCAAGGAATTTTAATGAAAATAAGAAAAAATTTTGGAGTTAAACAAGTTAAGAAAGCCTAGAGAACGGATGGATTTGTCAGTTAAAAACAGAGTAGGGGAGTTAGTAGATGGGGAGATGGAGGTTTTGGGTAGACGGCGAGAATATTTTGAGGATCTTTTAAATGCCGACGAAGAAAGGAAAGCGGTAATTTCATGCAGTGGCCAGGGAGGTATACCATCTTTTAGGAGTGAAGAAGAACAGGATGTGAGTGTGGGGGAGGTGCATGAGGCATTACGTAGAATGAAAGGGGGTAAAGCAGCTGGAACTGATTGGTTCATGACAAAAATGTTAAAAGCAGGGGGGATATAGTGTTGGAGTGGTTGGTATTTTTATTTAATAAATGTATGAAAGAGGGGAAGGTCCCTAGGGATTGGCAGAGAGCATGTATAGTCCCTTTATATAAAGGGAAGGGGGATGAAAGAGATTGTAAAAATTATAGAGGAATATGTTTACTGAGTATACCAGGAAAAGTGTACGGTAGGGTTATAATTGAAAGAATTAGAGGTAAGACAGAATGTAGGATTGCGGATGAGCAAGGGGGTTTCAGAGTGGGTAGGGGATGTGTAGATCAAGTGTTTACATTGAGGCATATATGTGAAAAAGTATTTAGATAAAGGTAGGGAAGTTTTTATTGCATTTATGGATTTAGAAAAGGCATATGATAGAGTGGATAGGGGAGCAATGTAGCAGATGTTGCAAGTATAGGAATTTGGTGGTAAGTTACTAAATGCTGTAAAGAGCTTTTATGAGGATAGTGAGGCTCATGTTAGGGTGTGTAGAAGAGAGGGAGACTACTTCCCAGTAAAAGTAGGTCTTAGCAGGGATGTGTAATGTCACCATGGTTGTTTAATATATTTATAGATGGGGTTTTTAAAAGAAGTAAATGCTACGGGGTTTTGGGAGAGGGGTGGGGTTAAATTATGGGGAATCAAATACAAAATGGGAATTGACACAGTTGCTTTTTGCTGATGATACTGTGCTCATGGGAGATTCTAAAGAAAAATTGCAAGGTTAGTGGATGAGTTTGGGAAGTGGTGTAAAGGTAAAAGTTGAAAGTGAAACATAGAAAAGAGTAAGGTGATGAGGGTATCAAATGATTTAGATAAAGAAAAATTGGATATCAAATTGGGGAGGAGGTATGGAAGAAGTGAATGTTTTCAGATACTTGGGAGTTGACGTGTCGGTGGATGGATTTATGAAGGATGAGGTTAATCATAGAATTGATCAGGGAAAAAAAGGTGAGTGGTGCATTGAGGTATTGTGGAGACAAAAATTTTTTATCTATGGAGGCCCAAAAAA
The DNA here is from genome assembly GCF_026875155.1 of Cherax quadricarinatus. Classification (NCBI taxonomy): domain Eukaryota; kingdom Metazoa; phylum Arthropoda; class Malacostraca; order Decapoda; family Parastacidae; genus Cherax; species Cherax quadricarinatus. Next base: position 41,800,941 of record NC_069427.1, read on the forward strand.
GGGAATGGGATGAAAGTATAGTAGTACCAACACTCTTTTATGGGTGTGAAGCTTGGGTTGTGAATGCAGTAGTGAGGAGGCGGTTGGAGGCAGTGGAGGTGCCCTGTCTAAGGGCAATGTGTGGTGTAAATATTATGCAGAAAATTTGGAGTGTGGAAATTAGGAGAAGGTGGAGTTAATAAAAGTATTAGTCAGAGGGCTGAAGAGGGGGTTTTTTGAGGTGGTTTGGGCAGTTAGAGAGAATGGATCAAAGTAGAATGACACGGAGAGCGTATAAATCTGTAGGGGAAGGAAGGCGGGTAGGGGTCATCCTTGAAAAGGTTGGAGGGACGGGGTAAAGGAGGTTTTGTGGGCGAGGGGCTTGGACTTCCAGCAAGCGTGCGTGAGTGTGTTAGATAGGAGTGAATTGAGACGAATGGTATTTGGGACCTGACGATCTGTTGGAGTGTGAGCAGGGTAATATTTAGTGAAGGGATTCAGGGAAACCAGTTATTTTTATATAGCCGGACTTGAGTCCTGGAAATGGGAAGTACAATGCCTGCACTTTAAAGGAGGGGTTCAGGATATTAGCACTTTGGAGTGATATGTTGTGTATCTTTATAGGTATGTGCTTCTAAGCTGTTGTGTTCTGAGCACTTCTGGAAAAACAGTGATTATGTGTGAGTGAGGTGAAAATATTGAATGATGATGAAAGTATTTTCTTTTTGGGGATTTTCTATCTTTTTTGGGTCACCCTGCCTCGGTGGGAGACGGCTGACTTGTTAAAAAAAAAAAAAAATATTCAAAAATCCTTTTTATAAAACATAATTCAAGAGTAGTTTACAGTAGTTTACAGTATGAGAATGCTACAGTTTGGTGAAGGACAATACTGCTTTTGGTAGGTATGTATGGTAATTTGTCAATAAATGAACTTGGTCATCTAGTCTTGAAGTTTTAAGATTTACGTAATTGTTAGATTTATTGGTAATGTTAAATATTGAGTGTTAGAGTATTTAGTCTAGGGTGATTTTGTTTATTTATTTATTTATTTATTTATTTATTTATTTATTTATTTTAGGTGCGGGATTACCAAAACTGTTGTCCAGAGGGCTGAGGAAGGGTTGTTGAGGTGGTTCGGACATGTAGAGAGAATGGAGCGAAACAGAATGACTTCAAGAGTGTATCAGTCTGTAGTGGAAGGAAGGCGGGGTAGGGGTCGGCCTAGGAAGGGTTGGAGGGAGGGGGTAAAGGAGGTTTTGTGTGCGAGGGGCTTGGACTTCCAGCAGGGATGCGTGAGCGTGTTTGATAGGAGTGAATGGAGACAAATGGTTTTTAATACTTGACGTGCTGTTGGAGTGTGAGCAAAGTAACATTTATGAAGGATTCAGGGAAACCGGCAGGCCGACTTATGAGGCCTGGAGATGGGGAAGTACAGTGCCTGCACTCCTGAGGAGGGTTTAATGTTGCAGTTTAAAAACTGTAGTGTAAAGCACCCTTCTGGCAAGACAGTGATTGAGGTGGAATGATGGTGAAAGTTTTTCTTTTTTCGGCCACCCTGCCTGGTGGGAATCGGCCGGTGTGATAATAAAATAAAAAAAAAAAAAAAAAAAAAAAAAAAAATTATTTATTTGAACCATGATACAGGTGAAGTACAAGCATACAATTTTTAAAGTGCCGCATGTCAAAGCCCCTTGTAATGCAGAGCATTATGGGCAGACTTAAAATTAATTAAGATTAACTAAGCAATGATATATCAGTGTACAAAATTTATTGTAAAACAGATAACAAATTAGTACAAAGAGTATTACAAAGACAGTCATAATATGGTCATTTACTGTGTTGCCTGTTAATCACTAGAATGGAGTATTCTGGTAAGTAATGAAGTTAAATAGTAAACAAAGTTTGATTGGGTCACAGGTTGATAATTATAAGATACAATAATGAATACATATATGAGAGAAATACAATTTAGAGATACAATTATCATTATATTTAGTTTGTGGTGAGTAGTGAATTTCCCTGAGAAGAGACTTGAATTTATAAACAGACAGTGTTTCGTTATAATTCGCAGGTAATGATTTCCAGAGTTTAAGGCCTTTTATGTGTACATTGAGTTTTTGCGCGCTAGCGTTTGCGGATGGACACGAGGGAACATCAAAGAGTGATCTGTGCCTTGTGTTCTGGTCATGTGTTCTGTTGAGGTTGGTAAGGAGATGTTTGAGGGGAGGGTTTTATGTCAGAGTTAAGTGTTCTATGTATGTAGTAGCTGCAGTAATAAGTATGGATGTTTTGTATTGTGAGTAGGTTTAGAGTTTTGAATGTTGGTGGAGTGTGCTGTCTGTAGTGGGAATTTGTTATCATTCTGACTGCAGCCTTTTGTTGGGTGATTAGTGGTCTGAGATGGTTTATTGTTGTTGAGCCCCATGCACAAATTCCATAGGTGAGATAGGGGTAAATAAATGAGTGATATAGGGCCAGGAGGGCTGACTGTGGAACATAGTACCGTATCTTCGATAGTATGCCTACGGTCTCCGAAATTTTTTTGGAAATTTATTGTATATGTGTTTGAAATTTGAGTCTATTATCAAGGTGGATTCCTAGAAATTTTCCCGTCTGTGAGTTTTCTCATAGGTGATCTATTTATCATTATGTTAAGAGGCACATCTGCAGCTCTGTTACCAAACTGAATGTAGTAGGTTTTGTCAATGTTTAGAGTAAGTTTGTTGGTCCTCATCCAGGTTGATATTTTCTGTAATTCGGTATTTACAGTATTGGCTAGCATGACTGAGCTCGGGTGAGAGAAGACGTATGTAGTGTCATCTGCAAATAGTGTGGGTTTGAGTAGTTGCGATGCATTTGGTAGGTCATTTATGTATATGAGAAAGAGAAGAGGGCCTAGGACACTTCCCTGTGGGACACCAACTGTAATTGGCTGTTCAGAAGAGTTTGCCCCATTTGTGTACACATATTGGCTTCTGTTGCTGAGGTATGACTTTAGGTAGTTGAGGGAGTGCCCTCTTATACCATTGTGTGACAATTTTATGTGGAGCAAGTCATGGTCAACTGTATCGAAAGCTTTACATAAGTCAAAGAAGATCCCAGTGGGACTTCTTTTTTCTCTATTGCAGTATAAATATGTTCTAGCATGTGGATAATAGCATCATTAGTATTTTTATTAGGCCTGAACCCAAATTGACAGGGGTTGAGTATGTTGTGGGAGATGAGGTAGGAATAGATACGCTTATGGGTTAATTTTTCAAAGATTTTAGAGAGAGGGTGTAAGTTGGATATTGGCCTATAGTTATTCAAGTCTGTGTGGCCTCCTCCTTTATGGATCGGGGTAACCCTTGCTATTTTGAGAACTGTTTACCTGGAGACCTGGAGAGAGTTCCGGGGGGTCAATGCCCCCGCAGCCTGGTCTGTGAGCAGGCCGCTGTAGAAATGGTAGAGGATTCAGTGGATTTGTTAAAGAGTGTTGCAATGATTGGTGATAGCAACTGTGACACTTTTTTGTATATAATGGGTGGTAAGGTATTTAAATCTCCTTTCTTGTTTTTTAGTTTGTTGATAATAAGGGAGACTTCAGTTGGGTTAGTCGGAGCTAGGAACAGTGTGTTCGGGTAGTTGCCAGTGAGGTAGTCATTGGGTGGGGTATTTGAGCTTGGGATTTTATTGGCAAGGTTTTTTCCTATGGTGGAGAAGAAATCTTTGAGTCTGTTTGCTGTTTCAGTAGGTGGGAATTGGGGTTCATCTGGTTTTGTTAATTCAATTTCGCTATTTCATGTTATCTTTTTTGTTCCTAGTATTTCTGATAGGGTTTTCCAGGTCTTTTTTATGTCACCTCGTAAGTTGGATAATCTGTTCTCATAATACAATTTTTTAGCCCTTGTTATTAGGCTGGTTAGGATTGATGAGTAACGTTTTGTTTGGTCTCTGGTTATGTGGCCCATTCTGTACTGTTTTTCGTATAGGTGCTTTGTATTTATGGATTTGAGGATACTGGGTGTTAGCCAGGGACTGTTCAGTCTCTTTGCAGTCATCTGTTTAGTTTTTTTAGGGCAGTGCTTGTTATAGAGGTATTGGGTCTTTTTTAGAAATTGATTTTCAGTCCAGATTACTTAAGTATTTTCTTGTAATGAATTCCAAATTTTGGGGCCCTTAATGTGCACAGAGTTTTTTTTTAAATGTGATATGGACATGGGGTACATCAAAAAGTGATCTGTGCCTTGCGTTATGGTCATGTGTCCTATTAAGGTTGGTGAGGAGAAGTTTGAGTGGAGGGTTTATGTTTGAGTAAGTATGGATGTTCTTAATGGTAAGCAGATTTAGACTTTTGAATATTGGTGGAGTATGCTGTCAGGAGTGGGAATTTGTTATCATTTTGACTGCTGCCCTTTGCTGGGTTATTAGTGGTCTTAGCTGATTTAATGTTGTTGATCCTCATGCACAAATTCCATATGTGAGATAAGGGTATATGAGTGAATGATACAGTGCTAGGAGAGGTGATTGTGGAACATAGTACCGTATCTTTGATAGTATGCCTACAGTCTTAGAGATTTTTTTGGTGATTTGTTGTATATGTGTCTGGAACTTGAGGCTACTGTCAAGGTGGATTCTTAGGAATTTTCCCTCCATGAGTCTTATGACAGGTGATCTGTTTAGCGTTATGTTAAGTGGAACATTTACAGCTTTGTTTCCAAACTGAATGAAGTAGGTTTTGTCAGTATTCAGGGTAAGTTTACTAGTCATCATCCAGGTAGATATTTTCTCCAATTCATCATTGACAGTGTTGGCGAGTATGACTGGTTTTGGGTGGGAAAAGATGTATGTAGTGTCATCTGCAAATAATATGCGTTTGAGTAGCTGTGATGCATTCGGTAGATCATTGATGTAGATGAGAAAGAGGAGTGGTCCAAGGACACTTCCCTGTGGGACTCCTACTGTGATTGGTTGAGTAGAAGAGTTTGCACCATTTGTGTACACATATTGGCATCTGTTACTAGGGTATGACTTTAGGTAGTTGAGGGAGTGGCCTCTTATACCATAGTATGTTAATTTAGTGTACAGCAGTTCATGGTCGACTGTATCAAAAGCTTTATGTGAATCAATGAAAATTCCGAGCGGCACTTCTTTCTTTTCGAGAGCGATATATATTAGTTCTAGCATGTGTATGATAGCATCATTTGTGCTTTTATTATTCCTGAATCCAAATTGACAGGAGTTTAGTATATTATGTGAGATGAGGTAGGAATAGATCCATCTATGAATTAATTTTTCAAAGATTTTAGAGAGGAGTGGTAAATTAGTTATTGGTCTATAGTTATTCAAGTCAGCTTGGTCACCTTTGTGGATCGGAGTGACCCTTGCTATTTTGAGAATTGCTGGGAAGGTGGATGATTCAGTGGATTTGTTAAAGAGTGTTGCAATAATTGGCGACAATACTTGAGAAGCTTTTTTGTACACAAAAGTTGGCAAGTTGTTTATGTCTCCTGCCTTGTTTTTAAGGATGTTGATGATGAGCAAAACTTTTGCAAAGTTAATCACTGATTGTGTGGGTCCATTATCTAAGTCCAAGTCTGGGAACCAGTACTTATTCACTAGGTATCCAGAAGCATTCCCAATGTGCAGTATCAATACCAAAGCCATTCGTAAAGCCCTAACAAAGTTTATCTCCTGCTTTGGCATTCCTAAGTCTATTCAGAGTGACCAGTGTACTAATTTTACTTACAAAGCATTTAGGGAAGCATTAACCAGGCTAGAATAATTCATAAATTATCCACTGCCTATCATCCTCAGTCCCAAGGTGCCATGGAAAGATTTCATCAAACATTAACCCTTTCAGGGTCAAGAGGCCCTCTCCTAAACTTGTTCTCAGGGTAGAAAATTTTTCCAAAAAAAAAATCAAAATTACAGTGGACCCCCGCATAACGATGGCATCACATAGCGATTATTTCGCATACCGCTTACTTTAATTGCAAAAATTTTGCCTCACATACCGCTTAAAAACCCGCTTACCGATTTTCGTCCGAGACGCGCTCACATGTTCCGCCGGTGGCATTGTTTACCAGCCAGCCTCCGCGGTAACATCCAAGCATACAATCGGAATATTTCGTATTATTACAGTGTTTTCGGTGCTTTTTCTGGAAAATAAGTGACCATGGGCCCCAAGAAAGCTTCTAGTGCCAACCCTACAGCAATAAGGGTGAGAATTACAATAGAGATGAGAAAAAGATCATTGATAAGTATGAAAGTGGAGTGCATGTCTCCGAGCTGGCCAGGTTGTATAATAAACCCCAATCAAACCATCGCTACTATTGGTGGTACAGCTGCTGCTGCTGCTGCACTGGTCAGCTGCTGCTGCTGCTGCACTGTCAGCTGCTGCTGCTGCTGTAGCACCGTTGTTGGTGTGGCTTATTGAGAATACCAAGAAACAATTAACCCCAGAGGATTTGCCACCCAGGATAACCCAAAAAAGTCAGTGTCATCGAAGACTGTCTAACTTATTTCCATTGGGGTCCTTAATCTTGTCTCCCAGGATGCAACCCACACAAGTCGACTAACACCCAGGTGAACAGGAAAAATGCCTGGAACTAGTGCTCATATTGGTGAATTTAAAGCCAGCAAAGGTTGGTTTGAGAGATTTAAGAATCGTAGTGGCATACACAGTGTGATAAGGCCTGTTCTGGAAGAAAATGCCAAACAGGACCTACAGTACTCAGGAGGAAAAGGCACTCCCAGGACACAGTGTCTCATCAGTCATTGCTGCATCTTCAATAAAGGTAAGTGTCATTTATTCTTCATTTAGAAGACTAGTACATGCACAATATATACTGTGCATGTACTACTCTACTATTGTGCATGTATCCTTCTCTTTGTGTGTGGGAAAATGTATATTTCATGTGGTAAAATTTTTTTTTTCATACTTTTGGGTGTCTTGCACGGATTAATTTGATTTCCATTATTTCTTATGGGGAAAATTTATTCACATAGCGATTATTTCGCATAACAATTACCCCTCTTGCACGGATTAAAATCGTTAACCGGGGGTCCACTGTATTTGTTCTTATGAAATGATAGATAATCTTTTCCCCGATCATAATGACACCAAAAGTATGAAATTTGATGGAAAACTTACAGAATTATGCTCTCACAAAGTTAGCAGTCTCAACGATGTTTATGCAACAGCGATTTTGCTCACATTGAGCCCTATTTTCGGCCATTTCCAATGTACCAGTCTACAAAAGTCATAGCTATTTCGTTAGAACTCTATTTGTTCTATCAAATGAGTACAAGGAACCAGCCAGTTACCGATTTTAACTATCCAATTAAGTGGTCAGAAATTGGCAATAGCGCCAATTTCACACAAAGTTCAAAATATGTCAATTTCAAAATAGGGTCCAGAATAAACAAGATAGGCATTCCTGGCACTAAAATAACATTTTCTCTCTTCATTAGTCATGTCTCCAGGCCCCTCTTACCACTTTGAACTTTTATTCGCATTTTGTGCTAATTTTTTTATACTGTGCACACTGACCACGCAGACCCATTCTTTCATATGTAGGCCTACCAGCTTTCTATCGCTAGATTTGAAGGTGCTAGAATGTACGCATACTAGTTTGGCACCAACCCTAGAGTGCTAGCCATACTAGTATGACACCGACCTTGAAGGGGTTAAAAACCATGTAGATGAATGGTTCAGAGAACCGACAAGTTGATAAATTAGACATGTGCAACATTTGGGTATCTTTAATGTGGAAACGTTTCACCACACAGTGGCTTCATCAGTCCATACAAAAGAGAATGGTGAAGAACAGGAGTTTGAGGTAATCAGTCCCTCAGCCTTGAGCAGATGTGGTCAGTCCATCAATCTTGAAAAGAATACAGCATATGCACGGAGAAGTAGGTTATATTCCGTAGGCAGGAGAGGTGCAGCAGTCATAGGTGGTATCACATTTGTCCAGTGTGGAAGTAAGTCGTGCCCAAGGGTTAGGCAAGTGAAGAATTCCCTGTATTAAGATCCCAAGATGTTGTTGTGTCAGACAAGAATGTAGATGAATTCTTCACTTGCCTAACGCTTGGGCATGACCTACTTCCACATTGGACAAATGCGATACCACTTACGACTGCTGTATCTCTCCTGCCTACGGTATATGAGCTACTTCTCCGCACATATGCTGTATTCTTTTCACGATTGATGGACTGACCACATCGACTCAAGGCTGAGGGGCCGATTACCTCAAACTCCTCCTGTTCTTTATCATTCTCCTTTGTATGGACTGATGAAGCCACTGTGTGGCAAAACGTTTCCTCATTAAAGATACCCAAATGTTGCGTGTGTCTAATTTATCATTAAAAACCATGATGAGAACTTATAGCATGCATTTTCCTACAGACTGGGATAAATCACTTCCTCTGTTGCTGTTTGCAATGAGGGAAACTGTGCAAGAGTCCACAGGGTACAGTCCGTTTGAGCTGATTTTTGGGTACAACGTATGAGGTCCTCTTTGGGTGCTCAAAGAAGGATGGATGGGAAAAGATGCTTGCATAACACTCTACAACCCTTCTTCAAGGTTACAGGTGGCACATCAGGTGGCTAAGGCTAACTTGAAAAAACTCAAAATACTATGAAACAAAGGTATGACAGAAACTTAAAGTTTTGCTCCTTCCATCCAAGAGACAAGGTGTTGGTCCAGAAACCTATATCTGGCCACACCTTAAAAGCTAAACTTATGGGACTTGTGCATATTGTAATTAAATTATCTGATGTAAGTCCTCAAAGAGTAAATATACCACATTAATCAGATTAAAGGATTTCATACTCCAAATAAAGTCCCAGTAATGACTCTGTCCTCTGCCTCTGTAGACAACTCTGATTCCTTGCACCCTATACCTGAAATTTAAGTAAAGCTTCCCAGTTCTGTCCTCAAGGACCCTTGCCCTTTAACCCTTTGACTGTCGAAAGGCCCAATCTTGAAGTGTCTCCTGGTGTCGCAAAATATTCGAAAAAAAAAACAAATTATTTTTTCTTATGAAAATGTTAAGATTATTTTTCTGATTGTTTTAGTCCCAAAAAAAAATTTTTCCCATCAGTACTTACCGAGATATAGAGGCATGAAGTTTGCAGAAAATGAGCCGCATATGGCAACAGCGGCGACTGCCGCTCACCCGGTAAACTTTAGTTTACTTGTATTTGAAGGTTTGTTGTTTTTTTTTCACTATTTTATTTTTTCACATAACTTATGTGGCCTATGAGACCAAAATAAGGTGCAATGTACATATATACACTCGTTGTATACAACACAATAAGCACACAAACATAATTATCAATATATTGTTTACAAAACTTGTTTACAAAAACAAACAATACAAAAAATTTTTTATTACTATTGTTCTATAATATATATACCAATATACAGTCACTGAATATATTCCTAGAAGTTCTGTAGCTTGTGGAACTCTGTGAAACATGGTGTCATACACAGTGGTGTTTTACACTGTTACACATAAAACATGGTGTCATACACAGTGGTGTTTTACACTCCTCACACATAAAACATGGTGTCATACACAGTGGTGTTTTACACTCTCACACATAAAATATGGTGTCATACACAGTGGTGTTTTACACTCCTCACACATAAAACATGGTGTCATACACAGTGGTGTTTTACACTCTCACACATAAAACATGGTGTCATACACAGTGGTGTTTTACACTCTCACACATAAAACATGGTGTCATACACAGTGGTGTTTTACACTCTCACACATAAAACATGGTGTCATACACAATGGTGTTTTACACTCCTCACACATAAAACATGGTGTCATACACAGTGGTGTTTTACACTCCTCACACACAAAATCAGTGTGTGTGCATTTTTGTTGAATTTTTTTTATGTACAAAGACAAAACACCTCGTCTGAGCAGTTTTCTTCAAAGTATTAGCAGGCAGTTGTGTTATGTAGTTATCCTAGGTAAATGGTCGTGTGTCATCATTCCTTCCTAATTTCCTTCATTCCTTTCCTACCTGGAGGCTACCTGGAGGGCATTCCACCTCTCTTCCTACATTCCTTCATCTGTCCTTCATTACTTTTTTCCTTCCTTTCATCTAGTCCTTCCTTCATTCCTGCCTTCCCTTCTTGCTTCTGGTTTCTATAATATATATACACATATATAGTCACTAGATACTTCCATAAAACTGCTGTTATCACCCTTCAGCAAGCTTGTCTTGGGTGGGAGTGTGTGGCTTATAATTGTTTTGAGTCAGGAGTGGGCAGCTGTCAAAATGACATATTGTCTCATTACTCACTCCCCCTACCGCCTGTCAAAACAATGGGGTCGGATGCTGCTTCCCCCTCCATTCTATCTAATTATCTTTCTCCCTCATTCTATCTCTTTCAATCTGTCTCTCTCTTTCTCTCTGTCTGTCTATCTCTGTCTCACAGGTACACATAAATACAACTATACATAGTGTAAATTACCTAGGATAACCCAAAAAATCCAGACAAAGTGCTATACTCTGCTTGAAGATGTGAGTAAACGTGATGATGACACAGTCTTGTGGCTCTCTTTGAGACAGACCTAGACGGATAGACAGGGAGCTTGGCAGACAGACAAATAGACAGACAGGCAAATGTTTGTTCGTCGTCATCTTCTCCTCCTCCTCCTCCTCCTCCTCCTCCTCCTCCTTCTCCTCTTCCTCCTCCTTCTCCTTCTCCTCTTCCTCCTCCTTCTCCTTCTCCTCCTCCTCCTTCTCATTCTCCTCCTCCTTCTCCTTCTTCTCCTTCTCCTTCTCCTCCTCCTCCTCCTTCTCCTCCTCCTCCTCCTCCTCCTCCTCCTCCTCCTCCTCCTCCTCCTCCTCCTCCTCCTCCTCCTCCTCCTCCTCCTCCTCCTCCTCCTCCTCCTCCTCCTCCTCCTCCTTCTCCTTCTCCTCATCCTTCTTCTTCTCCTCCTCCTTCTCCTCCTCCTTCTTTCTCCTTCTCCTTCTCCTCCTCCCTCTTCTCCTTCTCCTCTTCCTTCTTCTCCTTCTCCTCCTCCTTCTTCTCCTTCTCCTCCTCCTTCTTCTCCTTCTCCTCCTCCTCCTTCTCCTTCTCCTCCTCCTTCTCCTTCTCCTCCTCCTTCTCCTTCTCCTCCTCCTTCTCCTTCTCCTCCTCCTTCTCCTCCTTCTCCTCCTCCTCCTCCTTCTTCTCCTTCTCCTCCTCCTCCTGGCTCTTGACAGATGGACAGCTGCCCCCCTCCCTCCACCCTGGTTTACGCTCATCAGAGGTCAGCTCTTATCAGATGTTATCTCCCCTTATCTTGTCACTGTCATGGGGTGAACTGTTTTCATGCCTCAAGGGAACATATTATTACATATTATTATTATTAGGTATTATTATTATTATTATTATTATTATTCCTCTTCTTCTTCTTCTTCTTCTTCTTCTTCTTCTTCTTCCTTCCTCCTCCTTCCTTCTTCTTCCTCCTTCCTCCTCCTTCCTTCTTCCTCCTCCTTCCTCCTCCTTCCTCCTCCTCCCTCCTTCCTGCTCCTCCCTCCTTCCTCCACCTCCCTCCTTCCTCCTCCTCCTCCCTCCCTCCTTCCTCCTCCTCCCTCCTTCCTCCTCCCTCCCTCCTTCCTCCTCCTCCCTCCTTCCTCCTCCTCCCTCCTTCCACCTCCTCCCTCCTTCTTCCTCCTCCCTCCTTCTTCCTCCTCCCTCCTTCCTCCTCCTCCCTCCTTCCTCCTCCTCCCTCCTTCTTCCTCCTCCTTTCCTCTTCCTCCTTCCTTCCTCCTCCTCCTCTTCCTCCTCCTCCTCTTCTTCCTCCTCCTCCTCTTCTTCTTCCTCCTCCTCTTCTTCCTCCTCCTCCTCTTCTTTCTCCTCCTCCTCCTCCTCCTCCATTGCTTTTGGTCTCAAACTCCTCGAAATCATGAAATTGATCTTCATTGACACTTCTATCTGTGTTAGAGCATCACTTGGGAAGAGAAGAGTCCCAGATTTGCTGGGAAGTCACATATTTCTTACTGCTAGACATGCTGAAAAAGGACGACTGAAATGGTATTCCCACAATGCACCACTGGCTCCCCGATTTTTTTTATATGGTGCACACTGACCATGGAGACCCATTCTCTCACATGTGGGCCTACCAGCTTTCTCCTGCTTGATTTGAAGCCGCTAGAATTTATGCGTATAGATACGTCAAACATGGTATCTCCTATGACGTATATATACGACCGCAACAGTCAAAGGGTTAATGGTGTGGCTGTCTAAGGCTCAAGTAACAAGTTTAACTGTGCTCCTACAATCTTACCCTGACATTTTTTGGGTGTTCTGAAAAAATGTACACTAGGATATCATGATGTAGATTTTGGAAACTCTAAACCTATTAAACTCTTCCCCTACAGAGCTAATCCTGAAAAACAGAGGCTACTTCAGCAGGAGGTTGCATTTCTGTTATAACATGGGTTAGTGGAGGAATCATCTAGTCCATGGGCTTCACCATGCATCCTTGTTAAGTAGTTTGATGGAGGTTTTTGAATTTGTACAGACTACCGTAAGGTGAATGAGGTCACTATTCTAGATTCTTATTCTCTGCCACATTTGGATGACATAATCGACTTCATGGGTAAGGCTACTATTATGTCCAAGTTAGGCCTCCTATTGGGTACCTTTGACAGATAAGGCAAAGGAAATCTCTGCCTTCAAAATTCCAGGAGGTCATCAGTACAGAGAAACTCCCTTCGGGATGTGGAACTTGCTGGCATTGTTCCAAAAGTTGATCTATCAGGCTATTAAAGAACTTCAAGGCATGAAAGCTTACCTAGATGATATTGTAGTTGTGTCCGATACTTGGGACCAACATATGTCCAGACTTAAAGCTCTCTTTGACAAATTTCTGAGTTTCCAGTTAACAGTTAATTTATGCAAGTCATCCTTTGGCCAGGCTACTGTTAGTTTTTTGGGCCATGAAGTAGGTAGTGGTAAAGTGGCCCCTAAATTTGTTAAAATTCTTGCCATAAAAAATTATCCAGTACCTCATAATAGGAAATCCCTCCAACATTTCTTAGGTATGACAGGGTTTTATAGATGATTCTGTAAGAATTTTGCAGATGTTGTAGCCCCTCTAACCTCGCTTACCAGTAAAAAATAAAATTTGAGGGGACCCCAGAGTGCCAAGACTCGTTAACTAAAGTGAAACTTCTACTTTGTACTGCACCCATTCTCCTGTCTCCTGATTTTTCAAAACTCTTTACATTATTGGTTGATGTTTACAAGTCAGGGGTAGGGGCATTACTTCTACAAAACACTGGGGAAGAGTGCTTGCAGCCTGTGGCTTATTTCTCGGCCAAGTATCAACCTCACCAGAGGGCCTTCTCCACAAATGAAAAAAAAGTCCTGGCTCTGGTACTGGCATTAGAGCATTTCGAGGTCTACATTAGTCATCTCAAGTGGTCACAGTCTACAGTGACCACAACCCTCTGGTCTATCTCACCTCCATGAAGAACCACAACACACACCTCAGGATACAACCATATAATTTATGTATATTACATATTGCTGGCAAGGATAATAAACTGGCTGATTCTCTTTCTCATATATAAATTTAATTTATGGTGTGTTAGATTAGGATGTGTTAGGGACTATATGGGTAGCCTAGCTCTTTCCCCCCTCCCTTTTTTATATATAAAATATTTTGGTGGTGGGGGGGGGTTACTGAGGGGATATTCTGCTACTGTCCCCTGGTATCTTGAATCTACGTTAACCCTACTGTCCACTGTCTCGCTCTGAGTTTAGGGCTTGACTTTATGTCTCAAGAAAAGTTTAGCTCTATCTAATGAGTTTGATGGTTGAGAGGAAAGGCAGTTCCATTATTGTTCAGTGCCATGGCAGCATGCTACCCATGGAGGTGGAAGCCTAGTCCTGGCCATTAGAGCACTTTTGGGGTGGGAGTGTGGCATGCAAAGAGTACATTACACTTTATTCGGCATATGTACACACTTCTATATAGGCTGCCTCCCAATCAGCGTACCAGGTGCTACAGGTTTAACAATCTTTAGGGGCCCCATCGTTAAGTCAGTACCTTGGTTCATTAACCAATCACAGGTGGGCCTGGCAAGTGCTGAGGTGATGTGGTTTCACTCACAATCAGCCCTTGCCAGACTTGTATAGTCTCTGGTTGAGCATAGTTCTCTCTCCGGCTTTTGTCTTTGCTTTGATCACTGTGTACATAGTACAGTGGACCCTCGCCTAACGCTATTAATCCGTTCCTGAGAGCTCAATGTTAGGCGAAATTATCATTAGGCGAATTGATTTTCTCCATAAGAAATAATGGAAATCAAATTAATCCGTGCAAGACACCCAAAAGTATGAAAAAATAATTTTTTACCACATGAAATATTAATTTTAATACACACAAACTGAAGAAAACATGCACAGTTACATGACACTTACCTTTATTGAAGATCTGGTGATGATTGATGGGATGGGAGGAGGGAGAGTGTGGATGGTCTTAGTGTTTAGAAGGGGAATCCCCTTCCATTACGACTTGAGGTAGCAAGTCCTTTTCCGGGGTTACTTCCCTTCTTCTTTTAATGCCACTAGGACCAGCTTGAGAGTCACTGGACTTCTGTCGCACAATATATCTGTCCATAGAGGCCTGTACCTCTCGTTCCTTTATGACTTTCCTAAAGTGTTTCACAACATTGTCAATGTAATAGTCACCAGCACGGCTTGCAATAGCTGTGTGAGGGTGATTTTCATCCATAAAAGTTTGCACTTCAAGCCACTTTGCACATATTTCCTTAATCTTTGAAGTAGGCAACTTCTTCAATTTCTCTCTCCCCTCCTCCGAAGCAGTTTCCTCACTTGTGGCCTCTTGCTGTTGAAGATGATCTAGCAGCTCATCAGTGGTTAGTTCTTCATTGTCCTCCTCCACCAACTCTTCCACATCATCCCCACTAACCTCCAACCCCAAGGACTTCCCCAATGCCACAATTGATTCCTCAACTGGCATACGCTTCTCAGGGTTAGCCTCAAATCCTTCAAAATCCCTTTGGTCTACACATTCTGGCCACAGTTTCTTCCAAGCAGAGTTCAAGGTCCTCTTAGTCACTCCCTCCCAAGCCTTACCTATAAGGTTTACACAATTGAAGATATTAAAGTGATCTCTCCAAACTCTCTTAGAGTCAATTGAGTTTCTGAGATCACCACAAAGCACCTTTCAAACAGAGCTTTTGTTTTTTGAAGTTTGCAATGAGCTGCTGGTCCATGGGCTGCAGGAGAGGAGTGGTATTAAGAGGCAAAAACTTGATCTTAATGAAGCTCATGTCTGCAGAAAGTCGCTCTGCCACGTCTGAAGGATGACCAGGAGTATTGTCTAATGCCAGGAGGCACTTAAGGTCAAATTTATTTTCATTTAGGTAATTTTTCACAGTGGGGGCAAATGCATGGTGTAACCAGTCATAGAAAAAGTCCCTAGTGACCCATGCCTTACTGTTTGCCCTCCACAGCACACACAAATTAGCCTTGAGGATATTCTTTTGCCTGAACGCTCTGGGAGTTTCAGAGTGATACACCAATAAAGGCTTCACTTTGCGATCACCACTAGCATTGGCACACATCAACAGAGTAGCCTGTCTTTCATAGACTTATGTCCTGGGAGTGCCTTTTCCTCCTGAGTAATGTAGGTCCTGCTTGGCATTTTCTTCCAAAACAGGCCTGTTTCATCACAATTAAACACTTGTTCAGGTTTCAGTCCTTCACTGTGGATGTACTCCTTGAATTCATGCACATACTTTTCAGCTGCTTTGTGGTCCAAACTGGCAGCCTCACCATGCCTTTATCACACTATGTATGCCACTATGCTTCTTAAATCTCTCAAACCAACTTTTGCTGGCCTTAAATTCACTCACATCACCACTAGTTGCAGGCATTTTTCTAATTAAATCGTCATGCAACTTCCTAGCCTTTTCACATAAGATCGCTTGAGAGATGCTATCTCCTGCTCTCTGTTTTTCATTTATCCACACCAGTAGCAGTCTCTCAACATCTTCTATCACTTGCGATCTCTGTTTCGAAAACAAAGTTGCACCTTTGGCAAGAACAGCTTCCTTGATTGCCGTTTTCTTGGCCACAATAGTAGCGATGGTTGATTGGGGTTTACTATACAACCTGGCCAGCTCGGAGACATGCACTCTACTTTCATACTTAGCAATGATCTCTTTCTTCATATCCATTGTAATTCTCACCCTTATTTCTGTATGGTTGGCACTAGAAGCTTTCTTGGGGCCCATGGTCACTTAATTTGAAGGTGAAATCACTAAAAATGCTGTGATAATACGAAATGTTCCAATTGTATGCTTGGATGTGACCGCGGAGGCTGGCTTGTAAACACTGCCACCCACGGAACAAGTGAGGCTGGCTCAGGCCGCACGTGGACGCGTCTCGGACGAATCGCATTGAGCGAGTTTTTTAGCGCTAGGCGAGGCAAAATTTTTGCATTAAAATGTATCACTAGGCGGATTTAACGTTATGCGATGCCATCGTTAGGCGAGGGTCCACTGTATACTTAAGTGTACGTAATGCATAAATAATTGGTGAAGGAAAATACAAGTTAACCTTTGAGGGTCGGTCACATACAAGTACGTCATTGAAGCCAGGGTCAGTCATGTACTTGTACGCCTAAATTCTAGCGCCTTCAGATCTGGTGGAAGAAAGCTGGCAGGCCTACATATGAAAGAATGGGTCTGTGTGGTCAGTGTGTGCAGTAAAAACAAAATTCTGAAGCATGCTGTGCATAATGAGAAAAAAAAGCTTCGACTGTGTTTTTGGTTTAAAACAGCTACTTTCTAGTGTACAAGTACCATCTGACTTACGACTGAGCTTGGTTCCGACCAACTGGTCACAAGTCAAAATGGACGTCAGTCGATCCTTTGAAAATTGCTGACATACTGGGTAGGGCATAATGTCAAACCTTTGATATATAAACTACCTACATAGTACTGTAATGTAATGTACAATCATTATTTCATTCTTTTTACCATAATTTGCTTCTATTGATATACATTCTATTGATATGTATTTTAATCATTTATGTACTGTATATTATGTATACATGGTAGTGAACTGTATTGTAAATTTTACATCTCATACAGTATCGTATGTTACTGTTATCTTTAAGTACTGTTAACACAGTGGAATGGGAGAATTCCACTGGTAGTGTCATCCTGGCAGAATGTCCTATAACCTATGCCCTAAGTAAAGAGAAACAACTCTGGAACATGTGTAATACGTATTCGGTTGGCTAGCAGGCAGGCCAGCCAGCCAGCTGGGTGGGTGGTTGACTGCCTGACTGACTGAATTTGGATCTCTTTCCATCTGTATCTATCTATCTATCTATCTATCTATCTATCTATCTATCTATCTATCTATCTATCTCTCTCTCTCTCTCTCTCTCTTCTCTCCTCTCTCTCTCTCTCTCTCTCTCTCTCTCTCCTCCCCTCTCTCCTCTCTCTCTCTCTCTCCTCCCCTCTCTCTCTCTCTCTCTCTTTTTCTTAAACAGGGTTTGACAAGATTAGGTTAAGGATCCCTAGCTTTATTGACAAACTATTTACAGGTTATGGAATCCTAACTTTATTGACAAGCTAAGAGCTGTTACCTACATCAGCTCATTTGAAAGCATTTTTTCTGTTATGAAACATACAAGTAGGGAACAGGATGAAGTTGGAGCCATCTGTGGGCCAGCATTTTCATCTGATCAACTGACTTATCTCATTGACATCATAATGCTGTATGAATGTGTTCCAGACTCGAGTCATCCTGGGAATAAATGATCTCAGATGAAGTGATGTTCTGGAGAAGGGTACAGCCAGAGTGAAGTTGCTGCTTTCTGCCCGTCTTGTGGTATAGAAGCTTGCTTCACGCTGTCCTCGAAGTGGAGCCAAGTGTGGTACTTTTACAATATTGGCCTTGTACATAACAGTAAGGCCACCCACATCCCTCCTGTGTTGAAGGCTCTGCTGAAATGACAGATCTATCTATCTATCTCTCTCTCTCTATCTCTGTATCTCTCTCATTCTCTCTCTGTATCTCTCTCTCTCTGTATCTCTCTCTCTCTCTCTCTCTCTCTCTCTGTATCTCTCTCTCTCTCTCTCTCTGTATCTCTCTCTCTCTCTCTCTCTCTCTGTATCTCTCTCTCTCTCTCTCTGTATCTCTCTCTCTCTCTGTATCTCTCTCTCTCTCTGTATCCTCCTCTCTCTCTATCTCTCTCCTCCTGTATCTCTCTCTCTCTCTGTATCTCTCTCTCTCTCTGTACTCTCTCTCTCTCTCTCTCCTCTCTCTCTCTCTCTCTCTCTCTCTTCTCTCTCTCTCTCTCTCTCTCTCTCTCTCATCTCTCTCTCTTCTCTCTCTCTCTGTATCTCTGTATTTTTTTTTTTCTTTTTTTTTTTTTTTAACACAGGGTTTGACAAGGTTAAGGATCCCTAGCTTTATTGACAAGCTATTTACAGGTTAAGGATTCCTAACTTTATTGGCAAGCTAAGAGCTGTTACCTACATCAGCTCATTTGAAAGCATTTTTATTGTTATGAGACATACAAGTAGGGAACAGGATGAAGTTGGAGCCATCTGTGGGCCAGCATTTTCATTTGATCAACTGACTTTATCTCGTTGACATCATTATGCTGTACGAATGTGTTCCATACTCGAGTCATCCTGGGTATATATGATCTCAGATGGAGTGAAGTTCTGGAGAAGGGTACAGCCAGAGTGAAGTTGCTGCTTTCTGCCCATCTTGTGGCATAAAGCTTGTTTCACGCTGTCCTCAAAGTGGATCCAAGTGTGGTACTTTGACAATATTGGCCTTATACATAACAGTAAGGCTACCCACATCCCTCCTATGTTGAAGGCTCTGCTGAAATGACAGATCTATCCAGATCTGCTCTGTCAAGCAGTCGCAGATGAGGGGGGGGGGCAGGCAAACCAAGAAAGTGGAGCATACTCAAGGTACGAGCGTACTTGTGCCTCGTACAGAATCTTGCAACCCCTACTGTCAAGTAGATGCGAGATACAGCGAAGTGCTGTAAGCTTCCTGGCTGCCTTGTTTGCAAGATTTACAACATGGTTCTTCATGGTTAGTTTAGAGTCAAATTTCACCCCAAGGATATCAACTTCTTCTCCAGGTGCCAACACCCTCCCATTCATCCTTACTACTGCACCAGCATTACCATCATGGTGCCTAGAGACGATCATCATTTGCATTTTCTCAGGTGCAAATGTTACTTGCCATCTATTTCCCCAAGCTGATATAGCTCTCAGCTGGTGATTGATGTAGCTTAGAGCAGCTGGCATTTCTTCTCTTGGATAAGTGAATGTCAGTGTGCAGTCGTCTGCATATGCATGTGATTCTGGGATGAGATGAAGAAGGTCGTTGAAGTAGACATTCCATAACAATGGTCCCAGCACGCTTCCTTGTGGAACACTTGCGCCAATAGGATGTCTTGCTGATTCTGTTCCATTGAGAACTACACTTAGAGATCTACCATGAAGGTAATCACTGAGGAGACATAGCGTAGAGCCTGCAATTCCCAGTGCTTAAAGTTTTGCTAAGAGGCCCTGGTGCCACACCCGGTCGAAAGCACCAGCAATGTCCAGTGCTACCACACAGCTGACTTTGGATTCATCCAGTGACTGGTGCCACTTAGTGGAGAGGTTTAACAACAGATCAGCAGCTGAGTAACCTTTCCTGAAGCCATATTGACGATCACAAAGTAGTGAGTGATAGTCAAAAAACTCTGTCATTTGTCTTGAGATTATTGTCTCAAGGATCTTACCAGTGATTGACAGGAGTGACACTGGTCTGTAGTTGCTGATTTCTGCTTTGCTCTTCTTTTTGTGAACAGGGACTACATTTGCCTCTTTCCATAGAGAGGGCCATTTACACTGTACTAGGCAGTGCTGAAAGATGCGAGTTAGAGGTGCTGCTAGCTGATCTGCACATCTTCTCAACAATCTTGGGCTCAACTTGTCTGGGCCCACAGCCTTTCCTTGGTCAAGCGATTTAAGAAGGAAATGCACCTCCTCCTGCCTTATTGTCACCACTGACAGTTTTGACACAGTTCTTGCAGCTAGCCAAGGAGGGTCCCTTGCTGGATCAGGAACTTGCATTTTGGTAGCAAAGTGTTCAACAAAGAGGTCCGCCTTCTCTTGACTACTAGTAGAGGTGGTCCCATCCTGTCGATTTAGAGCTGGAATAAGTTCATCAGGCAGATAACCTTGTCTGTCCTTGACCAGGGACCACCAGGTTTTGTAGCCTACCCTACCTGATGCTAGCTTTCTTTTAGTGTCCTCCTCCCATTTAGCAATGGCCCACTTTTGAACGTCGCCCATATGTCTACAGGCTTGCATGTGCAAGTTCCTGTTATAGGTGGTAGGATGTCTCTTATACCTTCGCCATGCTTTGTACTTAGCAGTAGCAGCCTCTCTACAACGAAAGCCAAACCAAGGCTGATCTGTAGGCTTCGTCACATATTACCGGTGAGGAATGTGTTCTTGTTGTAGATTAAGGATGTGTCCAGTGAAGGCTTTCACTTGGTTGTCAACATCCCCTTGGAGAAGAGCATTCCCAATCGGTGGTGGTGAGCTCAGAGCAAAGGGCTGGCCAATTACCTCTTTCCCATAGCCAGGTTGTGCGTGTGGACTCCTCACCTCATTCTGTTGGGATCTTAAGTGTCGTAAAAACAGCCTTGTGGTCAGACGATCCAACGTAGCCGAGGGGTTGACAAGTGACTATGCCTTCTGCCAGATCACTCACTACTGGGTCAAGGAGGAGCCAGAGATATGAGTAGGGAAATCAACAAAGTTTCCTCATGTCAAACACTGCAAGAAGGTCATCAAAGTCCCTCTGTATAAGGTGCTGGTTGAGGTCACCAACAATTATAATATGTTGACAGTTGTGTTGTAGCAGAAGGGAGTCAATATTTTCCATTAGGAAGTTGATGGGGTCTGCATGTTGCCACTGAGGTCTGTACATTGCACATGCTAGTACAAAGGTACTAGTGTTTATACAGAGCTTGAAGAACATCATTTCAAGATGTGTAGGGGTGGCAACATCAATGTGCTGGGCATGAACACTTTTAGAGAAGCACACAGCAACACCTCCTCCTTGCCCTTGCCTGTCTCTTCTCATCCATGAGGTGTAACCAGCAATTCATGCAAAATTTTCTGGAGTCCTGTCATCCA
The DNA here is from genome assembly GCF_026875155.1 of Cherax quadricarinatus. NCBI lineage: Eukaryota > Metazoa > Arthropoda > Malacostraca > Decapoda > Parastacidae > Cherax > Cherax quadricarinatus. The sequence continues at coordinate 41,822,134 of NC_069427.1, forward strand.
AAAATGTTTCAACAACAGCTATCATGTCGGGATGTCGAGTGTTCACAAAACTATGTGTGAGCTCTCCAACATTAGTGATGAAACCTCTAATGTTGGCCGACAGGATGCTGATAGACTGGCTCCTCATGATGAAGTGGTCAGCTTGAGGTGGTGGGTGTGTAGGGAATGTAAGGTGCCTGCCCTTCAGAGAGGTAGGGTACTGAGGCAGCTGCAGGGATGTAGGTCTGTGGTCTTGTATAAGGCACAATCCCACCTGCTGGGCTGGGATAGGAGTAGCTAAGTGGGTGACGTGTGAGAGTGTTCACCAATTCGGAGATCCTGCTGGTTTGTTCTGAGAACAGGTCTCTAAACAGGTGGCCCTGTCTGTCTAGTTCCTTTTTCTTCCGACACTGCTCCTCCTTATGTCCTTTCTTGTAGCAGTAATTACACCTGGTATCTCGCAGGCAGTTGTTGGCAGTGTGCCCCTTCCGGTGACAGCGGGAGCACAGCCTAGGTGCCTGGGAGGGTGGACTAGGATTTGTTGCACCTCCTGTGTTTTGCAGATTTGTCCTCAGATTCTGCCGCTGGAACTGTGTTAGTGGAGGGTGAGACGGCTGTAGATGTCTTCCTCCTCCACGTCCTCCTCCACGTCCTCTGCCCCGTCCTCTACCAGTTCTGACAGATGTGTCCCTGCTGTTCGTACTTTGGCGCAGTAGGTGATCAGGTGCAGTGAAGGTTCCCTGATTATTAACTGCACCGATCTCTGGTGGAGAAACTCCTGGCTCAGAACTTGCTGACAAAGCACTACTACCAGATTCTGGAATAGTGTCGGCAGGTGTGCTGACAGGTGTAGGATCAGAGATGGTATGTGCACTGTCAAGTAGACTGGCAGTGGCTGAAGCAGAGATGTCAGGTGTAGGAGAATTAACAGATCCAAGTCTTCCCTCGTTGCTGGGAAGAGGATTTGTTCCCTCTGTGGTGGTCAGAGGAATTGTGTTAGAATTCCCAAAGGTAGTGTTTTGAACTCTGTCAGTCTGTGGGACCTTAGCGATGACAGAATTCCACCAGTTGTTTACCCCTGAGTTAAGCTCAGTGTGGGACTTCCAGTCTTTGTCAATAGTGTCACCATCAGCTGAGCAGCTTACATCACTTGATGCAGGCTTGCACTGGCCTTCTACAATAGCTTGTAGGTTATCTAATGATTTGAGGAGCTCATGAAGTGCTTCCCTGTGATGGATTATCTTAGCTGCAACTTTACAACACAGCCCAAGAGGGCAGTCTTGATCTTTGGACAGGAGTCCCTGAGGTAGGACTTCTGAACCTTCCTCCTGTAGCTCCAGGCTTGTATCCACATATACCACAGGATTATGGATATCCTTAAATTTTCTGAGATTTTCAACCTGGCTGCAACAAAATTCTTCTTCTGGAATGCAATCTGTGTGGCAGTAGTTGGAACAAGTAGGCTCCTTACATCTAAGAAGAATTTTGTCCCTTGTGGTATACCCACAAACACTGCAGTAACTACTGGGACAATAGCCAGATAGCGTAGATATTCTTGCTATTTTGCGGTGTGAAGTCATCCCAGAGGAGGCTTGTAGGTTTGAAGTTCACAGGAGAGAGAGGGTTGATGGTGGTGTCGTGGGTGGGGGTGGTGGTATCGTGGGTGGGGTGGTGGTATGGTGGGTGGGGGTGTTTATGGCGGGGTGGGTAGTGAGGGCAGCAGTGGGCCGGCCAGCTGGAAGTGTTGCCTTCTCACTATCACTTAATAAACACTGTTTATGCTGTCCACTTTTCCACTAAAGGAAGATGTTACACAAATCACTGTGTTGCATTGTACCAGTCACGTTGTTATAAAGCACCAGATGCTAGTACATAGCACAAACATATATAATATTAGATAATATTAGATGCTCACTCTGAAGGCAATAGTAACGTCACTCCTAAGGCCTGCCACTGTCCCCTCACTCACACTCACACCATGTCTTCACCATACCACACTTAAATATCACTGATATTGCTTGTATTCACTTCAGTGGAGGAGTTGGCTTACTTGTACTAATGTGTTGTAGGTAGTTCTTCGTCACTGAACAGTTTTTATCCTCACCAACCCTCGTAGTTAAGTAATATTAAGAAAGTTTGTGGAGCACACGGTGACACGTCTTCACCCTCTCTCTCTCTCTCTCTCTCTCTCTCTCTCTCTCTCTCTCTCTCTCTGTATCTCTCTCTCTCTCTGTATCTCCTCTCTCTCTCTCTCTCCTCTCTCCTCTCTCTCTGTATCTCTCTCCTCTCTCTCTGTATCTCTCTCTCTCTCTGTATTCTCTCTCTCTCTCTGTATCTCTCTCTCTCTCTCTCTCTCTCTCTCTCTCTCTCTCTCTCTCTCTCCTCTCATCTCTCTCCTCTCTCTCTCTCTCTCTCTCTCTCTCTCTATCTCTCTGTATCTCTCTCTCTCTGTATCTCTTCTCTCTCTGTAATCTCTCTCTCTCTCTTCTCTCTCTCTCTCTCCCTCTCTCTCTCTCTCTGTATCTCTCTCTCTCTGTATCTCTCCTTTCCTCTCTCTTCTCTTCTCTCTCTCTCTCTCTCTCTCTCTCTCTCTCTCCTCTCTCTCTCTCTTCTCTCTCTCTCTCTCCTCTCTCTCTCTGTATCTCTCTCTCTCTCTGTATCTCTCTCTCTCTCTCTCTCTTCTCCTCTCCTCTCTCTCTCTCTCTCTCTCTCTCTCTCCTCTCTCTCTCTCTGTATCTCTCTCTCTCACAGATACACGTAAGTAAAGTTATCATACATAGTATAAATTACCTTGGATAACCCAAATAATCCAGACAAAGTGCTATACAGTGGATCTGTGCTCCAGTGCCCTAAATTAATAACACTATTAATAATTATTATTATGTATTATTATTACAATAATACATATGTACTAATATTAACAGTAATAATAATATTAAACTATAATATAATATAGTGCTTACTCATTACTTACCTTAAAATATCTGTAGTCTTAATGTAGAGTGAGAGGTGAGCAAACAAGATTAAATGAATAAATGAGAGAGAGAATGAGAGTGTAGAAGGTTCGTGAGTTTTGTAAACAAAATAGTTGTTGTTGTTGTTGTTACCAGCCCGGACACAAATGGCTTTTGTTCACTGCCAAGCCGACTGGAAAAACATCTCATATTTATATTAATTTATATGTTACATAGCGTGTTTATTATATAATTTTGAAAAAAAAAATCATAGATTAAGCAAAATGTCTATATTAACGTTTTATACACAATGTGCCTCAGAGTGATTATTATTGTGTTATTATTATTAATATGGCATCTTCAAGACCAATAACAAACTCTTAATTTTAATGTGTAGCTGCACACCAGCATAGGTGCAGGATATGGAGTTTAAAGTGGTTAAGTTCATATTTTATTCATTCTAGAGTGTATATCAGGCTTTTATGTTATTTGTATTGTTTATTATGTCATAACAGATGAATTGTGATAGATAAATAAGCTGTATAGTGATATTAGCATCATACTGCTTCATGTGTAATACCTGTTGGTTCATGAGCAGCTCTGAGACAGAGACAAGCAGACAGAAAGACACACACAGGTAGACACACACACAGGTAGACACACACACAGGTAGACATACACACAGGTAGACAGATACACAGGTAGACAGACAGACACACACAGGTAGACAGACAGACACATAGGTAGACAGAAAGACACATGCACAGGTAGACAGACACACAGGTAGACAGAAAGACACACACACAGGTAGACAGAAAGACAGACACACACAGGAAGACAAAAGACAGACACACACAGGAAGACAAAAGACAGACAGATATACAGGCAGACAGATAGATTTATGTACAACAGTGAAAACAAATAGAGAGAGTTCGAGAGTAAGAGCCTTTCTTGCCTTCTTGCCACAATCTCCAGTGCAAAATTCAGACTTCCTCTTAGGGACCATGGTGAAATTTACTGTCCAGTTAGTACAGTTAATACAGTAAGTATGATGCTGCTGATAGGGCAGGGTAACTCAAACTGATGCTGCCTGCATGGCGCATTGCTGCAGCGAGTATCGTCAAATATTGTACAGTGGCATGTATCAGCCGGCCCAGCCCAGGGTATCTTTATTGAGGAAACATTTTGCCCCACAGTGGTTTCATCAGTCCATACAAAGGAGAATGGTGAAGTTCAGAGAACCGACAAGTTGATAAATTAGACACATGTACAACACTTGGGTATCTTTATTGAGGAAATGTTTTGCCACACAGTGGCTTCATCCATCCATACCTTTCACCTTTGTATGGACTGGTGAAGCCACTGTGTAGCAAAACGTTTCCTCAATAAAGATATCCAAGAGTTGCACATGTGTCTAATTTATCAATATAGTGGTAGTTTCCAACATGTGGGGCCAACATGTTTCCCAATATAAAGCTGTCTTTGAGAAGTTTATGAGTTTCCAGTTCACTGTTAATTTGTGTTAGTCATTCTTTGGCCAGTCTGCTGTTACTTTTTTTGGGCCATGAAGTAGGTAGTGGTAAAATAGCCTCTAAATTTGCTAAAAATTTTGCCCTTAAGAATTACCTAGTACCTCATAATAGAAAATCCCTCCAGCATTTATTAGGGATGGTAGGTTTTTACAGATAATTCTGGAAGAGCTTCGAAGATGTTGTAGCCCCCCTAACCTCACTTACCAGTTAGAAACAAAAATTTCAGTGGACCTCAGTGTCAAGCATTTAATAAAGCCAAATGGCTACTTTGTACTGCACCTATCCTCCTGTCTCCCAGTTTTTCAAAACCTTTTGAATTACAGGTTGAATCATGCGAGTCAGGGGTAGGGGCAGTACTCTTACAAAACTGTGGGAAAGAGTGCTTGCAGCCTGTGGCTTACTTCTCTTCCAAGTATCAACCTCACCAAAGGGTTTATGCCACCATTGAGAAAGAAGCCCTCGCTCTGATACTTGCATTGGAACATTTCGAGTTTTACATGGGACAGTTGTCCCAAGTGGTCCCAGTCTACAGCAGTCACATTCCACTGATCTGTCTCAACACCTTGAAAAACCACAACACATGTTTGATAAGATCGAGTCTCAGGATGCACCCTCATAATATTAAACTCATTCATATTGCTGGCAAGGAAAATAAGCTGGCTGATTCCCTTTCCCATGTTTAATTTAGGTTAGGATGTGTTGAGGACCATATGAGTAGCTTAGTTCTTTTTTTTCACCCCTTTATAAAATGTGTTTTAATGTTGTTGGTGGGGTTTGTTTTTTAGTGAGGGGACATTCTGCCGCCACCTGCATGTATCTTGAACCAATGTTAGCCCTACTGTCTGCTGTCTCTCTCTAGGGTAGAGTTTGACTTTGAGTCTCAAGAAAAGTTGAGCCCTGTCTAATGAGTTGGATGGTTGAAAGGAAAGGTGGTTCCATTATTGTTCAGTGCCATGGCAGCATGCTACCCGTGGAGGTGGAGGCCTAATCCTGGCTATTAGAGCCCTTATGGGGTGGGGGTGTGGCATGTGTCGCATTCCCATATAGGCTGCCTCCCAACTAGCGAACCGGGTGCTAAGGTTTTAACAATCACTAGGATACCCGTAGTTAAATCAGTACCCCGGTTCACTGACCAATCACAGGCAAACCCGCCAAAGTTGAGGCAATGTGGTTCACTTGCAGTCAGCATTTGGCAGACTTGCATACCTGCTGGTTGAGTATGGTGCACTCTTGCTTTTGCTTTGCCATCTGTCACCATTGTGTACATTTATTATTATTCCATCTGTACATGGTGTACATGTTTGTATATAGTGGGTTAAGGTAAAATATACATTTTAGTCTATCTGCTGAGTTTGTTTTGCTCCAAACCCCATTATGACCAGGTCATAGGCCATACATTACCTATGTTCATAATAGTAATTCTGCCTGATCCTCATCCAATTTAATTCTCCTCATTAACTTCACATCATCTGCAAACAGGGATACTTCTGAGTCTGTCCATTCCATCATGTCATTCACATATACCAGAAACAACACTGGTCCTAAGACTGACCCGTTTGGAACCCCATTCGTCACGGCGCCCACTCTGACACCTCATCACATACCATGACTCATTGCCTCCCTGTCTTGTGATCCATTGCAGTGCCTTTCCTGTTATGCATCCCTGATCCTCTAGCTTTTTTGCTAATCTCTTGTGAGGAACCTGTCTCTCTTAAGGAATTTTTTATCATGGTTAGGATGTTTGGCTCAGCTTTATATTCAGCAGCACCTCAACTGAATGCTGCATACAATCATTTCATGTAAAGTTTCACTGTACTGAACTACACCAGGATCAGCCATACCTGGAGAGGGTTTTGGGGGTCAACACCCCCACAGCCTGGTCTGAGACCAAGCCTCATGGTGGATCAGGGTCTGATCAACCAGGCTGTTACTGCTGGCTGCACACATATTAACGGACGAACCACAGCCTGGCTGGTCAGGTACTGACTTTAGATGATTGTCCATTGCCTTCTTGAAGACAGCCAGGGGTCTATTGGTAATCCTCCTTATGTATGCTGGAAGGCAGTTGAACAGTCTTGGGCCCCTAACACTTACTGTGTTGTCTCTCAGTGTATTCGTGGCACCCCTGCTTTTCACTGGGGAATGTTGCATCTCCTGCTTAGTCTTTTGCTTTCATAGGGAGTGATTTTCATGTGCAAGATTGTTACTAATCCCTTTAGGATTTTCCAGGTGTATATTGTCATGTATCTCTCTTGCCTGCATTTCAGGGACTTCAACTGTTCCCAGTAATTTAGGTGCTTTATCATACTTATGTGTGCCACAAAAGTTCTTTGTACACTCTCCAGATAAGGAATTTCGCCTGCCTGGAAGGGGGCAGTTAGTGTACAGCAGTATTCCAGCCATAGTTAAAATTATAGTCACTGAAATTAATGTTTCAGTTAAGCAGGCTTTCTCTGTATATTCACATATAATTTTCAACTACTTTTAGTAGTAAAAGTAGGCCTAAGACAGGGATGTATGATGTCGTCATGGTTGTTCAATATATTTATAGATGGAGTTGTAAGAGAAGTGAATGCTTGGGTGTTGACAAGAAGTGTGGAGTTGAAGACAAAGAATCTAACCCAAAGTGGGAGTTGTCACAGTTGCTCTTTGCTGATGACACTGTGCTTTTGGGAGATTCTGAAGAGAAGTTGCAAAAGTTGGTTGATGAGTTTGGTAGGATATGTAAAAGAAGGAAATTAAAAGTGAATATGGGAAACAGTAAGGTGATGAGGACAAAAGATTGGATAACAGAAGATTGCATATCAGATTGGAGGGAGAGAGTATGGAAGGAGGTGACTGTATTCAGATATTTGGGAATGGACGTGTCAGCAGATGGGTCTATAAAAGATGAGGTGAATCATAGAATTGACGAGGGGAAAAAGGTGAGTAGTGCACTGAATAGTCTGTGGAAACAGAGAACTTTATTCATGAAAGCAAAGAGTGGAATGTATGGGAGTATAGTTATGCCAATGCTCTTGTATGGGTGTGAGGCATGGTTGGTGAATCTTGCAACAAGGAGAAGGCTGGAAGAAGTGGAGATGTCATGTCTGAGGGCAATGTGTGATGTGAATATAATGCAGAGAATCTGTAGTTTGGAGATTAGGAGGAGGTGCGGGATTACCAAAACTATTATTCAGAGGGCTGAGGAGGGGTTATTGAGATAGTTTGTACATATAGAGAGGATGGAATGAAATAGAATGACTTCAAGAGTGTATAAATCTGTAGTGGAGGGAAGGTGGGGTAGGGGTCGGCCTAGGGAAGGTTGGAAGGAGGGGGCATAAGCTTGTTAGATAGGAGCAAATGGAGACAAATGGTTTTTAGGACTTGTCATGCTGTTGGAGTGAAAGCAAGCTAACATTTATGAAGGGATTCAGAGAAATCAGCAGGCCAGACTTGATTCCTGGAGATGGGAAGTGCAGTGCTGGCATTCTGAAGGAGGGGTGTTAATGTTGCAGTTTTATAACTGTAGTGTAAGCATTCCTCTGGCAAGACAGTGATGGAGTGAATGATGATGGAAGTTTTTTTCTTTTGGGCCACCCTGCCTTGGTGGGAAACGGCCAATGTATTAATAATAAAAAAAAAAATTCAACTTCTTGGTATCACTTATTACAATACATAATATATCACGTTAGGTCTGTCTGTGTCTTAATCAGCCTGAATATTTTGTATATTACAGAGCACTCAAAGTTCGTCGTATGAATAGTAGCGGAGGTGTTATTACTATGATTGCTGATGTCTTGTGTCAGCAGGTGAGTCATGTATTGATATTTGTGGGTGTCCCATAGCTTGTTGTGGGTGTCCCATAGCTCATTGTGGATGTCCTGTAGCTCAATGTAGGTGTCCTGTAGCTCATTGTACATGTCCTGTAACTCAATGTACATGTCCTGTAGCTCAATGTAGGTGTCCTGTAGCTCAATATAGGTGTCCTGTAGCTTGATTGCTAGTGCACTCAGCTCACACACTGAGGTCCGTGGTTCAGTCCCCGGGTGAAAACATTAGGAGTGCTCCCTTAAGACACCTGTTGCCCATGTTCACTTACCAGTAAAATAGGTACCTGGGCGTTAATTGACTGGTGTGGTTTGCATCCTGGGACAAAATTGACCTAACAAGGGGCTTTCTATACAGTAGTATGTCATTGATGTCAGCTAGGCCTGTATACCTTGTACATGTACTTGTAGAAATAAAGATTAAAAATATATATGAGGTGTTGCATAGAAGTAAAGAATAAGTGCTAGGACAACCAAAATCTTGTTTAATGAATGAATTGATTCCTTAGTGTTTTCTCTTTTGTGGGAATTTAGGGAGCCACATAACAAGTATAATAATCAGAACTTCATTGCTCAGATATCCACCGCACCTGTGTTTTTCTCCAGTGTTGGAATTTGTTGTTTATTCTTTTCTGCTGTACAACACCAGACAAGATACTTATCAGCACCATTGGATGCTACACTGCATCAATAGAAAATAAGGGAGCACTCACTATCAGAGAATACACCCAGTCTCAAAAAAAACTTAAACAGGATCCTAGCTAATGAAATTCACAGGCTGATGTACTCCACCTCACAGGTGGAGTACAGTTTTTGTTTTATTATTGCCAGGAAAATGAACTTTTTGTAACCCAAAAGACAATTTTTTAATTTGGACATTGAGAGCCATTTTAATTTTGTGGGTCTGAAGAGTGAAAGGGTTAATGAAAACAAGGTTTTTACAGAGCAGCCAATTTCACCTCAGTCCTTACCAACAGAATCAGTAGGTGATCTCTAACTATGAGTATTCTTAAGTTTAATGTTTAATGGTGTATGAATATTGTTTACTGCAGAGTCAGTGTACTAATGTGTATTGTTTCAATATTGCAGATAAGTCAGTTAACACCGTACTTGAGGTTCTGCAGTATACAGATACGAGGAGCAACTTTACTAGGTGAAAAGTAAGTTGGTGTATATGTATGTACACTATAACATACAATACTGTTTTAACCTGTTAACTCTCAAACTTGATCTGTTTTACTGATAACACTGAATATTTTGACAGAAAACATTAAATAGGGTAATTTTCTGTGTAATAAGACAAAAAAAATGTTTAGGGCCAGTACTTATGAGATATAATGCACAAAATTGGCACTGGATGCTCACCTGATGGCAGTACGGAGTCCTGCCGCTTGCAGAAATGTTGCCGATATACCTTTAATTTACATAATTTTTATGTTCTGATAATTACAGTTTATAGAAGATCTTGTGATTTTATAGCAGAAGATCTTGTGATTTTATAGCCATCTAATATTAGGTACAGAAAAAAATAATCAGTCACAAACACATAGACAGGTGAATATATTCACCTGTGAATATATTCAACAGACAGGTGAATATATTCACCTGTCTGTTGTCTAGAAATATATACAAATTATTTATAGGTCCTAGCAATGTTTTTAAAAGTGCTGGAGTGTGAAACTCCTAAGCACAGTGTCAGACAAGAGTGTCACTCTACACTGCTGATGGTGAAGTCACTCAATGTTGCTGATCGTGCCCTGCTCCCAGTGAACCTTGGCATATGTTTTTTATTTGTTCTCACTGTTTCACATACATAAACATGTCTATGTTTATCTCTGTCTCTGTCTCTCTCTGACTGCCTCTCTCTCTCTCTCTTTCTCTTAGAGAGAGTTGCTCTTGAACCAACAAGTATTATGCATGTTGTAGAATCGTTGTCTAAACAATTGGAAATGCGTATTACTTGCCACAATCATGCTTATGCCTCATATCAACGAGCACAATATAGCACTTTGTCTGGCATACTTGAGTTATCCTCGGTAATTTACACTATGTGTGATAACTGTACTTATGTGTACCTGTGCCTAAATAAACTTACTTAGTCCTTGATTCTCGTTCGTAACTGGCTCTCTCTGAGACAGAGAGAGAGATAGACAGAGCTAGCCAGCCGGCCAGCTGAACATGTATTACACATGTTGCAGAATTGTTTCTCTCTCTACTTATGGCGTAGGTGATGGGGCATTTTGGCAGGATGACACTACCAGTTTCATTAGCATGATAACAAATTCCCACTCGCGACAGCATACTCCACCTCTATTCAGAAGTCTAAATTTCCTCACCATAAAGAACATCCACACTTATTCATGTGCCTACTACATACATAGAACAATACATGCAAACATTAACCCTCCACTCAAACTTCTCCTCACCAACCTTAACAGGACACACGACCATAACACAAGACACAGATCTCTTTTTGATGTACCCCATGTCCATATCACACTGTGTAAAACTCTATGCACATAAAGGGCCCCAAAATCTGGAATTCATTACCAGAACATACTAAAGTAACCAGACCTGAAAATCAATTTAAGGCTTCTAAAAAACCACTTACTCGCCCAGGACTAAATGATCAACACTCAATATTTAACATTACCAATAATTCTCCCAATTACTTACATCTTAAAACTTCAAGACAACATATAGTAAATTGATCATCTTGTTTGTTATACATTGTAATGTGACAAATTTGTACAACTATAATGCTTCAATATCGAAATGTTCAAATTTCATTGTTTCAAATTTTCAATTGTACTTCATATTGTAAATTGTTTAGGGTAATTTTTACCACTGAACCTTTCATTGCTTGTTAATTTTAAGTTAATTTTAAGCCTGCCTGTAATGCTTTGCATACAAGGGTCTTTTGGCATGTACACCCAACTACTATAATTTCTTTGTACAACTATGTATCATGTCCAAATAAACTACACCTACCATCCGACTTACGACCTGCTCGACTTACGACCACTCGACTTACGACCACTCGACTTAGGACCGTGTTTTTTATGCCAAATTTCTGGGAAATAAGCAACTATTTGTGTTGCACACAGTGTTTATCCTAAACCTTACAGTATAAAATACAGTACTAACAGCATAAAAAGTAAAATAAAACATGAAATACCAAATAAAACAATAAAATAAAGTCATTACAGTACAAAAATGTTTTGTTGATATTCAGTAGTAAAATTCGACTTATGACCATTTCGACTTACGACCGGTTTCTCGGAACCGAACTCGGTCGTAAGTCGGATGGTAGGTGTATATGAATATGAATGAATTGAAAGGATGTGGCACAAATGTTGCACATGGGTTATTATCTAAGTATTTAATATTTCTTCAACAACTTGTGGCCACATCCATCTCACAGCCACTAAACTTAGCGTCAACATCACTTTCTTCATAAAAGGAGAGTGTTAATACGAAGTGGCATTAATTAATCCCTGTTGTTTGCCATGCTGTTTGCTCTAGCTGGTGCTCAATTGAACTGTTGCTCCCTCAAGGTACAAAGTGGTCCCAGATTGTTTTTAATACTGCACACACTGAGTGTTAGGACCCATTCTATACTGTCTAGGCCTATCAGGCCTCTAGTACCAAATATTACGGCAGGAAAGTAGTGCGTTGATCAACGTCATGAGCGCTAGCAATGAGACATACATCAGTGGTTTCACAGTTAAAGGGTTAATTAAGGCAACTAGAGTGGTAAGTGTTATTGTCAGTGGCTGATTTACCAATAAGTAAATTTAAGGAGCCACTTAGGGCCCCAGTTATGGAGGGACTCCATATTTTTACAATTATTTGTTTCTTAACTCTACATTAGTTGTGCCCCTATCTGCAACACTTGACAGTTTGTGGTTGCATGGGACTACAAATACGTAGTTGCCTATTGAAAATGAAAATGTTTATTTCCATCCAAAGCTTACAATATGTGGTTTACATATTATAAAATATTAATTACAAAGAATGCCTCTAGCATGCCTAGGCATTTCAGGCAGAGTAATCCTAATTTTTACTGTTTATTGACACAGGTTATGGAGCAGTACATTTTAACATTCCTTATTGCATACTAGGTAATCGAAGTGATTAATCAGATTTATAATAATGAGATAGTACAAAACTTATAACAATATTACAGTTAGTAAATTTAGTAATGGGAATGGTTAAGACATGGCATGATACACTGTTTCTATTAAAGCTATATTGGGAGAGCATCTTAGGAAAACTTAGGGCTAACTTAAGATTTATTAGGCAATAGCCGTATTAGAAATTTTGTGATTACAGTCATTTGGGCTAGTGTAAATGTAAATTAGAGGAAATAACAGATATCGAGAGTAAATCTATTTTGTTTTGGATATGTGCATGATACAAAAAAGAGAATAGGTGGTTTTCATATAGTTAGCAGATGATGGGGTGTATTAGGGAGATAGAATGTTTTTTAACTGTAGTTTTGAAAATGGTGGTTGAGTCTGCAGTTCTAGAGTTTTCAGGCAGGGAGTTCCAGATTATAGGCCCTTTTATGTACATTGAATTTTTGTAGAGATTTAGCCGGACACGGGGAATGTCATAGAGATTTTTGTGTCTGGTATTGTGTCTATGGGTCCTATCGCAACTATCAAGGAAGTGTTTTAGTTCAGGGTTAATATTAGAATTTATGGTTCTGCAAATGAAGGTTGAACAGTAGTAGGTGTGAATGTTTTGTACAGTAAGTTTAGGCCTTTGAAGAGTAAGGGAAAAGGGGTGTTGCCTAGCATTGGATTGCATGATAATTCTTACTGCAGCTTTTTGTTGGGTTATTATTGCTTTAGGTGGGTTGCTGCTCTTGATCCCCAGGCACTAATAGCATAGGTGAGGTAGGGATAATTGAGTGAACAGTATAGTGTGAGTAGGGCTGATTGTGGTATGTAGTAACATATCTTGGAGAAGATGCCAAACATTTTGGATATCTTTTTTGTTATCAAGTCACAAACAGATCTGTTTGTGACTTGATAAAGCCCACTGCGTGGGTAAAATGTTGTCAATAAAGGATCACATTATATTGCGTATGTGTTCATATTTCCATTGTGTTGGTATTTTATACCATTTATTTCCATGTGTTGTATATGGGTGTTGAATTTCAGGTTGCTGTTAAGGTGCAGGCCTGGGAATTTGCCCTCATTATGTTTAGCAATAAGAGTGTTGTCAGTCATAATGTTCACCTGGGCAGCACCTGCTCTGTTCCCAAACATAATATAGAAGGTTTTGTCAGTTTTAAGTGTAAGTTTATTAGCAGTCATCCAGGTCGATATTTTTACTAGCTCTTCGTTAACAATGGTGTTGAGTGAGGCAAGATTAGGGTGGGTAATGACATAAGTTGTGTCATCAGCAAAGAGAATAGGTTTCAGGTGTTGTAATACATTAGGAAGATCATTGATGTATAAGAGGGACAGTAGGAGACCAAGGACACTTCTCTGTGTCACTCCAGTATCCAGGGGTCTTGTTGGTGAGGTTGTGTCCTTAATAGAGATGTATTGATGCCTGTTAGTAAGGTAGGATTTGAAATACATAAGTGCGTGGCCTCTTATACCATAATGATCAAGTTTGTGGGGTAGGATGTCATAGTTTACCATATCAAAAGCTTTCCTTAGGTTGATAAAGAGTCCTAATGGATATTCATTTTTTTCCAGTGCTGTGTAAAGCAGGTCTAGTATTTTTACAATTGCATCACTTGTGCTTTTGATTTTCCTGAAGCCAGATTGGCAGGGGTTGAGGATGCTTTGTGCTGTTATAAAGGAATATAATCTCTTGTGCATGAGTTTCTTGAAGATTCTGGATAGCAACAGTAAGTTTGATATTGGCCTATAGTTTTTTACATCTGTGGGGTCACCACCTTTGTGTATTGGTGTAACCCTAGTTGTCTTGAGTAGTGTCAAGAAAGTGCTAGTTTCTAGTGATTTGTTAAAGAGTAATGAAATAGCAGGCAAAAGGACATGAGCTGCTCACTTGTACAATAATGGTGGGACTTGAGTAAGATTTCCTGATTTATTTTAAAGTGACTTAATAATTGTGGTGATTTTAGTGGGCTTGGTTGGTGCAAGATAGGAGGTTGGGAAATTCCCATCTAAGTCATCACTTGCTCAGGCACTGTTACCTGGGAATTTACTAGCAAGATTTAATCCTGTGGTTGAGAAAAAGTCATTTATCTTGTTAACTGTAGCAGTAGGCTGTAGTTGTGTTTCATTCGGTTTAGTTATGACAATATCCTTATTTTTTTCAGTTTGTAGGTGCCCAGAATCTGAGAGAGTCTTCCAGGTCTTTTTTATATCTTCTTTTGTTTCAATGAATCTATTGGAATAGTACAATTGCTTGGCCCTTCTTATTAGTTTGATGAGGACTGTTGCATAGTGTATAATAATATCTTTGTGTATTAACCCTTTCACTGTTTTCATTGTATATATATGTCTTACGAGCCAGTGTTTCGGACGTATATATACTCAATAATTCTAGTGGCTTCAAATCAAGCAGGAGAAAGCTGGTAGGCCCACATGGGAGAGAATGGGTCTCTGTGGTCAGTGTGCTCCATATAATAAAATCCTGCAGGACGCAGTGTATAATGAGAAAAAAAAAATACCATTTTTTTTTATTAAAACGCCGATTTTGAGGTGTATTTTCATATAGTATTTATCGTTGTATTCTCATTTTCATGGTCTCAAGTGATAAAATTGAAAACATATTACAGAGACAGAGGTGATCTTGATTAGTTTCACAGTGAAAACGACCTTGAAATTAAGCTCAAAGCAGCAGAAATGTTCAATTTTTACCAATGTTGAAGAGTAAGCAAATCACACCACGCTTTCAATACATGTCAATTGGGGAGTCTAATATTCTTTCACTAGTACACTGATATTATTTATACCATTTTTACAATAATGCAGTAGTCTGCATAACAGTAAATCTTCTATTTTTTGTATGAATAAAAAATCAAAAGAGAAAGCAATAGTAATATAAGAGGGGCCTAGAGACGTGACTGATGAACAGAGGATATGTTATTTTAGTGCCAAGAATGTCTACATTGTTTATTCTGGACTCTATTTTGAAATTGGCATCTTTTTTAATTTGCATGAAATTGGCCAAATTGCCAATTTCTGACCACTTTATTGGGTAGTTCAGATTGGTAAATGGGGGTTTCTTGTACTCAGTTGATAGAAAAAATGGAGTTCTAAAGAAATAGCTATGAGTTTGGTCAACTGGAACAACAGAATTGGCCAAAAATAGAGCTCAAAGTCGGTGAAATTGCCGATGCGTATATGTCGCTGAGACCGCTAACTTTATGGGAGCGTAATTCCATGAGTTTTCAACCAAATTTCATACTTTTGGTATCATTGCCATCAGGAAAAGATTCTCTATCATTTCACAAGGAAAAATATTTGTTTTTTTCCAAAATTTTGCTACATAGAATGACAGTTTCGGAAAGGGGCTTGCGACAGTCAAAGTGTTAAGCCCTGTCTATATACAATTATACTTTTATACAGCTTACAGTATTTGATCATAAGTTGTGTTGGTTGTCTTTCTGACAACTTCACTTCTAATGATTTCTGGGAGTTATAAACTGAAAAGGGTATGAGAAAAATTAGGGTTGTATTCTTCCGACCTTTGAGAGAGCTAAAACAAATTAATTTAATATCTTAAAAGTTTTTCTT
This sequence comes from Cherax quadricarinatus, assembly GCF_026875155.1. Lineage (NCBI taxonomy): Eukaryota > Metazoa > Arthropoda > Malacostraca > Decapoda > Parastacidae > Cherax > Cherax quadricarinatus. The sequence goes on from NC_069427.1 coordinate 41,838,138, forward strand.
TCCTAACACTGTTGGTGATGATGCTCTGTGGAACACCTCAACTCTAGTGAAGTTCAGGAAGTTAAAAGAAAACACATTAGCTAAAAAAAGGTTTCATTAATAATGTACATTAGTATTTGTTACTTACCTTCATTTGACCTAATCATTGATTCTCTAACACTAAACACTTATGATGTCTCCGTGATACATGCACCACCTTTCAGTTTCTAAGTAATAGGTTAAGTTTCTCACTAAATTTTCTTCCTTGCTTCACCAACATCACCCACACTTTGTATGGAAGTATATTAAAGATCCAGAGATAAGATGGGGCGATGAAAAGAAGGAAAAACTGAGCCATGTGCACTGAGCTAAAATCGGACTGCATGTGTCCAGATACACTGACTCGCATGGAAGGCTGGTTTGTTTATATCTTATCACTCTCCCTAGGGTCCTTCCCCACAGTGCTAAAACACTGGAATTGCTTAATGTGTACTGAGGAAGATAAAACTTCCTACATGAGCTTATGTTTGGTTTAAAATAATGACTTCGAGGTATTTTCTAGGATGGTTTTTATGGTTTTATTGGCTGTTTCTTGGTATCAGTTGATAGAATGTGAGACCTACTACTGAAATAAAGATGATTTTGGTTTGTTTTAATGTTGAAAATAGCTTGAAATCAGGCTGAAATTTTCAGAATTACTCACTTTTTGACAGTTTTTCCTGAGGATTGGAAAGGGCCCCCTACCCCTCTTGGTCTGCTTTATGTTTTTTTCTAGATCTGCTTTAATTACTGGGATGCCCTTAACCCTAACCAATTGTACCATTAGTGAAACTTTTCAGATCACTTTTACTCTCTCACTTAGTTCAATGATGACAGCTCCAGTCAGGGCAGGAGGAATATCAGAGATGGAACAGATACAGAGATAATTTGCAGCCTACGTCAATCACTAAACATTTAAATTACTGGGAGCACCTCAAATTCCTAAATATGTACTCGCTTGAGAGAAGGAGAAGAACTTATGGGAAAAATAGGGTTATGTTCCTGAGAGCCCAATAAGCTAAACAAGTTTTTTTTAGGCCTCCATGTCTTACAAAAATAAAAGTGAATATATAGTTTTAGTTCATTGTTGTGATGTATTATGTTGTTTTTACTGCTTAAGACTACAAATGTAACAGAAATAATAGTATTTCTTACCTTAAATTGTGGGTGGTGGTGTTCGTGGATGATAGTGAAGAGAGTGGAAACTTGTGCTATGGCCCTACTGGTCTGAGGTGGATGGTAGAGGTTCTGGTACTGAAGCCAATGGAGTGTCTAACTTTAAGTCACTCAGTAAGTCAGTCAAGTCACTCAGTAAGTCAGTCAAGTCATTCAGTAAGTTAGTCAAGTCATTCAGTAAGTCAGTCAAGTCATTCAGTAAGTCATTCAATAAGTCAGTCAAGTCATTCAGTAAGTCATTGAAGTCACTCAGTAAGTCAGTCATGTCATTCAGTAAGTCAGTCAAGTCATTCAGTAAGTCAGTCAAGTCACTCAGTAAGTCAGTCAAGCCACTCAGTAAGTCAGTCAAATCCCTCAGTAAGTCAGTAAAGTCACTCAGTAAGTCAGACAAGTCACTCAGTCAGTCAAGTCACTCAGTAAGTTAGTCACACAAACTCATGTTTACCTTTTTTCTGTGTACAAAGTAACACTTCATTACAGCTACAGGTTATCTCTTGTCTAATATCTTTGTTGCTTTGTTAATTTTAAGATTTACGTGCTTATACCCCTTAGTGCCATTTTTAGCAACACTGGTATGGCTACTGGGTGTCATAATTGCTTGGCAGATACAAGATATAGTAATTAAAATATCATAACACAATTCACAAACACAGCTGCCTTGTAGCAGAAAAAGACTGGACTTGACACATATGAATTACGAACGCTGGGATGGGGGGGTGCTGTCGGGGAGTGGTAGGGGATGGCAGGAGGGCTCCCTGGCTGCTCCACAACAAGGCGGCGCATGAGCATAAGGGAATTTTTTTTTCCTTCCCACAATCTGAACCATGTTAAATTAATTATTCAACGTGTTAAATAAAATTGTGCCACAATTCTTCTATCGTGCAACACCCAAATCGTGTCAAATAAACTCGTGCTAAATGACTGTTTACTGTATGTTGGAAATAATTGAGAGCCTAGTCCCAAATCTACACACTACATAACAATGTGCTGCAGTGAGCAGTGAGAGATATGGGGAAATTCAAAATAAACCACTGAAGGGTGGGGGCACTGTGGGCATAATAAGAAAACACTATATCAACATCCATGAACTTAGACTATAGTAGACCATTGGCTAACACACAGTCTGGTAACACTTTCTACATTAACATGTTTGCAAAATCAGTAAGTCAGTCAATCAAGTCAGTTAGCAAGTCAGTAAGTCATTCAGTTAAGTCAGTATGCCTAGGCATACCTAGGCATACTAGTAGCTTTCTTTGTAATTAATATTTTATAACATGTTACAATATGTAAACCACTCATTGTAATTAATACTTTATATGTAAACTCCACATTGTAATCTTTACAGAGAAACAAAGAATCTAAATCTAAAGTCAGTAAGTCAAGTTAGTGATTCAGTCAAATCAGTAAGTCATTCAACACTAGTATGCAACACTAGTATGCCTACTGATATAAGATATGATAATTAGAAGATCAAAACACAATTCACAAACACAGCTAGCTTGTAAGAAAGAAGTGGAACTGAACACTTAAGCTGGGATAGCGGTGTCTCAATTGTCGGGGGATGGTGGGAGGTCTCCCCCACTGACCCACAACAAGGTGGCCGCTTGAAATAGGGAATGGCCACCACCACTTGTCACATAATGACAGTGGTACCTCGGGATATGAACTTATTTTGATTCAGATGGCTGTTCGAGTGCTGATATCAAACGAATTTGTTCCCATAAGGAATAATGTAAATTAGATTAATGCATTTCTGACCCCCAAAAATACACTTACAAAAGCACTTACATTAATACACTTACATACTTGTTCGCATTTTGAGTTGTTCGTATCCCAAGGTACCACTGTATTTTATTCATTCTTGAGTATATATCAGGTTTCTATTTTATTTATATTGTTTATTATGTTATATTAGATGACTTGTGATGGATAAATAAGCCATAGAGTTGATATTAGCGTTATATTCCTGCCTCCTGAGAGCAGGAATTCTGCTGGAATGGATTATCATATTTCAGTTAATTTAAACGAGGAAAATTGATGCAGCATACAAGAAGATCGGGATACGAGCAAGGTCACGGAACAGATTAAACTCATAAGCCGAGGTTACACTGTATATGGAAACAACACTTCCACTGACACCACCTTAGTAAATCCTCTCCTATCAGAAACATGTAACTGTTAACCCCATACCAGTACATATAGTTCAAAGAATGTTTTGAGTTATTTCAGCAGTCAAATAATTATCCCAGTCAAACTCGCATGTTATGTTGTTTTTCTCTTTTAAACTTTGATGGTATGGTTCTCACTGCATGTTCTAGTGTGGTGGTAGCTTACATAAAGGCCTTATAAAGTCTAGGGTAATATTAACATTCATGATTGGTCGTCTTCACTCCCTGAAATATTTTCACCGGCCCTCTCCACAGGTTATTTAAACCACAATTACAAAAATAGGGATATATTCTAGACAGTATTCAGAATGTATAAATTAGGAATTCTCTTATTTGTAACATAAGCATGCACACTCTTAGCTGTTCTGCTAGGATTGCCACATGGTCCCTTCTGAAACAATTAGCTCTCCTTTTCTCTTGATGACCATAACTCAGTGTTTTGACACACTGTAGTCACCCTGGGTATAATGATTACATCATTCATGTACAAATCCTACCTCTGGGGCACTCATATCCTGCCCAAAAACAAGAAGGAGCAAGAGATCCTCCCCAGCTTGAAGTCAAAACAAAAGAGAGGCAGAGAGAGGGGCCCAGCTAGGCTCCTCCCATTCCCCACCAAAAACAAACAAGATTGTCGACCATATTTTTTTGTTTTTTTCCATAACTACACCTTATTTATTTTTACCAAAAGAAATACAAACATTATAAACTACAGTGGAACCTTGACTTACGAGTTTTAATCCATTCCAGGAGCTAGCTCGTAACTCAATTTACTCACATATCAAATTAATTTTCCTCATATAAATTAATTGAAAAGCCTTTAATTCGTTCCTGCACTCTGGAGAGACGAGAAAAAATACTTGAATATGATGCTATTCTCAACTGTATGGCTTATTTATCTATCACAACTCATCTAACATGACGTAATAAACAATAAAATTAACATAGAAACATGATATATACTCTAGAATGAATAAAATAGGCCATAACATGGTGGCAGAGGCAGCAGCGGAAGCGTCCGCCATTTCCTGTGTACATATATACTGAGAATATCTTCCCATGCTCTTATTGTAAGAGAAAATGGAGTATTTTTGAGGCTAACTGCAGTAGATCACTAGTATTGTAAGGAAAACACTGAAAATGTTGTATATAAACACACAATAAATCGTAATACACTACAGAATGTAAAGAAATAATAAACTGTTTATATAAAGTGTATATGTACTTACACACTGAACATAACTGATACAATTTGTTATGTTTAATCACTGAACATAACTGATATGGTATCTCCTGCGAACTGCTTCTATCTCAACCACGTCAGCAGCAGCTTCTCCATCTTTTCATGGACAGAGGTCCGCAGCTTAGATGTTATTGTAATGCCCTTGGCTGGCGCTATAGCCTTTATCAATTCCTGCTGCTTTAGAATTGTACATATAGTAGATGTACTACACTGGTATTGTCTGGCTAAATCCACAACTCGTGCACCTTGCTTATGTTTATGATTTCATGCATTAATTCCATGGAAATCATTGTCTTTTTCTTCTCAGCAATGCCCTTTGCACTTATTTTCTTAGGACCCATTGTTAGAAAAGTGAAATTTGGCCAAATGACTGTCAAAATTGTAAGCAAAGCAGGAGAGAACTGCTTTGACAGTGATGTAAACATGTGTACTGCCAACTAGCGGCAGCATTCTAAATTATTATTACATATGTATTATGTACATTATTATTATTAATTTAGTGAACTGAAGCTCTATCATTATTGTAATAATAATAATAATAATAATAATAATTTTTTTTTTCAACAAACCGGCCGTATCCCACCAAGGCAGGGTGGCCCAAAAAGAGAAACGAAAGTTTCTCTTTTTAAATTTAGTAATTTGTACAGAAGAAGGGGTTACTAGGCCCTTGCTCCCGGCATTTTAGTCGCCTCTTACAACACGCATGGTTTACGGAGGAAGAATTCTGTTCCACTTCCCCATGGAGATAAGAGGAAATAAACAAGAACACAAACTAGAAAGAAAATAGAAGAAAACCCAGAGGGGTGTTTATATATACGCTTGTACATGTATGTGTAGTGTGACCTAAGTGTAAGCAGAAGTAGCAAGTCGCACCTGAAATCTTGCATGTTTATGAGACAGAAAAAAGGACACCAGCAATCCTACCATCATGTAAAACAATTACAGGTTTCTGTTTTACACTCACTTGGCAGGACGGTAGTACCTCCCTGGGCGGTTGCTGTCTACCAGCCTACTACCTACATAATTATTATTATTACTGATAATAATTTAGGGAACTGAACCTCTATCATTATTATAATTATTTTTTATTTTATTTTATTATCACACTGGCCAATTCCCACCAAGGCAGGGTGGCCCGAAAAAGAAAAACTTTCACCATCATTCACTCCATCACTGTCTTGCCAGAAGGGTGCTTTACACTACACTTTTTAAACTGCAACATTAACACCCCTCCTTCAGAGTGCAGGCACTGTACTTCCCATCTCCAGGACTCAAGTCCGACCTGCCGGTTTCCCTGCACCCCTTCATAAATGTTACTTTGCTCACACTCCAACAGCACATCAAGTATTAAAAACCATTTGTCTCCATTCACTCCTATCAAACACGCTCACGCATGCCTGCTGGAAGTCCAAGCCCCTCGCACACAAAACCTCCTTTACCCCCTCCCTCCAACCTTTCCTAGGCTGACCCCTACCCCGCCTTCCATCCACTACAGACTGATACACTCTTGAAGTCATTCTGTTTCGCTCCATTCTCTCTACATGTCCGAACCACCTTAACAACCCTTCCTCAGCCCTCTGGACAACAGTTCTGGTAAGCCCGCACCTCCTTCTAACTTCCAAACTACGAATTCTCTGCATTATATTCACACCACACATTGCCATCAGACATGACATCTCCACTGCCTCCAGCCTTCTCCTCGCTGCAACATTCATCACCCATGCTTCACACCCATATAAGAGCATTGGTAAAACTATACTCTCATACATTCCCCACTTTGCCTCCAAGGACAAAGTTCTTTGTCTCCACAGACTCCTAAGTGCACCACTCACCCTTTTCCCCTCATCAATTCTATGATTCACCTCATCTTTCATAGACCCATCCGCTGACATGTCCACTCCCAAATATCTGAATACATTCACCTCCTCCATACTCTCTCCCTCCAATCTGATATCCAATCTTTCCTCACCTAATCTTTTTGTTATCCTCATAACCTTACTCTTTCCTGTATTCACTTTCAATTTTCTTTTGCATACCCTACCAAATTCATCCACCAATCTCTGCAACTTCTCTTCAGAATCTCCCAAGAGCACAGTGTCATCAGTAAAGAAAAACTGTGACAACTCCCACTTTGTGTGTGATTCTTTATCTTTTAACTCCACGCCTCTTGCCAAGACACTCGCATTTACTTCTCTTACAACCCCATCTATAAATATATTAAACAACCACGGTGACATCACAAATCCTTGTCTAAGGCCTACTTTTACTGGGAAATAATCTCCCTCTTTCCTACATACTCTAACTTGAGCCTCACTATCCTCGTAAAAACTCTTCACTGCTTTCAGTAACCTACCTCCTATACCATACACCTGCAACATCTGCCACATTGCCCCCCTATGCACCCTGTCATACGCCTTTTCCAAATCCATAAATGCCACAAAGACCTCTTTAGCCTTATCTAAATACTGTTCACTTATATGTTTCACTGTAAACACCTGGTCCACACACCCCCTACCTTTCCTAAAGCCTCCTTGTTCATCTGCTATCCTATTCTCCGTCTTACTCTTAATTTTTTCGATAATAACTCTACCATACACTTTACCAGGTATACTCAACAGACTTATCCCCCTATAATTTTTGCACTCTCTTTTGTCCTCTTTGCCTTTATACAAAGGAACTATGCATGCTCTCTGCCAATCCCTAGGTACCTTACCCTCATCCATACATTTATTAAATAATTGCACCAACCACTCCAAAACTATATCCCCACCTGTTTTTAACATTTCTGTCTTTATACCCAGGGAAGTACTACCGTCCTGCCAGATGACTGTGAAACAGAAACCTGTAACTGTTTTGCATGATGGTAGGATTGCTGGTGTCTTTTTCTGTCTCATAAACACGCTAGATAACAGGGATATCTTGCTACTCCAACTTACACTTTGGTCACACTTCACAGACATGCACATGCATATATATATACATACATCTAGGTTTTTCTCCTTTTTCTACATAGCTCTTGTTCCTCTTTATTTCTTCTATTGTCCATGGGGAAGTGGAAAAGAATCTTTCCTCCGTAAGCCATGCATGTCGTATGAGGCGACTAAAATGCCGGGGAGCAAGGGGCTAAACCCCTTCTCCTGTAGACATTTACAAAAAAAGAGAAGAAGAAAACTTTAAAAAACGGGGATGCTTGAAGTGCGTGATGTAGTGCAATACAAGAAACAGATGTTTGGTGATGTTATGAATAAAAAGAATGGTTTCCCTGGCCCTAAGCGAACAAACTGAACGGGGTAGGGGTTAGGTGGGGGGAAATAAATGGGATTAAACTGAGTATCTGAGAGAGTTAGAGAAAAGGAAAGGGGGTAGCAGTAATTTTTGAATATCATTAGGAAGGAAAAAGAGAATAGAATTGAAAATGAAAATTTTAGTGGTTTAAAAGTAAAGGTTGGTTGCGAGAAGTGGTCATAATAAGGGGAAAATGCACCTGGAAAGAGGGGAAAATGCAGGAGAGAGAGAGTTTTTGGGAATGTTAATGAATGTATAGGGCCTTTTGAACCAATGAGAGAGAAATTGTGGTAAGGACCTAAATGCTAAAGGGAAAACTTTAGAGAGGTGTGGTAGAATTTTGGGGGCCCAGGGTAAATGAAATGGGACCCCTTTTGATTGAACTTTGATAGAAAGGGGTTTAGTTATAGGTAATACATATTTTAAGAAAAAGAGGAAAAATAAGTATACAAGAATGAGAGGGCAAATGACAGATTTGTTTGGATTATGTAGGAGATAAAAACTTTTTAGTAACTTCAGATGACTGTTATGAGGGCCACAGATTTTAATCGATCACTTTCTAGTTGTACTACACTGAGAGAAAAAGGGTTTAAAATGAAAAAAGGGAGAATAAAGCATCAGGAAAGAGAGGAAGGTTTTTATAAACTAAAAGAGGAGGCATTTTAGGGAAAGATATAAACACTATTGGGGGATAGAGGGGCTAATAAGCATAGGCAAGGGGGTCGAAGAGGTTGGGGGGGGGTTTAAAAAAATGTATGTTAGAGGTTCAGCAGAAGTTTGGGGTTTACAGGAAAGTGGTGTGAGGGGGAAAGGACGTTTTGGTGAATGATGTGTAAAGAGAGTAGAAAGGGGGAGAAAAATTTAGCATATGAAAAATTTTTTACAAAGTAAAGTGATGCAAGGGGGGAAGAGTAATGGAGAAAAAGAAGGGTTAAGGGAGTGGTGAAGAAAAGAAAAAAGAACAAATAAGAGTGGGTGAGATGTTTCAAAAAAATTTTGTTAAAAAAAAAAAATTTTTGGATGAGATTAAAAATTTAAAGGGAGCCTAGAGAACAAATGAATTTGCAGTTAAAAATGGGGAAAAGAGAGTTTTTAAAAGGAAGAAAGGGGTATTGGGAAGATGGAGGGAATTTTTGAGGAATTGTTAAAGTTGAGAAAAAGGGAACTGTGATTTCGGTAAGGGCAAGGGGGAAAACATCTTTGGGAGTGAGAAGACCAGTTTGAGTGGGGGAAGTTCGGGGGAAATAGGTAAAAAAAAGGGGAAAGGGCAGCCGGGATTGATGGATAAAGATAGAAATGTTAAAAGCGTGGGAAAATTATTTTTGGGTGGTTGGGGCTTTTTTTTTAATAAATTTTGGGAAGGGTAAAGGTACCTAGGGTTGGGAGAGAGCATGCATAGTTCCTTTGTAAAAGGCAAAGGGGACAAAAAAGGGGTGCAAAAATTTTAAGGGGATAAGCTGTTGATAACCCGGTAAATGTATTAATTTTTATTGAAAAATTTAAAAGTAAGACGAAATAGGATAGCAAAGAACAAGGAGGGGTTTAGGAAAAGGAAGGGGTGTGTGGACCAGGGGTTTACAGTGAAACATAAAGGGAAAAGTATTTAGATAAGGAAAGAGGCTTTGGGCATTTTTATTTTGGAAAAGGGAATGACAGGGTGGGTAGGGGGCTGTGGCAGATTTGCAGGTGATTGGTTAGGGGGTAGGTTACTAAAGATGAAGAGTTTTTACAAATGAGGGTCAAATTAGAGTACATAGGAAAGAGGGAAAATTATTTCCCAATAAAAATAGCCCTTAGACAGGGGTTTTGGTCACCGGTTTTTAATATATTTATAGATGGGGGGTAAAAAAATAAACGAGGGTCTTGACAAGAGCGTGATTAAAAGAAAGGAATCACACATAAAGTGGGGGTTTCAAGTTTCTCTTTGCTGAAAACCTGTTCTTGGGAATTTTGAAGAAAGTTGCAGGGGTTGGGGGATGAAAATTTTGGGAGGGGGCAAAAGAAAAAATTAAAAGTGAAAAAGGAAAGAGTAAGGTTTTAAATAACAAAAAATTTGGTGATGAAGATTTGGGTGTCAGATTGGGAGGGAAAAGTATGGGGGAGGGGGAATGTATTAAAATTTGGGAGTGACGTGCAGCGGATGGGTCTTGAAGGATGAGGGGAAACATAAAATTGATGAGGGGAAAAGGTGAGGGGCACTTAAGTCTGTGGGGAAAAAGAACTTTGTCCCGGGGGGCAAAAGGGGGAAAGTAAGAGTATAGTTTTTTTCAAAACCCCTTATATGGGGGGGAAGCATGGGGAGAAAATTTGCAGCGAGGAGAAGGGGTGGGGCAGTGGGATGTCATTCTGAGGGGAATTGTGGGGTAATATAATGCAGGAATTCGTAGTTTGGAAGTTAGGAGGGGGCGGATTACCAAAACTGTTGCCAAAGGGTGAGGGAAAGGGGTTTTTAGGGTTCGACATGTAAAGAAGAGCGAAACAGAATGACTTCAAGAGTGTATCAGTCTTTTGGAAGGAAGGCGGGTAGGGGGCGGCCTAGGAAAGGTTTTAGGGGGGGTAAAGAGTTTTGTGTGCGAGGGGCTTGGGCTTCCAGCGGCTGGGGTGAGGGTTTGATAGGATGAATGGGGAAATGGTTTTTAATCTTTACGGCTTTGGGGGTGAGCAAAGTAACATTTTTGAAGGGTTTCAGGGAAACCAGCAGGGGCCCGGGCTTGTCCTGGAGAGGGGAAATACAGTCCTGCACTCTGAAGGAGGGGTGTTAATGTTGCAGTTTAAAAACTGTAGTGTAAAACACCCTTTTGGCAAGACAGGAGGATTGAATGATGGTGAAATTTTTTTTTTTTCGGGCCACCCTGCCTTGGGGGGATCGCCAGTGTGTAATAAAAAATAATAAAATCTTTATTTCCCATCAAACCCCCCCTGCCTTACCCCCCTTTTTTTTTAAAACCCACTGCCTCATGTCTTCCCCCAAAACTCACAACTCTCTTCCTCACCCACAAGAGTTATTCCCCTTGCCCTATAACGAAATCACAGCTTCCCTATCTTCATCAACATTTAACAATTCCCAAAAAATTTTCCCCCATCTTTCCCCTACCCCTAAATCTCCATTTTAAAAACTCTTCCTTCCTATTTTAACTGACAAATCCATTTGTTTTTCTAGGCTTCCTTTTAACCCTTTTTCATCTCCCCTCCAAAACTTTTCTTTTTTTTCAACAAAGTTTGTTGAAACACCACCCACTCTCTCATTTTTCTCTCTTTTTACATTGCTTTTAAACCCCTCTCTTTAAACCCCTCTCTTTTTCCCATATACTCTTCCCTCCTTTCATCACTTCACTTTTTAAAAACTTCTCAATTCTAACTTTTTTTTTCCCCTTTCTACTCTCTTTACACATCATTCCATAATCGCTTTCCCCCCCCCCCCGCACCCACTTTCCCCGTAACCACAAAATTCTGTAAAAACCCAACATTACATTTTTAAAAAATACCCCCCTACCTCTTCAACCCCCATTGCCATCTCTCACTAGCCCATCTATCCCCAAATTGTTTTAAAACTTTTTCCCTAAATGCCTCCTCTTTTTGTTTTTAAACCTTTACCTCTCTCTTCCCTGATGCTTCTATTCTCCTTGTATCCCATCTACCTTTTACTCTCAGTGTAGCTACAACTAGAAAGTGATCTGATATATCTGTGGCCTTTCTATAAACATGTACATCCTGAAGTCTACTCAACAGTCTTTTATCTTCCAATACATATTCCAACAAACTACTGTCATTTTGCCCTACATCATAGCTTGTATACTTATTTATCCTCTTTTTCTTAAAATATGTATTACCTATGACTAAACCCCTTTCTATACAAAGTTCAATCAAAGGGCTCCCATTATCATTTACACCTGGCACCCCAAACTTACCTACCACACCATCTCTAAAAGTTTCTCCTACTTTAGCATTCAGGTTCCCTACCACAATTACTCTCTCACTTAGTTCAAAGGCTCCTATACATTCACTTAACATCTCCCAAAATCTCTCTCTCTCCTCTACATTCCTCTTTTCTCCAGGTGCATACACGCTTATTATGACCCACTTTTCGCATCCAACCTTTACTTTAATCCACATAATTCTTGAATTTACACATTCTTATTCTCTTTTCTCCTTCCATAACTGATCCTTCAACATTACTGCTACCCCTTCCTTTGCTCTAACTCTCTCAGATACTCCAGATTTAATCCCATTTATTTCCCCTCACTGAAGCTCCCCTACCCCTTCAGCTTTGTTTCGCTTAGGGCCAGGACATCCAACTTCTTTTCATTCATAACATCAGCAATCATCTGTTTCTTGTCATCCACACTACATCCACGCACATTCAAGCATCCCAGTTCTATAAAGTTTTTCTTCTTCTCTTTTTTAGTAAATGTCTACAGGAGAAGGGGTTACTAGCCCATTGCTCCCGGTATTTTAGTCGCCTCATACAACACGCATGGCTTATGGAGGAAAGATTCTTTTCCACTTCCCTATGGACAATAGAAGAAATAAAGAAGAACAAGAGCTATTTAGAAAAAGGAGAAAAACCTAGATGTATGTATATATATATGCATGTGCGTGTCTGTGAATTGTGACCAAAGTGTAAGTAGGAGTAGCAAGATATCCCTGTTATCTAGCATGTTTATGAGACAAAAAGAAACCAGCAATCCTACCATCATGCAAAACAGTTACAGGTTTCTGTGTCACAGTCATCTGGGATTATTTATTTGTTATTATTATTATTATTATTATTATTATTATTATTATTAATTTAGGGAACTAGAGCACATATCCAATTCCCTAGATCAAGAGACCTTCACCAGAGTCAAGGAACCTTGATGCTGGTGAGGGGCTCTTGATCTAAGGAATTGGATATGTGCTCAAGTTCTCTAAATTAATAATAATAATAATAATAATAATAATAATAATAATAATAATAATAATAAAATAATAAAAGTAATTACAATAACAATAGAGCTTCAGTTCCCTAAAATATCAATACAGTAGGGCCCTACTTATGTGGCAGGTTAGGTTCCAGGCTACCGCCATAAAGCGGAAATCGCCGTGAAGTGGAACACCCTTTTTTTCCACTTATAAATGCATACAAATACCAGATAACAAGTTTACACTAACATATATTAACCCGGCAGGCCGGACTTGAGTTCTGGAGATGGGAAGTACAGTGCCTGCACTCTGAAGGAGGGGTGTTAATGTTGCAGTTTAAAAACTGTAGTGTAAAGCACCCTTCTGGCAAGACAGTGATGGAGTGAATGATGGTGAAAGTTTTTCTTTTTCGGGCCACCCTGCCTTGGTGGGAATCGGCCGGTGTGATAATAAAAAAAAATAAAATATATTAACCCTTTGACTGTTTCAGGCCCCTCTCTGAAACTGTCATTCTATGTCGCCAAATATTCAAAAAAAAAAAAATTATTTTTTCTTATGAAAATGTTAAGATTATTTTTCTGAGTGTTTTAGTCCAAAAAAAATTTTTTTGCCATCGGTACTTACCGAGATATAGAGCCTTGAAGTTTGCAGAAAATGAGCCGCGTATGGCAACAGCGGTGACTGCCGCTCACCCGGTAAACTTTAGTTTACTTGTAATTGAAGGTTTTTTGTTTTTTTCACTATTTTATTTTTTCACATAACTTATGTAGCCTATGAGACCAAAGTAAGGTGCAATGTACATATATACACTCGTATACAACACAATAAGCACACAAACATAATTATCAATATATTGTTTACAAAACTTGTTTACAAAAACAAACAAACAATCATCCTCCTCCTCCTCCTTCTCCTCCTCCTCCTCCTCCTCCTTCTCCTTCTCCTTCTCCTCCTCCTCCTCCTCCTCCTCCTCCTCCTCCTCCTCCTCCTCCTCCTCCTCCTCCTTCTCCTTCTCCTCCTTTCTCCTCCTCCTCCCCTTCTCCTCCTTCTCCTTCTCCTCCTCCTCATTCTCCTCCTTCTCCTTCTCCTCCTCCTCCTTCTCCTCCTTCTCCTTCTCCTTTTCCTTCTCCTTCTCCTTCTCCTCCTCCTCCTCCTCCTCCTCCTCCTCCTCCTCCTCCTCCTCCTTCTCCTCCTCTCCTCTCCCTCCTCCTCCTCCTCCTCCTCCTCCTCTCCTCCTCCTCCTCCTCTCCTCTCTCCTCCTCCTCCCTTCTCCTTCTCCTCTCCTTCTCCTCCTCCTTCTCCTCCTCCTCCTTCTCCTCCTCTCCTCCTCCTTCTCCTCCTCCCTTGTCTTGTGTGCAAGTGTGTGGCTTATAATTGTTTTTGAGTCAGAAGTCGGCAGCTGTCAAAGTGACATTTGTCTCATTAGTCACTCCCCCTACCGCCTGTCAAAACAATGGGGTCGGATGCTGCTTCCCCTCCTCCATTCTATCTAATTATCTTTCTCCCTCATTCTATATCTTTCAATCTGTCTCTCTTTCTATCTGTCTGCCTATCTCTGTCTCACAGGTACACATAAATACAAGTATACATAGTGTAAATTACCTAGATAACCCAAGAAATCCAGACAAAGTGCTATACTACTGCCTGAAGATGTGAGTAAACGTGATGACACAGTCTTGTGGCTCTCTCTGAGACAGAGAGCTAGATGGACAGACAGGGAGCTTGACAGACAGACAAATAGACAGACAGAAATGTTTGTGTACCAGCAAAAACAAAGGGAGGGCGATGGTCATGTAATATTACCCTCCTTTACGCTCATCAAAGTCAGCTCTTATCAGATGTTATCTCCCCTTATCTTGTCACTGTCATGGGGTGGACTTTTTTTTTTTCTTGCTTCAAGGGAACAATATTTTACATCTTCTTCTTCCTCCTCCTCCTCCTCCTCTTCTCCTCCTCCTCCTCCTCCTCCTCCTCCTCCTCCTCCTCCTCCTCCTCCTCCTCCTCCTCCTCCTCCTCTTCCTTCCCTCCTCCTCCTCCTCCTCCTCCTCCTCTTCCTCTCCTCCTCCCCCTCCTCCTCCTCCATTGCTTTTGGTCTCAAACTCCTCCAAATCATGAAATTGATCTTCACTGACACTTCCATCTGTGGTTAGAGCATCACTTGGGAAGAGAAGAGTCCCAGATTTGCTGGGGAATCACATATTTCTTACCACTAGACATGCTGAAAAAGGACAACTGAAATGGCATTCCCACAATGCACCACTGGCTCCCCGATTTTTTTTATATGGTGCACACTGACCATGGAGACCCATTCTCTCACATGTGGGCCTACCAGCTTTCTCCTGCTTGATTTGAAGCTGCTAGAATTTATGCGTATAAATACGTCAGAAACATTGGCTCGTAAGACGTATTTATACGTCAGAAACAGTCAAAGGGTTAAGTGAGCAATAGAACTAGGCATCAAAAACAATAAAAAAGTACAATACACACATAGTGCACTCATTACTTACCTTAAAATATTTATAGTCTTAATCTAGGGTGAGACAAGTAGTATTTATTGTAAGAAATCAAGTGTGGTATGTATGGTAGTCAGCTGGGCTACCATGCCAGGCCACCCCACCTACACATAATATTCTATTACATTTAAGCATCCCAGAGCGATAAAATGCATATACAGTTTACTCATTACTTACCTTAAAATAATTGTAGTCTTAATCTAGGGTGAGATGAGTAGTATTTATTGTAAAAAATGAAGTGTGGTATGTATGGTAGTCAGCCAGGCTACCATACCAGGCCAACCCACCCACACATATATTCTGTGATATTTAGCCATCCCAGAGTGGTAAAATGTATATACAGTTCACTCATTACTTACCTTAAAATATTTGTAGTCTTTAATGTAGGGTCAGGAGTAAGTAAATGAGATAAAATGAATAAATGAGAGAGAGAAAGAATGAGTGCATGAGAGAGGACAGGCGCAGAGTTATGTAAACAAACCAGGCGAAGGTAAGTTTTGTAAAAAAAACAAAGTGTACACGTCTGGTTTGTGTACAAGTTACATTGTGTACAGGTTGTCTCTACATTGACACGGTAGAATAAATAAAGAAGAACACTCCCATTCTCATGTAACATCATTTTGAGAAGAAATGAAGCTCTGAGTGAAGGCAATGAAAATAAGTCACTCTGTCTGACTTTTTTGGGTTATCCTAGGTTCTCTACACATATGCTGTTATGTATGATAATCTATGTAACTGTATTTGTGTATACCTGAATAAACTTACTTACATACATACGAAAGGAATAATTTTCTACAGTTACCCCCAGTAACACATTTTCTCTTAGATTAGAGAAAATTTTATTCTTGGCATCACTTGTACAAGTTATCTGGTTACCACATCTCATATTTATGTTTATTTATTCTATTGTGGGGTGTATTTATCATCTTTATATATTATGTATCATGTTTATTATATAATTTTGAAAAAAATATCATGGATGAATTAATGAAAATGTGTATATTAACATAATATATGACATTTAATGAGACTCGGTGATTATTATTATTATTATTATTATTATTATTATTATTATTATTATGTCTAATATGGCATCACTTGTGCAAGTCGTCTGCTACCACATCAATTCAAAGTTTATTCTCTATAAAGATTGCAATGTTGAATTTACAGAATTTGGTTGTTGTGTGGTTTATATGTAGTTAAATAATGATTACAGAGTGTACCACTAGAACGCCTAGCATGGCTAGGCATTTCGGGCAGACTTAGTTTAATTCTTTATTTTAAAATATTACAAATTATGAGGTAAGTTGGTATTATGGCTAAGTGACTAAATACTAGTTTGTGAGTTTAGCAATATGAATGCTTTTGTTTTGGCACAGTACATAGTTTCAGTATTGGAGTATCATAGGATTCATTATTTTAAGATTGAGATTAATATTTCTGTTTATGGTCAAATGGGTGAGTGAGTGTAAGTGTGAACTACCAGGTGGTATTCGTGTAGTTAGTTGATGGGTTTATCAGGGAGATAAGATGTTTTCTAATGGTAGTTTTGAAGGTGATGAATGTGTCTGCAGTTCTAGAGTTCTCAGGTAGGGTGTTCCAGATTTTAGGGCCTTTGACATACATTGAATTTTTGTAAAGGTTTAGTCGGACATTGGAATGTCGTAGAGATGTTGTGTCTGGTGTTATGCCTGTGGGTTCTGTCACAACTATCAAGAAAGCATTTTAGGTCAAGGTTGATATTGGAGTTTAAGGTCCTGTAGATGTAGATTGCACAGTAGTAAGTGTGGATGTACTGAACAGGGAGTAAGTTTAGATCTATGAAGAGTGGGGGGGTGTGTTGCCAGGGATGGGATTTAGTGATTATTCTTACTGCAGCTTTTTGTTGGGTTATTATTGGCTTTAGGTGTGTTGCTGCAGTTGATCCCCAAGCACAAATAGCATTGGTGAGGTATGGATAAATAAGTGAGTGGTATAGTGTGAGAAGGGCATTTTGCGGCACGTAGTATCATATCTTGGGGAGGATCCCAACTGTTTTGGATACTTTTTTGGTTATGTGTTGGGTATGGGTGCTAAAATTCAGGTTGTTGTCAAGGTATAGGCCTAGGAATTTGCCCTCATTATGTCTGGTAATTAGAGTGTTAATTTGTGCATCTCCTGCTCTGCTACCAAACATAATATAGTAGGTTTTGTCAGTGTTAAGCGTAAGTTTATTGGCTGTCATCCAAGTCGATATTTTGATCAGCTCCTCGTTAACAATGGTGTTGAGGGTGGCAAGATTAGGGTGAGAGATGACATAAGTCGTGTCGTCAGCAAAGAGAATGGGTTTCAGGTGTTGGGATACGTTTGGAAGATCATTGATGTATATGAGGAAGAGCAGGGGACCATATTTATGTTTATTTATTCTACTGTGGGGTGTATTTATCATATTTATATGTTATGCATCATGTTTATTATATAATTTTGAAAGAATATCATAGATGGATCAATGAAAATGTGTATATTAATGTAATATACGACATTTAAATGAGACTCGGTGATTATTATTATCACTACTAATATGACGTCTGGAGACATAAAACACTCTTACTGATTTTAATGTGTACCTGTATGCCAGTACAGTATGTAAGTTTATTTAAGTACAGGTATACTTAAGTATAATTATCAGAGTATATATAAAATATGAAATAACTTTTAAAAACACTTAAAATTTTGGAGTTTCCAGACATAATGGAGAGACTTAGTGCTTATGGACCTCATAGAGAATGTAAACAAACCGGGTGGGGCGCAATGACCATATTAGAAAGTCAGGTGGGGGGAGCCGTATAGCAAGTTTTGGTCATAATTTGAAATGACTGTATTAGCGGAACGCCGTAAAGTGAAACGTCGTAAAGCGGGGCCCTACTGTAAGAATTATAATAATAATAATACATTATTATAACAATGAGAGCTTCAGAATGAAGTCAACTCGGTGCACTGTTTACCTAGCTGTGGGAGCAGTTCTCTCCTGCTTTGCTTACATTTTTGAGTCATTTGGCCAAATTTTGCTTTTATAACCATGGGTCCTAAGAAAGTAAGTGTAAAGGACAGTGCTGAGAAGAAAAAGATGATGATTTCCATTTTTATTATTATTATTAATTTAGAGAACTAGAGCACATATCCAATTCCCTATATCAAGAGCCCCTCACTGGCATCAAGGAACCTTGATGCTGGTGAGGGGCTTCAGTTCTCTAAATTATTATCAATAATAATAGTTATAATAATAATAATTGTTATTACAATAACGATAGAGCTTCAGTTCCCTAAATTAATAATAATACATTATTATAACAATGAGAGCTTCAGAATGAAGCCAACTCAGTGCACTGTTTACCTAGCTGTGGGAGCAGTTCTCTCCTGATTTGCTTACATTTTCACAGTCATTTGGTCAAATTTCACTTTTCTAACCATGGGTCCTAAGAAAGTAAGTGTCAAGGACAGTGCTGATAAGAAAAAGAGGATGATTTCCATGGAATTAACCCTTTCAGGGTCGGCAGGCCCTCTCCAAAACTTGTTCTCAGGGTGGGAAATTTTTCGAAAAAAAAAATCATTATTTTTTCTTATGAAATGAAAGAGAGTATTTTCCCGATCATAATAACACCAAAAGTATGAAATTTGATGGAAAACTTAGGGAATTATGCTCTCGCAAAGTTAGCGGTCTCAACGATGCTTACGCATCAGCGATTTTGCCCACTTTGAGCCCTATTTTCAGCCAATTCCAGTGTACCAGTGAACAAAAATCATAAATATTTCGCTAGAACTCCATTTTTTTTCTATCGAATGAGTACAAGAAACCACCCATTTTCCGATTTCAACTATCCAATAAAGTTTTCCGAAATTGGCAATTTTGCCAGTTTCACACAAATTTCAAAACATGCCAATTTCCAAATAGGGTCCAGAATAAACAAGACAGACATTCCTGGCACTAAAATAACATTTCTTCTGTTCATTAGTAATGTCCCCAGGCCTCTGTTACATTTATTTTGCTTTCCACTTTGAATTTTTATTCTCACAAAAAATAGAAGATTTACTGTTATGCAGACTACTGCATTAGTGTAGAAATGGTGTAGAAATGGTATAAATAATATCAGCACACTTGTGAAAGAATATTAGACTCACCACTTGACATGTATTGGATGCATGGCTTGATTTATTTACTTTTGAACTTTGGCAAAAATCGAACATTTCTGCTACTTTGAGCTCAATTTCAAGGTACTTTTCATTGTGAGACCAATGAAAATCATCTCAATTTCCATAATATGTCTTCCATTCTATAAAATGAGACCAGGAAAACTAGAATACAACCATAAATAGCATATGAAAATATACTGCAAAATCGCTGTTTTAAAACTAAAACAGGGTCAGAGTTTTTTTTTCTCATTATGCACTGTGTGCTGCAGGATTTTTTTTTATACTGCGCGCACTGACCACATAGACCCATGCTTTCATATGTAGGCCTACCAGCTTTCGCTAGATTTGAAGGCGCTAGAATTTATGTGTACTAGTTCAGAACCAACCCTGGCGTGCAAGCCATACAAGTACGGCACCAACCCTGAAAGGGTTAAAGCATGAAATCATAGATAAACAAGAGAGGTGTCTAGGTTTTGGTTGAGGGGGAAGTGGGGGGGGGAGCTGGCTCATAACTCAAGCGTTGGCTCATAACTCAGAGCAAAAAATTGACCGAGCGACGGCTCGTATCTCAAAAAACTCGTATGTTGAGACATTTGTAAGTCAAGGTTCCACTGTACTTATTTTAACTGTGTGTGTGTGCCTATAGTACAACCTATTCATATTGAAAAAAAAACAAGGCTTGACTCAACTGACTCTCAGCCATAAGAGTGATCTGCCCTTATTTTTTTTTTTTTATTTATTTTATGCCTTTTCAAAAAGTACATTGACATTTTATATTTACAAAAGTGGGTTGCAATGCAAAGAGAGCCTCTATTATGCCTAGGCATTATGGGCCAACTTAACATTATTGGCTTACAGTCTACTTAACACTAAGGAGTATATCATAGTTGTACAGTAGGATAGTAATTATTTCATAGTTGTACAGTAGAATATTAACCCTTTCAGGGTCCAAGGCCAAAATCTGAAGTGGTGCTCCAGTGTCCAAGAAATTTTGAAAAAAAAAAAATTATTTTTTCTTACAGAATTAAAGATAATATTTTTGTGAAGGTAATAAAACAAAAAAAAATTTCTGATCAGTACTTACTGAGATACAGCGGCGGGAAGTTGACCCTAAATGACCGGGTGGCGGCAACATCAGTGACTTCCACAAAATCGCATTTTTTTATTTTACGTTTTTTATACTTTTTTCTTTTCTTTTCTAATTTTTTCCTTTTTCTGGTAACATTTGTGGCCTGTGAGACGAATATAATGTATATTGTATAAGTGTACACTCATTGTATTCAACACAATAACTGCACTAATTTGTTTATCATTATATTACTTAATAAACTTGTTTACAAGTTTATTTTAAATAAAATGATGAAAATATTAGTGCGGTTATTGTGTTGAATACAACGGTACCATATAGTACCATATGGTACAATGGTGCCATAGGGTGCAATGGTATCATATGGTACAGTGGCATCATATGATACAGTGGAACCTCAAAAATCGAACTTAATTCGTTCCAGGAGCTAGTTCTAAATTCGAAAAGTCTGAAATTTGAAGCAATATTTCCCATAAGAAATATGGGAAATACAATTAATCCGTTCCAGAAACCCAAAAATATTCACACAAAAAATACATTTTATAGAGATTAATTACAGTTTTACATACAACAAATACTATAGTTTTTAATTATGTATAGTAATACATATAAAATAACATTTTTACTTACTTTTATTGAAGATTGGTGATGGCATCTGGAAGATAGGGAGGAGGAGAGAGGGAGTTGGGGTTAGTGTTTGGAAGGAGAATCCCCTTCCATGAGGACTTCAGGTAAAGCCCTCTCTGGGGTTACTTCCCTTCTCTGTCTTTTAATGTCACTAGGACCAGCTTGAGAGTCACTGGACCCCTGTCTCACAAAATAACTGTCCACAGTCCTCTGTTTCTGGCACCTCTTTAGCATTTCCCTAAAATGGGACATGGTTCTGTCACTGAACTTGTTGCAAAGATGGCTTGTTTCAGCTTGCTCAGGGTGGTACTTCTGCACAAACATTTGGACATCATTCCACTTGGCACAAATCTCCTTAATCTTTGAAGAAGGCACCTCATCCACTCCCTCTTCCTCCTCCTCTGAAGCAAGTTCCTCAGCTGTGGTCTGATACTGCTCCAGATGAAGCTCTTGCAGCTCTTCATTGGTTAGCTCTTCCCTGTGGTCCTCCACCAACTCTTCCACATCCTCACCACTCACCTCCAACCCCAGGGTGTTCCCCAATGCCACAATAGAGTCCACAACAGGCAGAGGGTCAGCTGAGTCAGGGTCAGCCTCAAATCCTTCAAAATCCCTCTTTTGGACACAATCTGGCAACAATTGTCTCCAAGCAGAGTTCAAAGTCCTGGAAGTCACTCCCTCCCAAGCCTTACCTATAAGCTTATGGAGTTGTAGATGTTGAAGTGATTCCTCCAGAACTCTCTTAGGGCCAACTTAGTGTCTGTGGTCACTTCAAAGCACTTTTCAAACACTGCTTTTGTGTAGTTTTTTGAAGTTAGAAATGACCTGCTGGTCCATGGGCTGGAGGAGAGGAGTGGTGTTAGGAAGCAAGAACTTCACTTTTATAAAACTGAAGTCCTTAGACAAGAGGTCGAATAAGTTTGGAGGATGAGCAGGAGCATTGTCCATTAACAGGAGGCACTTGAGTGGCAATTTCTTTTCCTGGAGGTATTTTTTCACACTGGGGCCAAACACATCATAGACCCACTCTTCGAAAATTTGTCTTGTGACCCATGCCTTATGATTAGCTTTCCACAAGACACATAACTTGTTCTTAAAGACATTGTTTTTCTTAAACACTCTGGGATTTTCTGAATGATACACAGGTAAAGGCTTCACTTTAAAATCACCACTAGCATCAACACAGAATAAAAGAGTAAGCCTGTCTTTCATAGGCTTGTGTCCTGGCAGTGCCTTTTCCTCCTGTGTGATGAAGGTCCTTTTTGGCATTTTCTTCCAAAACAACCCTGTTTCGTCACAATTAAACACTTGTTCAGGTTTGAATTCTTCACTGTCTATGTACCCCTTAACCCTTTGACTGTCGCGGTGGTATATATACGTCATGGGAGATACCGTGTTTGACGTATCTATACGCATAAATTCTAGCGGCTTCAAATCAAGCAGGAGAAAGCTGGTAGGCCCACATGTGAGAGAATGGGTCTCTATGGTCAGTGTGCACCATATAAAAAAAATCGGGGAGCCAGTGGTGCATTGTGGGAATGCCATTTCAGTCATCCTTTTTCAGCATGTCTAGCGGTAAGAAATATGTGACTCTCCAGCAAATCTGGGACTCTTCTCTTCCCAAGTGGTGCTCTAACACAGATGGAAGTGTCAGTGAAGATCAATTTCATGATTTTGAGAAGTTTGAGACCAAAATCAATGGAGGAGGAGGAGGAAGAGGAGGAGGAGGAGGAAGAAGAGGAGGAGGAGGAAGAAGAGGAGGAGGAGGAAGAAGAGGAGGAGGAGGAAGAAGAGGAGGAGGAGGAAGAAGAGGAGGAGGAGGAAGAAGAGGAGGAGGAAGAAGAGGAGGAGGAAGGAAGGAAGAGAGGAGGAAGAGAAAGGAAGGAGGAGGAAGGAGGGAGGAGGAGGAAGGAGGAGGAGGAAGGAGGAGGAGGAGGAAGGAGGAGGAGGGAAGGAGGAGAGGGGGGAGGAGGAGGGAAAGAAGAAGAAGAAAGAAGAAGGGGAAGAAGAAGAATAAGAGGAAGAGGAGGAAGAATAATAATAATAAAATACCTAATAATAATAAATATAATAATATGTTCCCTTGAAGCATGGAAAACAGTTCACCCCATGACAGTGACCCAAATAAGGGGAGATAACATCTGATAAGAGCTGACCCTTTTGATGAGCGTAAACGAGGGTGGAGGGAGGGGGCAGCTGTCTATTTGTCTAGCTCTCTGTCTCAGAGCCAGGAGGAGGAAAAAGAAGAAGAAGAAGGAGGAGGAGGAGAAGGAGGGAAGAAGAAGAAGGAAGAAAAAAAGGAAAAAGAAAGGAAGGA
>NC_069427.1:41862143-41893482 GCF_026875155.1 Cherax quadricarinatus
AAACTTTTTTAAATATTACTTAACTACGGGGGTTGGTAAGTAGTAAATTTATTCAGGTATACACAAATACAGTTACACAGAATTATCATACATAGCAGCATATGTGTAGAGAACCTAGGATAACCCAAAAAGTCAGACAGATGACTTATTTCCATTGGGGTCCTTTTACCTTATTATTATTATTATAATATAAAGGTTATAAATTTTTCTTATTATTCTACAATGAAGATAACATCTTATTATCATACTAAAAAGACTATCTACAATACGAGGGTCATTACTAGGGATAAGGTAAAATTTACACGTATTTTAGCTAAAAAATAGAAAATCATCCCCCTCCCTTTCTGTAGCTTCATTCATCATTCATTCTTCATTCAACTGTTCAGTGACGAAGAAACTACCTACAACACATTAGTACAAGTAAGCCAACTCCTCCACTGAAGTGAATACAAGCAATATCAGTGATATTTAAGTGTGGTATGTTGAAGACATGGTGTGTGAGTGAGGGGACAGTGGCAGGCCTTAGGAGTGACGTTACTATTGCCTTCAGAGTGAGCATCTAATATTATATATGTTTGTGCTATGTACTAGCATCTGGTGCTTTATAACAACGTGACTGGTACAATGCAACATAGTGATTTGTGTAACATCTTCCTTTAGTGGAAAAGTGGACAGCATAAACAGTGTTTATTAAGTGATAGTGAGAAGGCAACACTTCCAGCTGGCCGGCCCACTGCTGCCCTCACTACCCACCCCGCCATAAACACCCCCACCCACCATACCACCACCCCACCCACGATACAACCACCCCAACCCACGACACCACCACCCACCCTCTCTCTCTCTCCTGTGAACTTTATTTATTTATTTATTTATTTAAAAATTTGAGCACACATACAGAGGTACAACAAATACAGGTAAGAGCAGTATGCCAAAGCCACTTATACTATGCATAGCATTACGGGCTGGCTTAAAATTAACTTAAGATTAACTAAGCAATGATGAAATCAGTGAAAAACATTAATGTAAACTGATTACAATAAACAACTAAGTGAGTATTTACAAAGACAGGTTGTCATAATGGTTGTATGCATTGTTGTAGCACATTCAGTAGAATGGAGTATTCTGTTAGGTAGTGTATTTAAAAAAATATAAAGTTAGATTGGGTTTTAGGTTTAACATTTATGTGATATAATTGTGAGAAACATTTAAGATATACAATTTATAAGGTTCAGTTATTCAGTATTTATTTGGTTTTGGGTGAGTAAGTGATCTTATGAGAAGAGACTTGAATTTATAAACAGGTATGTTTCTTTTATAATTTACAGGTAATGAATTCCAGATTTTAGGGCCTTTTATGTGCATTGAGTTTTTACATAGTGTGAGATGGACACGAGGAACATCAAAGAGTAATCTGTGCCTTGTGTTATGGTCATGTGTTCTGTTGAGGTTGGCAAGGAGATGTTTGAGGGGAGGGTTAATATCAGAGTTAAGTGTTCTATGTATGTAATGGGTGCAGTAGTAAGTATGGATGTTTTGTATGGTAAGGAGGTTTAGTGTATTGAATATTGGTGGAGTGTGCTGCCAATAGTGAGAATTTGTTATCATTCTAACTGCAGCCTTTTGTTGGGTAATTAGCCTCCTCTGGGATGACTTCACACCGCAAAATAGCAAGAATATCTACGCTATCTGGCTATTGTCCCAGTAGTTACTGCAGTGTTTGTGGGTATACCACAAGGGACAAAATTCTTCTTAGATGTAAGGAGCCTACTTGTTCCAACTACTGCCACACAGATTGCATTCCAGAAGAAGAATTTTGTTGCAGCCAGGTTGAAAATCTCAGAAAATTTAAGGATATCCTTAATCCTGTGGTATATGTGGATACAAGCCTGGAGCTACAGGAGGAAGGTTCAGAAGTCCTACCTCGGACATCCTGTCCAAAAAAATCAAGATGCCCTCTTGGGCTGTGTTGTAAAGTTGCAGCTAAGATAATCCATCACGGGAAGCACTTCATGAGCTCCTCAATCATTAGATAACCTACAAGCTATTGTAGAAGGCCAGTGCAAGCCGCATCAAGTGACGTAAGCTGCTCAGCGATGGTTGACACTATTGACAAAGCTGGAAGTCCCACACTGAGCTTAACTCAGGGGTAAATAACTGGTGGAATTCTGTCATCGCTAAGGTCCCACAGACTGACAGAGTTCAAAACACTACCTTTGGAATTCTAACACAATTCCTCTGACCACCACAGGGGGAAAACAAATCCTCTTTCCCAGCAACGAGGGAAGCCTTGGGAAATCTGTTAATTCTCCTACACCTGACATCTCTGCTTCAGCCACTGCCATCTACTTGACAGTGCACATACCATCTCTGATCCTACACCTGTCAGAAACACCTGCCGACACTATTCCAGAATCTGGTAGTAGTGCTTCGTCAGCAAGTTCTGAGCCAGGAGTTTCTCCACCAGAGATCGGTACAGTTAATAATCAGGGAACCTTCATTGCACCTGATCACCTACTGCGCCAAAGTACGAACAGCGGGGACACATCTGTCAAACTGGTAGAGGCGGGGCAGAGGACGTGGAGGGGGACGGGGAGGAGGAAGACATCTACAGCCATCTCACCCTCCACTAACACAGTTCCAGCGGGAGAATCTGAGGACAAATCTGCAAAACACAGGAGGTGCAACAAATCCTAGTCCACCCTCCCAGGAACCTAGGCTGTGCTCCCGCTGTCACCGGAAGGGGCACACTGCCAACAACTGCCTGCGAGATACCAGGTGTAATTACTGCTACAAGAAAGGACATAAGGAGGACCAGTGTCAGAAGAAAAAGGAACTAGACAGACAGGGCCACCTGTTTAGAGACCTGTTCTCAGAACAAACCAGCAGGATCTCTGAATTGGTGAACACTCTCACACGTCACTCACTTAGCTACTCCTATCCCAGCCCAGCAGGTGGGATTGTGCCTTATACAACACCACAGACCACAGACCCCAATGGAAATAAGTAAAGGACCCCAATGGAAATAAGTCACTCTGTCTGACTTTTTTGGGTTATCCTAGGTTCTCTACACATATGCTGCTATGTATGATAATTCTATGTAACTGTATTTGTGTATACCTGAATAAACTTACTTACTTACTTACTTACTTACTATAATCCTTGCAGCTGCCTCAGTACCCTACCTCTCTCAAGGGCAGGCACCTTACATTCCCTACACACCCACCACCTCAAGCTGACCACTTCATCATGAGGAGCCAGTCTATCAGCATCCTGTCGGCCAACATTAGAGGTTTCATCACTAATGTTGGAGAGCTCACACATAGTTTTGTGAACACTCGACGTCCCGACATGATAGCTGTTGTTGAAACATTTTTGGATGACAGGACTCCAGAAAATTTTGCAAGAATTGCTGGCTACACCTCATGGATGAGAAGAGACAGGCAAGGGCAAGGAGGAGGTGTTCTGTGTGCTTCTCAAAAAGTGTTCACGCCCAGCACATTGATGTTGCCACCCCTACACATCTTGAAATGTGTTCTTCAAGCTCTGTATAAACACAAAGCCCTCTGTACTAGCATGTGCAATGTACAGACCTCGGGGAAACATGCAGCCCCATCAACTTCCTAAGGGAAAAATTTATTAGACTCCCTTCTGCTACAGCACAACTGTCAACATATTATAATTGTTGGTGACCTCAACCAGCACCTTATACAGAGGGACTTTGATGACCTTCTTGCAGTGTTTGACATGAGAAACTTTGTTTGATTTCCCTACTCATATCTCTGGCTCCTCCCTTGACCCAGTATGAGTGATCTGGCAGAAGGCATAGTCACTTGTCAACCCCTCGGCAAACGTTGGATCGTCTGACCATTTGGCTTTTTTTTTAAAACGACCTTAAGACCCAACAGAACGAGGTGAGGAGTCCACACACACAACCGGGGCTAGGGGGAAAGAGGTAATTGGCCAGCCCTTTGCTCTGAGCTCGCCACCACCGATTGGAATGCTCTTCTCCAAGGGGATGTTGACAACCAAGTGAAAGCCTTCACTGGACACATCCTTAATCTACAACAAGAACACATTCCACACCGGCAATAGTGACGAAGCCTACAGATCGGGCCTTGGTTTGGCTTTCATTGTAGATAGGCTGCACTGCTAAGTACAAACATGGCGAAGGTAATAAGAGACATCCTACCACCTATAACAGGAACTGCACAGGCAAGCCTGTAGGCATAGGGTGGATGTTCAAAATTGGGGCCCCATTGCTAAATGGGAGGTGGACACTAAAAGAAAGTTTGCATCGGGTTTAGGGTAGGCCCCAAAACCTGGTGGTCCTGGTCAAGGACAGACAAGGTTATCTGCCTGATGAACTTATTCCACCTCTAAATCGAAAGGATGGGACAACCTCTACTAGTAGTCAAGAGAAGGCGGACCTCTTTGCTGAACACTTTGCTCCCAAAAATGCAAGTCCTGATCCAGCAAGGTCCCTCCTTGGCTACGCAAGAACCGTGTCAAAACTGTCAGTGGTGAAAATAAGGCAGGGGGAGGTGCATTTCCTTCTTAAATCGCTGGACCAAAAAAAAGGCTGTGGGCCCAGACAAGTTGAGCCCAAGATTGTTGAGAAGAAGTGCAGACCTGCTAGCAGCACCTCTAACTCGCATCTTTCAGCACTGCCTAGTACAGTGTAAATGGCCCTCTCTAGGGAAGGGGCAAATGTAGTCCCTGTTCACAAAAAAAAGAGCAGAGCAGAAATCAGCAACTACAGACCAGTGTCACTTTTGTCAATCACTGGTAAATCCTTGAGACAATAATCTCAAGACAAATGACAGAGTTTTTTGACTACCACTCACTACTTTGTGATCGTCAATATGGCTTCAGGAAAGGTTACTCCCGCTGCTGATCTGTTGTTAAACCTCTCCACTAAGTGGCACCAGTCACTGGATGAAATCCAAAGTCAGCTGTGTGGTAGCACTGGACATTGCTGGCGCTTTCGACCGGGTGTGGCACCAGGGCTCTTAGCAAAAAATTCAAGCACTGGGAATTGCAGGCTCTACGCTATGTCTCCTCAGTGATTACCTTCATGGTAGATCTCTAAGTGTAAATTCTCAATGGAACGGAATCAGCAAGACATCCTATTGGGGCAAGTGTTCCCACAAGGAAGCGTGCTGGGGCCATTGTTATGGAATGTCTACTTCAACGACCTTCATCTCATCCCAGAATCACATGCATATGCAGACGACTGTACACGACATTCACTTATCCAAGAGAAGAAATGCCAGCTGCTCTAAGCTACATCAATCACCAGCGAGAGCTTATCGCTTGGGAAATAGATGGCAAGTAACATTTGCACCTGAGAAAACGCAAATGATGACGTCTCTAGGGACCATGATGGTAATGCTGGGGGAGTAGTAAGGATTAATGGGAGGGTGTTGGCACCTGGAAAAAGAAGTTGATAAACCTTGGGGTGAAATTTGACTCCAAACTAACCATGAAGAACCAGTTGTAAATCTTCAAACAAGGCAGCCAGGAAGCTTACAGCACTTTGCCGTATCTCGCATCTGCTTGACAGTAGGGGTTTTCAAGATCCTGTACGAGGCACAAGTACGCTCACACCTTGAGTATGCTCCACTTTCCTGGTTTGCCTGCCCCCCCCTCTCATCTGCGACTGCTTGAAAAGAGTAGAGAACAGAGCAAGACGTCTCATCTCCCCGCCTGGGCACATCCTGGATAGATCTGTCATTTCAGCAGAGCCTTCAACATAGGAGGGATGTGGGTGGCCTTACTGTTAGTACAAGGCCAATATTGTCAAAATACCACACTTGGATCCACTTCGAGGACAGCGTGAAAAAAAGCTTTTATGCCACAAGACGGGCAGAAAGCAGCAACTTCACTCTGGCTGTACCCTTCTTTCCCGAACATCACTCCATCCGGATTCAACATACCAGGATGACTCGAGTATGGAACACATTTGTACAGCATAATGATGTCAACGAGATAAAGTCAGTTGATCAAATGAAAATGCTGGCCCACAGATGGCTCCAACTTCATCCTGTTCCCTACTTGTATGTCTCATAACAATAAAAATGCTTTCAAATGAGCTGATGTAGGTAACAGCTCTTAGCTTGCCAATAAAGTTAGGAATCCTTAACCTGTAAATAGCTTGTCAATAAAGTTAGGGATCCTTAACCTTGTCAAACCCTGTGTTGTTAAACCTCTCCACTAAGTGGCACCAGTCACTGGATGAATCCAAAGTCAGCTGTGTGGTAGCACTGGACATTGCTGGCGCTTTCGACCCGGGGTGTGGCAAACCAGGGCCTCTTAGCAAAACTTCAAGCACTGGGAATTGCAGGCTCTAAAGCTATGTCTCCTCAGTGATTACCTTCATGGTAGATCTCTAAGTGTGTTCTCAATGGAACGGAATCAGCAAGACATCCTATTGGGGCAAGTGTTTCCACAAGGAAGCGTGCTGGGTCCATTGTTATGGAATGTCTACTTCAAAAGACCTTTATCTCATCCCAAAAATCACATGCAAAATGCAGACGACTGTACAAATGACATTCACTTATCCAAGAGAAGAAATGCCAGCTGCTCTAAGCTACTTTAATCACCAGCTGAGAGCTGTACAGCTTGGGGAAATAGATGGCAAGTAAACATTTGCCCTGAGAAAACGCAAAATGATGATCGTCTCTAGGCACCATGATGGTAATGCTGGGGCAGTAGTAAGGATGAATGGGAGGGTGTTGGCACCTGGAGAAGAAGTTGATATCCTTGGGGTGAAATTTGACTCCAAACTAACCATGAAGAACCATGTTGTAAATCTTTCAAACAAGGCAGCCAGGAACTTACAGCACTTTGCCGTATCTCGCATCTGCTTGACAGTAGGGGTTTCAAGATCCTGTACGAGCACAAGTACGCTCACAACCTTGAGTAAGCCCCCTTTCTTGGTTTGCCTGCCCCCCCCCCCTCATCTGCGACTGCTTGACAGAGTAGAGAACAGAGCAAGACGTCTCATCTCTCGCCTGGACACATCCTGGATAGATCCCGTCATTTCAGCAGAGCCTTCAACATAGGAGGATGTGGGGGGCCTTACTGTTATGTACAAGGCCAATATTGTCAAAATACCACACTTGGATCCACTTCGAGGACAGCGTGAAACAAGCTTTTTTTGCCACAAGACGGGCAGAAGCAGCAACTTCACTCTGGCTGTACCCTTCTCCAGAACATCACTCCATCCGAGATCATACATACCCAGGATGACTCGAGTATGGAACCCCATTTGTACAGCATAATGATGTCAACGAGATAAAGTCAGTTGATCAAATGAAAATGCTGGCCCCCAGATGGCTCCAACTTCATCCTGTTCCCTACTTGTATGTCTCATAACAATAAAATGCTTTCAAATGAGCTGATGTAGGTAACAGCTCTTAGCTTGCCATAAAGTAGGAATCCTTAACCTGTAAATACTTGCAAAAAGTTAGGGATCTTAACCTTGTCAACCCTGTGTTGTTAAACCTCTCCACTAAGTGGCACCATCACTGGAAAGAATCCAAAGTCAGCTGTGTGGTAGCACTGGACATTGCTGGGGCTTTCGACCGGGTGTGGCACCAGGGCCTCTTAGCAAAACTCAAGCACGGGAATTGCAGGCTCTACGCTATGTCTCCTCAGTGATTACCTTCATGGGAGATCTCTAAGTGTAGTCCTCAATGGAACGGAATCAGCAAGGCATCCTATTGGGGCAAGCGTTCCACAAGGAAGTGTGCTGGGTCCCTGTTATGGAATGTCTACTTCAAACGACCTTCTTCCATCTCATCCCAGAATCACATGCTATGCAGACGACTGTACACTGACATTCACTTATCCAAGAGAAGAAATGCCAGCTGCTCTAAGCTACATCAATCACCAGCTGAGAGCTATATCAGCTTGGGGGAAAAAGATGGCAAGTAACATTTGCACCTGGAAAAAAACGCAAATGATGATCGTCTCTAGGCACCATGATGGTAATCTGGTGCAGTAGTAAGATGAATGGGACGATGTTGGCACCTGGAGAAGAAGTTGATATCCTTGGGGTGAAATTTGACTCCAAAATAACCATGAAGAACCATGTTGTAAATCTTGCCAAAAAAGGCAGCCAGGAAGCTACAGCACTTCGCCGTATCTCGCATCTGCTTGACAGTAGGGGTTGCAAGATCCTGTAAAGGCACAAGTACGCTCACACCTTGAGTATGGCTCCACTTTCCCTTGGTTTGCCTGCCCCCCTCTCAACTGCGACTGCTTGACAGGTAGAGAACAGAGCAAGACGTCTCATCTCTCGCCTGGACCCATCCTGGATAGATCTGTCCCTTTCAGCAGAGCCATCAACAATAGGAGGGAGTGGGTGGCCTTACGTTATGTACAAGGCCAATATTGTCAAAATACCACACTTGGATCCACTTCGAGGACAGCGTGAAACAAGCTTTTAAAGCCACAAGACGGGGAGAAAGCAAACAATTTCACTCTGGCTGTACCCTTTTTCCAGAACACACACTCCATCTGAGATCATACATACCCAGGATGACTCGAGTATGGAACACATTCGTACAGCATAATGATGTCAACGAGATAACGTCAGTTGATCAAATGAAAATGCTGGGGCCCCCAGAGGCTCCAACTTCATCCTGTTTCCCTACTTGTATGTCTCATAACAATAAAAATGCTTTCAAATGAGCTGATGTAGGTAACAGCCTTAGCTTGCCAATAAAGTTAGGAATCCTTAACCTGTAAATAGCTGTCAATAAAGCTAGGGATCCTTAACCTTGTCAAACCCTGTGTAAAAAAAAAAAAAAAAAAAAAAAAAAAAAAAAAAAAAGAGAGAGAGAGTAGAGAGAGAGAGTAAAGAGAGAGAAGAGAGAGAGAGAGGAGGAGGGGAGAGAGAGGAAGAGAGAGGAGAGAGAGAGAGAGGGGAGAGAGAGGGGAGAGAGAGGAGAGAGGTAGGTAGGTAGATTAAAGTGGAAAAAAATTTAAAGTTAATAAAGACGAGGTAACTAATGTGCCGTTAAGGTTTCCCAAAAATGGTCTACATATATAGAGGCCCATTCAGCATGTATACCTGATGTCATCATTCTATTTTACAATCCCCTATCAGCTGAAATAAAATATAATTATTTGTTTGTTTCACATACGTGTAAATTACCCAGATAACCCCCAAAAAAGTCCTATTTCCACTGTGGTTTAGACAATGCGTCACTTTGAAAACAATTCCAACACTTAATACTTACCTAAAGGGAGAAGCCTAGAGCCATCATTTGTGAGGGTAAGAACTAGAGGAATTTTAAGAGCAGTAAAGTATAATAATAATATGATGATTGAGTAGTGGGGTCGTCCCGGGCCATGACAATGTAAACACTGACCTGAGAGACAGCTGTGACGAGAGTGATTCTTATCAATCACGTTTTTTTTCAAATTCAAGATGAAGATAATCTCTATTAAGATTATTTTTGCGTCGAAAATTTCCCATAAACTGTCATAACAGCTCACGCTGATGCCGGATAATAGTGTCCTATTTTATTTTGCAGAAAATTTGAGTTTGGGTGGACACGGTGCAGGACGAAAAACTCTGCTGACATTATATATTGTCAACATCTTATTTCATGTAATACAAAAACACATGTATAAAACCTTAAAAAATATCATCAAAAATATATATTGAATTGAAAAAAGCAGAAAAATCATAAGAAAATTATATAATTTAGCATAACACCTGTTGAATATTTTTTTTTGAAGGCTACGAGTGTATATTTTTTTATTTAAAATAGAAACACTACATTTAGGAACTACCCTATGTGATATAAAAATTTCTTATCATTCTCTATGACATTATGGTTTACTATCATACTCCATCACACAGGATAGTCTTTTATCATACTCCATCACACAGGATAGTCTTATTATACTCCATCACACAGGATAGTCTTCTATCATACCTCCATCACACAGGATAGTCTTTTATCATACTCCATCACACAGGATAGTCTTTTATTATACTCCATCACACAGGATAGTCTTTTATTATACTCCATCACACAGGATAGTCTTCTATCATAGTCCATCACACAGGATAAGTCTTCTATTATAGTCCATCACACAGGATAGTCTTCTATCATAGTCCATCACACAGAATAGTCTTCTATCATATTCCATCACACAGGATAGTCTTCTATCATACTCCATTAACACAGGATAGTCTTCTATCATAGTCCATCACACAGGATAGTCTTCTATCATAGTCCATCACACAGGATAGTCTTCTATCATACTCCATCATACATAAGTCTTCTATCATACTCCATCACACAGGATAGTCTTCTATCATACTCCGTGGCCAGTTAGTGCTGGGCTCTGTACAGTTCGCCCTGGCACGGGTCATCGCAGCAGACATGATCTCAGTAAACACCATCATCATGCACAGAAATGAACAGGAGCCACAGACGGGTATCAGCCATGGGTAAATAAGTTTTTTCAGTATACACAAATACAGTTACATAGATTATCATACATACCAGCATATGTGTAAAATAACATAGGATAACCCCCAAAAAAGTCAGAGTGACTTATTTCCATTGGGGTCCTTTGGGAATTGCATCTGTATAACAATTATGCAGGAGAGGGAATAAATCACTCTGGCTGACTTTTTTGGGTTTATCCTAGATAATCTACACATATGTAACTGTATTTATGTGTACCTGTACATGAATAAAAACTTACTTAACATACCGAGTGATGGAAGAGCCGAGGAGACCGGACACTAGAGTGTACATCATTGCATATGAATCTTCCTCACCTGCACAATGACAGCTCCTGCACAACCTTCCTTGACCTTAATCTGCTTTTGATATGCCAACCAACATGTAATCATTAGTAAACTTGCCAGAATGGGCTAAAAAGATGGCTTCTCTTCTGAATTAAAGGCTACCTGTGTAACAGTCTTGTGTGTTGTTGCAGAGGCATAGAAGTGTAACTAAATACTTTGAATTAGGAACTCCACAAGGTGGTGTGCTCAGTCCCATCTTATCCAGTATTCTAATAAATGGCCTTACTTAATGTTATGCCTAGCCAGCCTTATCATTATACGATTCGCTTTCCTAAATGATATAATGATTCACACCACCGGATTCTCCAAACTCCCAAAAACATCCTGAACCATGTACTAACTTCGTGTCAGGACTGGGGTTTGATAATCTCTACGTCCTCCTCGACAGAGGCGCAGTTCGCCATATCTGGGTTCGATTTCCGGTGAGGGTTGAAATATTGGGCGTGTTCCCTTACACTGGTTGTTTGTGTTCACCCATCAGTATGAAATGGGTACCTGGGTGCTAGTCGACTGGTGTGGTCGCATCCCGCGACAAAACTAACCTAATTTACCCGAAAATGCTCTGCAAATAAAGGGCTTTCTAAATAGTAGTATGTCATTTATGTAAGCTAAGCCTTTATATCTTGTACATGTACTTGTAGTATATAAAGATATTATATTATATTATATTATTGTAATCTACCCCATCTTTGAAGGAGTATAACTTAGCCAATTCATCAGTTCTCTCATGCATCTGAAACCAGTGTGAGATGGAATCCATAGCATGTTCATTCTGACTCTACTGTCTACAATCTTACCAATACCTGTGTCTGGCTTCTGACACAAGCATGCCACAATTTATATTTAATGAGCTGAAAGCATTTATGGATGATAGAGAAATCAGTTACGATTAGTGTCAACATTAGATACATGATTATATACACTTGGAAAATCCTAGAGGGATTAGTACCAAACTTGCACACGAAAATTACTCCATATGAAAGCAAAAGACTCGGCAGACGAGGCAAACATCCCCCCAATGAAAAGCAGGGGCGCCACGAGCACGATAAGAGACAACACAAATAAGCGTCAGGGGCCCAAGACTATTCAACTGCCTCCCAGCATACAGAAAGATGATTAACCAATATTACCTTTGTAACTTGTGAGTTCATTACCTTTGTACCTTGTTCAGCTATCAAAACTTTGGGGCCCAGTCCCTGGATCCATTATGTACCTCTGCAATCCGTAAATACTTTTGTAACTTGTCATGATTGTGACCAATATCTACCTGGAGTTCATTACCTTTTTAACTCGCTCAACTATGAAAACTTTGGGGCCTAGTCCCTGGACCCATTTTGTACCTCTGTAATCCATTGACTACCGCCCACAGGATGGGTATGGGGTGCATAATAAACATATTAAACTAAAAAAAAAAATCAATAGACCCCCCTGGCTGTCTTCAAGAAGGCGCTGGACAGGCACCTAAAGTCAGTACCTGACAGCCGGGTTGTGGTTCATACGTTGGGTTGCGTGCGGCTAACAGTAACAGGCCTGATTGATCATAATGCCTGTTGATCATGATGCCTGGTCACAGACCGGGCCGGGGGGTGTTGATCCCCGAAACCCTCTCTAGGTATCTTCAGTGAAATATCTGGAAATTCCCTTTGACCCAAGAATGTTATGAGAACTGAGAGTTAACAATGTAGTAAAACAAAAAAACAGCGAACTTAAGGCTAAAGATAAGATAAGATTTTCTTCGGATTTTTGACCCCGGAGGGTTAGCCACCCAGGATAATCCAAGAAAGTCAGTGCGTCCATCGAGGACTGTCTTATTTCCATTGTGGTCCTCAATCTTGTCCCCCAGGATGCGACCCACACCAGTCGACTAACACCCAGGTACCTACTTGCTGCTAGGTGAAGAGGATAACAGGTGTAAGGAACATGTCAAAATGTTACCACCCCGCCGGGAATCCAACCCGGGCCCTCCGTGTGTGAAGCGAGAGTTTTAGCCACCAGACCACCAAGCTGGTGTACAGATAGGCAGTGTGTATCTACTGAGGCTCTCAGGACTAGTCTTGCTCTTAAACAATGTCTTATAGATTATTATTGTTCTTCGTGGTACTCTGCTTTAACAAAAAAAAAATGAATGGCGGTCTACAAATCACCCAGAGCAAAATGGTGAGATTCATCCTATTCGGGCCCAAGAGAGCATGTAGGTCAGGCGAATTACAACAACTGAATGTTGAAGACAGAGTAAAGCAACTAAAGTTAATTCACATTTATAAAACTGCTGACAAGCAGTGCCCAGAATATTGCTGTCAAGTTTGTCAGGATTAGGAACCAAAACCAGTAATGGCCCGGGGGCCCGGGGCTAAAGCTCCCGCTTCACACACGGGGGGCCCGGTTTCGTTCCCGGGCGGGTGGAAACATTCGACACGTTCCTTTAAAACCTGTTGTCCTGTTCACCTAGCACAAATAGGTACCTGGGTGTTAGTCGACTGGTGTGGGGTCGGCATCCTGGGGACAAGATTAAGGACCCCAATGGAAAATAAGTTAAAACAGTCCTCGATGACGCACTGACTTTCTTGGGTTATCCGGGTGGCTAACCCCCGGGGTTAAAAATCCGAACGAAACCTTATCTTAAACACAGGTTTGTAGAAACTTACAGTAGGTGGTCAGACCTCAAACAAGCTTACCATCTGACTCCTCTCACTGTATATACTTGGTCCTTAGTTGTCTGTATTATGTCTGAAAGAACCCAAACTCGTGGCGAAGCGCTTCCCTAAATAAATATCATGAACTGTATATAAGTGTCTTTTGAATAAGACAAGATTTGTTGGGATTTTTAACCCGGGAGGGTCACCCAAACAAAGAGAACCCAACAAAATCGCGCGTCATCAGGGACTGTCTGTCTTGGTTACATTAAGGTCCTTCAGGCTTGTCCACCAAGATACGACGCACACCAGTTGACCCAGGTACCTACTTAACGCTAGGTAAAAACGGGTTTGTCCCGTAGCTTCAGTTTTGTGAGCTTAATGCGCTAGTTAGGTTCTCTTCACATATGCTGCTATGTATGATAATCCCGGTACGGGTTGGAAATATTAGGACGTTTTCCTTAAGGCACCTACGTCCAAGTTTCACCTATCAGTAAAATAGGTACCTGTAATGATTTTTCACGCAGTTTGAGTTACTTAGATTTTTTTAACATTTAAGGTTAAAAACATGATGATTTCTGCTGAAACTTACAGCTGGGCCCTTTAAATAAAAATATTACAAGATCCCTATGGAAGTAATCACTTTGTCTATTTTTTTTATGGGTTTCCTAGGTGATTTCACATATGTTTATTATGTATATAGTTGTAGTCACCCCAGATCTATATAACTGTAACTTATGTGTACGTGTACTTAGGGTTATCCTGGGTTATACTCGGTTAAAAAACAAAAAGTCACAATACCATGACTGGAACAATACACACTTTAACCCCTGGCATAGGAGAGAGGAGCTTAGACGACGTTTCGGTCCGACTTGGACCATTTACAAAATTTACAAGTGACTTTGTAAAGGGTCCAGGTAGGACAAAACGTCGTCGTCAGCTCCTCTTTCATGTGTGCAGTTATGTGTGTATTATCCCCCCGATTATCCCGGGTTACTAACACTCTTTGTTCAATAAAATAAGTAATTTTGACTTTTTGTGGTTTATCCTAAAATAACTTACACATACATTTTTCATGTAAAAAAATTTTGCAAACCCATGCAAGGACAGTGTAATTAAATCTAAATAAACTTTTTTTTTACTTCACTATTCTATGGTGAAAATTATTTAAAAAAAATGCAAGAGTTATCCTCCTTAATAAAATTTTTATCGTTTTTCTTTGGTTTTCAACCATATTTTTTAACATCTCAATTTTTTTTTTTAAATTAAAAATTCTTCCCAAATTCTAGATAAAAAAGTGAGAAATAAAAGGAATGATTAGTTTGCCTAGTTAAAATTTAATGAATTATTGACTCTATTAATTTCTTTGCTGTAGGTAATATTGTTTATATTTCATTATTAAGGTATTTTGACCTAATTTTTGTTTACTTAGGTATTATAAAAAAATATTGTGACTCAAGATAATATATGATAATGAAATTAAACCTTGATAAATGAATAATAATAATGGGCATAGTTAGCAGAATTTTACAAACATAGTGGGGAAATTGACGCTGGTTTTATCTTGTCAAAAACCTTTTTATTTCTGGTAGGATTTATTGCTTTTTATTAACTGGTGAGTAGCTAGAAGACTGGTGTATATCTCCATGAATGTGTGAGGGTGGTGAGAATGAGGTGAGGGAGAGGGAGAATAAGAGTGTAAAGAGGGAGAGAGAGGACAAACGCGCGCACAGGGAAGGGGAGAGAGAATAGTAATAAAGGTGAATATATACCATCTTGGGCCCTTATACGCCAGGTGAAGCCTTTTGGGTGCTTCCCGGAGGCTGGGGTGAGTTTTGGGGGAGGAGGTGGGTGGGGGGGGGTTTGTGTTGGAGGGTGTCAGTCCCCAACATTTGGGACGGGCCCCTCCCAGACGTCATTCCTTCCTTTTTCTCATCCTCCCAGGTTTCCCTTTCCCTTTTCCTTATTCACCCTCCCAGGCTTCCTTCCTTCCTTATCTCATCCTCCCAGGCTTCCTTCCTTCCTTATTAAACCCTCCCAGGCTTCCTTCCTTCCTTATCTCATCCTCCCAGGCTTCCTTCCTTCCTTATCTCATCCTCCCAGGCTTCTTTCCTTCCTTTAAACCCCAACCCTCCCAGGCCTTTTCCTTCCTTCCTTATCTCATCCTCCCAGACTTCCTTCCTTCCTTATCTAAACCCTCCCAGGCTTCCTTCCTTCCTTATCTCACCCTCCCAAGCTTCCTTCCTTATCTCACCCTCCCCAGGCTTCCTTCCTTCCTTATCTCATCCTCCAGGCTTCCTTCCTTCCTTCCTTATCTCACCCTCCCGGGCTTCCTTCCTTATCTCATCCTCCAGGCTTCATTCCTTCCTTACCCTCATCCTCCCAGACTTCCCTTCCTTCCTTATCTCATCCCCCCAGACTTCCTTCCTTCCTTATCTCATCCTCCCAGACTTCCTTCCTTCCTTATCTCATCCTCCCGGCTTCCTTCCTTCCTTATCTCATCCTCCCAGACTTACTTCCTTCCTTATCTCCACCCCCCAGGTTTCCTTCCTTATCTCATCCTCCCAGGCTTCCTTCCTTCCTTCCTTATCTCATCCTCCCAGGCTTCCTTCCTTCCTTACCCCTCATCCTCCCAGGCTTCCTTCCTTCCTTACCCTCCCCCTCCCAGACACCTTCCTTATCTCACCCTCCCAGGCTTCCTTCCTTATCTCACCCTCCCAGGCTTCCTTCCTTATCTCACCCTCCCAGGCTTCCTT
Source organism: Cherax quadricarinatus (assembly GCF_026875155.1). Taxonomy (NCBI): domain Eukaryota; kingdom Metazoa; phylum Arthropoda; class Malacostraca; order Decapoda; family Parastacidae; genus Cherax; species Cherax quadricarinatus. Next base: position 41,878,376 of record NC_069427.1, read on the forward strand.
CCTTATCTCACCCTCCCAGGCTTCCTTCCTTATCTCACCCTCCAGGCTTCCTTCCTTATCTCACCCTCCAAGGCTTCCCTTCCTTATCTCACCCTCCCAGGCTTCCTTCCCTTATCTAAACCCTCCCAGAGGGTCCTTCCTTATCTCACCCTCCCAGGCTTCCTTCCCTTTAAAATCTCACCCTCCCAGGCTTCCTTCTCTATCTCACCCTCCCATTTTCCCCTTCCTCATCCCCACCCTCCCAGGCTTCCTTCCTTATCTCACCCTCCCAGGTTTCCCTTCCTTATCTCCCCCTCCCAGGCTCCCTTCCTTATCTCACCCTCCTAGGCTTCCTTCCTTATCTCACCCTCCTAGGCTTCCCTCCCTTCCTCATCTCACCCCCCAGGCTTCCTTCCTTCTCTCACCCTCCTAGGCTTCCTCCCTTCTCACCCCTCACCCTCCCAGGCTTCTTATCTCACCCTCCCAGGCTTCCTTCCTTATCTCAACCCTCCTAGGCTTCCTTCCTTATCTCACCCTCCTAGGCTTCCTCTCTTCCTCATCTCACCCTCCGGGCTTCCTTAATCTCACCCTCCCAGGCTTCCTTCCTTATCTCACCCTCCTAGGCTTCCTCCCTTATCTCACCATCCTAGGCTTCCTCCCTTCCTTTATCTCACCCTCCCAGGCTTCCTTCCTTACCTCACCCCCCCAGGCTTCCTCCCTCCCTTATCTCAACCCTCCTAGGCTTCCTCCCTCCCTTATCTCACCCTCCCTTATCTCACCTCCCAGACGTCCTTATCTCTCCCTCCCAGGCTTCCTCATCTCACCCTCCCAGGCTTCCTCATCTCACCCTCCCAGGCTTCCTCCCTCCCTTATCTCATCCTCCCAGACGTCCTTCCTTATCTCTCCCTCCCAGGCTTCCTCATCTCACCCTCCCAGGCTTCCTCATCTCACCCTCCCAGGCTTCCTCCCTCCCTTATCTCATCCTTCCAGACGTCCTTCCTTATCTCGCCCTCCCAGGCTTCCTTCCTTATATCACCCCCCCAGGCTTCCTTATCTCACCCTCCTAGACTTCCTCCCTTCCTTATCTCACCCTCCTAGGCTTCCTCCACCATTCCTTATCTCACCCTCCCAGGCTTCCTTCCTTATCTCACCCTCCCAGGCTTCCTTCCTTATGTCACCCTCCCAGGCTTCCTTCCTTATCTCACCCTCCCAGGCTTCCTTATCTCACCCTCCCAGGCTTCCTTCCTTATGTCACCCTCCCAGGCTTCCTTCCTTATCTCACTCTCCCAGGCTTCCTTATCTCACCCTCCTAGGCTTCCACCCTTCCTCATCTCACCCTCCCAGGCTTCCCTCCATCCTTATCTCTTCCAGGCTTCCTTCCTTATCTCACCCTCCTAGGCTTCCTTCCTTATCTCACCCTCCTAGGCTTCCTTCCTTATCTCACCCTCCTAGGCTTCCTCCCTTCCTTATCTCACCCTCTTAGGCTTCCTCCTTTATCTCACCCTCCTAGGCTTCCTCCCTTATCTCACCCTCCCAGGCTTCCTCCCTTCCTTATCTCACCCTCCCAAGCTTCCTTCCTTCCTAATATCACCTTCCCAGGCTTCCTTCCATATTTACCCTCCAAGGATGCCTTCCTTATTTACCCTCCCAGGCTTCCTTCCTTATCTCACCCTCCCAGGCTTCCTTATCTCACCCTGCCAGGCTTCCTTCCTTATCTCACCCTCCCAGGCTTCCTTATCTCACCCTGCCAGGCTTCCTTCCTTCCTAATCTCATCTTCACAGGCTTCCTTATTTACCCTCCCAGGATGCCTTCCTTATTTACACTCCCAGGCTTCCTTCCTTATCTCACCCTTTCAGGCTTCCTTCCTTATCTCACCCTCTCAGGCTTCCTTCCTTATCTCACCCTCCCAGGCTTCCTTATCTCACCCTCTCAGGCTTCCTTCCTTATCTCACCCTCTCAGGCTTCCTTATCTCACCCTCTCAGGCTTCCTTATCTCTCTCAGGCTTCCTTGTCTTACCCTTTCAGGCTTCCTTCCTTATCTCACCCTCTCAGGTTTTCTTATCTCGCTCTCTGAGGCTTCCTTATCTCACCCTCCAAGGTTTCCTCCCTTATCTCACCCTCTCAGGTTTCCTTATTTTATCCTCTCATTCTTCCTTCTTTCCTTCCTTATCTCACCTCACCAGGCTTCCTTCCTGTCTTATCTTACCCTCCCAGGCTTCCTCCATCTCTTATTTCACCTCACCATGCTTCCTCTCTCACCTTCCCAGGCTTCCTACCTTTATTATCTCATCTCACCAGGCTTCCTCCCTCTCTTATCTCACCAGGCTTCCTCCCCCCCTCTTTATCTCACCTCCCCAAATGCTTCCTCTCTCCAATCTCACCCTTTCCAGGCTTCCTCCCTTTTAAATTATCTCATGTCACTGGACTTCCTCCCTTCTTATCTCACTAGGTTTCCCCCCTCTCTTACCTCATCTCGCCAGGCTTTCTCCCTGAGTAAGAGAGAGAAGTTAAGATTTTGTTTGTATTTTCAACTCCAGAGGGTTAGCCACCCAGGATAACCCAAAAAAGGGGCAGTGCTTCATCAAGGGACTGTCCTGTCTGATTTCTATTGAGGTCCCTAGAAACTTGTACCCCAGGATGCGAACCACAAAGTGTTGACTAACACCCAGATACCTACATGTACTTGTTTGCTAGGTGAACAGGGGCAAACCCGGTGTAAGGAAACACACCCAATGTTTCCACCCTTGCCAGGTTCGAACCACAGACACACACATTCAGTGGGGTGAACGAGAGTGGTTGCCTACCAGGTCCCTGAGAAGTGGGTAAGTTGTTTAGGTAACAGGTACACATAAGTACAGTTATCATACATAGTTTAACAAAATGTGTAAATTACCTAATGATAAAATCAACAAAGTCAGACATAGTGACTTATTTTTATTGACGTCCTTCTAATAACTTAATATTTAAAGCAAAGTTTGTAAGTTACCATAGAAATTAATCATGATTTATAACCTTAACCCTTTAAAACCGTCCAAACGTATATATATTTTCGCTGGCGCAACACCCTAATTTTTTGGAAAAAAAAGTTTTTTTTTTAAAGGAAAAAAGAGCATATGGACCCAGGCATCCCAATTTTTTTCATATGGCACACACTGAGTGCACACACCCATTCTCTAATGTCTAGGCGACTCAGGCATATCATGACAATGTTGATGAATGACAAAGGAAATATATACACCTACCATCCGACTTACGACCGAGCTCGGTTCCGACCAACTGGTCGTAAGATTAAAATGGACGTAAGTCAAACTTTTACTACTGAATATCAACATCACATTTTTGTAATGACTTTATTTTATTGTTTTATTTTGGTATTTCATGTTTTAATTACTTTTTAAAGCTGTTAGTACTGTATTTTATACTGTAAGGTTTAGGATAAACACTGTGTGCAACACAAATAATTCTTTTTTTCCCAGAAATTTGGCATAAAAACATGGTCGTAAGTCGAGTGGTCGTATGTCGAGCAGGTTGTAAGTCGGATGGTAGGTGTATAACATTTGGGGCGCTATGCGAGAGAATGTATATAACGTTTGGACCGTTTAAGGGTTAAAGAGTAAGCAACTAAGTAACTCATCTGCATGAAAATCACTTTAGTAAAGGAGATACAATAGGAATAAAGTGAGCCGAGTTATTTACTTTAATATTAAAGAGAGAAACTTCATTCAGCTCTTCATTAGCTCTCTTTCTGAACTGGCTTATGCTAGGACAGGCTTTGACATGTGCAGGCAATCCATTCCACTCTTTTATTTCTGTATAGTAAAAGGTGTTTGAAGCCTCACCACCTACTGTAGGGACAAAAAAACTGTTTTTCACTTTCCCAAGTATACAATACTGGTTTTTGATTTTCCCCAAACCCTTTACAAACTTGGCAACAAGATATGTATTTTGGACACTGCTTGTCAGCAATTTTATGAACATGAAATTAAACTTCTGTTGCTTTAATCTGTTCTCACATTCAGCTCAAGGACACCAATAGAAATAAATCACTGTCAGAATTTTTGGGTTATCCTAGGTAATTTCACATATGCTACAGTGCATTTATAATTTCTGTAACTAAATTATGTTTTATCTGTACTTTAAAAAAACTTACTTAGTATATCCAGTTAGATAAAATTTTTTTTTGGATTTTTAAACCCTGGAGGTTTAGGGCCCCCCAGGATAACCCAAGAAAGGCAGTAATTCACCTGGCAAAAATGCTCTCTTGGACCCAAGTCAGGATGAATCCCCCCTAGGCTTCTCTGACTTATCTCATCTTTACCAGGCTTCCCTCTCTTATCTCACTTCACCAGACTTTTTACCTGTCTTTATCACCAGGGTTTCCCCCCACCTTTTCTGAAACTTCCTGTCCATCATCATCTTGAGACTTCCTGTCCCTTATTTTTTCTTGAGACTTCCTGTTCTCATTCTCCTGAGACTTCCTGTCCCTCATCCTCCTGAGACTTCCTGTACCTCACCCTGAGACATCCTGTTTCTCAACCTTTCCTGAGGCTTCCCATCTCCAGCAATACATACGTTACAGTCTGGTTGGTTTCTTTTGCATGGTTTGAGGGTCAGGGAGCTGGTCTCATGGGACATTGGGAAATACCTTTTTGGATTGCAAATTGGCCAAAACAAGTTACAGTGGACCCCGAGTTTCGTGATTAATCCATTCCAGAGAGCCTGCCGAGTCGAAATTGCCGAATGGCGAAACCATTTTCCCCATTAGAAATAATGGAAATAAATTAATCCATTCCAGACACCCAAAAATATTAAAATAAATTTTTTTTTTTTCAAATAAATAAAGATTTACATACTGAAAACAATAAGAAATCAAGTACATGCATATAAAAAATAATAATAACATTACACTTACCTTTACTGCAGACTTCTGAGTGGAGGGAAAGACGGGAGGAGGGGATAGGAGGAAGGTGTACACTATTGTTTGGAAGGAGAATCTCCTTCCATTAGGACTTCAGGTATGAAGTCCTTATCTGGGGTTACTTCCCTTCTTTATTTTTTAAAGACACTGGCACTGGGAATAACTTGAGAGTCACTGTAACCCTGTCTCACAAATTATCTGTCCAGAGAGCTCTTGTTTCTGGCATTTCTTTAAGATTTCTCTGAAGTGGGACACAACACTGCCCATTGTACATGTTGCCAATACGGCCTGCAAGAGCTTTGTTAGGGTGAAGTTCATCCAAAAATGTTTGCACTTCAGTCCACTTTGCATAAATGTCCTTAATCTTGCAACAACAGCACACTTTATTTCCTTTTCTTTCGCCACAATCGAAGTGATGGTTGAATGTGGTTTGCCATACATCCTGGCAAGCTCTGTAACTTTGCACTCCACTCTCACATTTTTCAATGATTTCCTTCTTGAATTCGATCGTGTTCTCACTTTCTTTACCAAAGGGCTTGCACTAGCTTTCCTTGGGCCCATGGTGACTTATTTAGAAGTTGCAATCACAAAAAACAATGGATTATTACGTATGAAACCCGCGGGGTGATGGTCACGTGTTGGTAAACAATGGCACACTGAGCGTGAATGGCGTGGGAGACTGGCTTTGTGTGCACGGTGATGAGTGGACAGGTACCGGACGGTCGCTGAATCATGAGTCTAATCACGAACTGTGAGGCCAAATTTTGCTGAAAAAACTTGCCAAAAGTCGGATTTCACGAAAGTCGATGCCGCCGAAACTCGAGGGTCCACTGTACTTAATAAGTTTTATTTAGGTAATGTTTTACATGGGATAACCAAAAAAAAAAAAAAAAGTGACGCTGTACTTTTATCTGGATTGACTTACTGGTGTAGCAGAGTGATTTGTGAGTATAAATCATTTTGGGAATTACAGTGGAACCTCGGTTTTGTATGCCCAAGTTTGTATGTAGTATAACTATAGTTATTCTCTATAAAAGTATTTTTTTGTTAATATTTTTGGGTACTGGGATAAATATTTTAAATTCTGATAAATATTTTAAATTCTGGTTTTGTCATTGTAAAATCATAACCATTAGAGTTAAATTTTTTGAGTAATTTGCAATTCTAGTGGAATATTTTTCTCTTTCTTTTATAATAAAATTCTTAATCTTATATTTGTTTTTGACTGTTGAGAGAGAGTGGCACATTTTAGTATATATTTACCTGTGTTGTACAAACTGGATGTCATAACTTGGTCAATCTTGTCTGTAGTTTCTCAACACTGTTATGTCTTTCCTCAGATGTGGATACCTTATGATGTTACCAAATTCAAGATGTGGCAGGCAAGAGCTTTGCATAGCAGAACTAGTGAGTCTTGATTTAGATATTCCAATAAGGTATTAATGTTTATAAGAATATTTGTTGTGGTGTCTCTAGAAATTTGTTTACAGACTTATGATCTTGTCACAGCAGTAACCAAATATAAAATATAATCTGTTATATATTACAGCAAAAATGTAAAACCCCCATTTACAGTTGGTGCAGTCTACAGGGTACCTCTTGCAAATACTTACACCTTCACCAAAAACATAAAAAACCCTAATAATTTACAATAAGTTGAATAACATCACATAATACTTGCTGGTGACTTCAACATAACCCTCATCCAAGCAGAGGACCCTCAAGTAGCTGACTTCACAAACAACATGAACAATTTCTTACCATCTATAACTTAACCTACAAGAATTTCAGAGATGAGTGCCTCCTTAATTGATCATATCTGGACCAATAAAATATCGCCTATCAAAGCTGGGATAATCGCAGATAACATCATTGACCATTAACCCACTTTTCTCATTACAGTGGACCCCCGGTTTACGATATTAATTTCATTCCAGAAGTATGTTCAGGTGCCAGTACTGACCGAATTTGTTCCCATAAGGAATATTGTGAATTAGATTAGTCCATTTCAGCCCCCAAACATACACATACAAACGCACTTACATAAATACACTTACATAATTGGTCGCATTGGGAGCTGATCGTAAACCGGGGGGTCCACTGTACTAACTTCTGCAAATTACCACAAGACACTAGTAAGATCTCATTTTGTCTCAATGATAAGTCATCAGTAAATAACTTTATTTCAGTAGTATGTGACCTTGACATTTATAAGTGGAAACAAATGGCATTCAGCTTTCCAGCGATGTCCACTTTCCGGCAGTAGCCTGGAACCTAAGGTGCCGTGTAAGTGGGGCCAACTGTACACGTATACATAACTCCGAGTTGTCAGTAAATGAGTACGTCGGTAAGTGAAGAGAGGCTGTATTTTGGATGTAGTGAGGATGAATAAGAAGACACGATTGCTGATGTTATGAGGATGAAAAGAAGTTGGATGTCCTGCCCTAAGCGAAACAAGCTGAAGGTGTAGGCAAGTTTCAGTGGGGAGATATAAATGGGAGTAAGTCAGGAGAGTGTATAAATCTATAGTGGAGGGAAGGCGGGGTAGGTGGTCGGCTATGAAAGTGGAGGAGAGGGGGGTATAATAAGTTTTTGCGTTCAAGGAGCTTGGACAATCCAGCAAGCATGCGTGAGCGTAAGTTGATAGGAGTGAATGGAGACAAGTGGTTTTTAATACTGATGTGCTGTTGCGAGTTTGGAGCAAGTAACATTTATGAAGGAGATAGATTCAGGGATAACAGGACTAAGGACTCAAGTCTGGCTCAGGCTGGGGACTCGAGTCGTGGAAGGGAAAGTACAGTGTCTGCACTTGAAGGAGGGTGTTAATGTTGCATGTTTATAACCAGTGTAAAGCACCCTCTGGTAGACAGTGATATGCATAAAATAATGATGAAAGTTTTTTCTTTTTCGAGGCCACCCTGCCTTGGTGGGAATCAGCCAATGTATTTAATAAATTAAATAAATAAATAATATATATTATATATATTATATATATATAATATATGCAGTATTAGAATGTGGGGCAGAAGTTTGTGGTTATAGGAGGGTGGGAGCATGGGAAAGAGGAGTGATTGGTGGAATGATGAAGTAAAAGGGTGTGATAAAAGAGGAAAAAAGGTAGCTTATGAGAGGTTTTTACAAAGCAGAAGTGTTATAAGAGAGCCGAGTATATGGAGAGTTAAAGGTAAGGTAAAGAGAGTGGTGAGAATGCAAAAGGAGAGCAGATGATAGAGTGGGAGAGGCACTGTCAAGAAATTTTAATGAAATAAGAAAGAAATTTTGGAGTGAGTTAAACAAGTTAAGAAAGCCTAGGGAAAATATGGATTTGTCCAGTTAAAAACAGAGTAGGGGGGTTAGTAGATGGGTAGATGGAGGTATTGGGTAGATGGCGAGAAATATTTTGAGGAACTTTTAAATGTTAAGGAGGAACAGAGCAGTAATTTCATGCACTGGTCAGGGAGTATTACATCTTTTAGGAGTGAAGAAGAGCAGAATGTAGTGTGGGGGAGGTACGTGAGGCATTACATAAAATGAAAGGGGGTAAAGCAGCTGGAAACTGATGGGATCATGTACAGAAATGTTAAAGCAGGGGGGGATATAGTGTTGGAGTTGTGGTACTTTTGTTTAATAAATGTATGAAAGAGGGGAGGTTACCCTGGGATTGGCAGAGAGCATGTTAGTCCCTTTATTAAAGGGAAAGGGGACAAAAGAGACTGTAAAAATTATAGAGGAATAAGTTACTGAGTATACAGGAAAAGTTTACGTAGGGTTATAATTGAAAGAATTAGAGGGTAAGACAGAATGTAGGATTGCGGATGAGCAAGGAGGTTTCAGAGTGGGTAGGGGATGTGTAGACCAAGTGTTTACATTGAAGCATATATGTGAACAGTATTTGATAAAAAGGTAGGGAAGTTTTTATTGGCATTTATGGATTTAGAAAAGGAATATGATAGAGTGGATAGAGGAGCAATGTGGCAGATGTTGCAAGTTATGGATAGGTGGGTAAGTTATTAAATGGCTTGTAAAGAGGTTTTTATGAGGATAGTGAACCTCAGGTTAGGGGACTGTGTGTAGAAGGAGGGAGATACTTCCGGTAAAAGTAGGTCTTAGACAGGGATGTGTTAATGTCACCATGGGTGTTTAATATCATTTCATAGATGGGGGTTGTAAAGAAGTAAATGCTAGGGTGTTCGGGAGGGGGTGGGATTAAATTTTGGGGAATCAAATTCAAAAATGGGAATTGACACAGTTACTTTTTGTGATTATTACTGGCTTATGGTAGATTCCTAAAGAAAATTGCAAAGGTTAGTGGATGAGTTTTGGGGAAATGTATGTAAGGTAGAGAGTTGAAAGTGAACATAGAAAAGAGTAAGGTGATGAGGGGTCAAATGATTTAGATAAAGAAAATTGGATATCAAATTGGGGAGGAGGAAGTTTAATTTGGAAGAAGTGAATGTTTTCAGATATTGGGAGTTGATGTGTCGGCGGATGGATTTTGAAGGATGAGGTTAATCATAGAATTGATGAGGAAAAAAGGTGAGTGGTGCGGTTGAGGTATATGTGGAGTTCAAAAAACGTTATCTATGGAGGCAAAGAAGGGAATGTTTGAAAGTATAGTAGTACCAACCACTCTTATATAGGTGTGAAACCTTGGGTGGTAAAGCAGCAGCGAGGAGATGGTTGGAGGCAGTGGAGATGTCCTGTTTTAGGGCATGTGTGGTGTAAATATTAGCAGAAAAATTCGGATTGTGGAAATTAGGAGAATGGTGTGGAGTAAATAAAAGTAATTAGTCAGAGGGCAGAAGAGGGGTTGTGAGGTGGTTTGGTCATTTAAGAGAATGGATCAAAGTAGAATGACATGGAAAGCATATAAATCTATAGGGGAAGGAAGGCGAGGTAGGGGTCGTCCTCGAAAGGGTTGGAGAGAGGGGGTAAAGGGTTTTGTTGGGCAGGGGCTTGGACTTCCAGAAAGCGTGCGTGGAGCGTGGTAGTTAGGAGTGAATGGAGACGAAAATGGTATTGGGACCTGACGATCTGTTGGAGTGTGAGCAGGGTAATATTTAGTGAGGGATTCAGGGGAAACCGGTTATTTTCATATATTGGACTTGAGTCTGAAATGGGAAGTACATGCCTGCCACTCTACAGGAGGGGTTTGGGATATTGGCAGTTTGGAGGGATATGTTGTGTATCTTTATATGTGTATGCTTTAGACTGTTGTATTTCGAGCACATCTGCCAAAAAACTGTGATTTATGTGGTGAGTGAGGTGAAAGAGTTGAATGATGATGCAAAGTATTTTCTTTTTGGGGATTTTCTTTCTTTTTCGGCCACCCTGCCTCGGTGGGAGACGGACCGACTTGTTAAAAGAATTATATATTGTGTACTATATATATATATTACACCACACACGTAGATATTCACCTATCATCCAACTACGGACCTGCTCGACATATGACCATTCGACTTACGACCTTGTTTTCTTTGCCAAATTTCTGGGAAATAAAAAAACTATTTGTGTTGCACACAGTGTTATCTAAACCTTACAGTATAAATACAGTACTAACAGCATAAAAGTAAAGTAAAACATGAAAATACCAAAATAAACAATAAAATAAAGTCATTACAATAATGTGATGTTGATATTCAGTAGGAAGGTTCGACTACGTACATTTCGACTTACGACGAGTTTTCTCGAATGATCTCGGCGTAGTTGGATGGTACTGTATATATATTCTAGGTAGTAGGCGGTAGACAGCAACCACCGGGAGGTATACCTTCCTGCCAATTGACTGTAAAAAACAGAAGCCTGTACTTGTTTTACATGATGGTAGATTGCTGGTGCTTTTCTCTGTCTCATTAAACATGGCATAGATTTCAGGTATGTCTTGCTGACTTTCTACGTACACTTAGGTTCACACTACACATACATGTACAAGCTATATATACACACACACCCTCCTTGGTTTTCATTTATTTTCTTACTAGTTCTGTTTATTTCCTCTTATCTCCATGAGGAGAAGGGAACAGATTCTTCATCTGTCATGTCATGTGTGTTGTAAAAGGCAACTAAAATGCTGGAGCAAGGGGCTAGTACCCCTTCCCCTGTATAAATTACTAAATTTAGAAAGATACCACTTGTTTTTCTTTTTGAGCCCAACCTGCCTTGGTGGGACGGTCGTTTACTGAAAACTCAGAGTTTACGATGGGCTCTCTGACGAGTTGTTGTTGTATACTGTACGAGAAACTTGTTGTCATGAATAGGCAGCGCAGCGTCTCAGTATCAAGCATCTTCAATCTTTTCCTACAGCACTCAGTACACTAGCTTTCACAGTCTCCAGGACTACATGTTTGTACAAATTTGTACTTTATGTGCACCCATAGTACAAAATAGAAGGTAGCAGCACTTGGAAGACGGAAAAGTGGAAGAATACAAAAGAAGTTCCATTTTAAAGGAGTTAGTGTTGCATCTCAGCATCAAGCAATCTCCAAGACTACATATTTGGTCTATAAATTTGTACTTTATTGTGCACCCCTAGTAGAAGTAGAAAAAATAAAGCAGCATTGGAAGGGAAAAAGGGAAGAAGTAGTACAGAAGAATTCCAGAAAAGGGGATTAGCTGGTGGTTGTCGTGTGTTTAAAAATTCTGGTGTATTTGGAGCTTTAAAAAATATTTAAATAATGAACGGTATGTCGATGGTAATAATATGATGAAAATAATAATATGTAAAACATAATAATAATAACACTTTAGAGACTTTAAAAGTCAGCTATCAAACCTATATGAAAAATATTGACTTAAGGTGCTCAAGCAATTTTTTTTATTTTATTATTTCTATAAATTATTATTAACCCCCAAAATTTTTTAAATTTGAAATTTAAAAGTTCCAAAAAAAATTTTTTCGTGGGTGTGGGGCGTCAGTCATTATGCTGGGGCACGTACTACGTGCATCATGACCCAGACTGAAGGGAGATGGCAGGCGTCAGTTGTTCTCAGCGTTGTAGTGTTCACAAAGGGGTTGCTGAAGAGCAATACCTACCATCGACTTTCGATGTCGCATACCCACTCGATTTATGACGTTTTTTATACCAAATTTTGGGGGAAAAAAAAAATGTTTTTTTTCTGTTTATCCTAAACCCTTTCAGATAAAATACAGTAAACAGCATAAAAAAGTAAAGAAAAAAAAAAACCAAAAAAAAAACAAAAAAATAAAGTCTTTACAAAAATTGATGTTGAATTCAGTGAAGGTTCGATTTTTCCCCATTTGGGGATTTAATTGGTTGGAACCAAGTTTGAAGTCGTTTGGTACCTTACAAAAAAAACTATTTCTTAAACTGTATGTTGGCGGGGGGGGGGGGGGTTTTGGGGGGGGGAACCCAAGACTTCCTGAAAGGGTTTCAGTGTTAAGGACGCTTTATGCGTTTTTAATGCTTGGAAGGATGCTGATAAATAAACATTAACAAATGCTTGGCGGGAATTTTTGGGCCCAAAAAATGATGTGTATTTGTAAAAGGCCCAAGATGGAAGACTTTGAAGGATTTGTGTCATGATGAGAGGATATCAAATCAAAATTTAATGCTAAAGTTTTTTGGAGAAAGTGTAAATAATTTTACGGGAAGCGACTTTGAAAATTGCTAAACTTTGAAAATGAGCACGTTGTGCATTCCTTGAGTGATGGTGAAGTTGCGAAATGATGTTAAATACAAATAACATGAGAATAGTAGTAATGATGAGGACATTGTGAACACGGCAAAAAAGTCCCATGATGATATGGTGAAAATTAAAGATCTTTTAATTGTGGCCTTGAGCAACATGCATTTATCAAACAAAGATTATGGCAATTTATCAGTTAAAGAGAGATTGTTAGACAAAAAACCATTTTAACCTTTCGGGGGTAAACGGGGCCTTTCCGACTTGTTCTCAGGGTCAAAAATTAAAAAAAAAAAAATTTTTTTAAAAGTAGGGAAATTTTTCCCCCCCCCCCCCCCCCCTTTTTTCCCCCCCCTTTTTTTTTCCCCCCAAAATTTTTAATGACCACCGGGATTTTGATTTGGATTTTCACCTCCCGGGGGGCCCCCGCATCGTCACCTAGCTTTTTTTTTTCAACCCTTTTTAAGCAAAAATTTTGCCTCAATCCCCTTAAAAAAAAAGTTTTCCCCATTTTTTTCCAACCCCCCAAAATTTTGGCCGAGCCCACCTCCAAGTTCCCCAGTGGATTGTTTTTCCGCCAGCCCCCGGTAACATCCCAAAACCCGGAAAATTTTTTTATTATTTCAGTGTTTTCGGGGGTTTTTTTTAAAATAAGGCCAGGGCCCCCTTCATCCAATAAGAATAATAGAATAAAAAAGAATGAAAAAAAAATTTATAAATTTGAAATGGGTGATTTCCCATCCAGGTTTTTAAAAACCCCCTCCCTGCTTGGGGCAGCTGCTGCCTGCTGCACGTTTTGGGGCCCGGGACAAAAATTTTTCATTGAATCCAAAAAACAAAACCCCCAAATTTCCCCCAATCCCAAAAACAAAAAAGCTTAACATTTTAGGGGTCCCAACTTGTCTCCCGGTGAAAAAGCCAAAAACCCCAAAATGAAAAGGGAAAAATTTGGGAAAAGTGTAAGGTTTAAAAAGCCCAAAGGGGTTTTTTAAAATTTTTAAAAAAGGGGATTTTAAAAAAAGGCCCTTTTTTTTTTGGGAAAACCCAAAAGGACCTAATTCAAGGGGGAAAACACCCCAACGTGTTCATATCATTTCTTTTTAATGGAAATTTTTTTTTTCATTTTTAAAAATTCAAAATTTTTGTGCTTTTTTTTATATTTTTAGTTTTTTTTTTTGGGAAAATTTTTTTTTTTTTTTTTTATTTGGGTTTTGCAGGGAAAATTTAATTTTTATTTTTTTTTTTTTGGGGAAAATTCATTCACATAGCGATTATTTCGATAACAATACCCTCTTGCAGGGATTAAAATCTTTAAACCGGGGTCCCACTGTACTAGTCGACAGAAATCATAACTATTCGCTAGAACTCCATTTTTTTCTATCGATGAGTACAAGATTTACCGATTTAAAACTACCCCAATAAAGTGGTTCAGAATTTAGCAATTTTGCCAATTTCACACAAATTTCAAAAGATGCCAATTTCCAAATAGGGTCCAGAATAAACAAGAGAGACATTCCTGGCACTAAAATAACATTTCCTCTGTTCATTAGTCACGTCCCCACGCCCTTCTTACATTCTTTTGCTTTCCACTTTGAATTTTTTTTCTCACAAAAAATAGAAGATTTACTGTTTTTGCAGACTACTGCATTAGTGGGAGAAATGGTATAAAAAAATATCAGCACATTTGTGAAAGATTATTAGACTCAATAGTTGACGTGTATTGGCGCGTAGCATGATTTGGTTTTTTTTGAACTTTGGCAAAAATCTAAGATTTCTGCTATTTGAGCTCAATTTCAAGGTAAATTTTCATTGTAGAACCAATCAAAATCGTCTCAATTTCTGTAATATGTCTTCCATTCTATAAAATGAGACCCGGAAAACTAGAATATCATCATAAATACCAAAACAAAAATAGTGCAAAGTCGCTCTTTTTAAACCAAAAACACTGTCAAAGTTTTTTTTTTCTCATTATGCACTGTGTGCTGCAGGATTTTTTTTTTTACTGCGCACACTGGGCCACATAGACCCATTCTTTTTATGTAGGCCTACCAGCTTTCTCTCACTAGATTTGAGGACACTAGAATTTAGGCATACTAGTACGTCGAAACCTGAAGGGTTTTAAAAAGACAGTTTACATTTGAAATCTTTAAAATTCTGTTTGTCAATCGTCTTGAGAATCATGTTCCCGGTCTATAATTATCACATTATTGCATTTATCAACATATTACTCTATAAATAACCTAGTAGTATTTGTGTCTTATTTATCCACTTAGTGTGAGTATTCATATGTTTTTGCTGCCCGTGTTAATGTTGGATTTTGGGGGGCTGCCCTAGACCCCACCTTCATTCTGAAAAATTTGAAAAATTCTGAAATTCGAAACATTACTGGCCCCAATGGTTTTGGTAAAGGGATGTGGACCTGATTAATATTATAAATTATTATAATTATTTATTTCTAAAATATAAAAATTTTTATAAATAATTATTATAAATTATTATTACCTTCGACATACCTTGTTCACTCAGTTTTAACTTTTCTTAAATGCCATAAAAAAGCAGAAG
>NC_069427.1:41893982-41991193 GCF_026875155.1 Cherax quadricarinatus
GTCAGGGCAGCCTCAAATCCTTCAAAATCCCTCTTTTGGACACAATTCTGGCAACAATTGTCTCCAAGCAGATTTTCAAAGTCCTGGAAGTCACTCCTCCCAAGCCTTACCTAAAAGGGCTTATGGAGTTGTAGATGTTGAAGTGATTCCCCCAGAACTCTCTTAGGGCCAACTTAGTGTCTGTGGTCATTTCAAAGCACTTTTCAAACACTGCTTTTGTGTAGTTTTTTGAAGTTAGAAATGACCTGCTGGTCCATGGGCTGGAGGAGAGGAGTGGTGTTAGGAAGCAAGAACTTCAACTTTTAAAAAAACTGAAGTCCTTAGACAAGAGGTCGAAAAGTTTGGAGGATGAGCAGGAGCATTGTCCATTAACAGGAGGCACTTGAGTGGCAATTCTTTTCCTGGAGGTATTTTTTCACACTGGGGCAAAACACATCATAGACCCACTCTTCGAAAATTTGTCTTGTGACCCATGCCTTATGATTAGCTTTCCACAAGACACATAACTTGTTCTTAAAGACATTGTTTTTCTTAAACACTCTGGATTTCTGAATGATACACGGGTTTAAAGGCTTCATTTTAAAATCACCACTAGCTCAACACGAATAAAAGAGTAAGCCTGCTTTTTTCATAGGCTTGTGTCCTGGCAGTGCCTTTTCCTCCTGTGTGATGAAGGTCCTTTTTGGCATTTTCTTCCAAAACAACCCTTTTTCGTCACATTAAACACTTGTTCAGGTTTGAATTCTTCACTGTCTATGTCCCCCTTAACCTTTGACTGTCGCGGGTGGTATATATACGTCATGGGAGATACCGTGTTTGACGTATCTATACGAAAATTCTAGCGGCTTCAATAAACAGGAAAAGCGGGTAGGCCCACAGTGAAAAATGGGTCTCTATGGTCTGTGCCCATAAAAAAAAATGGGGGGCCAGTGGTGCATTGGGGGAACCCATTTCAGTATCCTTTTTCAGATGTTAGGGTAAGAAATTGTGACTCTCCAGAAATCGGGGACTCTTCTTTTCCCCAAGTGGTGCTCTAACAAGAGGAAGTGTCAGTGAAAATAAAATTTCATGATTTTGAAAAGTTTAAACCCCAAAATCAATGGGGGGGGGGGGAAAAAGGAGGGGAGGAGGAAAGAAAGGAGGAGGAGGAAGAAAGGAGGAGGAGGAAGAAGAGGAGGAGGGGAAGAAGAGGAGGAGAGGAAGAAGAGGAGGAGGGGAAAAAAGGGGAGGGGGAAGAAGAGGAGGGGGAAAGGGAAAGGAAGGAGGAGGAAGAGAAAGGAAAGGGGGAGGAAGGGGGGAGGAGGGGAGGAGGGGAAAGGGGGAGGAGGAGGAAGGGGAGGAGGAAGGAGGGAGGGAGGGGGGGGGGAGGAAGAAGAAGAAAAAAAAAGAAGAAGGAGAGAGAAGAAAAGAGGAAGAGGGGAAGAAAAATTTAAAATAAAAATACCTAAAAATAAAAATTTAATAATTTGTTCCCTTAAAGCAGGGGAAAAAACATTACCCCATGACAGTGACAAGATAAGGTGAATAACATCTGATAAACGACCTTTATGAGCGTAAACGGGGGTGGGGGAGGGGGGCAGCTGTCTATTGTCTACTCTCTGTTCAACGGAGGAGAGAGAAGAAGAAGAAGGAGGAGGGGAAAAAGGAGGAGAAAAAGAAAAGGAGAAAAAGAAGAAGAAAAAAGAAGAAAAAGGGGGAAAGAAAAAGAAGGGAAAAGAAGGGAAGGAAAAGAAGAAGAAGAAGAAGAAGAAGAGGGAAAAGAAAAGAAGAAGAAAAAGAAGAAGAAGGGAAAAAAAGGGAAAAAGGGGAAAGAAGAAGAAAGAAGAAAAAAGGGGAGAGAAGAAAAAAGAAAAAAGAAGAAGGAGAAGAAGGAGAAGAAAAAGGGAGAAGAAAAAGGGAAAAGAAAAAGGGAAAGAAAGAAGGGAGAAGAAGAAGAAAAGAAAAAGAAGGGAAAAGGGAAGAAGGAAAAAAGGAAAAGGGAGAAAAAGGGGAAAGGAAAAGAAAAAGGAAAAGAAGAAGAGAAGAAGAAGGTAAAAGAAAAAGGTGAAGAAGGTGAAGAAAAGGTGAAGAAAGGAAAAGGGGAGAAGAAGAAAAGGAAAAGAAGAAAAAGGAAAGGAGAAGGGAAAAAAGAAGAAGGAAAAGAAAGAAGGAGAAGAAGGTGAAAAAAAGGTGAAGAAGAAGGTGAAAAAGGTGAAGGAGAAGGAAAAGGGAGAAAGGAGGAAAAAGAAAAGAAGGAGAAGAAGAAGAAAAAGGAAGAAAAAGAAAAGAAAAAGAAGAAGAAGGAAGAAGAAGAAGAAGAAGAAGAAAAAGAAAAAAAAGAAAAAAAGGGAGAAAAAGAAGAGAAGAAGAGTAATAATTAAAATAATATGTTCCCTTGAAGCATGGAAAACAGTTCACCCCATGACAGTGACAAGATAAGGGGAGATAACATCTGATAAGAGCTGACCTTTGATGAGCGTAAATGAGGGTGGAGGGAGGGGGGCAGCTGTCTATCTGTCTAGCTCTCCGTCTCAGAACCAGGAGGAGGAGAAGAAGAAGAAGAAGGAGGAGGAGGAGAAGAAGAAGAAAGAGAAGAAGAAGAAGGAGAAGGAGAAGAAAGAGAAGAAGGAGAAGAAGAAGAAGAAGAAGGAGAAGGAGGAGAAGAAGGAGAAGGAGAAGAAGAAAGAGAAGAAGAAGATGAACAAACATTTGTCTGTCTGTCTATTTGTTTGTCTGCCAAGCTCCCTGTCTATCCATCTAGCTCTGTTTCAGAGAGAGCCACAAAACTGTGTCATCATCACGTTTACTCACATCTTCAAGCAGAGTATAGCACTTTGTCTGGATTTTTTGGGTTATCCTAGGTAATTTACAATATGTATACTTGTATTTATGTGTACCTGTGACACAGAGATAGACAGACAGAGAGAAAGAGAGAGACAAATTGAAAAAGATAGAATGAGGGAGAAAGATAATTAGATAGAATGGAGGGGAAGCAGCATCCGACCCCATTGTTTTGACAGGCAGGAGGGGGAGTGAGTAATGAGACAATATGTCATTTTGACAGCTGCCCACTCCTGACTCAAAACAATTATAAGCCACACACTCACACCCAAGACAAGCTTGCTGAATGGTGATAACAGTTTTATGAAAGTATCTAGTGACTATATATGTGTATATATATTATAGAAACAAGAAGCAAGAAGGGAAGGCAGGAATGAAGGAAGGACTAGATGAAAGGAAGGAAAAAAGTAAGGAAGGACAGATGAAGGAATGTAGGAAGAGAGGTGGAATGCCCTCCAGGTAGCCTCCAGGTAGGAAAGGAATGAAGGAAATTAGGAAGGAAGGAATGATGACACACGACCATTTACCTAGGATAACTACATAACACAACTGCCTGCTAATACTTTGAAGAAAACTGCTCAGACGAGGTATTTTGTCTTTGCACATAAAAAAAACTTCCACAAAAATGCACACACACTGGTTTTATGTTTGAGGAGTGTAAAACACCATTGTGTATGACACCATGTTTCAAAGAGTTCCACAAGCTGCAGAACTTCTAGGAATATGTTCGGTGACTACATTGGTATATATATTATAGAACAATAGTAATAAAAAATTTTTTGTATTGTTTTTTTTGTAAACAAGTTTTGTAAACAATATATTGATAATTATGTTTGTGTGCTTATTGTGTTGTATACAACGAGTGTATATATGTACATTGCACCTTACTTTGGTCTCATAGGCCACATAAGTTATGTGAAAAAATAAAATAGTGAAAAAAACAAAAAACCTTCAAATACAAGTAAACCAAAGTTTACCGGTGAGTGGCAGTCACCGCTGTTGCCATACGCGGCTCATTTTCTGCAAACTTCATACCTCTATATCTCGGTAAGTACTGATGGGAAAATTTTCTTTTTGGGACTAAAACAATCAGAAAGATAATCTTAACATTTTCATAAGAAAAAATAATTTTTTTTTTTTGAATATTTTGTGACACCAGGAGACACTTCAGGATTGGGCCTTTCGACAGTCAAAGGGTTAAACTCCTGTACAAACTTCTCAGCCGCCCGTTTGTCTGAACTGGTTGCCTCACCATGTCTTACAACATTATGTATGCCACTACACTTCTTAAATCTGTCAAACCAGCCTCAGCTGGCCTTAAATTCACTATCAGCACTGGTTCCAGGAGTTTTCTGTACCAGATTGGCATGCAACTTCCTTGCCTTTTTGCAAATAATCGTCTCTGAAACACTATCACCTGCAATCTCTTTATCCTTGATCCACACCAGCAACAACTTCTCAACCTCGTCAACTATTTGTGGTCTTTTTTTGGTTAGCATATTAACACCTTTCGCAACATCAGTTTCCTTGATTTGTTCTTTCTTTGCCAGGAGAGAACCGATGGTTGACTTGTTTTTCCCATATATCCTGGCAAGCTCAACAAGTCTCACACCACTCTCTTCTGTATTATTTCCTTCTTCACATCTATGGTGTTTCTCACATTCTTTACCACAGGGGTACCACTAGCAAGTTTCTTTGGGCCCATGGCAGCTTATTTCACAGTCTCACAAGCACTAAACACAATGAAATAATCATAAAATGTGTGAATGAGAGCGCATGAAATAATCATAAAATGTGTGAATGAGAGCGCAGGTTAGTGTTCACTCAAGCATAAACAAAGCTAGACTGCTCAAGGTGCCTGTGCGGGGACGCGGACAGAGCGGGCTGGCAGACAGGTCCCATACCCGGCGGTCCGAATTTAGGGGCGCGTTCGATAATAGGGACACAGTTTGTCCGAAAAAATGGTCTTATTTTTGAAACGTTCGATATGTGATACGTTCGATTTTTGAGGTTCCACTGTACAATGGTACCATATGATACAATGGTACCATATGGTAGAATATGGTGCAATGGCACCATTTGGTATAATGGTATCATATGATACAATGGTACCATATTTATTTATTTTATTTATTTATTTATTTAGAAATTTTAGCATACAAACAGAGGTACAAAAAATACAGGTAAGAGCAGCATGCCACAGCCACTTATATGCATAGCATTACGGCTGGCTTAAAATTAACTTAAGATTAACTAAGCAATGATGAAATCAGTGATAAGACATTATTGTAAACAGATAACTATAAAATACAAATGAGTATTACAAAGACAGGTCCTATGGTTGCATGCATTGCTGTTCATTCAGTAGAATGGAGTATTCTGTTAGGTAGTGTATTTAAAAAAATAACAAAGTTAGGTTTAACATTTGTGTGATATAATTGTTAGTAACATTTAGGATATACAATTTATATGGTTCAGTTATTCAGTATTTATTTGGTTTTGAGTGAGTAAGTGAACTTTGAGAAGAGACTTGAATTTATAAACAGGTAGTGTTTCTTTTATATTTACAGGTAATGAATTCCAGATTTTAGGGCCTTTTATGTGCATTGAGTTTTTGCATAGCGTGAGATGGACACAAGGAACATCAAAGAGTGATCTGTGCCTTGTATTATGGTCATGTGTTCTGTTGAGGTTGGCAAGGAGATGTTTGAGGGGAGGGTTAATATCAGAGTTAAGTGTTCTATGTATGTAATAGGTGCAGTAATAAGTATGGATGTTTTGTATGGTGAGTAGGTTGAGTGTATTGAATATTGGTGGAGTGTGCTGCCTGTAGTTAGAATTTGTTATCATTCTAACTGCAGCCTTTTGTTGGGTAATTAGTGGTCTGAGATGGTTAGTTGTTGTTGAGCCCCATGCACAAATTCCATAGGTGAGATAGGGGTAAATAAGAGAGTGATAAAGGGCCAGGAGGGCTGACTGTGGAACATAGTACCGTATCTTCGATAGTATGCCTACAGTCTTGGAAATTTTCTTAGAAATTTGTTGTATATGTGTATGAAATTTGAGTCTATTATCGAGGTGGATTCCTAAGAATTTTCCCTCTGTTAGCTTTGTGATAGGTGATCCGTTTATCGTTATGTTAAGAGGTACATCTGTAGCTCTGCTACCAAACTGAATGAAGTAGGTTTTGTCAATGTTTAGTGTAAGTTTGTTAGTCCTCATCCAGGTAGATATTTTCTGTAATTCGGTGTTTACAGTATTGGCTAGCGTGACTGGGCTCGGGTATGGTACATTGTACCATACAGTACAATGATACCATATGGTTCATTGTACCATATGGTACTATATGGTACTATTGTATTCATCACAATAAACACACTAATATTTTCATCTTTATTTTGTTTACAATAATTGTTTACAACAAAAATATGCAAAAATGTTGTATATTAGTAATGTTCCATTATATATTTACAAATGCACAGGAACTGGACACGTCACTTGAGGTGGATGACAGAGAACTTGTCTTGGAAATTGCTGAGTCAGTAGCTAGCTTGCATCACCACTCACTCAGTCTTGGCCGGTGTCTCCTGCCACCAACACGTCCTGTTGACCATATGGTACATGGTATCATATGTTACAGGGTACCATATGGTACATTGTACTATATGGTATAGGGTACCATACAGTACAGGATAACATATGGTACAGGATAACATATGGTGCAGGGTACCACATGGTGCAGGGTACCATATGGTACAGGGTACCATATGGTGCAGGGTGCAATATGGTGCAGGGTACAATATGGTATGGTGTAGGGTACCATATGGTGCAGGGTACCATATTGTGCAGGGTACAATATGGTACAAGGTACCATATGGTACAGGACACCATATGGTACAAATACAGGGATCCCTATGGAAATAAGTCACCCTGACTTTTTTGGCTTATCCTAGGATTTTATACATATGCTGCTATGTATGATAATCTGTGTAACTGTATTTGTGTACACTTGAATAAACTTACTCAAGTGCATGTGGCATCATAAGTAAGTTTATTTAGGTATACACAAATAAAGTTACATAGAATATCATACTTAGCAGCATATGTTCGGAGACCTAGGATAACCCAAAAAAGTCAGACAGACTTACTTCCATTAGGGTCCCTGTACCCTGTACTATATTGTATAATGTACCATATGGTACAGTGTACCATATGGCACATTGTACCATATGGTGCATTTACCATATACCATTGTATGACATGGCACCATTGTACCATATGGTACCATTGTACCATATGGTATCATTGTACCATATGGTACAATGGTTCCATTGTTTCAAAACCATAGAACTCCTTTTCAGCTCCACTTCCATCAGGCTTAGAACTGTAAGTTGTGAAGAGGAGAGTCAGAATTCGCCTGGAGAGTGATTGGGGAGTGAGAGCTTCCTTGCCGCCAGGCACGATGAACAATGCTACTTTGCCTGTGTTCCCACAATGTCATGTGGGTGTCCAGATTTTTTCTATAGTGTGCACACTGACCACCCAGACCCATTCTCTCAGATGTAGGCCTACCAGCCTTCTCACACTAAATTTGACACCGCTAGAATTTTGGCGTAAATCTACGGTTTGGACCCTGAATGTAAAGCCATAGATCTACGGGACGGACCCTGAAAGGGTTCATTATGAATGAATCAAAATTTGTATAATACAAAGATATATTTATATTCAAACATACTTTTTGAGAAAACAATGATTCAATTATATTCCTGTCAACAACGGATAAAAGGTTCAAAGTGATTGTTTCAGTTATGATGTGGGAGTACATAGGTGAGTATGTATGTACTGAGTATTTAGCATTTAGTCTAGGGTGATTAAGTGGCTTTTGAGAAGAGTCTTAAATTGATTTTCAGACTGGGTTACTTTAATATCTTCTGGTAATGAATTCCATATTTTGGGGACCATTATGTGCATAGAGTTTTTACACAGTGTGATATGGACACGAGGTATATCAAAAAGAGATCTGTGTCTTGTGTTGTGGTCATGTGTCCTGTTTAGATTGGTGAGGAGAAGTTTGAGTGAAGGGTTTATATTTGTGTGTATTATTCTGTGTATGTAGTAGGCACATGAGTAAGTGTGGATGTTTTTAATGGTGAGCAGATTCAGACTTTTGAAAATTGGTGGAGTATGCTGGCGGGAGTGGGAATTTGTTATCATTCTTACTGCTGCCTTTTGCTGGGTTAATAGGGGTTGTAGGTGATTGGATGTTGTTGATCCCCATGCACAAATTCTATATGGAAGATAAGGGTATATGAGTGAATGGTACAGTGCCAGGAGATCTGATGTGGAACGTAGTACCTTATCTTTGATAGTATGCCTACAGTCTTGGAGATTTTCTTGGTGATTTGTTGTATATGTGTCCGGAACTTAAGGCTACTGTCAAGGTGGATACCTAGGAATTTTCCCTCTGTGAGTCTTGTGACTGATGATCCATTTAGCATTATGTTAATTGGATCATTTGCAGCTTTGTTTCATCAGTGTTTTATCAGTGTTCAGGGTAAGTTTGTTAGTCATCATCCAAGCAGATATTTTCTGTAATTCAGCATTGACTGTGTTTGCTAGTATGACTGTGTTTGGATGGGAAAAGATATATGTAGTGTCATCTGCAAATAATATGGGTTTGAGTAGCTGTGATACATTCGGTAGATCATTGATGTAGATGAGAAAGAGGAGTGGTCCAAGGATGCTTCCTTATGGGACTCCTAATGTGATTGGTTGGGTGGAAGAGTTTGCATCATTTGCATACACATATTGAGTTCTGTTACTAAGGTATGATTTTAGGTAGTTGAGGGAGTGGCATCTGATACCATAGTGCATTAATTTGGAGTACAGCAGATCATGGTCAACTGTATCGAAAGCTTTACGTAAATCAATGAAAATGCCCAGCTGGACTGATTTCTTTTCGAGTGCGGTATATATTAGTTCTAGCATGTGTATGATAGCATCATTTGTGCTTTTATTATTCCTGAATCCAAACTGACAAGGGTTTATTATGTTGTGTGAAACGAGGTAGGAATAGATCCATCTATGAATTTTTCAAAGATTTTAGAGAGCAGTGGTAAGTTAGATATTGGTCTATAGTTATTCAAGTCAGCTTGGTCACCTCCTTTATGGATTGGAGTGACCCTCGCTATTTTGAGGATTGTTGGGAAGGTAGATGATTCAGTGGATTTGTTAACCCTTTGAGGGTTTCGGCCATACTAGTACGGCTTACGACCCAGGTTTTTTGACATACTAGTACGCCTAAATTCTAGCGCCCTCAATTCTAGTGGGAGAAAGCTGGTAGGCATACATATGAAAGAATGGGTCTATGTGGTCAGTGTGCACAGTATAAAAAAATCCTGCAGCACACAGTGCATAATAAGAAAAAAAAAACTTTGATGGTGTTTTTGGAATAAAACAGCGACTTTGCACTGCATTTTCGTATGGTATTTATTATTGTATTCTAGTTTTCTTGGTCTCATTTTATAGAATGGAAGACATATTACAGAAATTGAGATGATTTTGACTGCTTTTACAATGAAAAGTACCTTGAAATTGAGCTCAAAGTAGCAGAAATGTTCGATTTTTACCAAAGTTCAAAAGTAAACAAATCATGCCAAGCGTCCAATACACATCAACTGGTGAATCTAATATTCTTTCACAAGTGTGCTGATATTATTTATACCATTTCTCTGATAATGCAGCAGTCTGCATAACAGTAAAGCTTCTATTTTTTGTAAGAATAAAAATCGAAAGTGGAAAGCCAAAGAAATATTAGAGGGGCCTGGGGATGTGACTAACGAACAGAGGAAATGTTATTTTAGTGCCAGGAATGTCTTTCTTGTTTATTCTGGGCCCTATTTGGAAATTGGCATCTTTTGAAATTTGTGTGAAATTGGCAAAATTGCTAAATTCTGACCACTGTATTGTATAGTTGAAATCAGTAAATGGGTGGTTTCTTGTACTCCGTCAATCGAAAAAGTGGAGTTCTAGAGAAATAGTTATGATTTTTGTCTACTAGTACACTGGAATTGGCCGAAAATAGGGCACAAAGTGGGCAAATTCGCCAATGTGTAAACATTGTCGAGACCGCTAAATTTGCGAGAGCATAATTCCGTAAGTTTTCCATCAAATTTCATACTTTTGGTGTCATTATGATTGGGAAAAGATTCTCTATCTTTTCATAAGAAAAAAAAAATTTTTTTTTAAATTTGGCTGACCCTGAGAACAAGTCTTGGAGAGGGCCTGGCGACCCTCAAATGGTTAAAGAGCATTGCAATAATTGGTGACAATACTTGAGAAGCTTTTTTGTACATAAAAGCAGGCAAGTTGTTTATGTCTCCTGCCTTGTTTTTAAGGGTGTTTATGATGAGCATAACTTCAGTGGGGTTGGTTGGAGCTAGGAATAGCGCATTTGAGTAGGTACCTATGAGGTAGTATGATGGACGGGTGTTTGTGCTTAGTATTTTGTTTGCTAGGTTTTTTCCTATGGTGGAGAAGAAAACATTAAGTCTGTTTGCTGTTTTGGTTGGAGTGAGTAGGGGTTCATCTGATTTTGTTAGTTTGATTGTTTTGTTTTTGGATAACTTTTTAGTTCCAAGAATTTCAGATAGAGTTTTCCAGGTTTTTTTCATATCACCTTTGATGTTATGTAATCTATTTTCATAATACAATTTTTTTGACCTTCTTATCAGGCTGATAAGTGCTGACTAGTAACTTTTTGACTGTTCTCTAGTTATTTGACCCATTCTATAGTGTTTTTCATATTTGTGCTTTGTGTTAATAGATTTGAGGATGCTTGGTGTTAGCCAGGGATTATTCAGTCTCTTTGCTGTGATCTGTTTAGTTTTTCTGGGGCAATGTCTGTTATAGAGGCATTGGGCTTTTTTTAGAAAATTATTTATACATTCATTCATATCTGTATATACAGTGGACCCCCGCATACCGATTTTAATCCGTGCAAGAGGGGTCATTGGTATGCGAAATAATCGGTATGCGAATGAATTTTCCCCATAAGAAATAATGGAAATCAAATTAATCCGTGCAAGACACCCAAAAGTATGAAAAAAAAAAAAATTTTACCACATGAAATGTTAATTTTAATACACACAAACTGAAAAAGGCATGCACACTTACATGACACTTACTTTTATTGAAGATCTGGTGATGATTGATGGGATGGGAGGAGGGGAGAGAGAGTGTTAGTGTTTAGAAGGGGAATCCCCTTCCATTAAGACTTGAGGTGTCGAGTCCTTTTCTGGGGTTACTTCCCTTCTTCTTTTAATGCCTGTTACGTTGGTTTCCCTTATTTCTTGGATGGTAAGGTTCTCACTACATGTTCTAGTGTGGGGTAGTTTTTACTTAATGGCCTTATTTGTCTAGGGGTAATACTTACATCATGGCTGATCATCTTGAGTGTCTCTGATACCCTTTCACCAGCCCTCTTCACAGGTTATGTAAACTACTACTATAAAAATAAAACTGTATTCTCAATAGATATGTACAGAATATACAATCACAGCCTCTCTTTTCAAAACAAATCTACACACTCCATCCTGTGCTCCACATGGTGTGTTCCAACACTCTTCCTTCTCTCTCCTTGACATAACTCTGGGCTAACCAGTGTTTTGACACACTTTAGTCACCCTGGGTATGGTGGCCACAACTTAAATTATAAAAACTCACCCCTGGAGCACACATGATGCCCCAAAAGATAGGAGAAGGACCCAGAGATCCTGCCAGGTTGAAGGTCAGCCACAGAGAGAGAGAGTCAGTGAGAGGGAGAGAGAGAGAAGCCTACCTAAGCTCCTCCCACCAAAACAAAAGACTGTTGCCAAGCACAATTCTCCAGTTACCACAATTCTACCACCTCTTAATTTTACTTTACAAAAGAAATACAACTTTATAAACTACTTATTTAAATTGTGTGTTTATGTGTCTATAGTATAACCTATTATATTGAGAAAAATAGGTTTGACCCAGCTGCCTCTCAGTCATAAGGTTGATCAGTCCTTCTGACATTTAGAGCAAAGTCCCCATCAATTCAATATAATTAGGTATTATTATAGTAACTGTTACTTATAAATACATGTTGGGTCCTATAGCCCCATAACACCCCCACCTCCAGACGAAGTTTCACAAAAGCTAGCCGTGTCCCTCAGGATACGGCTAGTAAAAAGTATATTGCTTAAGTCTGAAGGCGGTAAACAAGACTACTAGAAATGCTACATATTTCCTAGCACCATAACTACTCCTCACTTTACTGTTATTTACAACAGATTGCAGAATTTTTTATAAAAGCATTTTAACCATACCCATATACTCAAGGGTGTAACTATTTACAATTTTAATGACTTTTAAACAATACACATTACAATGCAAAATTTTGCACACAATGCCCACTGTGAAAGCCCGCACCAACAGGCCTGTGCCTCTGCTACGGTAATCCAGCAAGCAACTGGTACTCCAGGGTGGCATCTTCCTGATCAGGAGACGAGAGTAGAGCCAAACCCAGAGCAGTCAGGTGTACACCAGGCAGGAACTTCACAAAACATGTCAAGGTGTCTCTCACTTGGTGGCCGAACCAAACAGTGAGACTTCCAGTCAACACTCACGATCCTTAACATGGTCAGGCACTTAAGCCCATCTTCCGAGGTCCCACTCCACACAGATCCTCCAAACTTATGAAGAGGA
Organism: Cherax quadricarinatus; assembly: GCF_026875155.1. Lineage (NCBI taxonomy): Eukaryota > Metazoa > Arthropoda > Malacostraca > Decapoda > Parastacidae > Cherax > Cherax quadricarinatus. The sequence goes on from NC_069427.1 coordinate 41,906,535, forward strand.
GGCTGACATAGAATATGGAGGGGTCCAGGGGACCACAAAGGCAAACCGTCGGGCCGTTTTGTATATAGAGCACACCAAGACACAACATCACATACCTTCCTGAACGTCTCATGTTACCGAAGGTTGTCAACCACTGCCTCAACTCACATTTACTTACACCCTGACCCTCGTCACACTTTTGGCTCTGACTCGACCCTTCACAGTCAGATGGCTGGTAGAGAGTACTCAGGCTCGCTAAGAGTTCACCACTGCAAAAACAACAAGGTCAGCACAAGACAAACACTATGTACAAAGTATGCACCATGCATCTACATGAAACATCTGGAGAGAGCATCAGCAACCACATTCTCTGAGCCTTTTATATATTTAACTTTCAAATTAAAAGGCTGTAGGAACAAAGCCCATTTTAAGAGTCTGATTTTAGTCACTATACACAGGAACAGGATGAAGAGATCCTGAGACATGTACAAATGCTGAATAGCCAGCCCCAAAATGAAAATTTTCTTTCCTGTGGTAAAATGTTTACATTTAAATTTAGAAGGTTGCTCACTGATAGTAACAGTTCTGCAACCTCTCGCAGTGCAACAACAAACACCAAAGACATCTCTTTGCACCAGGTTGGATACATCAAGTTTACACAAATACCATCATGTTCCATCTCACACACAAATTTTAAGCACACAATGAACACAATTTGCATTACACACATTAAAATGGTACTGGAACACAGGCCATGGAAATCACATCTTCCTGCCCCATGTTTTAGTTTATTTAAAATGTTTGCATCTCTTACTGCATAAGTATCAATCTTTCTAATCCTGTAAACCTTAGTTGTTAAACGTACTTTGTGGTAGTCAATGTTTATGCCCAGGGTGCCATCTAATTTGGGAACCATGAAGCATGGGAATGCCCACTGACTCTCACTAAGCACTACAAACTGGTGGTGGAAGAATTTCACTTTTTCCTCTATATCCAATTTTTCATACAGATTTTTCCCACACAAAAATAGTTGAATTGGCTCAGCTTCCTTAAGAATTTCCTCATGGAGTTTCAACTTTTCCCCATTACTGACATCCCAAACTTTTATAAAGTTCCAAGGTGGCTGAGCCAACTCTCCAACATTTTTCTCATTAAAACCAAGCATGCATTTCCCAAAATCTTTTACACACAAGTTATTTCTTAAATACACTTTTGGTATTTCATACAGATTATTGTTTTGCAGCCCTTTACATTCCATTAAAACATTGGTCTCTCTGAATTTTTGACATAACTTCAAACCCTTTGACCAGTTACTGTGTACATTATACTCATTCTTTTTCTGCTCAGGGGTGTGGGTTTTATATCTAACCCCTGGGAACTTCCCCACAACATGTTCAGCTCACAGCAACTTGCCATACAGATTTTCACATGAATTGGCTCCAGTATCAGCACTTCCTCTCCAGCCTCCAGAGTATCATGGTCCACATTATGGTCCCACATCATCATCCTGGTCTGGTTGATGAGCACGTTCACTGGTACCATCCACCTCATACGAGCCAAACAGTATCTGAAACTGAGAAAAAGCTCCGAGGGGGGAGCATCACCATCCTCCCCAAGCCAATAGCTCAGAAATTCCAGAGTGCTTCCCCACTCAGCAGATACAAAGAAAGGGATCCTCTCATCCCAGTTGTTAGTATTGTCTATACCATAGGCTTGCATCATTGTCTTGAGGGCTTGATGTAATTTCTCTATTTCCCCTTGAGATGGAGGGTGATAGGCCATTGCAAAGTTAGGCTCTACTTTTAATTCCTTCAAAACATTTCTAAAAGACTTTGAGGTAAAGTTAGGCCCCTGGTCTTTTTGCATTGCTTGTGGAAAACCAACATGAAAAAAGAACTTCATCAAAGCCCTTAAGACTACATGAGCTGTTATCTTATGCAGAGGGACTGCTTCCAGGTACCTGGTAGTGGAGCAAATATTTGTGAGTAAATAATCATTTCCCATTCTGGTCCTTGGGAGTGGGCCAACGACATCCACTACCAGCTTGCTGAAGGGTTCACCTGGTGCTGAAATCGGCTGAAGGGGAACAGGTTTAATACTTCGACTAGGTTTCCCTATAATTTGATAGGCATGATAGGTCTCAATATGCTCTCTGACAGTCTCCCACAGCTGAGACCAGAAGAAATGCCTGGAAACCTTGGACATCACCACCTGGGGACAAAGCCCTTGTTCTCCTTCCATCGATACTGCAAACAGAGGTGAATTCTTTATAAGAGTTTCCTCCCTGAAATGAAAACACTTATTTAACTGTAAAATCTCTTCCTCAGCAACAGCGACATTTTCCTGCACAGAAATTAATTGCACCCTAGCAGGTGCAGCCTCTCACACTATTTAACTGATCCATTCTCCAATCATGCTCAGCTCTGGCTGGAACATCCTTTTCTTCAGTTGACTGCAGTTCAACATCAGAAAGCAGAGTTACCAAACTTAAGCCCTCACCATCCTCATGAGAAATATCATGAAGACTGTTGGTAGCATGATCATGAGCCATACTTCTCATGGTGGAACCATCAGGGAGAAGGTCTGGCAGGGTTTTCCTAGCCATTTCCTCCCAACATTTCGGACTTGGTTTCCCCCAAACTAGTTGTTCCTCACTGTCTAACAGGCCCATAACATTATTCCCTAATAAGAGGTCGACCCCTTCGAAGGGAATTTCATCGGAGATACCTACAGGGAGATAGCCAACTTGGTATGCAGATTCTACCCATAATTTGTGTACAGGTGTCCTTATGGTTGAACCCGTAATACCCTTCAACAATATATCTACCCCAGTATAGGTATCCTTAGACACTGGTAGCACTCCAGCACGTAGCAAAGAGTAGGTGCTACATCCATCTCTCAAGGACAATGTGTTCTCAACTCTGCCTACATTCTTTTGCAAACCAACTGTGGACCTACTAGAAAATATACACATCCTGGGGTCTAGATCCAAAGGTTCCTCCTCACCTTGCCTTGAAGACCTAATGCAGGCAACTGGATGTATCTCTGCAGTTAGAGTCCTCTGGGGTGGTTCCTCCCTTTCCTGATCTCGCCGCCTTGACCAGCAAAACTTTTGTGTGTGTCCAGTTTTGTTACAGTAATAACAGATAAAACTCTTAAAGGGATTTTTTACCATTTGGTGTAGGACTGGTACTGTTTACTCGAGGATCTGAAACATCTGATTGTCTAGGTAAACTTTGAACTCCAGCTGACTTACCTTTTCCTTCTATTTTATAGGGCACCTCAGCCTTCATTTGTTCCTGAAAATTCTTGTCCCACTTACCTTTATGACCATAGGACTTGGAATAAGGTTTAGAACGAGTGGGGAAATTTTCAGAAGCAGCATGACTGTTTTTACTTACCAATTCCCTGCGAGCCAAGAATCGGTCACCTAGATCCAGTGCTTCTGAAAGATTTTCTGGGTTTTTGTCCTCCAAATATTCTCTGAGGTCAACAGGGATTGTATTGTACAATTCCTCATGAACCATCAGATCTACTAATTTGTTATAGTCTTTATTAACTCCTTTAGAACAAACCCATTTCTTAACCCTTTGAGGGTCGACAGGCCCTCTCCGAAACTCGTTCTCAGGGTCGGCCAAATTTAAAAAAAAAAAAAAAATTATTTTCTCTTATGAAAAGATAGAGAATCTTTTCCCGATCATAACGACACCAAAAGTTTGAAATTTGATAGAAAACTTACGGAATTATGCTCTCGCAAAGTTAGCGGTCTCGGCGATGTTTACGGATCGGCGATTTTGCCCACTTTGAGCCCCATTTTCGGCCAATTTCACTGTACTAGTCGACAAAAAACATGAATATTTCGCTAGAACTCCATTTTTTCTATCGAATGGGTGCAAGAAACCACCCATTTATAAATTCAACTATCCAGTACAGTGGTCAGAATTTAGCAATTTTGCCAATTTCACACAAATTTCAAAAGATGCCAATTTCGGAATAGGGTCCAGAATAAACAAGAAAGACATTCCTGGCACTAAAATGACATTTCCTCTAGTCATTAGTCACGTCTCAAGGCCCCTCTTATATTCTTTTGCTTTCCACTTTGAATTTTTATTCTCACAAAAAATATAAGATTTACTGTTATGCAGACTACTGCATTAGTGTAAAAAATGGTATAAATATTATTGGTGCACTTGTGAAAGAATATTAGACTCACCAGTTGACGTGTATTGCACGCTTGGCACGATTTGTTTACTTTTGAAGTTTGGTAAAAATCGAACATTTCTGCTACTTTGAGCTCAATTTCAAGGCACCTTTCATTGTAAAACCAGTCAAAATCATCTCAATTTCAGTAATATGTCTTCCATTCTATAAAATGAGACCAAGAAAGCTAGAATACAACAATAAATACTATACGAAAATACACTGCAAAGTCGCTGATTTATTAAAAAAAAATGGAAAAAGTTTTTTTTTTCTCATTATGCACCGTGTGCTGCAGGATTTTTTTTAGACTGTGCACACTGACCACATAGACCCATTCTTTCATATGAAGGCCTACCAGCTTTCTCCCACTAGATTTGAGGTCGCTAGAATTTATGAGTACTAGTACGTCAAAAACCCCTACGCGTAAGACGTACTAGTACGACGAAAACCCTCAAAGGGTTAAAAAGGAACAGTTTCTCATTCCCAAACTCAGTTAAGGTCTGCCCATCCTGAAATTTTTGATTCCTGAACTTTTGCCTATATTTCTCAGGTATCATTTGGTATGCAAGCAATACTTCCTCTTTAATCTTATCATAATCAGAAAAATCTTGCCCCTCCAGAGTCTCTACTCTCTGGAATCCTTTACCTACAAGTTGTGTGCGAACTAGGGTAGCCCACTTCTGTTTGGGCCATCCTTGCTCCAAAGCAGTCTTCTCAAAAAAAGAAAAATATCTATCTGGGTCACTCTCTGTAAACTTAGGGACAAAATTTGCAGCTTTAGTTATGTTAAAGTACTGCTCAGGCTCTTGTTCTGAACCTCCTAACCTTTGACGTTCTTTCTCCTTAGCTTTCATTAATTTCATTTCAGCCTCTAGTACAGCTAATTTCAGTCTCATTCTCTCCATTTCCATATCACCTGGAGTAGGTGATTCCTCATCTTCACTATTAACAGGCATGTTTACTGATGAATTATTACCCTCTTCCCTGAAGCCTAAAAATCTGAAGACTCATCTTCTGACATAGTTTTATCTTTAAACACTTGCTTCCCTCTTACAGTATCAGTGGACAAAGTTTTCCCACAGGCACATAAAATAACACAAATTGAATGTAAACTATGCACATAGCACTTACCATAACCACAAAAATGTGTTACTCCCTTTCCCCCCACCTTAGGAGAAAAACAACCTGTAAACTAATATATGAAAACAACACTTCCACTGACCCACCTTGGTAAATCTTCTACCAGAAACATGCAACTGTTATTACCCCATACCAGCACATATAGCACAAGAATGTTTTGAGTTATTTTAGCAGTCAAATAACTCTCCCGGTCAAGCTCCCATGTTACGTTGGTTTCCCTTATTTCTTGGATGGTAAGGTTCTCACTACATGTTCTAGTGTGGGGTAGTTTTTACTTAATGGCCTTATTTGTCTAGGGGTAATACTTACATCATGGCTGATCATCTTGAGTGTCTCTGATACCTCCAACCCCAAGGACTTTCCCAATGCCACAATGGATTCCTCAACTGGCATAATCCTCTCAGGGTTAGCCTCAAACCCTTCAAAATCCCTTTTGTCTACACATTCTGGCCACAGTTTCTTCCAAGCAGAGTTCAAGGTCTTCTTAGTCACTCCCTCCCAAGCCTTACCTATAAGGTTTACACAATTGAGGATATTAAAGTGCTCTCTCCAAAACTCTCTTAGAGTCAGTTGAGTTTCTGAGGTCACTACAAAGCACCTTTCAAACAGAGCTTTTGTGTACAGTTTTTTGAAGTTTGCAATAACCTGCTGGTCCATGGGCTGCAGGAGAGGAGTGGTATTAGGAGGCAAAAACTTCACCTTAATGAATTTCATGTCCCCATAAAGTCGCTCTGCCACGTCTGTAGGATGACCAGGGGCATTGTCTAACACCAGGAGGCACTTAAGTTCTAATTTCTTTTCAGTTAGGTAATCTTTCACATTGGGGGCAAATGCATGGTGTAACCAGTCATAGAAAAAGTCCCTAGTGACCCATGCCTTACTGTTTGCCCTCCACAGCACACACAAATTCTCCTTGAGGACATTCTTTTGCCTGAACGCTCTGGGAGTTTCAGAGTGATACACTAATAAAGGCTTAACTTTGCAATCACCAGTAGCATTGGAACACATCAACAAAGTAAGCCTGTCTTTCATAGGCTTATGTCCTGGGAGTGCCTTTTCCTCCTGAGTAATGTAGGTCCTGCTTGGCATTTTCTTCCAAAACAGGCCTGTTTCATCACAATTAAACACTTGTTCAGGTTTCAGTCCTTCAGTCTCTATGTACTCCTTGAATTCATGCACATATTTTTCAGCCGCTTTGTGGTCCGAACTGGCAGCCTCACCATGCCTTATCACACTATGTATGCCACTACACTTCTTAAATCTCTCAAACCAACCTTTGCTGGCCTTAAATTCGCTCACATCAGCACTAGTTGCAGGCATTTTTTTAATTAAATCCTCATGCAACTTCCTAGCCTTTTCGCTTATGATCGCTTGAGAGACGCTATCTCCTGCTAGCTGTTTTTCATTTATCCACACCAATAAGAGTCTCTCAACATCTTCCATCACTTGCGATCTTTGTTTCGAAAACACAGTTAAACCTTTGGCAAGAACAGCTTCCTTGATTGCCTTTCTGGTGCCCACAATAGTAGCGATGGTTGATTTGGGTTTCTTGTACAACCTGACCAGGTCGGCGATACGCACTCCACTTTCATACTTATCAGTGATCTCTTTCTTCATCTCTATTGGAATTCTCACCCTTATTGCTGTAGGGTTGGCACTAGAAGCTTTCTTGGGGCCCATGGTCACTTATTTTCCAGAAAAAGCACCGAAAACACTGTAATAATACGAAATATTCCGATTGTATGCTTGGATGTTACCGCGGAGGCTGGCTGGTAAACAATGCCACCGGCGGCACATGTGAGGCTGGCTGAGGGCGCACATTGGATGCGTCTTGGACGAAAATCGGTGAGCGGGTTTTTAAGCGGTATGCGAGGCAAAATTTTTGCGATTAAAACAAGCGGTATGCGGATTAATCGTTATGTGATGCCATCGGTATGCGGGGGTCCACTGTATTTCGAGCTCATTTTGCCAATCGATGTTATTCATAGCTGCTATAAAGTTGTTAACTGCTGTCTCATTATGTAGTCTGAAGGTTACTTTAGTAATGTCTTGTGGCAGTTTGCCCAGATTAGTTATGAGAAAGATTGGGTAGTGGTCTATAGTGTTGTCTGTGATTATGCCTGATTTTAAAGGGGATATGGTGTTTGCCCAGATGTGGTCTATTAAGGAGATGCTTGTCTCGGACATTCTTGTAGGTTTAGATATTGCTGGTAGCAACAGGCAGTTACTCATTGTGTTTGTGAATGCGGTTCAGTATAATTAGGTATTCCAAAGTGAGTAACTGTTACTGAGATACATAATACTTGTTGGGTCCTATAGCCCCATAACACCAGTATACTTACAATTTAGCCTTGATAATGCTGAGGACATGAGAACACTGCATGTAGAGGCAGAACATTAGTAGAGTACTGCAGTAGGCTTACTGCCCCATGCTAGACAGGTTCAACTCATATACTCAACCAGGCCCGGTGGCCTGGTGGCTAAAGCTCCCGCTTCACACATGGAGGGCCCGGGTTCGATTCCTGGCGGGTGGGAACATTTCGACACGTTTCCTTACACCTGTTGTCCTGTTCACCTAGCAGCAAATAGGTACCTGGGTGTTAGTCGACTGGTGTGGGTCGCATCCTGGGGGACAAGATTAAGGACCCCAATGGAAATAAGTTAGACAGTCCTCGATGACGCACTGACTTTCTTGGGTTATCCTGGGTGGCTAACCCTCCGGGGTTAAAAATCCGAACGAAATCTTATCTTATCTTATCTTATGTACTTGTCCAAACTATATTTATAGCTACGCAAAGTTTAGCAATAGTTTTAGATTTACTCCCAGCTGTGAGCCCTCAGAACACCTCCCTTTCCCTATCTTATGTCAGGATTTCATCAAAAACTTGATTGTTTGAGAGATAGTATTACTGCTCTTCATGGCCGAGAGCAACTTATTGATGGTAATATGTGATACTGTTAGTTTTCTTCTCATTTATAATTATTAATCTTAGACTTATTCTCATTTATAATTAATATTAGGTTTCTTTTCATTTTTATAGTTTAAGTAAATCTTTTATATTACTCCATGAATGTTACAGAAATGTGCATATTAATTGGGACACTGATGAAATAAGATATTTATTTGGAAAATTATATGTTTATTTGAAAAATACCCTTTGGCTTTATAAGCATTGCTACATGCTTTGACATAGAATCAACCATTATCAAACACATTTTGGCAAGTTCTTCATTGAGATACCAAGCCCTAATAACAGCAGCATTTAGGTTCTCTACAGTTAAACAGTCCTGTTTTGCTATCCTGCATTTGGTTATTGCCCATAGATTCTCAATTAGTTGGAGGTCAGGAGAGTTTCCAGGCCAATTTAGAATGCTTAGCCCACTCTCTTCGAAGAATATCAGCATTTTTCTTTAAGTGTAGCGTGGATCAAGATCCTGCTAGAAAATGCCTTCTCCATCAGGAAAGTCTCTATCCACAGTGGGAAACAAATGAGTTGCCAGGATTGAATTGTATTTGTCACTGTTCATCATTCCCTCAATAATAACAAGCAATTCTGGGCATTTAGCAGTAAAACTACCCCAAAATGTCCCAGTTGAGTGTTTTGGCACTTGTTGAATGCATCCATTCTGAAGAGGTTCACCTTTGCTCAATCTCACTTCCACTTGTACTTCAAAATGCGCCTCATCTGAAAATATGACTTTTCTCCATTCATCTATCGTCCATCTCTCATGATCGAATACCCACTGCAGTTGTTTTTTATCATAGTAGCAGTCAATAATTTTTTCTTTACCAGCTTTCTGGCAGCTCTGCCAACTTCAAGGAATTGAATCTCTCTGTAGATCTTTAATCGTTTTCTTAGGTGTTGTCTTGCATTGCCTTCAACATCTTGCTTGACACAGCAGTCCACAGTCACTGATGTCATCATCTCTCTTCAGAATCCAACTAGGATCAAGTTTTCAGCGATCTGTCTGATAATCAAATCAGCATGTTTTCTAAGAGCTACAATACTTACATGCTTCCTGGGTGTTACATCCATCATGAATTTCAGCAATAATCGTAAAATGAAGGGGAGAATTTGAGGAAACCACATTCACTCCTGGAGCACGCTTGCAAGAAGAGTCTTACAGAACAACAGCTGTTGTACCACTGACAAGAGTAGCAGGATAACATCACAGCTGGATGGTTGCCAGAAGCCTGCAGCAAATTCCTACATTAAGCCATAGACTAAGACATATTATGAGATAATCACAAAAATTTAATCTTGTCCTAATTAATTTGCACACTAGTATATAAAGTTTTTATAAATGTTTTCATCTTTTGTTTATGTTGTTTATGTTTATATTCTTGACGTGTAATCACACAGAAGGGCATGATCCTATTATTCTTCAGAATTTTTTTGTTATTTATGCAGTTTTTCAATGTTTGTAAATGTTATTTTTTTGGATAATGTTTGTTGGTTGATTAGGTGTGCTGCAGGAGGTGCATGGGCAGACCTAGTGAAGCATTGCCAGGAACATCCTGCTGTCCAAGGACTGACTCTTACAGCCTTTCTTCTGAAGCCCATGCAGAGAATAACCAGATACCCTTTATTAATAAAACAGGTATGAATGAAGCAACAGTGCATTACACTGCTTCACACTAATAATAATAAAGTTTTAAAATTAATTACTATTTGCATTTATTTGGTCATATTTAAATAATTCCTAGGTAGTAGTATGGTATATGACAACCACCCAGGGAGGTACTGCCATCCGGCCAAGTGAGTGTAAAACATGGTGGTAGGCTTGCTGGTGTCTTTTTTCTGTCTCATAAACAAGCAAGATTTCAGGTACATCTTGCTGCTTCTACTTACACTTAGGTCACACTACACGTACATGACAAGTGTATATATATACACACCCCTCTGGGTGTTCTATTTTCTTACTAGTTCTTGTTCTTGTTTACTTCCTCTTATCTCCAAAGGAAAGTGGAAATGAATTCTTCCTCCATAAGCCATGCATGTAGCAACATGCATCTAAAATAATGGGAGCAAGGGACTAGTAACCCTTTCTCCTGTATACAGTACTAAAGTTAAAAAGAAAAACTTTCATTTTTCTTTTTTAGGCCACCCTGCCTCAGTGGGATGTGGCCAATTTGTTGAAATTTTTTTTTAGATAATTTGATTAAAGTTATATTAGCTTATTTAATCCCTTGAGGGTCCATGCCATAGTTCTATGGCTTTGAAGCCAGGGTCAGTGCCATAGTACTACGTCATGAGCTCAGATCACTCAGATAAGCTGTGAGTGGTAAATTTGGGCTTAGATGTGAAAGAATGAGTCTTTGTGGTAAGCGTGCACCATATAAAAAAAATCCTGCAGCACACAGTTCATAATTAGAAAAAAAAGCTGTAACCATGTTTATGGATTAAAACATTGACTTTGCATTGTATTTTCATATGGTTTTTATGGTTGTGTTTGCAGTTTTAGTCTCATATGATAGAATGGAAGGCACATTACAGAAATAGAGATGATTTTGATTGAGCTCGTAGCAAAAATGTTCAATTTTTGCTGATGTTCAAGAGTAAACAAATCACATCATGCATCCAATACACATCAGCTGGTGGGTCTAATATGTCTTCACAAAGGTACTGATATTATTAACCCCTTCAGGGTCCAAGGCCAAAATCTGAAGTGGTGCTCCAGTGTCCAAGAAATTTTGAAAAAAAAAAATTATTTTTTTTACAGAATTAGAGTATATTTTTGTGAAGGTAATAAGAATTTTTTTTTTTTCTGATCAGTACTTACCGAGATACAGCGGCGGGAAGTTGACCCAAAATGACCGGGTGGCGGCAACGTCAGTGACTTCCGCAAAATCCCATTTTTTATTTTACGTATTTTATACTTTTTTATTTTCTTTTCAATTTTTTTCTTTTTCTAATAACATTTTTGCCTGTGAGACCAATATAATGTATATTGTATAAGTGTACACTCATTGTATTCAACACAATAACTGCACTAATTTGTTTATCATTATATTGCTTACAAAACTTGTTTACAAGTTTATTGTAAACAAAATGATGAAAATATTAGTGCGGTTGTCTTGAATACAACGGTACCATATAGTACCGTATGGTACAATGGTGCCATAGGGTGCAATTGTACCATATGGTACAATGGCACATGATACAATGGTACCATATAATACAATGGTACCATATGGTACAATGGCACCATTTGGTACCATATGATACAATGGTACCATATGGTGCAATGGTACCTTATGGTACCATATGGTGTAATGGTACCATATGGTACCATATGATGCAATGGTACCATATGGTACATTGTACCATACAGTACAATGATACCATATGGTTCATTGTACCATATGGTACTGTTGTATTCAACACAATAAACACACTAATATTTTCATTATTATTTTGTTTACAATAGATGTTTACAACAAAAATATGCAAAAAATGTTGTATATTATTAATGTTCTATTATACATTTACAAGTGTACAGGAACTTGATGTGTTCCTTGAGGTGGATGACAAAGCACTTTGTCTCAGAAACTGCAGAGTCAGTAGCTAGCTTGCATCGCCACTCACTCAGTCTTGGCTGGTGTTTCATGCCACCAACACCTATTGACCATATTGTACACGGTATCATATGTTACAGGGTACCATATGGTACATTGTACTATATGGTATAGGGTACCATGCAGTACAGGATAACACATGGTACAGGGTACCATATGGTACAGGGTACCATATGGTACATGGTACCATATGGTACATGGTACCATATGGTACAGGGTACCATATGGTACAGGGTACCATATGGTACAGGGTACCATATGGTACAGGGTACCATATGGCACAGGGTACCATATGGTACAGGGTACCATATGGTACAGGGTACCATATGGTACAGGGTACCATACAGTACAGGACACCATATGGTACAGATACAGGGATAACTATGGAAATAAATCACCCTGTCTTTTTTGGGTTATCCTAGGATTTTCTATATATGCTGCTATGTATGATAATCTATGTAATTGTATTTCTGTATACCTGAATAAACTTACTCAAGTGCATGCGGCATCATAAGTAAGTTTATTTAATTATACACAAATAAAGTTACATAGAATATCATACTTAGCAGCATATGTTTGGAGAACCTAGGATAACCCAAAAAAGTCAGACAGACTTATTTCCATTAGGGTCCCTGTACCATATGGTGCAATGTATCATATGGTACAATGTACTATATGGTATAATGTACTATATGGTACATTGTACCATATGATACCATTGTACCATATGATACCATTGTATGACATGGCACCACTATACCATGTGGTACCATTGTATCATATGGCACAATGGTACTATATGGTTCAAAACCATAGAATTCGTCTTCAGCTCCACTTCCATCAGTCTTAGAACTGTAAGTTGTAAAGAGGAGTCAGAATTCGCCCAGAGAGTGAGTGGGGAGTGAGAGCTTCCTTGCTGCCAGTCACGATGAACAAAGCTACTTTGCCAGCATTCCCACAATGCCATACGGGCGTCCAGATTTTTTCCATGGTGTGCACACTGACCACCCAGACCCATTCTCTCAGATGTAGGCCTACCAGCCTTCTCGCGCTAAATTTGATGCCGCTAGAATTTTGGCGTATATCTATGGTTTGGACCCTGAACGTAAAGCCCTAGATCGATGGGACGGACCCTGAAAGGGTTAATTCAATTACAGTGGACCCCCCGGATAACATAATTAATCCATTCCAGAGAGAGTGTCTTATACCGAATCTGACTTAATCCGAATTAATTTTCACTTAAAATATAATGGAAATCCAATTAATCCGTTCCAGACACCCGAAAGTATTGAATAAAATAATTTTTTACGTGGAATATACATTTCTCTACACAGAAAACAGTGAGACATGTAGAGTAAAACATTACTAAAATGACATTAATCTTTATTGAAGACTTATTGATTAGTGATAAGACTGTAATAAAGTTGGTAGAATTACCAACAATATGTAAAGTAAGAGGACACAAGTGCAACTATGTGACATTTTTAGTGTGGCAACGTTTCGCTCTCCAGGAGCTCTGTCAAGTCGTTACAAACAGTACATGGACACAGAAGGCACAAATAGGCTCACAGTGAGGTGCAATACTAGTGGTAGTAGTAGCAGTAGTGATTTAAGTTGTAGTAGTAGTAGTAATACAATATGTTAGAATGGGAATGGGGTCCCTCAATAGTGCCGTCTTAGCCAACTTGTACATGGAACACCTAGAGTCCGAACACTTCACCAACATCATCCCTTCAAGCGTCTCTTGGTTATGTTATGTGGACGACGTCCTCATAATAACTCCCAAAAGTTTTGATGTACGGAATTGTCAGGCAAGGCTCAACACAGTTGAACCGACGATCCAGTTTACACTAGAAGAAGAGTCCAATGACAAGCTACCTTTCCTAGATGTCCTCATTCACAAAGTAGAGAACAATGTAAAATTTCAAGTTTATCAGAAACCTACTAATAAAAATGATCTCACACACTTCTATTCTAGTCAGGATACTAGGATCAAAAGAGGCATCATCATCGGATTTTTCCTGAGAGCATGCCGAATTTGTAGTCCTGAGTTTCTTGACGAGGAATGTACATACATTCACCAAACCTTCACTGATTTACATTTTTCTTCCTTTTTCACCAAAGATTGCAAGAAAAGAGCTCTTCAGATCATAAATTCTCCACACACCAACACCACTCTTAACAAAGTTATAATTCTTCCCAACAGCCAGGTTGCACTGAATGTTTCTAAAGTACTTTCACAAGCTAACACCAGAGTTGCCATCGCTTCCAGCACTTCAATAAAGGATCTAACCAGAACAAAATCCTAGCACCACGAACCAGTCAATGCAGGGGTTTACACTATACCCTGTGGAGGCTGCGACAAGATTTATGTAGGTGAAACAGCAAGAAACCTTGACACCCGCCTCAATGAACACGTTGACGCATGTCGGAACGATAACTTGAACAACACCTGTGTACAACACCGAAATTCCACCAGTCATCTCATGAAATTCAGGGACGCCCAGTTAGTGATCAAAGAAACCAATTTCCGCAGACGCAAGTGCCTTGAATCTTCACTAATAGCTGTTTCTGATACAATTAAACAAAACAAAGGCAGCTTCACCATCTCTGAAGTCCTAGCAAGAATCCTGAAAAACAGTAAACCCTGCCATCACATAGTCTCTCCTGTTAATACTACACAAGCACATTACAGAGAATGAACATTGAAACAGGCCTTCTCTAGCCTAGAAATATTTGTCTAACCTATTTTTATGTTACCCAAGTTATAGCTTTTATATCCTTTTACTCATGTGCGAGTTAATTGTTCTAACATAATGTATTACTACTACTACTACTACTATAACTTATATCACTACTACTACTACCACTAGTATTGCACCTCACTCTGAGTCTATATATACCCTCTGTGTCCATGTACTGTTTGTAACAGCTTGACAAAGCTCCTGAAGAGCAAAACGTTACCACAATAAAAATGTCATATTAGTTGCACTTGTGTCCTTTTACTTTACACAGTGATGAGACTGGAGGAGGGGAGAGGATGGAGGTGTACTATTGTTTGGAAGGGGAATCCCCTTCCATAAAGACTTCAGGTACCAAGTCCTTTTGCGAGTTTATTTCCTTTCTTTGTTTTTTAATGCCACTAGGGTCAGCTTTAGAGTCACTGCACACCTGTGGCACTAAATATCTGTCCAGAGAGCTCTGTTTCTGGCATCTATTTAAGATTTCCCTAAAATGGGACACAACATTGTCATTGTAGATGTTGCCAGCACGGCCTGCAACAGCTGTGTCAGGGTGATGTTCATAAAGCAGGAACACTGCAGCAGACCTGTTGGCCCATACTAGGCAGGTCCTTCACAAACCATCCCAATAACAGAATCGTATTTGCCCAACCCAATTTTCAGTGCTTCCCAAGCAGTAAGCTTTGATAATTCTATTCACTTGTGTGCAAGTCCCACTCAAATCAAATCATGTGTGTGGGGAAGTACCCTCGCTGGTATGTGGGGAATTACCCTGGCTGGTGTGTGGGGAAGTACCCTGGCTGGTGTGTGGGGAAGTTCCCTGGCTGGTGTGTGGGGAAGTACCCTGGCTGGTGTGTGGGGAAGTACCCTGGCTGGTGTGTGGGGAAGTACCCTGGCTGGTATGTGGGGAAGTGCCTTGGCTGGTATGTGGGGAAGTACCTTGGCTGGTGTGTGGGGAAGTACCTTGGCTGGTATGTGGGGAAGTACCCTGGCTGGTATGTGGGGAAGTACCCTGGCTGGTGTGTGGGGAAGTACCCTGGCTGGTATGTGGGGAAGTACCCTGGCTGGTATGTGGGGGAAGTACTCTGGCTGGTATGTGGGGGAAGTACCCTGGCTGGTATGTGGGGATACCCTTGCTGGTGTGTGGGGAGTACCCTGGCTGGTATGTGGGGAAGTACTGCTGGTATGGGGGGGAAGTACCCTGGAGGGTGTGTGGGGAAGTACCTTGGTTGGGTGTGGGGAAGTACCTGGCTGGTGTGTGGGGGATACCCTGGCTGGTGTGTGGGGAAGTACCCTGCTGGTATGTGGGGGAGTACCCTGGCTGGTATGTGGGGAAGTACCTTGGCTGGTATGTGGGGGAAGTACCCTGGCTGGTGTGTGGGGAAGTACCTTGGTTGGTGTGTGGGGAAGTACCCTGGCTGGTGTGTGGGGAAGTACCCTGGCTGGTATGTGGGGAAGCACCCTGGCTGGTGTGTTGGGAAGTACCCTGGCTGGTATGTGGGGAAGTACCCTGGCTGGTGTGTGTGGGGAAGTACCCTGGCTGGTGTGTGTGGGGAAGTACCCTGGCTGTGTGGTGGGGGAAGTACCCTGGCTGTTGTGGGGAAGTACCCTGGCTGGTATGTGGGGAAGTACCCTGGCTGGTGTGTCTGGGGAAGTACCCTGGCTGGTGTGTGGGGAAGTACCCTGGCTGGTGTGTGGAGAAGTACCCTGGCTGGTATGTGGGGAAGTACCCTGGCTGGTGTGTGTGAGGAAGTACCCTGGCTGGTGTGTGGGGAAGTACCTTGGGTGGTGTGTGGAGAAGTACCCTGGCTGGTATGTGGGGAAGTAGCCTGGCTGGTGTGTGGAGAAGTACCCTGGCTGGTATGTGGGGAAGTACCCTGGCTGGTGTGTGGGGAAGTACCCTGGCTGGTGTGTGGAGAAGTACCCTGGCTGGTATGTGGGGAAGTACCCTGGCTGGTGTACTACCAACACTACCACCCTCTACCACCACCACCACTTTTGTATTTTTCTACAAACTTTTTCTTGAATTCTAAAGTGTTTCTCACCCTCCTTACCAAAGGGCTGGTACTAGAAGCTTTCTTTGGGAAAATGGTGGCTTATTTAGCAGTTACAAGCACTAAAAACAATGGAATAATACAAAATGTATTGCACGTACATGTGGAATCATCCCCACTTGCTTGTAAACAATGGCACATTGGCCGTACATGGAGTGTTGGGCCGCTCACAGCACGCGGACACATTTGGGACGAATGACTTTAACCAAGTTCGGTGTCGTTAACCAAGCCAATATTTTGACACAAAAACGTTACTTAATCCGATGCCGTCTTAATCCAGGGGTCCACTATATTACAGTACTGCATAACAGTACATCTTCTATTTTTTGGTGTGACTAAAAATTCTTTGTGTGAATAAAAAATCAAAATGGAATTTGTGTAAAGCCTGTAAACATAACTAATGAACAGAGGAAATGTTATTTTAGTGCCAAGAATCCCTGTATTGTTTATTCTGGACCACATTTTGAAATTTGTGTGAAATTGGCCAAATTACCAATTTCTGATCACTTTATTGGGCAGTTGAAATAGTTAATTGGACTGTTTCATGTGCTTAATAAAATACAAGGCATACTAGCAAAATAGCTAAGAATTTGGTTGACTGGAACACTGTAATTGGCCTAAAATAGGAGTCAGAGTAGGCAAAATTGCCAATGCATAATTCACAATGCAAAATTCACAACAGCGTAATTTCATCAATTTTCCATGAAATTTTATACTTTTTGTTTTATTACCTTCTGAAAAAGATTCTCTACCATTTTATAAGAAAAAACTAACAAATTTTTTTTTTAAATTCTTGGACCCTGTGGACACTTTTCAGATTGGGGGTCTGGACCCCCAAGTGGTTAACACTTATACAGCTGAATAAAAATTTATCTCGATAAAATTTTTACAAAGTTTTTCAGAAAATGCAGTTAACTAAAATATAGTTAACTAACATTTTGATATTAATTTTATCTGTACTTACATTTTATGTTTAGAAATTGTGTCTGGGTATGACTACATATTTGTAGCTGCAAAAGCACTTTAGAGCAGCTCACAACCTGGAGTATACCTGGAGAGGGTTTCGGGGATCAATGTCCCCATGGCCCGGTCTGTGACCAGGCCTCCAGGTGGATCAGGGTCTGATCAACCAGGCTTTTGCTGCTGGCTGCAATTTTTATGAAAAGGCAGCTAGGATGAGCTCATGGATTACAGTCCTCTCTCACTGAAGCATTGTTGTCAAGTTACTGGATAAAACCATTAAGAGATGTACCTGTGACCAGTGTCAAGGTATTATGTACCTTAGCAACCTGTCCTGAGGTCTGCCTTTTTGTCGATTGTTTGCTCTACCAGTTTAGTTTTTGATCAGCAAATTACTTTATCTTAATGTACTTTGGCAGTCATAAAAACCATTCAAGAACGAGATGATGGGCAGATTGCATTTAGATTTGAAGATTCAGTAGAGTTCCTCATGAAACACTAATCTGTTAACTGCAAAGCACTCTAGCTTTAACCCATAAATGGTCCAAACGTATATATACGTTTTTTCAACATTTGAAAGTATGTAAAAAAAGTAGATCTTTTTGTTTTTTTACATTTGAAAATGTGTGAAAAACTTTGATCTACTTTTTTTTTTTTGTTATATTTGAAAATATATAAAAAAAAACGTAGATCTACTTTTGTAGCACTACACATGTGAACGTAGATCTGCTTGGACCATTTTCGGGTTAAAATATCAACTATTAACCCTTTCAGGGTCCGTGCTGTGGATCTACGGCTTTATGTTGAGGGTCCAAACCGTAGATCTACGCCAAAATTCTAGCACTGTCAAATTTAGTGCAAGAAGGCTGGTAGGCCTACTTCTGAGAAAATGGGTCTGGGTGGTCAGTGTGCGCACTATAGAAAAAATCTGGACGCCTGCATGGCATTGTGGGAACACCGCCAAAGTGATTTGTTCATCATGCCTGGTGGCAAGGAAGTTCTCACTCCCCACTGACTCTCCTGGCAAATTCTGACTCTCCTCTTCACAACTTACAGTTCTAAGATTGATGGAAGTGGATCTGAAGAGGATTTCTATGGTTTTGAACCATATGGTACCATTGTACCATATGGTACAATGGTGCCATGTCATACAATGGTATCATATGGTACAATGGTATCATATGGTACAATGTACCATATAGTACATTGTATCATATGGTACATTATACCATATGGTAAATTGTACCATATGGTACAGGGTACAGGGACACTAATGGAAATAAGTCTGTCTGACTTTTTTTGGTTATCCTAGGTTCTTCAGACATATGCTGCTAAGTATGATAATCTATGTAACTTTATTTGTGTATACCTAAATAAACCTATGATGCCACATGTGCTTGAGTAAGTTTATTCAGGTGTACAGAAATACAATTACATAGATTATCATACATAGCAGCATATGTATAAAATCCTAGGATAACCCAAAAAAGTCAGGGTGACTTATTTCCATAGGGATCCCTGTATTTGTACCATATGGCGTCCTGCACCATATGGTACCCTGTACCATATGGTATCCTGTACCATATGGTACCCTGCACCATATGGTACCCGTCACCATATGGTACCCTGCACCATATGGTACCCTGCACCATATGGTACCCTGCACCATATGGTATCCTGTACTGTATGGTACCCTATACCATATAGTACAGTGTACCATATGGTACCCTGAAACATATGATACCATGTACCATATGGTCAGTTACAGATGTTGATGCCACCCGGCACCAAGCAAAACTGAGTGATGACGCAAGCTAGCTAGTGACTCGGCAGTTTCCAAGACAAAGCGCTTTGTCATCCACTTCAAGGAACATGTCGAGTGGCTGTACATTTGTAAATATATAATTGAACATTACTAATATACAACATTTTTGCATATTTTTGTTGTAAACAATTATTGTAAATGGGATAATGATGAAAATATTAGTGTGTTTATTCTATTGAATGCAACAGTACCATATGATACAATGTACCATATGGTACAATGAACCATATGGTATTATACCATATGGTACAATGTACCATATGGTACCATTGCACCATATGGTATCATAAGGTACCATTGCACCATATGGTACCATAAGGTACCATTGCACCATATGGTACCATAAGGTACTATTGCACCATATGGTACCATTGTATCATATGGAACATTGTACCAAATGGTGCCATTGTACCATATTCTGCCTTATGGTACCATTGTATCATATGGTGCCATTGTACCATATGGTACCACTGTACCATATGGTACCATTGCACCCTATGGCACCATTGTACCATATAGTACTATATGGTACCATTGTATTCATCACAATAGCCTCACTAATATTTTCATCATTTTGTTTACAATAAACTTGTAAACAAGTTTTGTAAGCAAATATAATGATAAACAAATTAGTGCAGTTATTGTGTTGAATACAATGAGTGTACACTTTTACGATATATATTATATTGGTCTCACAGACAACAGATGTTACTAGAAAAAGAAAAGAAAAGAAAAAAGTACAAATAACGTAAAATAAAAAAAATGTGATTTTGCGGAAGTCGCTGATGTTGCTGCCATCCGGTCATTTTGGGTCAACTTCCCGCCACTGTATCTCGGTAAGTATTGGTCAGAAATTTTTTTTTTGTTTTATTACCTTCACAAAAATATTATCTTTAATTCTGTAAGATTTTTTTTTGTTGTTTTTTTTTTTTTTTTCAAAATTTCTTAGACACTGGGGCACCCCTTCAGATTTTGGCCTTGGACCCTGAAAGGGTTAAAGTGAAAATGATAGATTTCCTGTTTCAGACAAATGAACAAAGTATTTCTTTGTGCAGTTTAGAAAATGTAGTTAACATGTAATAAAATGTTGTTAAGCAGAAAGAAAGTCACTAGCATGCAGTGCATTTTGCTTTCTATATTTTTTCCATGCTCTAGGCAATTGGTTTTGGCCTTTACACCTTCGGGTGAACCAGGGGCTCATTCTGGTCTTCTCATTGTTTCTGTTGCTCATGGGCATGAACCTCTTCCCTGCCTCCCTGTAATTTGTGGTTACATATTCCATCATTTCGTTTACTGTCTTTCCTCTGGTTCTCTTCTCCACTGCACCTTGTGCAGGAATTGCCTCATGCCTGAGTAGTCCCCTTTTTTGAAGTTTGGCTTCTTCCCTCCTTCTCATGCTGCTCCTCTTTCCAATGTTAACTCTACAATGTATTTGATACTCAGGACCACATGATCACTAATGCCAAGGGGCCTTTTGTATATAATATTCGTAATAAATAAACAAACCAATTATTTTATTTCTTTGTGCAGTATACAAAGTGTAGTTTACAAGTATAAAATACATTGGAACCTCGACTTACGAGTTTAATCCATTCCATGATCTTGCTCGCATCTGGATTTGCTTGTTTGCAGAGTCAACTTTCCTCATTTAAATTAATTGAAATGGAATTAACCCATTTCCGTGGAATACCAGGCACGACAAAATACTAAAATAATTTCCCTAATGTCAACTCTACGGCTTATTTATCTATCACAATTCATGTAATATGACATAATAAAGAATATAAATAACATAGAAGCTTGATATATACTCTAAAATGAATAAAATATGTAATTCATATAGTGGTATCGGCAATGTCGGTGGCAGACGAGAGTTTGGAGACAGGACACAATACTCCTTGAATAATTTCATTAATATCAACTCTGCAGCTTTTTTATCTATCACAGTTCATCTAATATGACATAATAAACAATATAAATAATATAGAAACCTGATATATACTCTAGAATGAATAGAATATGTCATTATGTGACAGGTGGAGGCGGCCACAACCGCCCCCGCATTGTTATGATAATTACTGCCATCTAGTGATGGCCTTTTGAAGCCATCTATTATTATAATTATTATTATATAGTACATTATTATTATGCATGTATTATTATTATTATACTATTATTATTGTACGTATTATGATTATTATTAGTAATAGTATTATTGTTATTATTACAATACAGTAGACCGTCATTTAGCATGGTAGTTACATTCCTGAAAATGCCGTGTTAGGTAAAATCGTGTTAGGTGAATTTTAGGACTTGTGGGAAAAATAGGGCTACGTTCCTGGGAGCCCCCAAAAAGCCAAACAACTTTTTTTTTTAGCCCTCCACATCTTACAAAAATAAAAGTGAATATGTAGTTGTAGTTCATTGTTGTGATGTATTATGTTGTTTTTACTGCTTAACCCTTTGACTGTTTTGGTCATATATATACGTCTTATGCGCCACTTTGTCTGACTTATTTATGCGCATAAATTCTAGCGGCTTCAAATCAAGCAGGAGAAAGCTGGTAGGCCCACATGTGAGAGAATGGGTCTCCATGGTCAGTGTGCACCATATAAAAAAAAATCGGAGTGCGAGTGGTGCATTATAGGAATGCCATTTCAGTCCTCCTTTTTCAGCATGCCTAGCGGTAAGAAATATGTGACTCCCAAGCAAATCTGGGACTCTTCTCTTCCCAAGTGAAGCTCTAACACAGGTGGAAGTGTCAGTGAAGATCAGTTTCATGGTTTTGAGGAGTTTGAGACCAAAAACAATGCCCAGGATACCAGAAGAATGAAGGAGAATGAAGGAGGAAGAGAAAGACAAAGAGGAGAAGGAGGAGGAGGAAGAGGAGAAGGAGGAGGAGATGGAGGAGAAGGAGGAGGAGGAGGAGAAGGAGGGGAGGAGGAAGAGGAGGAGGAGGAAGAGGAGATGGAGGGGAGGAGGAGGAGAAGGAGGAAGAGGAGGAGGAGGGGAGGAGGAGGAAGGGAGGAGGAGAAGGAGGAGGAGGAGAAGGTGGAGGAGGAGGAGAAGGAGGAGGAGAAGGAGGAGGAGGCGGAGGAGGAGAAAAATAATAGGTTATAATAACAATAGGTAATAATAAGTTCCCTTGAAGCATGATAAACAAAGTCCACCCCTGACAGTGACATGATAAGCTGAGATAACATCTGATAAGAGCTGACGTTTGATGAGCATACACGAGGGTGGGGGAGTGTGCAGCTGATAAGAAAAGATTAGAGGTGGCGTTTGATGAGCATCACCCTCGCTTTGTTTTCGCTGGTACACAAATATGTCTGTCTGTCAATTTGTCTGTCTGTCAAGCTCCCTGTCTATCCGTCTAGCTCTCTGTCTCAGAGAGAGCCACAAGACTGCGTCATCACCTTTATTCATATCTTCAAGAAGAGTATAGCACTTTGTCTGAATTTTTTGAGTTATCCTAGCTAATTTGCACTATGTATATTTGTATTTATGTGTACTTGTGAGACAGAGATAGACAGACAGATAGAAAGAGAGAGACACATTGATAGAGATAGAATGAGGGAGAAAGATAATTAGATAGAATGGAAGGGAAGCAGCATCCGACCCCATTGTTTTGACAGGTGGTAGGGGGAGTGAGTAATGAGACAATATGTCATTTTGACAGCTGCCGACCCCTGACACAAAACAGTTATAAGCCACACACTAGCACACAAGACAAGCTTGCTGAATGAAGATAATAGCAGTTATATGAAAGTATCCAGTGACTATATATGTGTATATATATTATAGAAAACAGAAGGAAAGAAGAAGGGAAGGCAGGAATGAAGGAACGACGAGATGAAAGGAAGGAAAAAAGTAAGGAAGGAAAGACGAAGAAATGTAGGAAGGAAGGTAAGAAAGGAATGCAGGAAGGTAGGAAGGAAGGTAGGAAAGGAATGCAGGAAGGTAGAAAGTTAGGTAGGAAAGGAATGCAGGAAGGTAGGACGGTAGGTAGGAAAGGAATGCAGGAAGGTAGGAAAGAAGGTAGGAAAGGAATGCAGGAAGGTAGGAGAAGAACACAGGAAAGGAATGCAGGATGGTAGGAAGGAAGGAATGATGACACACGACCATGTGGCAGATGTTGCAAGTACAGTGGACCCCCGGTTAACGATAGTTTTTCACTCCAGAAGTATGTTCAGGTGCCAGTACTGACCGAATTTGTTCCCATAAGAAATATTGTGAAGTAGATTAGTCCATTTCAGACCCCCAAACATACACGTACAAACGCACTTACATAAATACACTTACATAATTGGTCACATTTGGAGGTAATCGTTATGCGGGGGTCCACTGTATATGGAATAGGTGGTAAGTTACTAAATTCTGTAAAGAGCTTTTATGAGGATAGTGAGGCTCAGGTTAGGGTGTGTAGAAGAGAGGGAGAATACTTCCCGGTAAAAGTAGGTCTTAGACAGGGATGTGTAATGTCACCATGGTTGTTTAATATATTTATAGATGGGATTGTAAAGGAAGTAAATGCTAGGGTGTTCGGGAGAGGGGTGGGATTAAATTATGGAGAATCAAATTCAAAATGGGAATTGACACAGTTACTTTTTGCTGATGATACTGTGCTTATGGGAGATTCTAAAGAAAAATTGCAAAGGTTAGTGGATGAGTTTGAGAATGTGTGTAAAGGTAGAAAGTTGAAAGTGAACATAGAAAAGAGTAAGGTGATGAGGGTATCAAATGATTTAGATAAAGAAAAATTGGATATCAAATTGGGAAGGAGTAGTATGGAAGAAGCGAATGTTTTCAGATACTTGGGAGTTGACGTGTCGGCGGATGGATTTATGAAGGATGAGGTTAATCATTAATTGATGAGGGAAAAAAGGTGAGTGGTGCGTTGAGGTATATGTGGAGTCAAAAAATGTTATCTATGGAGGCAAAGAAGGGAATGTATGAAAGTATAGTAGTACCAACACTCTTATATGGATGTGAAGCTTGGGTGGTAAATGCAGCAGCGAGGAGACAGTTGGAGGCAGTGGAGATGTCCTGTCTAAGGGCAATGTGTGGTGTAAATATTATGCAGAAAATTCGGAGTGTGGAAATTAGGAGAAGGTGTGGAGTTAATAAAAGCATTAGTTAGAGGGCAGAAGAGGGGTTGTTGAGGTGGTTTGGTCATTTAGAGAGAATGGATCAAAGTAGAATGACATGGAAAGCATATAAATCTATAGGGGAAGGAAAGAGGGTAGGGGTCGTCCTCGAAAGGGTTGGAAAGAGGGGGTAAAGGAGGTTTTGTGGGCGAGGGGCTTGGACTTCCAGCAAGCGTGTATGAGCGTGTTAGATAGGAGTGAATGGAGACGAATGATACTTGGGACCTGACGATCTGTTGGAGTGTGAGCAGGGTAATATTTAGTGAAGGGATTCAGGGAAACCGGTTATTTTCATATAGTCGGACTTGAGTCCTGGAAATGGGAAGTACAATGCCTGCACTTTAAAGGAGGGGGTTGGGATATTGGCAGTTTGGAGGGATATGTTGTGTATCTTTATACATATATGCTTCTAAACTGTTGTATTCTGAGCACCTCTGCAAAAGCAGTGATAATGTGTGAGTGTGGTGAAAGTGTTGAATGATGATGAAAGTATTTTCTTTTTCGGGATTTTCTTTCTTTTTTGGGTCACCCTGCCTCGGTGGGAGACGACCGACTTGTTGAAAAAAAAAAAAAAAAAAGCTACATAACACAACTGCCTGCTAATACTTTGAAGAAAACTGCTCAGACAAGGTGTTTTGTCTTTGCACATAAAAAAAAAAGCCCCCAAAAATGCAGACACACTCGTTTTATGTGTGAGGAGTGTAAAACACCATTGTGTATGTAAACATGTTTCAAAGAGTTCCACAAGCTGCAGAACTTCTAGGAACATGTCCGGTGACTGCACATTTGTATATATATATATATATATTATAGAACAATAGTAATAAAAAAATTTTTGTAATGTTTGTTTTTGTAAACAAGTTTTGTAAACAATTTATTGATAATTATGTTTGTGAGCTTATTGTGTTATATACAATGAGTGTATATATGTACATTGCACCTTACTTTGGTCTCACAGGCCTCATAAGTTATGTGAAAAAATAAAATAGTGAAAAAAACAACAACAACAAACCTTCAAATACAAGTAAACCAAAGTTTACCAGGTGAGCGGCAGTCGCCGCTGTTACCATAGGCAGCTCATTTTCTGCAAACTTCACGCCTCTATATCTCGGTAAGTACCGATGGCAAAGAATTTTTTTTTTGACTTAAACAATCAGAAAAATAATCTTAAAATTTTCATAAGAATTTTTTTTTTTTTTTCGAATATTTTGCAACATAGAATGACAGTTTCAGAAAGGGGCCTGCGACAGTCAAAGGGATAAGACTACAAATGTAACAGAAATAATAGTATTTCTTACCTTAAATTGTGGGTGCTGGTGTTTGTGGATGATTGTGAAGAGAGTGGAGAGTTATGTTGTGGTCCTACTGGGCTGAGGTGGATGGTAGAGGTTCTGGTACTGAAGTTGATGGTTGTACCAGAGTGTCTAACTTTAAGTCATTCAGTCAATCAAGTCATTCAGTAAGTCAGTCACTCAAATCACTCAGTAAGTCAGTCAAGTCATTTAGTAAGTCAGTCAAGTCACTCAGTAAGTCAGTAATTTCATCAAGGTCTTTTCCCGAAAGTCGTCAATTTACTAAGTAAGCCCAGTCAATTTCATCGGTAAGCCCCTTCAAGTCCTCTTTAAAGTCATTCAAGTCCTCAGTGAGCCCAGTCAAGTCATCAAAAGGGGTCCCAGTAGTGGGAAACCCAAAATTTTTCCCAAGTCTCAGAAATTTTTAACCAGTTACCAAAATGGGCCCCGTTTACTCAACGCCCAAAACCGTCTCTCCCTTTGAGTCACTTCTGAATTCATTTTGGGCTGCCCCAGCAGAAATTCAAAGGCCCCCCTCCATAGGGTACTGTGGGGGCGGCCAGTGAGTTTTACGAGTAAACCCAAAGGGGGTTTGGGAAACGGCAGGCGGGGCCTCCCCACAAAAACCAAAAAATTAACTTTAATAACAGCCTACTTTTGAGTTTTTTTCTTACCTAACCCACGTATCAAACCCCCCACATGAAAAATTGGGTACAGCGGTGTGGAGGTGGATTTACGTTTTTAAGGGTAATTCAAGGCTTTAAAGGGACTTTTTGGGGTTTTGCCGGCGGGGTTTCAAAGGTGAACCCTCCAGGGGGGCCGGGGCCCTCCCCTCAAAACCCTCCACCAACCGCTCCCTACCCCCACCCTACCTGCTGCCGCAAGCCTGTTGCGGGCGTTTAAAGGTTTCCCTGGCTTAGTTCGTGTGCAAATTTGGCTTCAATCTCTAAAGGGGTTGCCCCGGTTTTTGGGGAAATTGGGGCCAGTCGGGTAAGGGGAGACTGGGGTAAGGGTGAACGCCAGTCACCCTTCACCCAAAGCCTTTTTCCCCCTGTAAATCCAACTGCCCTCCGTGCTTTGTGCATGTTACCCGTTTCCCCATTTACCATTCCCCGTGGGGGTTTTAAGCCAGTCGCCCCCCCAAATTTCAAAACCCAGTAAAGAGAGAAAGAAAGGGGAAACGAAGAAAGAAATAACCCAAAATTTCCTTTTGAGGTTTTTGTCTATATCGCTTTGTGCTCCCTTTTGGGATGGTTTAAAGAGGGGTTTTAAAACCCTTTCCTGGGGCATAGAGGGGGTTGGGGCCCCTTCGGGGGTGAGTGGGGGCACGGCAAGCCCTCACCGTCCCCCCCCCCCTCCCCCAAACCCCCGGGGCACGTCTTTCCCCCGCACCTGGGGGCCAGAGCCCCAAAGGTCCCCGTTAACGCCCCCCCCAAACTCTCCCCCACCACCACCCCCCAGCCATCCATTTAATCTACCTGTGGTTTTTTTGCACCCTTGAAAACCGGGGTTCCTTTGTACTTTTTTGGGCCACAAAATTTGGGGTCAAGAAAAAGTAGTTTTGGGCCAAACCGTTTTAAACCATTATGCGAGTTCGCCTAAAAAGGAAAACATTTCTTCCCCGACAAAAAGGGGGAGGGGAAAGGAGGAAAAACCCACCCCCCCCACTAATAAACTGGGCAACCCCCGTTACTTTTTTCCCGACTTCAGTGTTAATTTTCTTGGGGGACATTTTTTTTTGGCATTTAAAGACATTTGCGTTTTGTGAGACTTTTTAATTGTAAATTTGGCTTTTTGGGGTACTCAAAAAACCTTGTGTTTTAAATTTGTAAACGCAGTTTTCCCCTTTGTCATTATTTTTACAATATTTTTTCGTGTTTTTCACTTATTCTTATTTTTTTTATTCTGTGTTTTTCTTTATGTACTCCTGCCCCTTAGAAAAGTATTATTGGGGTAGTTTTCCCAGTCATTAAACCCTGTGTGAATTTGTTTTCATTTTTTTTTTTTTGAAATTCCCTTTCAGGTTGTTTCTCCATAAATTATCTTTTGTATTTCATGCGGTGATATTCACCCCATTTTTACTAAATTACCCCTTTTTATTTCTAAGGTGTGTTTTTTTTTTTTTTGTTTTGCCAGAAATGTCTCTTTTCCTTAAATTTTTTTTTCGCCCCGGGTGTCCCTTTATTTTTGCCACCCAAAATTTTTTCGTTTCGTCACAGCAAGATTTTTTTGTACCCAACGCAGGATTTTGTTGTAAGAATATATTTTAAGAAGGGGGTGCTCCGTCACTGTAAGGGGTTAATTCCCTGTTTTTTTTTCCCTTTTGTTTTTTTTTTTTTCCTTATTTTTTTATTTCTTGAAAAAATTTAAAAAACTTTTGATGAAATTTTTTCAATTATTTTTTAACGTAAAGGGGTTTTCCCCTTTACCCCTGTTTGATTAAATTTTTTTTGCCCAAATTTTAAACAATTAAAGGATTTTAAAAGTTTTCAATTAGTTTTTTTTTTTTTTTTTTTCTTCAAAATTTTTAAATTAAATTATTTTCCCTGATTTTTTCCCAGTGAAACTTTTTATTACTGCAGTGATTATTTCTACACTTTATTTGTTGCTTTTGTTAGAAATTGAATTATTTTTTTTGCATTTGTTCTGCGTGTTTTTCTTTTCTTTTTTTTGATTTTTTTATGAATTATTTTTTTAATTTTGTTTTTTTGCATTCTTAAAAAAAATTAAATTTCCCAGTTAAAAAATTTGTTTTTTTTAAATTTTAAATTTTTTTACATTGTTTTAAAAAATTTAAAAAATTTAAATTTCTTTTTTTGAAAGGGAGTAAAGACGTCTTTGTTTAAATTTTAATTCGGGCCCTCCAGTAATATTTTACTTTATATTTCAATAAAAAAATTTTTTTTTTTGGTCAATAGCCCCTTTAAAATTTGATTTTTCCCTTTCCCCTCTTGCGGGTTTTAATCTTAAATATTATTTTTATTTTTAGGCAGAATTAGTTGAAATTCTTTTCATTTAATTCTAAAAAATTTTTTTAAAATCATTTTTTTTTTTTCATTTTTTTTTTTTGCCTTATTTTTTTCTCGTGTTTTTTTTTGGCCATTATGTCTCCATACCGTCAAGTGAAATTTTTAGGAATTTTTCGAAAACTCAAAACCTTCCAGGCTAGGGCTGGTCCTGTCTTTCAGTCCTCATGGTTCCTTTCCCCGACTGACGGGAACCGCCCGGGAACCCGAAAATTTTATAGTTATACTCGTGTTCCCTTAAAGCTTTTCCCCTTTATTAAATGGCCATGTACATAGCCCTTGAAGCAGGGGTTTTCCCGGGCCAAATTCGTTTCTCAGGGTTAGTGCTTAGGGTGAAGGCCCCTCCTTCAGAGGAAAACCCTTTAAACAGCCCTTTGGCTAAAAAAAAGCTCTTTTTTTCGAATCTCCTGGGGGCTGTTCACGTTTTTTTGACCCTCCTGAAATGGAACTTCGGGGAAACTTACTAATGGCAAAAAAAAG
Source organism: Cherax quadricarinatus (assembly GCF_026875155.1). Lineage (NCBI taxonomy): Eukaryota > Metazoa > Arthropoda > Malacostraca > Decapoda > Parastacidae > Cherax > Cherax quadricarinatus. Next base: position 41,935,959 of record NC_069427.1, read on the forward strand.
GGGGGGAATAAATTCGTTCTTTCCTTGCCCAAATTTAAAAACAGCTGACCCATATGCCCTTTCCCCTTAGGGAACTAGTGAATTGCTAAAACCCATGATACTGAATCGTTGATGAATTTGCTTTTTGTTTAAAAACAAAATTTTTTTAATCATCTTTTTATAAAAGCTGTCCAATCATCATCTTTTCCCCCTAAGGGGGCCCTAAACCATTACAAAACCCAAATTGCTAAAATAGCAGCTTTGGGAGCAATTAAAGAATTAATGCCACCTGTTTTCTGTTTTGTGCTTATGGGTTTACCTCCAACTGTAACGATGGAACCATTACACCCTTTAAAAAACAGGGTTACTTTCCCTTTGGTGCCCCCAGGGAAATTTTCCCCTTGGGTTTTAAAAAATTTTTAAATTGTCACACCATTTTTGCCTCAGTCTGCCCACCCTCTTGTTTGCCCCAAACAGAGACAAATCGAAAGCCCGCCCAACCCTCAGGATACCAAAAACCATTGAAACGAGTGTTAAAACCCCTTTCGTAGTATTCTTTAGAAATTTTCAGTAACCATAGTCGGCCGGGAATTTTGTTTAAAAAACGTTTTTTCCCCCTTTGGGGACATTTTGCAATTAATTGCCCTGATAGTTACCCCCAAAAGGGGACGTCGAAACTGATAAATGAGTACTCAGATTTTCCCCCCTCGGGTATTTTATCATAGAATAAAAGGAAACATGACAAAACCCTGAGTGAAATTGCTCTCTAAACCCTTTTTCAGTACCTAGGTTTTTCCCCGGGGCTTTTCCAAACCGCAAAAAAAAACCCCTTTAGGGGGAAACAGATCTCGTGGTTCTAAAAAAACCCGAACCAGGCCATTCTTTAAATTCTAAAAACTAACCAAAACCAGGCTTTCCCCCCAAAATTTGGGGGGGGAATTCAAAGCGCCCCAGCCAAACCGCCCCAAAGGGTGACTTTGGTGAAAATTTAGTACACCCCCCCCGTTCACAACTCCTTTGAACCCTTTAACCCGGGTTCGAGAAATCCCAAACCCTGCTGGATGTTGTTTTCACATGTCTTTGACATAGATAAATTTTGGGGAGGGATTTTAAACAATCTTTTCGATGACAATCCCCCTTTTTTTTTTTTTTGGTTTGCACTTAACTTCAAAGGGAAAACCATAGGCCCTATAGTGCGGGCCATCTTTTTTATAATGCGCCCGTTCAATTGTTCAGGACCTGGTGCGAAAAACAATTTTAAATTAGGTCTAGTTTTTTTATGGATAAAATTTTAAAAACAGCCCCTTTCTGGGAAGAACCGAACTCCTGTGTCCCCCCCTTAGGGGGAAGTTTTTTTTGGTTCTCCCCTGCGTGTCCAAAGGCGGGACTTCCCAAAAACCCTTTTCAAATAAAGGTAGAGACTTATTTGTTTCCTTCTTTTTTGGTGAAAAAGATTACTTTCCCGGGTTGACCTTCACTGGGTTTTTGGCTTCCATGCGAAAACCTTACGCTTTGGGTCTGCCCCTTTTTCCGAGGGCACACAAATTGACGATTTGGGCCCGGTTCCTTTGGGGGTTTACCATTTGGGGTCCGAAATTTTTATAGGGGCTGCAGGAAATGTTGTACGGTTTAAGCCCTTTAAAAGCAAATGCTTCTCCAGTAGCTTTCCCAAGGGGTCAGGCACGGGGGAAAATTTTCTGCCCCATTTTCCCATCAGTTTTTTCCCAAACCAAACCCTTTTCAAATTTGGGGAAGGATAGTTCCGATGCCTCAAGGGGCCCGAGGGACGCTCAGTTTTGCCTTAAAAGTGCTAAACCCTTTATCCCTGCAATGCCTGCTGTTCGAAGTAGTAGTTTTCCCCGGGGGGACCCCCTTGTGGGGAAAACCCAATTATTGAAAAACTGGGTAATGCCATCCCCCTTGTTGATTTTAAACAGGGCCTTTCTGCAGAAAAGTGTTTCTGTTGGGGCCCGTGCACTAACTGGGAGGCCCGTATTTTTCCTATTTGTTCCGGGGGGGTTTGATAACGCCCTAGTTGACAGTGTTTCCTGAAAAAAAGAAAAAAAAAAGGTTTTTTTTTGTTGAACCTTTTTTACATGTTGAAACGAGTTTGTAAGATCCTTTTCTGCCGGCCAACATTCCCTGGTCCCCCAGTGTTCCCCCTTAGGGGCAAATACCAATCTTTTTTGACCTTTGGGGTTCCTACCCTTTAAAAACCCTTTTCCCCGGTAGGGGGTGATTGCCCACCTGCCCAAATTGGGTCGGTCTTTTTCTCCCGGGGGAGACCTACCCCCCTCACTGGATAAATCTTTTCCCCCAGTTGAGGAGAAAAAGCCCCCCATTTTAAGTTTTTCCCAAAAAACTAAAACCTTCCCAGGGGGGTTTCAAAGCCCTTTTTTTGTTTTGACATTTTTGGAAAGAACCCAAACCCCCGGGGGGACCAAAACCCCTTGGGTTTAAGGGGGAAAGTTTTTCCCCCAAGCAATTGCCCACCAATGAACCCTTGAGGGTATTTTTTTTTGGGGGGGGGGGGGGGGGGGGGTTTTTTTTGGGGAAATTAAATAAAATTAAACCTTCCTGAATCCCCTTTCCTTTTCCCTGTCGGGTTGGATCAATCAATATTTGGAGAGGAGTTTAGGGCAAAGCTTTTAAACCCTTGATTTGTTAAAAAGGGGTTTTGGCGCCCCTTTACAGGAAGAAGAAAAAAACCATTCCCAATTCGCTTTCCCACTTCCCGAAATTTTTGGGTTAATTTTTCCGTATAGGGAGTGAAAGGTCTTTTATAATATTTTTAAAGGTTTCAACCCCTTTTCAAGGAAGGAAGTCAAAACCCCCCCCCCCCCCCCCCCCCCCCCCCCCCCCCCCCCCCCCCCTTTAAGGATGACTTTTTTGGGTTAAGGTTGAAGGGAAAGGGGGAAGTAATCGCCCATGTTTTAAAGACGGGGAAAACCCCACTTGAAAAGACTTAAATTTTAGTACTTGGTAAGCTTGAAGAACCCAAATTTTAAAGATAAAAACTGCCCTAAAGGGTCAATTTTTTCAAAAATCGGAAATTAATTTTTTTGGGGTAACGTATCACTCCCTTGGGGGGTTTTCGACAAACCAAAGTAAATTTAACTGCAGAAACAAAATTTTTTTCCCAACTCCCAAAACGGCGGGGATGCCGTAAGACCCCTTTGTGGGCCCTTAAAGCGGTTTTTTTTATGGGAACTTTCATTCCCAATTTTTTTTTTCCCCATAGCTGCTCCCCCTTAAGGGTTTTTGGGGGGGCCTTGGGGGGGGGGGAAAGGATGCTCCTTTTGTTTGGCCCCTTCCCCGTCAAAAAAAAGGCATTCCAAACTTTTAAAAAAAACCCTAACTTCTGCCCCAAATTTTTTGAAATTTCCAGATTTTTCTAACCTTTTCCAAAACTGACAAAATGAAGCTAGTTTAATTGGCATAGGTGCCGTACTAGCTCAGAAGCCGTTGGGAAGTTCAACGCCCCGTTTTCATTTTTTACCCAAATCCTTACGAAGGGTGAACGTAATTATACAGTAAAATGAGCAAGAAGCTTTTTGCAATATTGTTTTTTTAAAGCACTTCCGAGGGCATTTTTATCAGTTTCTCTGTTCCCTGTCTTGACAAAATCATGCTCCACTGATACCCCCTTAAAATTTTTCCCGAACAAACCAAAACCCACTGGAAGGGGTTTTGCTTTAAAGGACCTTTTCTATCCAAAAGTTCAAACCCACCTTTGGCATTTACCTGGCAAGTCAAAAAGAAAACGCCGAAGCCTTAAGCGACATGTTAAGTATAGTTAAATGCAGGGGCCCCCCTCCCCTTTTGGGGGCGAAAATGTAAAGAATGCTCAACGAAAAGATCCCATGGGTCTGGGGGGGATTCGTTTTCCCGCCCAGGAAAGAAACTTATTTTTTAATTGTGGAAGCCCAAACCGCACCCTTCCCGTGGGGCCTTTTTCATGGGAAACCCAAAAATTACTGTATCAACTGGGGCCCAGTTTGGGGATCCTAGCAGAAGAGGGATAACCCGTTAGTAATTCCCAAGTCACTTTGAATGAGCCTTAAAAAAAAAAAAAAAAAAAAAAAGCTAGTTTCACGATGTGCCCGGTTGGGTTTCACACCCTGGGATGGAATTTGTTCAGTAAAAAAGCCAGATTTAAATAAATTTTGGCCCCGAATGGCAACTGTTTTTCGGAAATATGTTAAGAAATGTAGGCCGGGATGCAAAAAAAAAGGCAAGGGTAATTTGGGCCTAATCCAATTTTCCTGTTAAACCAACTTTCTTGCGAAACTTGGGAAAGAGTTTGCGTAGATTTGTTAACTAATTTCCAATGTTCCCTCCCAAAGGGAACAAACATCTGTGTGTTATGGTAGGGCCCCTTTAAACCCGATATTGCGAGGGTTTTTGGGGCCTATTGCCGATAAGACTGCCGAGACAAATAGTAAATTTTCGGTTTTTTTAAAAAACGGTTTATTTTCAGGCCATAAAAAACCCCTAAGTCCCTAGTAACAGATAATGGAGGTGAATTTTGTAATGAAATTCTTGGGAAAATTTTTGAACCTTTACAAAATCCTAAATCCACCCTTTTTCCCTCATCACCCGCCAGGGAAGGGGGTTTGCGGGAAAGAACCAATAAGAAAGTACTTTTATGTCTTAGAGTGGGGCCCCTAAACAATCCCCAAAAGTGAAAAATTGGGGTGAAATTATACCTTTAAAGTGGGGAGTGTGGGTATTTAAATTTTTTGCTTACAAAATGTTTCTATAAAGGGGACAAATCCCCCATTTTTGCATTGTATGGTGTAGATAAACGTTTTCCTTTTGAGTTGGGTTTTATTCTAACCCAAAAACCAAAATTTCAACCCTAAAAGGGTTTCCAAAAAGCAAATCGTTTCCAGTTTAGCTCAAAATGTTTTTTTGAAGAATCCCCCTGAAAACACTTCAAAAATCAACAGCTGAATTTTTTCAAGAGTCGGAAAAAACTCGAGTAAAGCCATCCAAATAAAAAGTAGGTTCGAGAGTTATGTTTATTTAAAATTTTAAACAAAACGGGGGTTTCAATGCCAAAGCTTGATCAAAAAATTTTTTTGGCCTTATCGAATTTGTTGAACATACAAATGGGGAAAAAGGGAAAAGGTTAAGAGATTAGTACTGGTTTAGGGATAAAGAATCGCATTTGGATCATAAAGAAGTTAGGTAGGGGATGAAAATTTAGTTCCAACCCAGGAAAATAAAAAGGACAGACTTTTGACAAAAACCTCCGTCCTGTACTCTCTTTCCCCCGATACTCAGGCAGAAGAAAAACCTGAATGTCGTTATTCCCTACCTTTCACGACAGGTATTGAGAAATCCTCAAGTATCATTTGTAACCCTTTCCCCCTTCAGATTTGCCTCAAAAACGCAAAGAGTTAGCCAATGCTACAAAAAGTTTTGGAAACCTCCCAAAAAAATTTACACCCATTTGCATAAGAAAATCAACCCCCTGGCCCGAGTTGGGGTTAAAAGGAAAAAACCGAAAAGGAAAGAAATTACGGGATTTAACTTTTCAAATTTTCAAGAATTTTTTTTTTTGTGTTCATGTTTTTCCCGCATTCTGAAGTTTTTTTAAAAGTTAGTTTTTCGGTGAAACCCAATTTTGCCTTTTTGTTAAAAACTCCCCGCTTTGTTTTAATTTCCCTTCCCCAAATCCGTAATCACATGGAAAAACGATCGATCGATCAACATTTTTTTTTTTTTTCAAATTTTAATCTCAAAAGTAGAGGTTTGTTGGTTTTATTTGGAGTTTTTTAAAGGGTTTTAAATATATATACCTTGGGTTTTTTGCATTAAATTTTTTAGTTTTCGTAAGCTTTCATCCCAATGTTCTAATTAAAGTAAAAAATAAAGTTTTCTTTTTGTTCTTTGCCAATTTTATAGAATCAGCCCAAAAACCGTACCCGCCACTCTAGTTTGTTATATTGGTTTTATGGGCGGGAAAAGGGCATACGTTAGGTTTGCCAAGCTCTCAGTAGTAGTAACCAGTTTTTCCAGTCTCATAGTGGTTTAAAAGTTTACCAGATAAACCCGGGGCCGTTGGGCTTTAACGACCAACCGTCTCCCGCCCGAGTCACTATCTAATTCATTTTTGGGGCTGAACCCCGCAGTAAAATTTAAAGGCCCCCCTCCCTTTTGGGGACTGTGGGCGGCCAGGAGTATTAAAAAGGTTTTAAACCCGGGATAGGAAAAGGTGGCAAGGGCTTTTCTCCCCCAAACAGCAATTATACGTAATAACAGCCTACGTGAGTATTTCTTACCTAATCCACGTATCGAACTCCCACATGATATAAGTCATTCAGTCAGTCAAGTCACTCAGTAAGTCAGTCAGTCAGTCATTCAGTAAGTTAGTCAAATCACTCATAAGTCCTTCAATCAGTCAAGTCTTTCAGTAAGTCCATCAAGTCACTCAGTAAGTCAGTCAAGTCATTCAGTAAGTCAGTCAAGTCACTAAGTAAGTCAGTCAAGTCACTCAGTAAGTCCATCAAGTCACTCAGTAAGTCAGTCAAGTCACTCAGTGAGTAAGTCAAGTCACTCATAAGTCATTCAGTCAGTCAAGTCACTCAGTAAGTCATTCAGGTCAGTAAGTCAGTCAAGTCACTCAGTAAGTCAGTCAGTCATTCAGTAAGTCAGTCAAGTCACTCAGTAAGTCAGTCAAGTCACTCAGTATGTCAGTAAGTCTGTGTTTCAGTAAGTCAGTCAAGTCATTCAGTAAGTCAGTCAAGTCACTCAGTAAGTCATTCAAGTCACTCAGTAAGTCAGTCAAGTCACTCAGTATGTCAGTAAGTCTGTGTTTCAGTAAGTCAGTCAAGTCTTTCAGTAAGTCCATCAAGTCACTCAGCAAGTCAGTCAAGTCATCCAGTAACTCAGTCATTCAGTAAGTTAGTCAAGTCACTCATGAGTCCTTCAGTCAGTCAAGTCTTTCAGTAAGTCCATCAAGTCACTCAGCAAGTCAGTCAAGTCACTCATAAGTCATTCAGTCAGTTAGTCAAGTCACTCAGTAAGTAAGTCAAGTCACTCAGTAAGTCATACATTCAGTAAGTCATTCAGTCACACAAACTCATGTTAACCTCTTTTTCTGTGTACAAAGTAACACTTCTTTACGACTACAGGTTATCTCTTGTCTAATATCTTTGTTTCTTTGTTAATTCCAAGACTTAAGTGCTTATACCTCTTCGTGCCACTTTCAGCAACACTGGTATGGCTATTGGGTGACGTGATTGCTTGGCAAATACAAGATATAATACAGAGGACCCCGGTTATAGGCCGTAATCTGTTCCTGAAGGTCAGCTAATTACCTAAATGGCCAATAACCGAATTAATATTTCCCATAAGAATTAATGGAAATAAAATTAATTCACTCCAAACAAAAATATTCACAAAAAATAATTTTTTTACAATTATGTAAGTTTACATACCTTTACTGAAGGCTAATGCTGGCCTCTGGAAGATAGAGAGGATTAAAGAGGGAGGAGTTAGTGTTTGGAAGGAGAATCCCACTCCATGAGGACTTCAGGTAAAGCCCTCTCTGGGGTTACTTCCCTTCTCTGTCTTTTAATGCCACTAGAGCCAGCTTGAGAGTCACTGGACCCCTGTCACACAGAATAACTGTCTAGAGTGCTCTGTTACTGGTGTCTCTTTAAGATTTTCCTGAAGTGGGACAGGGTTTTGTCACTAAACATGTTGCAGATATGGCTTGTTTCAGCTTTGTTAGGGTGGTGTTTCTCTACAAAAGCTTGCACCCTGGTCCACATTACACACACCTCTTTAATCTCTGAAGAAGGCACCTCCTTCACTCCCTCTTCCTCCTCCTCTGAAGCAAGTTCCTCAGCTGCAGTCTGTTGCTGTTCAAGTTGAAGCTCTTGCAGCTCTTCAGTGGTAAGCTCTTCCCTGTGGTCCTCCACCAACTCTTCCACATCCTCACCACTCACCTCCAACCCCAGGGACTTCCCCAAAGACACAATAGAGTCTGCAGGGTCAGTGTCACTGTGAGTCCCAAACCCTTCAAAATCCCTCTCTTGGGCACAATCTGGCCACAGTTTTCTCCAAGCAGAGTTCAAAGTCCTGGAAGTCACTCCCTCCCAAGCCTTACTTATAAGGCTTATGCAATGGAGGGTAGTGTAGTGATTCCTCCAGAACTCTCTTAGGGTCACCTGAGTGTCCGAGGTCACTTCAAAGCACTTTTGAAACACTGCTTTTGTGTAGAGTTTTTTGAAGTTAGAAATGACCTGCTGGTCCATGGGCTGGAGGAGAGGAGTGGTGTTAGGAGGCAAGAACTTCACTTTTATAAAACTGAAGTGCCTAAACACTTGGTCTTCCTAGTCTGGAGGATGTGCAGGAGCATTGTCCAGTAACAGTTGGCATTTGAGTGGCAATTTCTTTTCAGGAGGTATTTTTTCACACTTGGCCCAAACACATCATTAACCCACTCTTTGAAAATTTGCCTTGTGACCCATGCCTTATGATTAGCTTTCCACATCACACACTCTTCAACATCTTCAACGCTCTGGAATTTTTTGATTGATACACAAGTAAAGGCTTCACTTTGAAATCCCCACTAGCATTACCACACAACAAAAGAGTAAGCCTGTCTTTCATAGGCTTGTGTCCTGGCAGTGCCCTTTCCTCCTGGGTAATGTAGGTCCTGTTTGGCATTTTCTTCCAAAACAGGCCTGTTTCGTCACAATTGAAAACTTGTTGGGGTTCGAATCCTTCAGCCTTTACTTAGTCCTGGAATTCGTGACCATACTTTTCAGCCACACATTTGTCAGAACTTGCAGCCTCACCATGCCTTACAACACTGTGTATGCCACTACACTTCTTAAATCTATCAAACCATCCTTTGCTGGCCCTAAATTCACAAACTACAGCACTTGTTCCAGGCATTTTCTTTGCAAGATCCTCATGCAATTGCTTTGCCTTCTCATAAATGATCGACTCCACTACACTGTCTCCCACTAATTGTTTTTCCTTAATCCACAATAATAATAACTTTTTCATCTCTTCCATTATCGGTGTCCTTTGTTTAGCTAGAAAAGCTACTCCTTTTGCAACATTAGCATCTTTGATTTGTTCTTTCTTTGCCAGGATGGATGTAATTGTTGCTTTATTCTTGCTGTACATCCTGGCAAGTTCCACCACCTTCATACCACTCTCGAATTTTTCTATCACTTCACTCTTAAATTCCATGGTGTTTCTCACTTTCTTTACCACAGGAACTTTACTAGGAATTTTTTTTAGAGCCATGGTTACTTATTTCACAGTTACACTGCAAGAAAAACAACTAAAAACAATGGTAAACAAGCGAAATGTTTGGATGTATGAGCAGAAGCTTCCTCAGCCACCGAGAGACAAAGCCAAACTGAAGCGCAAGCTGCCCCAGCCGGTGGATGGACGTGTCAAAAATGGCCGATAACCAAGCCAATGGCCGCTAACCGAGCGCCGAAAACCCCGCTGATAACCAAGTTGGCCGATAACCAAACTGGCTGATAACCGGGGATCCACTGTAATTAAAATATCATAACACAGTTCGCAAACACAGCTGCCTTGTAGCAGAGAAAGACTGGACTGGACACGTTTGAATTACGAATGCTGGGATGGTGGGGTGGTGTCAGGGAGTGGCTGAATGATGGTTTACTGTATAAATAATTTGTAGTTTTTTTTTATTATTATCACACTGGCCGATTCCCACCAAGGCATGGTGGCCCGAAAAAGAAAAACTTTCACCATCATTCACTCCATCACTGTCTTGCCAGAAGGGTGCTTTACACTACAGTTTTTAAACTGCAACATTAACACCCTAGGGAAGTACTACCGTCCTGCCAGATGACTGTGAAACAGAAACCTGTAACTGTTTTGCATGATGGTAGGATTGCTGGTTTCTTTTTCTGTCTCATAAACACGCTAGATAACAGGGATATCTTGCTACTCCTACTTACACTTTGGTCACACTTCACAGACACGCACATGCATATATACAGTGGACCCCCGGATAACGATCAGCTCCCAACTCGACCAATTATGTAAGTTTATTTTTGTAAGTGCTTTTGTAGGTGTATTTTTAGGGGTCTGAAATGGACTAATCTAATTCACAATATTTCTTATGGGAACAAATTCGGTCTATAACAGCACCCAAACAGACTTCTGGATTGAAATAATATCGTTATGCGGGGGTCCACTGTATATACATACATCTAGGTTTTTTCTCCTTTTTCTACATAGCTCTTGTTCTTCTTTATTTCTTCTATTGTCCATGGGGAAGTGGAAAAGAATCTTTCCTCCATAAGCCATGCGTGTCGTATGAGGCGACTAAAATGCCGGGAGCAATGGGCTAGTAACCCCTTCTCCTGTAGACATTTACTAAAAAAGAGAAGAAGTTGTAATTTTTATTCACACAAAAAATAGAAGATTTACTGTTATGTAGACTACTGCATTATTTTAATAATTGTATAAATACATGTCAACCCATTCATGACTGCATATTGGAATGGACAGTGACGTCATTTGTTTACTCTTGAACATCACCAAAGAATAAAACATTTGAGCTCAGTTTCAAGGTACTTTTCACCGTGAAACCAATCAAATTCACATCTATTTCTGTAATATATCTTCCATTCTATCAAATGAGACCGAAAAAACGAGAAACAACCATAAAAACCATACGAAAATACGTACCACTAAGGGACGGTTAATGGCTGAGAAGTGAACTCCGTTATTTATGGTCTGATTTCTTTCATTTTTGGTTTGCGTTAAGAAGCATCTTTCCATCATACATTGCCCAAGTTTCAGTAAGATAGTCCAACAAACAAATGAGATTCAATTCCCTAGAGCAAGAGCAAGAACCCCTCACCAGCATCAAGGAACCTCCCTTGAGGCCTGCTCGCTTTTGGAAATTTCGCTCATGTATGGAAGCAAAACATCAACCAAGAGACCGCTCATATTTGGAAAAACTTACACGTGGATGCATTCACAAGTGGAGGTTCCACTGTATTGGTAAACACAAAGAAAGCCACCAGCATGCTTGTGCATTTCAGGCAGACTAGTCCTAATATTGACTGATTACTTAAGACTAGACATAGGTATTGAGGAGTATAGTTATGAGTATACATTACAAAAATAGAGAGGTAGTAAAAATAGTACAAATTTAAGTAGTACAAATTTAAGTTTCTTACTGGCTCTATGATTTCAGGAAGTAGTTAGATGAGTTTCTTTTATTTGGTATAGATGAATTGGTTTTGTTAGGTATAGCATAGTGTTGGTGTAGTTAAGTTAGGGAGATGAAGTGATTTTTAATGATAGCTCTAAATTGATTAGCAGAACTTTTGCTAATCTGGGCAATGAATTCTAGATCTCGGGGTCCTTTATGTGCATTGCATTTTTGCATAGGGTGAGGCAGACACAGGGAATATTAACCCTTTGAGGGTTTCGGCCGTACTAGTACGGCTTACGACCCAGGGTTTTTGATGTACTAGTATGCCTAAATTCTAGCGCCCTCAAATCTAGTGGGAGAAAGCTGGTAGGCATACATATGAAAGAATGGGTCTATGTGGTCAGTGTGCACAGTATAAAAAAAATCCTGCAGCACACAGTGCATAATGAGAAAAAAAAAAAACTCTGACCGTGTTTTTGGAATAAAACAGCGACTTTGCACTGTATTTTTGTATGGTATTTATTATTGTATACTAGTTTTCTTGGTCTCATTTTATAGAATGGAAGACATATTACAGAAATTGAGATGATTTTGACTGGTTTTACAATGAAAAGTACCTTGAAATTGAGCTCAAAGTAGCAGAAATGTTTGATTTTTACCAAAGTTCAAAAGTAAACAAATCATGCCAAGCGTCCAGTATATGTCAACTGGTGAGTCTAATGTTCTTTCACAAGTGTGCTGATATTACAGTGGACCCCCCAGTTCACGTTATTAATCTGTTCCTGAGAGCTCATCGTAAAGCAAAATTATCGGAAAGCAAATCAATTTTCCCCATAAGAAATAATGGAAATCAAATTAATCTGTGCAAGACACCCAAAAGTATGAAAAAAAACTTTTACCACATGAAATATTAAGTTTAATGCAATAGAATAATTACAATAACAATAATAACAATAGAATAATCACAATAGAATAATTGACACTTACCTTTAATGAAGATCTGGTGATGATTGATGGGATGGGAGGAGGGGAGAGTGTCGAAGTTTTTAATGTTTAGAAGGGGAATCCCCCTCCATTAGGACTTGAGGTAGCAAGTTCTTTTCCGGGGTTACTTCCCTTCTTCTTTTAATGCCACTAGGACCATCTTGAGAGTCATTGGACTTCTGTCGCACAACATATCTGTCCATAGAGACCTGTACCTCTCGTTCCTTTATGACTTTCCTAAAGTGGTTCACAACATTGTCAGTGTACAGGTTGCCAACATGGCATGCAGTAGCTGTGTCAGGGTGATTTTCATCAAAAAAAGGTGTGCACTTTAAGCCACTTTGCACACATTTCCTTAATCTTTGAAGTAGGCAACTTCGTCAATTTCTCTATCCCCTCCTCCGAAGCAGTTTCCTCAGGTCTGGCCTCTTGCTGTTGAAGATGATCTAGCAGCTCATCAGTGGTTAGTTCGTCATTGTCCTCCTCCACCAACTCTTCCACATCCTCCCCACTAACCTCCAACCCCAAAGACTTTCCCAATGCCTCAATGGATTCCTCAACTGGCATAGAATTCCCAGGGTTAGCCTCAAACCCTTCAAAATCCCTTTTGTCTATACATTCTGGCCACAGTTTCTTCCAAGCAGAGTTCAAGGTCCTCTTAGTCACTCCCTCCCAAGCCCTACCTATAAGGTAAGGTAAGCACCAAAAACAGTGATAATATGGATAATTTGGAATGTACCGAATGTGTCCTTAGATGCGAGCACACTGGCTGGCTTGTAAACACTGGCACACATGGGGCAGTTCAGGCCACACGTGGACACGTCTCTTACGAATTGTATCGCATACCAGGTTTTGTAACAGGAACTGAGGCAAATTTTTTGTGATATAATGCTTCGGATACCGGATTTATCGGTTACTGATGACTTCGCGAACTGGGGGTCCACTGTATTTATACCATTTGTACACTAATGCAGTAGTCTGCATAACAGTAAATCTTCTATTTTTTGCAAGAATAAAAATTGAAAGTGGAAAGCCAAAAAAATGTAAGAGGGGCCTGGGGATGTGACTAACGAACAGAGAAAATGTTATTTTAGTGCCAGGAATGTCTTTCTTGTTTATTCTGGACCCTATTTGTAAATTGGCATCTTTTGAAATTTGTGTGAAATTGGCATAATTGCTAAATTCTGACCACTGTATTGGATAGTTGAAATCAGTAAATGGGTGGTTTCTTGTACTCATTCAATAGAAAAAATGGAGTTCTAGAGAAATAGTTATGATTTTTGTCGACTATTACAAAGGAATTGGCCGAAAATAGGGCTCAAATTGGGCAAAATCGCCGATGCGTAAACATCGTCGAGACCGCTAACTTCGTGAGAGCATAATTCCATAAGTTTTCTATCAAATTTCATACTTTTGGTGTCATTATGGCCGGGAAAAGATTCTCTAACCTTTCATAAGAAAAAATAATTTTTTTTTTTTTTTTTTTTTTAAATTTGACCGACCCTGAGAACAAGTCTCGGAGAGGGCCTGTCGACCCTCAAAGGGTTAAAGAGTTTTGTGCCTGTGTGTTCTATTGTAGTTATCAAGGAGAAGTTTGAGATGAGGGTTTATATTGGAGTTTAATGTTTAATGATAAATTCCCAGATTAGCAGAACTTTTGCTAATCTGTGCAATGAATTCTAGATCTCGGAGTCCTTTATGTGCATTACATTTTTGCATAGGATGAGGCAGACACAGGGAATATCAAAGAGTTTTGTGCCTGTATGTTCTATTGTAGTTATCAAGGTGAAGTTTGAGAGGAGGGTTTATATTGGAGTTTAATGTTTAATGATAACAAATTCCCACTCCAGACAGGACACCACCAATATTCAAAAGTCTAAACTTACTCACTGTACAAAACATACATAGAACATTAAACTCGGATATAAACCCTTCCCTCAAACTTCTCCTTACCAAACTTAACAGAACACACGACCATAACACAAGACACAGGTCACTCTTTGATGTTCCCTGTGTCCATCTCACACTATGTAAAAACTCAATGCACATAAAAGGCCCAAAAATTTGAAATTCATTACCAGTGAATACCAAAGAAACACGTATATCAATTCAAGACTCTTCTTAAAATCCACCTACTCACCCAAAACTGATTACACAGTATTTAATTTAACTTTACCTACATAGTTAACAGATCACTTTCTGCTGCCTCAAAATATCATTACTCACTGTGTTACTCCCCTAGCCTTAGCCCCTCAAGGAAGGCTCCTTGATGTTGGTGAGGGGCTCTTGATTTAGGGAATTGGATCTGTGCTCCAGTTCCCCGAATTAAGCCTGAATGCCTTCCACATCCCCCCCCCCTATCAGGCGCTGTATAATCCTCCGGGTTTAGCGCTTCCCCTTGATTATAATAATAATAATAATCCCCTAGCCTTAGAACCCCATAATTAAATGCTCACAGATCAATAAATTCTCATATCTAACCTAATGCAAATATTGAATAACTTATATCTCATAAATGTATAACCCAGTTGTATAATTAGAGAAACATTATCAAACTGTTTTTTCATAGCATTACCTAATAGAATAATCCATTCTCTTGAATGCACTGTAACTTATCTAATGACCATATGAACTGTTACTGCACTACAGATCATTGATTTGATTTGATTTATTTATTTATTTATTTAGAAATTTTAGCATACATACAGAAATAAAAAAAAAATACAGGTAAGAGCAGCATGCCAAAGCCACTTATATGCATAGCATTACGGGCTGGCTTAAAATTAACTTAAGATTAACTAAGCAATGATAAGCAATGATCAGTGATAAGACATTATTGTAAACAGGTAACTATAAAGCACAAATGAGTATTACAAAGACAGGTCATATGGTTGCATACATTGCTGTTCATTCAGTAGAATGGAGTATTCTGTTAGGTAGTGTATTTAAAAAAATAACAAAGTTAGATTGGGTCCTAGGTTTAACATTTATGTGATATAATTGTGAGTAACATTTTGGATATACAATTTATAAGGTTCAGTTATTCAGTATTTATTTGGTTTTGAGTGAGTAAGTGAACTTTGAGAAGAGACTTGAATTTATAAACAGGGAGTGTTTCTTTTATATTTACAGGTAATGAATTCCGATTTTAGGGCCTTTTATGTGCATTTAGTTTTTGCATAGCGTAGATGGCACGAGGAACATCAAAGAGTGATCTGTGCCTTGTGTTACGGTCATGTGTTCTGTTGAGGTTGGCAAGGAGATGTTTGGGGGAGGGTTAATATCAGAGTTAAGTGTTCTATGTATGTAATAGGTGCAATAATAAGTATGGGGTGTTTTGTATGGTGAGTAGGTTGAGTGTTTTTGAATATTGGTGCAGTGTGTTGCCTGTAGTGAGAATTTGTTATCATTCTAACTGCAGCCTTTTGTTGGGTAATTAGTGGTCTGAGATGGTTAATTGTTGTTGAGCAACATGCACAAATTCCCTAGGTGAGATAGGGGTAAAAGAGAGTGATAAAGGGCCCGGAGGGCTGACTGTGGAAACATAGTACCGTATCTTCGATAGTATGCCTACAGTCTTGGAAATTTTCTTTGAAATTTGTTGTATATGTGTATGAAATTTGAGGGCTATTATCGAGGTGGATTCCTAAGAATTTTCCTCTGTTAGCTTTGTGATAGGGTGATCTGTTTATCGTTATGTTAAGAGGTACATCTGTAGCTCTGTTTTCCAAACTGAATGAAGTAGGTTTTGTCAATGTTTAGTGTAAGTTTTTTAGTCCTCATCCAGGTAGATATTTTCTGTAATTCAGTGTTTACAGTATTGGCTAGCGTGACTGGGCTCGGGTGAGAGAAGACGTATGTAGTGTCATCTGCAAAAAGTGTGGGTTTGAGTAATTGCGAAGCATTTTGGTAGGTCATTTATGTATAGGAGAAAGAGAAGGGGGGCCAAGGACACTTCCCTGTGGGACACCAACTGTAATTGGTTGTGCAGAAGAGCTTGCCCCATTTGCGTACACATATTGGCTTCTGTTGCTGAGGTAAGACTTGAGGTAGTTGAGGGAGTGCCCTCTAATACCATAGTGTGACAATTTTACGTGGAGCAAGTCATGGTCAACTGTATCAAAAGCTTTACGTAAGTCAATGAAGATCCCCAGTGGGACTTCTTTTTTCTCTATTGCGTGTATATATGTTCTAGCATGTGTATAATAGCATCATTAGTATTTTTATTAGGCCTGAATCCAAATTGGCAGGGTTGAGATGTTTTGGGAGATGAGGTAGGAGTAGATTCGTTTATGAATTAATTTTTCGAAGATTTTTGAGAGAGGGTGTAAATTGGTATTGGCCTATAGTTACTCAACTCTGTTTGGTCTCCTTTATGGATCGGGGTGACCCTTGCTATTTTGAGAACTGTAGGGAAGGTGGAGGATTCAATGGATTTGTTAAAGAGTGTTGCAATGATTGGTGATAGTACTTGTGATGCTTTTTTGTATATAAGGGTGGTAAGGTATTTAAATCTCCTGCCTTGTTTTTCAGTGCGTTGATAATAAGGGAGACTTCGTATGGGTTAGTCGGAGCTAGGAACAGTGTGTTCGGGTAGTTGCCAGTGAGGTAGTCATTTGGTGGGGTATCTGAGCTTGGGATTTTTATTGGCAAGGTTTTGACCTATAGTGGGAAAGAATCATTGAGTCTGTTTGCTGTTTCTGTTGGTGGGATTTGGGGGTTCATCTCATTTTGCTAATTTTATTTCGCTATGTCGTGATATCTTTTTTGTTCCCAGAATTTCTGATAGGGTCTTCCAGGTCTTTTTTATATCACCTCGTAGTTGGATAATCTGTTCTCATAATACAATTTTTTTGCCCTCTTATCAGGCTGGTTGGGATTGACAAGTAACGTTTTGTTTGGTCTCTGGTTATGTGACCCATTCTGTACCGTTTTTCATATCGGTGTTTTTATTTATGGATTTGGGGAATGCTGGGTGTTAGCCAGGGACTGTTCAGTCTCTTAGCTGTCATCTGTTTAGTTTTTTTAGGACAGTGCTTGTTATAAAGGTATTGGGTCTTTTTTAGAAAATTATTAAAACATTCGTCAATATCTGTATTGATTTCTAGCTCATTGTGCCAGTCAATGTTTGTTACTGCTGTTGTGAAGTTATTAATGGCTGCCTCATTGTGAAGTCTGAAGGTGACTTTAGTAGTGTCTTGGGGTATTTTACCAAGAGTTGTTATGAGGAAAGTAGGGTAGTGGTCTGTGGTATTATCTGTAATTATGCCTGATTTTAAAGGGGATATGGTGTTGGTCCAGATGTTGTCAAGTAGGGAAACACTAGTCTCTGTAACTCTTGTAGGTTTTGTTACTGTTGGTAGCAACATGCAGTTACTCATTGTGTTTGTTAGCAACATGCAGTTACTCATTGTGTTTGTGAATTCAGTAACGTGTGGGTCCTGGTCTTGCAGGAGATTTATATTGAAGTCACCTGAGAGTAGTAAGTGATCTTTGTTCATGCGTGCATCAGTTATCATACTTCCTAGGTTTTGACTAAATTGGCTAATGTTTGATTGTGGAACTCTGTAGATGTTTATCACTGTGAGAGGTTTTTGTAGGTATTTGGATTTGAATTTAGCTATTATATATTCCCCATGTTCATCCCTTGTGCAAGTATTAGTGATACATTCTAGTTGGTCTGAATAGTATATAGCAGTGCAAACCCCCCTTTTTGGTTGGCCTACAGTTGTTTATGGCTGTGTAACCAGGAATGGCATAGACATCTGTAGTATCAGGCTTTAGCCAGGTTTCAGTTTTGTGTAATGATGGGGCATATTGGCATGCAAGGAATTTAGTAATGCTAGGAGGTCATCATAATGCTTTCTTAAAGATTGATATTGTATTTTAAAGATAGTTTTGTTGTTGTTGGGTCTGAGAAGTGCCTTTGATTGTTCTGCTGTGTAGTAATTACAGTAACTGTTTGAATCATTTAAGTCATTAAATAAGAGGTTGGTTTTCAGGATTTAATGCTTGTAATCATAAGATTTGTAGTGAATCTGTAGTTAGAATTAAGTAAAAAAATGAAGTAAATATTCTAAAGCTAAACAAATAGCACCTGAATTATTTAACAAATGTTAAAAATAATGAGCTAAGGTAGTTTTTTAAAGCTAAAAAAAGGAGACAATAAAAAGGGACTAAAATAATTTGTGGTGAACAAATAAAGTGATGATCAAATAATGGAGCTTGGGAAAATGATAATAGGTAGTACTTTAAAGGAAATTTTTTAAAAGTTAGAATTATAATATAAAATTATAAAAAAAAAGGGACTAATATAAGTTGTGGTAAACAATAAAGTGGAAATAAAATAAATGGCTTTGGAGTAAAGGGCAAAAAGTGAACTTATTAATTTTACACTGAGAATAGCACCTTATTATTTTAACAATTGTGAATAATACTAAGGTACTTATATAAACCTAAAAAAAAAGGAAAAAAAATATTATAAGGGCTAAAATTTAAGAAAAGGGAAAAACAATTTAAATGGACAGATAGTCACTAGAAAAATTTTGGGTTTAGGAGAAAGTCTGATTTTTAATAAAAAATAAGTTGAGCATTTTTGCACAATAAAAAGTAAAAAAAAAATGAGGTAGTTGGTACTAGCTAAAAAAGATAGTTTTGGTACTTGCAAAAAAAAATTGGAATATACCAATTGACACAAATAAAAAGGACTAAAAAAACAAGTAGTGGTAAAAAAAATTAAAAATGGCAGGTAAGAACAATGAAAAAATATTAATTTGGATAGATTTGACTTGTAAATAAAATTATGACAATTTAATAGCAGTAAGAAAGAAGAAAAAAAAAGAGGAGGTAGTTAGCATTAGCTTGTGATGAAAAAAATAATAAAATAATAATCCCAAAATATAATGTAAGGTACACTTATGCACCACCGTTTTTGTATTAAGGGGACTTATCTAAACTGTTAAGAAATACAGCTTTTTAAGGGGGGTGAGAAATCGTGTTCGTTTGAGATAGTATATTTTTTCCCGTTTATGTTTTCCTTACTAGTATTTTCCCATCTCGCATGAAACACTGATGTATTTTTGTTTTCCCGTTTTTGTTTTCTCAGTAAACAGAAGGTTTTTACGTTTTCTTTTTAGCACTCTTTATGTATACTCCTTTTTTTTAATTGTGATTTAATTAGGTCCTTTTTTTTTTCGTATGAATGAAGTTGATCTTATACTTGTTTACTTCCTGGTTTTTCCCAACAAAGGTTTTTTTGATTTCATTGTTTTGCACAATGACTTTTACGTGGTCCTGTATTATCCTGCAGCAGTTTTTTTGCCTGGTTGGTTATTCACTTGGAATGTGTGGCTGTTTTTTTATAAAATGCATCAACAACTTATCTTGTTCATTTTGTGTCTTTGGGAAAACAAGGTATTTATTTAGTTGAGTGTGCATGTTTATTCCAGCCTTATTGTTCTTCAAACCCTTTATATTTATTGTGTATTTGTTTTGGTGTGACTGGCTATACTGCTTTCAGGATTTTTTTGGTCAACACTTTTCCCCATGTAATCTTCTCTTCAAGGTTTTGGTTTTTCTCGAGGTTGGTTATCTTGGTTTCGTCGCTGAGTGTTGCTTTGATATCTTTGATTTCGTTTTCTAGAGCAACGATGTAGTCCTTGATATTGTCAGGAATAATCATACCTGAGTAATCATGGGTGAATCCTTTGAAGGGAGTGGAGTTGGAGGGGGAGTCAGCCATGTTTGTTGTTGTTGTTGTTCCCTGGGTGGCGGCGGTGAGGGGGGTTGATGATACACCGGCGTCCTGCTGGGTAGACAAGTTGAGTTCTAGGGTCCTTGCTGATAAATTAGACACATGTGCAATTCTTGGGTATCTTTATTGAGGAAACGTTTCGCCACACAGTGGCTTCATCAGTCCATACAAAGGAGAATCTTGAAGAACAGGAGGAGAATGAGGTAATCAGTCCCTCAACCTTGAGTCGATGTGGTCAGTCCATCAATCTTGAATAGAATACGGCATACGTGCTGAGAAGGAGCTTATAAACCGTTGGCAGGAGAGGTGAAGCAGTCATAGGTCGTGTAACATTTGTTCAATGTTGAAGTAGGTCGTGCCCAAGAATTAGGCAAGCGAAGAATTCCCAAGTATTAAGATCCCAAGAAGTTGCAGTGTCTGACAGGTTTGTAGATGAATGGTTCAGAGAACCGACATGTTGATAAATTAGACACATGTGCAATTCTTGGGTATCTTTATTGAGGAAACGTTTCGCCACACAGTGGCTTCATCAGTCCATACAAAGGAGAATCTTGAAGAACAGGAGGAGAATGAGGTAATCAGTCCCTCAACCTTGAGTCGATGTGGTCAGTCCCTCAAGGTTGAGGGACTGATTACCTCATTCTCCTCCTGTTCTTCAAGATTCTCCTTTGTATGGACTGATGAAGCCACTGTGTGGCGAAACGTTTCCTCAATAAAGATACCCAAGAATTGCACATGTGTCTAATTTATCAACATGTCGGTTCTCTGAACCATTCATCTACAAACCTGTCAGACACTGCAACTTCTTGGGATCTTAATACTTGGGAATTCTTCGCTTGCCTAATTCTTGGGCACGACCTACTTCAACATTGAACAAATGTTACACGACCTATGACTGCTTCACCTCTCCTGCCAACGGTTTATAAGCTCCTTCTCAGCACGTATGCCGTATTCTATTCAAGATTGATGGACTGACCACATCGACTCAAGGTTGAGGGACTGATTACCTCATTCTCCTCCTGTTCTTCAAGATTCTCCTTTGTATGGACTGATGAAGCCACTGTGTGGCGAAACGTTTCCTCAATAAAGATACTCAAGAATTGCACATGTGTCTAATTTATCAACATGTCGGTTCTCTGAACCATTCATCTAGGGTCCTTGCTGTTATTCTTTTATTACTGATGTTGTTTCTTCTGCGATATCCTTTCATAGTATCACTGAAGTAGATACTGTGTAGCAATGGAGAAGGCTTGTTTTCTCGGAGCTTGGGTTAAGTGGTTGTCTGGCAGCGGAGGCAGTGTTTGGGTTAACAGGGCTGTCTTCCTTAGATCTTCTATTTTTGTCAAGATTTGGGTTACATTCTTAGTATTCTTGGGTCATTTTGTGGTGTACGTGGGTTCATGTAGTTGAACTTTCACTTAGGCCATCACAAGTTTTGATGAGCGATGTTTTTTGAGGAAGAAGAGCTGGTAGGATGCTGCTGCTGCCACTGCCGCTGCCGCTTCAAATGATTAGATCTGATTATTAACCCTTTGACTGTTTCGGTCGTATATATACATCATATGAGATACTGTGTTTGACGTATCTATGCGCATAAATTCTAGCGGCTTCGAATCAAGCGGGAGAGGGCTGGTAGGCCTACGTGAGAGAGAATGGGCCTGAGTGGTGGGTGTGCACCCTGTGAAAAAAATCTGGGACTCAGCGGTGCATTGTGGGAACGCCATCTTGGTAGTCCATTTTCACCATGCCTCGCGGTAAGAAGTTCCTCACTCCTCGGCGAATTGGAGGTCTTTTGTTCCCAAGTGATAGATCTAACAGTGATGAAAGTGTGAGTGAAAGTGAATTCCCTGGTTTTCAAGTGGGTGCGACTGAAAAGAGTGCCCAGGACAACGTAATTAGTGATGAAAACCCAGATGACCCACAACCTTCCACCTCTGGTGCTGGGCCGGCTCGTTCATGTTCACCTGTACCAGGACGAAAGAGGAAACTATTTGCCTGTGTACGAGACTCAGATGTGAGCATTGTAAGTGATAGTGATAGTGATTTCAAAGTTATTGAAAGCAGTTCTAGTTGCGACAGTGAGGGTGAATATTCCCCAGTGAAGCAGCAGTGTATACGACATCGCTTGTGGTCTGGTAGTGTGCCATATGCTATTCCAAGAGGAAGGAGTAAATCTCGGAGCACATCCCGTGGCCCTACACTACGACCTGATAGTGAAGATGATGATATTGTTACGATGGGTATGAATGATGCGAGTGAGGCAGCAGGCGATGGTGGTGATAGTGATGGTGGCATGAGTCATGTGGCACCACCAACGGGCCACGCTACTACTGACGCTGCTGACTCTGCACAACTACAACCAGCCTCACCCAACCCCACACTCCCACAACAACCACAACCACAAACTGCACAACCACAACCATGTTTCAATATCCAGAACCCACCAGCAGACCACATCTGAGATTGGCAGCAAGGTGATGATTTTATTCCCAATCACCATGACTTTGATGAAACACAAAGTGGAATACGGCCATCATGTACACTTGGGAACAATGCCACTGAACTGGAATGCTTTCAGTTGTTCTTCGATGAACCCCTGATGGACATTATTGTCAGGGAAAGCAATACATAATTTGAGTACACCATGGCAAACATTTTTCTTTCACCAAGATCATGCCTACACCAGTGGAAGGACATAACTGTGGCAGAGATGTATCTGTTCTTTGCCACAATAATGCTTATGCCACATGTGTATAAGCACAGTGTCAACACATACTGGTCGACAGACCGCCTGATTTCAATCCCAGCTTTCAGTGACATTATACATTAAGGCCCCGCTTTATGGCGTTTTGCCTTAGGGCATTCTGCTAATATGGCTATGTCAAATTATGACCAAAATTTGCTATACGGCAAGTGGCCTTTCAAATACGGTGCCCCCCCACCCAGTTTGTTTGCATTTTCCGTGGCCACATCTATTATGTCAGGAAACTTTCCAAAATTTCAAGTGTTTTAAAGTTACTGCATATTTTATATGTACTCTGATAATTATACTTATGTGTACCTGTACCTAAATATACTTACACACTGTGCTGGTGTGCAGGTATGTTCAAATACTTATGAATTAAGCATAATACAATAATTACAATGAAGAGTCCAAATAAGAAGGACTATGGGAACTTTAAGGAAGTAAATCAGTTATCCTTCTTAAAGAGAAGGGTTATCAGACTCTTGGAATTAACAGCAAAGTTAAGACAATAGACACGATCTAGAATTATTGACCAAGTTAAGATCTTTGGGTTGAAGACCCGATCAGAGTCAGTGCTATGATCTGACTGCCTGTTCAAATGCTCAGTGGTCTGACGTCAGGTCAGTCAGGAGGTAGCGCTAGGCGCCAATTCTGGAACCATCAACCGGTCTCTAAAGTAGTGGTTTCCCACTTGCATAACAGAACACAGTAATCAACCTACTATAATACAATAATTCAAAGTTTATTCTCTATAAAGATTACAATGTTGAATTTACAGAATTTGGTTGTTGTGTGGTTTACATGTAGTTAAATAATGATTACAGAGTGTACCACTAAAATGCCTAGCATGGCTAGGCATTTCGGGCAGACTTAGTTTAATTCTTTATTTTAAAATATTACAAATTATGAGGTAAGTTGGTATTATGGCTAAGTGACTAAATACTAGTTTGTGAGTTTAGCAATGTGAATGCTTTTCTTTTGGCACAGTACATAGTTTCAGTATTGGAGTATCATAGGATTCATTATTTTAAGATTGAGATTAATATTTCTGTTTATGGTCAAATGGGTGAGTGAGTGTCAGTGTGAACCACCAGGTGGTATTCGTGTAGTTAGTTGATGGGGTTTATCAGGGAGATAAGATGTTTTCTAATGGTAGTTTTGAAGGTGATGAATGTGTCTGCAGTTCTAGAGTTCTCAGGTAGGGTGTTCTAGATTTTAGGGCCTTTGACATACATTGAATTTTTGTAAAGGTTTAGTCAGACATGGGGAATGTCGTAGAGATATTTATGTCTGGTGTTATGCCTGTGGGTTCTGTCACAACTATCAAGAAAGCGTTTTACGTCAAGGTTGATATTGGAGTTTAAGGTCCTGTAGATGTAGATTGCACAGTAGTAAGTGTGGATGTACTGAACAGGGAGTAAGTTTAGATCTATGAAGAGTGGGGGGGTGTGTTGCCAGGGATGGGATTTAGTGATTATTCTTACTGCAGCTTTTTGTTGGGTTATTATTGGCTTTAGGTGTGTTGCTGCAGTTGATCCCCAAGCACAAATAGCATAGGTGAGGTATGGATAAATAAGTGAGTGGTATAGTGTGAGAAGGGCATTTTGCGGCACGTAGTATCATACCTTGGAGAGGATCCCAACTGTTTTGGATACTTTTTTGGTTATGTGTTGGATATGGGTGCTGAAATTCAGGTTGTTGTCAAGGTATAGGCCTAGGAATTTGCCCTCATTATGTCTGGTAATTAGAGTGTTGTCGATCTTAATGTTAATTTGTGCATATCCTGCTCTGCTACCAAACATAATATAGTAGGTTTTGTCAGTGTTAAGCGTAAGTTTATTGGCTGTCATCCAAGTCGATATTTTGATCAGCTCCTCGTTAACAATGGTGTTGAGGGTGGCAAGATTAGGGTGAGAGATGACATAAGTCGTGTCGTCAGCAAAGAGAATGGGTTTCAGGTGTTAGGATACATTTGAAAGATCATTGATGTATATGAGGAAGAGCAAGGGACCAAGGACACTTCCCTGCGGAACTCCAGTATCAAGTGGCCGTGTTGTTGATGCTGTGTCTTTAATGGTAACATACTGATACCTATTAGTAAGGTAAGATTTGAAATAAGCAAGCGCATGGCCTCTTATACCATAATGGTCAAGTTTGTGGAGTAGGATGTCGTGGTCTACTGTGTCAAAAGCTTTTCTTAGGTCAATAAAAATTCCTAGTGGATATTCCTTATTTTCCAATGCTGTGTAAAGCAGATCTAGCATTTTTATAATTGCATCATTAGTGCTTTTATTTTTCCTAAATCCAAATTGGCAGGGGTTGAGTATGTTTTGTGCTGTTATAAATGAATATAGTCTCCTGTGCACGAGTTTCTCAAAGATTTTGGATAGCAATGGTAAGTTTGATATTGGCCTATAGTTGTTTAAGTCTGTAGGGTCACAACCTTTATGTATTGGTGTAACCCTTGCCATCTTGAGTAGTTTCGGGAAGGTGCTAGTTTCTAGTGACTTGTTAAAAAGTAATGAAATAGCATGCTAAAGGATATGGGCCGCTCGCTTGTACAGTAATGGTGGGACATTAGACAGATTCCCTGAGTTGTTTTTAAGTGACTTTGTAATCTCGGTGACTTCCGAGGGCTCAGTTGGTGCAAGATAGAAGGAATTTGGGAAATTCCCATCTAGGTAGTCCCCGGCATGGGCTTAGTATGTGGGATTTTATTGGCGAGATTAGATCCTATGGTTGAGAAGAAGTCGTTTATCTTGTTAGCTGTGTCAGTGGGATGTAGTGGTGTTTCATTAGGTTTAGTTAGGACAATATTCTTGTTTTTTTTTCAGTTTGTGGGTCCCTAGAATCTGAGAGAGTGTTTTCCAGGTCTTTTTTATATCTCCTCTAGTGTCTGTGAATCTACTGGAGTAGTATAGTTGTTTGGCTTTCTTTATTACTTTGGTGAGAACTGATGAATAGTGTTTAAGAATATCTTTCTGTATTAAGCCCTGTCTATATTGCTTTTCATATTGGTGTTTCTTGTCAATGGATTTCAGAATGGTGCTGGTTAGCCATGGGCAACCAAGCCATTTGTTTGTGATCTGTTTCGTTTTTATAGGACAATGTTTATTGTATAGTCTAAGTAATTTGTTAAGAAAAATATCTGTCCAGATCAAAATGAATTTTTTATGAGAGAGCCACAAAATTTGATTAACACAAGCCTATCCGATGTTATCCTGTCGCCAAATGACTTCGAACAGGCGATAAATGACATGCCCCTGCACTCTGCCCCAGGGCCAGACTCATGGAACTCTGTGTTCATCAAGAACTGCAAGAAGCCCCTATCACGAGCCTTTTCCATCCTATGGAGAGGGAGCATGGACACAGGGGTCGTCCCACAGTTACTAAAAACAACAGACATAGCCCCACTCCACAAAGGGGGCAGTAAAGCAACAGCAAAGAACTACAGACCAATAGCACTAACATCCCATATCATAAAAATCTTTGAAAGGGTCCTAAGAAGCAAGATCACCACCCATCTAGAAACCCATCAGTTACACAACCCAGGGCAACTTGGGTTTAGAACAGGTCGCTCCTGTCTGTCTCAATTATTGGATCACTACGACAAGGTCCTAAATGCACTAGAAGGCAAAAATAATGCAGATGTAATATATACAGACTTTGCAAAAGCCTTCGACAAGTGTGACCATGGCATAATAGCGCACAAAATGCGTGCTAAAGGAATAACAGGAAAAGTCGATCGATGGATCTATAATTTCCTCACTAACAGAACACAGAGAGTACTCGTCAACAGAGTAAAGTCCGAGGCAGCTACGGTGAAAAGCTCTGTTCCACAAGGCACAGTACTCGCTCCCATCTTGTTCCTCATCCTCATATCCGACATAGACAAGGATGTCAGCCACAGCACCGTGTCTTCCTTTGCAGATGACACCCGAATCTGCATAACAGTGTCTTCCATTGCAGACACTGCAAAGCTCCAGGCGGACATCAACCAAATCTTTCAGTGGGCTGCAGAAAACAATATGAAGTTCAACGATGAGAAATTTCAATTACTCAGATATGGTAAACATGAGGAAATTAAATCTTCATCAGAGTACAAAACAAATTCTGGCCACAAAATAGAGCGAAACAGCAACGGCAAAGACCTGGGAGTGATCATGTCGGAGGATCTCACCTTCAAGGACCATAACATTGTATCAATCGCATCTGCTAGAAAAATGACAGGATGGATAATGAGAACCTTCAAAAACTAGGGAGGCCAAGCCCATGATGACACTCTTCAGGTCACTTGTTCTATCTAGGCTGGAATATTGCTGCACACTAACAGCACCTTTCAAGGCAGGTGAAATTGCCGACCTAGAAAATGTACAGAGAACTTTCACGGCGCGCATAACGGAGATAAAACACCTCAATTATTGGGAGCGCTTGAGGTTCCTAAACCTGTATTCCCTGGAACGCAGGAGGGAGAGATACATGATTATATACACCTGGAAAATCCTAGAGGGACTAGACCGAACTTGCACACGAAATCACTCACTACGAAAGCAAAAGACTTGGCAGACGATGCACCGTCCCCCAATGAAAAGCAGGGGTGTCACTAGCACGTTAAGAGACCATACAATAAGTGTCAGGGGCCCGAGACTGTTCAACTGCCTCCCAGCACACATAAGGGGGATTACCAACAGACCCCTGGCAGTCTTCAAGCTGGCACTGGACAAGCACCTAAAGTCAGTTCCTGATCAGCCGGGCTGTGGCTCGTACGTTGGTTTGTGTGCAGCCAGCAGCAACAGCCTGGTTGATCAGGCTCTGATCCATCAGGAGGCCTGGTCACAGACCGCGCCGCGGGGGCGTTGACCCCCGGAACTCTCTCCAGGTAAACTCCAGTCATCAATACCATTGGCCTTGGAGAATTCTGTAGGCCAGTCAACAATCTCTAGGTCAGTTGTGAACTTCCTTATTGAGGCCTCGTCATGGAGTCTAAATGAGACTTTGTTGTATTCAAGTGGTGGTTTATTAATGTTTGTCAGGAGGAAGGTAGGGTAGGGGTTTCTTTTTATTTGCTATTGCGTTTTTCCCTGATTTAAGGGGGGCCCCTGTAAAATTGGTCCAAAATTGTGGTCTTTATGGTTGCCACTTGTCTCGTGAGCCGGGTTTGGGGTTTAGTTATTGTTGGTATGAGAAGTGTGTTTTTTTCATTTTTTTTTTTTAAAAATCAGTTACAGGTTTGTCACTATAAGCCAGGTTGAGTTAAAGTTTTCCAGCAAAGGGAGAAGGTGGGGCTTTTCATTTGTCTGTTTGTTATTAGTGATTTTAAAAATTTTCTCCCCGAAATTTGGGATGTTTGTGTGTCGAAACCCGGAAAATGGCACCGATTGTTAGGGTTTGGTTTTAAAGGTTTTTTTTTACATTTAAAATTTGGCAAAAATGTATTCCCCATATTTTCACAAAAGCAAGGGGTTTAATAAAAGAAAATTTGGTTAGTTAATAGATTGAAATTACCCCCCCCAATTTTGGGTTTTTTGGTCTGCAGTTGTGAAGTGTGTGTACCCTGGTAGAGGGAAAAAAAATTAAAATTTTGTGTCCTGCTTAAGCCGGGTCTCAGTAAGAAAAATTGCAGGGAAGGGTGTTCTTTGTGTTCAAGGGTGCCGGGGTCATCATGTGTTTGTTTAAAGGGGACCTGTTTTGTAGTTAAGTACTGATAGGCTTTTAGAATTTTTTTGGGATAGTGCGGGGCTTTTGATGCTGTGAAATAAAGGCAGTTATTTTTAAATAGGTTTTTTTGGGTGTCAGTTTGGGGGTTTTTGTTCAGGGTCAACTTTGACAATCATTTCTGGGTTTTAAAATTTTTGGGTTTTTTTTTCCCTGAGTTAGGGTTTTTGGGGTTCTAGTTTGATACTGAAAGGGGTTGGGAAAGCTTGGTTAAGTATATAGCTAGAGTATTTTGGTAAATAGGGGGTATAGTCACTATACAAAAAATTAATTTGATTTTTGTTATGTGTTGTGCGGGAAAGAATTTAAAGTACAACTAGGTAAAAATTTGAAATTTATAAAAATAAAATTTTTTAAAATAAAAACAAGATCTTTTTTGAAATTTGGGCACTAGGTCTTTTAAATAAATGACTTTTGTGGAGTCTATTTTTTTGAGCTAGAATGAGCATATTTACAACTAGATTTAATCTAATAATATAAAATGCAAATTAAAAAATGCACCAGTCTCTCAATTTGTAATAATTTTAAAAAATACAACTTTTTAATTTTTATTAAAAATGCCAACGGGAAAAACATCTTTTGAATTTCAAAACCCTTTCTTGAGAGTACCTTCTTGGGTTTATTTTCCCCCCCCTGTTAAAAATATACAGTGAACCGGGTTTTTTCTAGTAGTAATAAAGCGGTTTGCGATATTTAATCGAAATTACTTTAACCAGGCCCCTTTTATTTTTGTTTATACGTGGACCCCCCGGTTTTAACCCTTTTAATCCGGGCAAGAGGGGGAAAATTTTTATGCGAAATAAAAAGTTATGCGAAATGAATTTTCCCCCTTAAAAAATTTAAAGGAAAAAAAATTTTAAACCCTGCAAGACCCCCCAAAAAAAATGAAAAAAAATTTTTTTTTTTCCCCAAAAGAAAAAGTTAATTTTTTTTCACACAAACTGAAAAAGGGATGCCCCAAAAATTTAAAAAACACTTAATTTTTTTTGAAAGATCTGGTGATGATTGATGGGATGGGGGGAGGGGGGAGGGATTATCTTCTTTCTGTTTAGAAGGGGGAAACCCTTCCCTTAGGACTTGAAGGGGAGTAAGGGCCTTTTTGGGGTTATTCCCTTTTTTTTTTTAATGCCATGGGGGCCGCTTCAGAGGGCACGGGGCTTTTTTCGCACAAGATATCTGTCCCCTAGTGGCCCTTTCTCTCGTTCCTTTTTGCCTTTTCCTTTAAAGTTTTCAAAACATTTTCGTGTAATTTAAACACCCGAAAGGCTTTGCAAAAGCTGTGTGGGGTGATTTTCATCCCTGAAGGTTTTTCCTTCAAAACCCTTAGCACAGTTTCCTTTATCATTTGTAGAGGCAACTTCTTCCCAATTTTTTTCTCTCCCCCCCTCTGAACCCGTTTCCCAGGTCTGGCCCCTTGCTCTTGAAGTTGATTTATCAAACTATCAGTGGGTTTGTTTTCATTTTCCTCCTCCCCCAAATCTTCCCCATCCTCCCCACTAAAACCCCCAACCCCAAGGACTTTCCCCCAAAGCCCCAATGGATTCCTCAAATGGCACGGATTTAGGGTTTTGCCTCCAAAAAATTCAAAACCCCTTTTTTCTTCACATTTGGCCCCGGTTTTTCCAAGCAGGGGTTCAAAGGGCCTCTTGTCACTTTCCTTTCCCCAAACCCCTTAAACCTTTTTAAGGTTTTTCACAATTGGGGGAAATTTAAAATGATTCTCCAAAAACTCTCTTAGAGTCAGTTGAGTTTTTTGGGTTTATTACAAAACACCTTTCAAAAAAAGGCTTTTGTGTACAGTTTCTTGGAAATTGGGGAAAAACCTGCTGGTCCAGGGCCCGCGGGGGAGGAGTGGTTTTTAGGGGGGCAAAAACTTTTACCTTAATGAAGTCATTTTCCCCAAAAATGCTCGGGCCCCGTTTTGGGAAGGGCCAGGGGCCCCTTTTCTAACAACCCGGAAAGGACTTAAATTCTAATTTTTTTCCCGTTAGGTAAATTTTTACATTGGGGGGAAATGCATGGTGTAACCAGTTATAGAAAAATTCCCCAGTGACCCCTGCCTTTCTGTTTTTCCCTCCACAGCCCACACAAATTATCCTTTAGGCCTTCTTTTGCCCTGAAGCTTGGGGGGGGTTTTTTGAGTGATACACTAATAAAGGGGTTTTTACCTTTTTCAATCACCGTAGCATTGGCACACATCAACAAAGTAAGCCGGGCTTTCAAAAGGCTTTTTGTCCTGGGAGTGCCTTTTCCCAAGGTAATGAAAGGGCCTGCTTGGCATTTTCTTCCAGAACAGGGCCCGTTTATCACAATTTTAAAAACTTGTTTAGGTTTCAGTCCTTCAGTTTCTTTGTAATCCCTTTAAATTTCCCGCAATATTTTTCGCGCTTTGTGGGGCCCCAACTGGCAGCCTAACCCTGCCTTATCACATTTTGGATGCCACTTTTTCCCTTTAAAACTCTCAAAACCCAAACCTTTTCTGGCCCTTAAAATTTACTCCCATCTTTACTAGTTGGGAAGGGGTTTTTTTTTTAATTAAAAACCTCATGCAACTCGCCTTTTCAAATTGATCGCTTGAGAGATGCTTTTTTTCATGCTTTGCTGTTTTTTTAAATTTTTCCACACCCAAAAAGAGTCTCTCAACATCTTCCAAACACTTGCGGTTTTTTGTTTTTGGGGAAAAAAAAAGTTTAAAACCCTTTGGGGAAGAACAGCTTTCCTTTATTGTTTTCTGGTTTCCCCCAATAGTAGGGATGGTTGATTGGGGGGTTTTTTTGTACAGCTTGTTGGTCGGGTATACGCACTCCACTTTCATTTCTTTCAATTAATCTCTTTCTTCATTTCATAGTAATTCTTCCCCTTTTAGGTGTTTGGGTTGGGGACTAGAAGTTTTTTTGGGGGCCCATGGTCACTTTTTTTCCAGAAAAAAGCACCGGGAAAAAACTGTTTAAAATACGAAAATTTCCCAGTGTATGCTTGGGGTGTTACCCCGGAAGGGGGGGGCCTTTGGGAAAAAATGGGACGGCCGGGCATGTGGGGTGGCTGAGGGACATTGGGAAAGCGTTTTTCGGACGGAAAAAACGGTAAGAAAGGGGGTTTTTTTTTTGGTATTGGGGCGGCAAAAAAATTTTGCGTAAAGTAATCGGGGATGCGGAAAAAAATCGCTATGTGGGTGCCCCGTTTTTGCGGGGGGGGGCCCACTGTAATGGGGGTTGAAGGAGGGGAAAGTAATCCCCCCCTCGGGACTGGCGTCGCCATTGACTTTTACTCTCGGTGGTGGGGGGGAAACAAAGGTTGTAGTAACAGAGGGTTTTTAAAAATAGACAGCAAATCCCACTTTAGCTCCAGTTTTCTTTCCCCAAATAGATTTGGGCATAAAAAAAATTTTAAAAAAAAAACTTCCCCTGTTTAAAATAGGGTATATTAAATTTAAGATTCAAGGCCCAGAGGGGTTTTCAGGGAATGGATTATGTTTTCCCCTTTTTTTTTGGGGGAAAAAGTAAAGGAGAAAAAGGGTTTTAAAATTTCAAAACCCCAAAGAAAGTATTCTGGCATTCTTCAATTTCATAGTATTTATGAAGGTCAAAGGATTGTGATTGGAGTACACTGATATCTGATGAGGA
Organism: Cherax quadricarinatus; assembly: GCF_026875155.1. Taxonomy (NCBI): domain Eukaryota; kingdom Metazoa; phylum Arthropoda; class Malacostraca; order Decapoda; family Parastacidae; genus Cherax; species Cherax quadricarinatus. Next base: position 41,967,938 of record NC_069427.1, read on the forward strand.
GAAGATCCTAAATATACATCAAAATTCTCTAGGGATACAACAAGAGCTAAGACTTCTTTTTCTATAGTTGAGTAATGAATTTGGTGTTTCTTTAACTTAGAAGAAAAATAAGAAACAGGTTGCATTAGGTCAGAATTTGGAGCCTTCTGTAATAATGCGGCTCCCAAAGCATACGCACTTGCATTTATTTGTAGTAACATGAGAACATAAGAAAGGAGGAACACTGCAGCAGGCCTGTTGGCCCATACTTGGCAGGTCCTTTACAATCCATCCCACTAACAAAACGTTTGCCCAACCCAATTTTCAATGCCACCCAAGAAATAAGCTCTGATAACTCAAATCCAACCCCTCTCACTCATGTATTTATCCAACCTATATTTGAAACTACCCAAAGTGGAATGGTTTGTTAAAATCAGGACTTAGCAATACTGGGGAAGAGGATAGTAACCTTTTTAAATGGTTAAAAGCAATTTCACAGTCCTGGGTCCATGAAAACTTTGTTTTTGGACTTGTTAATTCAGTTAGGGGAAAAGCTACCTGTGCAAAACTTGGACAGAACTGACAGTAGTAACCAGAAACTCCTAAAAATCCCGATACCCTTTTCCTATCCTTAGGGGTAGGAAATTCTAAGAGGGCCTTTACTTTGGCGTTCAAAGGAGCAACTTCACCTTGTCCAATCCGAAACCCCAAGTATTTAATTTTCGTCTGGCCAAACTCACACTTGGACAAATTCACTGTAAAATTATGTTTACTTAAGGCGTCAAACAAGGCTCTAAGTTGTCTAAAGTGTTGAGGCCAACTGTTGCTGTATACGACTAAGTTGTCTAAGTAAGCTTCTACCCCATCCACTCCTCCCGTAAGTATGTTTATAATACGCTGGAACGTAGCGGCCGCATTACAGAATCCAAAGGGCATAACGCAATACTCGTACAGGCCACCAGGTATAGTAAAGGTCGATATCTCTTGAGCTCTGGGTGACAACGGGACTTGGTAATACCCTCTTAACAAGTCCAATTTACTGATATAGTAGTACTTAGCTCTGGAGACCTTATCTATTAAGTCGTCAATTCTGGGTATTGGAAACCCATCAGGTACTGTTACAGCATTGACTTTTCTAAAATCCATGCACATACGGGTGGTCCCATCTGGTTTGGGGACTAGAATGCACGGGGATGCCCAAGGACTGTTACTTGGTTTTATCAACTCATGTGAGAGTAAGAAGTTCACCTTTGCCTCTAGCTCACCTTGTTTCTTGGGACTCACTCTGTAGGGAGATTGCTTGATTGGAGTAGGTTCCCTGAGAGTAACATCATGCACACCCAACATACACGGTTTTGGGGCATCGTTGAATAGTTGGAGATTTGCCTTAATCAGGGATTTTATTTTGTGTCTTTTGTCTACTTCCAGATTTATCAGTAGAGAATTTAAATTCTTTAAGGCTGTTGAGTTGTTCAGAAGAACCGGTATTCCTATCATTTCATCCGAAATTGCTGGAGCCCGTCTTGGTTCAGAGACGTTATAGTAGAAATTGGAGAAACAATTCCTGAATAGGATTTAAGTTGGTTAACGTGATATGTCTGTTGTGAGTTCCTCTTCTTCAGCGTCCTTACCAAGTAGTTCACATCACTTAGGCGCTTCACAATTTCTAAAGGACCTTCAACTTTGGGCTGTAGAGCATGTCCCTAATGAAATCGTTGAACCAGAACTTGATCTTTTGGTTCAAATGAGCGAAGTTTAGTTCGGCGATCATATTCCTTCATCTTAATCTGTGCTTGTCGTAAGTTTTCAGCGGCCAGTTCTCTAGCTAGGCTCAGGCGTTCTTTCATTAACCCTTTCAGGGTCCAAGGCCCAAATCTGGAGTCACGCACCAGTGTCCAAGAATTTTCAAAAAAAAAAATTGTTATTTTTTCTTATGAAATCGTAGAGAATCTTTTTGTGAAGGTAATAAAACAAAAAGTACGAAATTTGGTGGAAAATTGACGAAATTATGCTCTCGCGAATTTTGATGTGTCAGCGATATTTACGAATCGGCGATTTTGCCGACTTTGACTCCCATTTTAGGCCAATTACATTATTCCAATCAACCAAATTCTTAGCTATTTCACTAGTATTACTTCTATTCTATCGATTGAGCACAAGAAATCGCCAAGTCAACTGTTTCAACTACAAAATAAAGTGATCGGAAATTGTTAATTTGGCCAATTTAACACAAAGTTCAAAATATTCCAATTTCAAAATAGGGTCCAGAATGAACAATGTAGGCATTCCTGGCACTAAACTAACATTTCCTCTGTTCATTAGTTATGTTTTGAGGCTTTACAAATAAATTCCATTTTGATTTTTTATTCGCATAATGAATTTTTATTCACACCAAAAAATAGAAGATTTACTGTTATGCAATACTGTAATAATTGTATAAATATCATCACCATATTTGTGAATGTATATTAGACCAACCAGCTGACGTGTATTAGATGTGTGAGGTCGTTTGTTTACTCTTGAATATCGGCAAAAATTTAACATTTCCGCTACTTTGAGCTCAGTTTCAAGCCATTTCCAGTGCTAAAACCAATCAAAATCATCTCTATTTCTGTAATATGTCTTCCATTCTATCAAATGAGACCAAGAAATCGCAAATACATCTATAAAAAACATACGAAAAAACACTGCAAAGTTGCTGTTTTAATCGAAAAATCATGATTTCATTTTTTTTCTCTCATTATACACAGTGTGCTGCAGGATCTGTTTTATGTGGTGCACACATACCACATAGATGTATTCTCTCATATCTAGGCCAAAATGTACCACTCACAGTTTATCAGAGTGAGCTGAGCTCATGGCATAGATCTACGGTTTGGACCCTGAACATAAAGCCGTAGATCTACGGGACGGACCCTGAAAGGGTTAAGGTATGAGAGTTCCTAAAAGTCGGCATTTCTTTCCCGGTCCAAGCTTCTTTGAGAACCTGTACCGGTCCTCTAATTTGATGCCCATATATTAACTTAAATGGTGAAAACTTCAAGTTGTCTTGTTCGCTTTCCCTTAGGGCAAACAAGAGTAGTGGAATGCCTTCGTCCCAAAATTTGGAATATTGCAGACAATAGGACCGCATCATAATCTTCAGAGTTTGATGGAACCTTTCCACCATGCCTTGCAATTGGGATCGATAGGCCGTCACATAAACCGTCTTGACTCCTAACTGAGCCAAGGCTTCATGGAAAAATTTGGAAGTAAAATTAAACCCTTGATCCGATTGAACTTCTCTCGGAAATCCGAAGTGAGAGAAGAACTTAATCAATGCTCTCACTATTAGGCGAGCATTAATCCTCCTGAGGGGAACTGCTTCCACTTACTTGGTGACGGTGTCCATGATGGTGAACAGGAACTGGTTGGCCTGCCGAGTCTTGGGTAGCGGGCTGACACAGTCGATCACCAGACGCGAAAAGGGTTTGCCTCTTACTTGTATAGGGTTCAACGGCGCAGGTGGTGGATTATGTGCAGGTTTGGCTACTAGTTGACACACGGAACAGCTTCTTACATACTGTTCTACTTATTCCTTCATTTTTGGCCAAGTAAAGTGCTTAGGAATTTTTCTAAAAGTCTTCTTTTGTCCCAGATGTCCGCCTTGGGGACTATCGTGAGCAAACTTACATGCTAAATTTCTAAACGGTGTAGGCAAGACCACTAGATGATCACTTTTAAGAGATCCTTATTTCTTTTTCAGTAAGTCCTTCTCCCAATAGTAACAGCTGTCACTTTTAAGGGCTTCTTCTCCCGACACAGCAAGCTTCCTGATGTCACTTAAGGAGGGGTCTATTTGGAGTTCTCTTACTAGATCCTCCTTCGAGAATAAATCTATTCTGGAAACCACCAACTTTGGAACTCGTATTGGTTCTGGGTGTACTGTAGGCTCGAAACTCGAGCTTTTGTTGAATATGGCTCCTACTCCTACGCCGACGTCATCCATGACTTCCTCCAATACCAACGGAGAACGTGACTGTTTGGTCATTGCCCAGGTTACTACGCTCAGAGGAAAGAGAGTAGGTTCCATTCGTCGGGCTTCGATGACGTAATTTTCCTTGGTTGGATTTTCCATAACTATGGGCTCTTTCCATATTCCTTCTTCCACTAAGTCGTTCCTAATCAATAGGTCTACGCCTTTTATGGGGAAGTTAGGTGGAGACACTCCAATTGATGTCCAGCCAGTAAAAATAGGAGTTTCCACATATAACTTGTATAGGGGTACTTGCGTAGTGGAGCCACCATATGCTTCCAACAGAGCGTCGAAACCTGTATAAGATTCGACGGGGAATGATAACAGTCCTTCTCTTAATAATGTTAAGTAGGACCCCGTATCCCTAAAGGAGTTTACTTGCAACAACTGGCTATCGGTAATTCCTACTTTGCTTTTGGAAAAGTAAGGACTCATAGCCCTTGACAAGTTTGACGATGATACTCATATTCTGCTTAGTCAACTAGGAGGATCTGTTCCTTTTCCTTGAGACCGAGCATCTATTCTTGGTTCGGACTTCCTTTGATGAGTCGTAGAGGATATGATTTGTGTGGGCAATCCATAGGATGGATTCCTTCCCTGGTCCCTATCATGCTTAAAGCATTGTGGTTTGAAATGTCCCAGCTATGAACAGTACAAACATTTAATTTTTCCCGATGACCTATCTGGTCTGTAGGATGGGCTCGATTGAATTTGGTGTTTTACTTCGGGTTTACTTGTTACACGGGAGTGAACGGGTTGGGTAGGTCGCTTACTGAAAGGTGAAGCAGGTTTGGGTCTCGTTGCTGGCTTGATAACCTGGCTGCTTTCAGATTGTACCAACCTCTGGGAAATCTCAAAGTTGTCTGCCAGCCTGGCAGTCTCTAACAACGTTGTTTGCGGATGGCCAACAAGATATTGGCGAACTCCCTCTGGAAAATTTGCATACAAATCTTCTAGTAACATTAATTGTGATAGATCTTTTAAAGTCGTAACCCGAGAAGCTCGACACGAACATTCAAATGCCACTGCTTTCCCTTGGGCAAAATCTACACAAGTTTGTCCTGTTTGCCGTTTCATGGAACGAAAAGGTATTTGGTAACTAATAGGGAGCATGTCATATGCTTCTAAAATAGTTCTCTTTACTACGTCGTACTGTACATAAAACTCATACGGTAAAGAGGCGACACAAGACTGCACCTTTCCATATAGAGACGTGTGCAGCAATGTGGCCCATTTGTCTTTGGGCCAGCCCACTGAACGTGCCTGATTCTCAAAAATTTCAAAGAATTCATCTAAGTCCGTTTCGTTAAACTTAGGCAGTTCCCATCCGTGGGATTTCTACTTCCTCGAATTGAGAAATAAAGCTATCTTCCGAATCTAATTCTGGCATTACTTGGGATTTCGGAAATAATCTATCCCTAATTAGGGACCTAAGAGTCTCTGCACTATGGTATCTGTTATAAGGTATATCTAACTGTCTAGCTATTTGCCAACATGTCTGTAATTTTAAAGTGTCAAGAGTAGCCTCTGTTAATTCATCTAATAATGACTTGATTCCTGGATCCATTTTCTTAATTCTCGCAAGGAGCTTAATTTTAATGCAAAACAAATATGTACTTCAGGGTAAGTGGCTCCCGGACAGGCCCCCATTTGTTACGACTTGCTCTATGCCGCAACAACAGGGGGAATAAATACTTAGTTCTGCTTTTTGGTTAGTTTTATTTACTACCAATTATGAACCTTTATTGGTATCCAGTCAGTGAATTAAAATGACAATTCACTATTATCAATGAAATGAGACTGTACAATGAGGAACATAATTCTATGTTCAAATCCTTATGAATTAAGTATAATACAACAATTACAATGAAGAGTCCAAATAAGAACGACTATGGGAACTTTAAGGAAGTAAATCAGTTATCCTTCTTAAAGAGAAGGGTTATCAGACTCTTGGAATTAACAGCAAAGTTAAGACAATAGACACGATCTAGAATTATTGACCAAGTTAAGATCTTTAGGTTGAAGACCCAATCAGAGTCAGCGCTATGATCTGACTGCCTGTTCAAATGCTCAGTGGTCTGACGTCAGGTCAGTCAGGAGGTAGCGCTAGGCGCCAATTCTGGAACCATCAACCGGTCTCTAAAGTAGTGGTTTCCCACTTGCATAACAGAACACAGTAATCAACCTACTATAATACAATAATAATATACACCTACCATCCGACTTACGACCGAGTTCGGTTCCGAGAAACCGGTCGTAAGTCGAAATGGTCGAAAGTCGAACTTTACTACTGAATATCAACAAAACATTTTTGTAATGACTTTATTTTATTGTTTTATTTTGGTATTTCATGTTTTACTTTACTTTTTATGTTGTTAGTACTGTATTTGATACTGTAAGGTTTAGGATAAACACTGTGTACAACACAAATAGTTGTTTACTTCCCAGAAGTTTGGCATAAAAAACACCATCGTAAGTCGAGTGGTCGTAAGTCGAGCAGGTCATAAGTCGGATGGTAGGTGTACAACATAATATAATATTATAATAATGCCTAACGAATAACATCTTATTGAATACAACCTTGCTTGAGAGTACCTTTGATGATTTATTCCGTACCCGATAATAATATACTGTTACTGGGTATCTCTGGTGATGTGGTTAGAACAATGATAGAACCGTATCTTGGTAAGGGGCATATTTTATATACTGACAGCTGGTACACAAGCCCTTTACTCAGTGATTTCTTGCAAGTGAACATGGCAGATGTGTGTGGCACAGTGCGTGGAAATCGTAAGCATATGCCTAGGTTTGACGCTGGCAGGTGTTTGCTGCCAATGACATCGTGGCATTTCAGTGGCATGACAAACATGATGTCACACTGTTGACATCAGTTCACCGACACAAAATGGTAGACACTGGCAAGCAGAATAGTGAGACCAATGAACCCATTGTAAAACCTGCAGCTGTGATGGATTACAACCTCAATATGCGCTTAGTGGACAAATGTGACATGCAGATTGGGTTTGCTGACTGTGTTCACAAGAGTTATAAGTGGTACATAAAACTCTTTTTCCATCTTCTTGACATTTCCATGCTGAATTCTTATAATATGTATGAGTTGAAGACCAACAACAAACCCAGATATGGGGAATTTTGTTTGTCAGTCATCAGACAAATAATATCCAAGTACCAAGGAACAAACAAAACTTGCAATAGTCCAGCGCCCACGAAATTATCAACACATGTCCTCTCGTCTGAGGCCTGGTGATCACTACCCCATACCACTGCCTGCTACTACTCTCAAGAAAAATGCTCAGAAGAGGTGTTTTGTCTGTGGACATACCACAAAATGCCCACAAAAATGCAGAGACACTCGTTTTATGTGTGAGGAGTGTAAAACACCATTGTGCTTATACCCATGTTTCAAAGAATTCCACAAGCTGCAGCAATTCTAGAAAAGTGTCCAGTGATTGTACATATGTATATATATTATTGAACAATTGTAATAAACAATTTTTTATATTGTTTGTGTAAACAAGTTTTAGGAACATGATGATACTAGTGTTTTTGCTATAATTGTGTTACATTCAACGAGTGTATATATGAACATTGCACCATACTTTGGTCTCACAGGCCACAAAAGTTATGTGAAAAATGAAATAATGAAAAAACAAGAAACCTTCGAATACAAGTAAACCAGAGTTTACCGGGTGAGTGGCAGTCGCCGCTGTTGCCATTCGGAGCTCATTTTCTGCAAACTTCACGCCTCTATATCTCGGTAAGTACTGATGGGAAAAGTTTTTTGGGGGGACTAAAACAATCAGAAAAATAATCTTAACATTTTATTTATTTATTTATTTATTTATTTATTTAAAAATTTGAGCACACATACAGAGGTACAAAAAATACAGATAAGAGCAGCATGCCAAAGCCACTTATACTATGCATAGCATTACGGGCTGGCTTAAAATTAAATTAAGATTAACTAAGCAATGATGAATCAGTGATAAAACTTTAATGTAAAACGATTACTATAAAGCACAAAGGAGTATTACAAAAACAGGTCATATGGTTGTATGCATTGTTGTACATTCAGTAGAATGGAGTTTCTGTTAGGTAGTGTATTTAAAAAAATAAAAAAGTTAGATTGGGTTTTGGGGTTTAACATTTATGTGATATAATTGTAAAAGAAACTTTTAAAAGATATAAAATTTAAAAGGGTTTCAGTTATTCAGTATTTTTTTGGGTTTTTGGGTGAGTAAGTGATCTTTGAGAAGAGACTTGAATTTAAAAAACAGGTAGTTTTTTCTTTATATTTAAGGTAATGAATTCCAGTTTTAGGGCCTTTTATGTGCATTGGTTTTTGCTGTTGAGAGGGACCGAGGAACATCAAAGAGTGATCTGTGCCTTGTGTTAGGGGTCTGTGTTCTGTTGAGGTTGGCAAGGAGATTTTTGGGGGAGGGTTAATTCGATTTTAAGTGTTTTGTAGAATAGGGCAGTAAAAAGTAGGATGTTTGTATGGGAGTGGTTTAGTGTATTGAATATTGGGGGGAGTGTGCTGCCTATAGTGAGAATTTTTGTTATCATTCTAACTGCAGTTTTTTGTTGGGTAATTGTGGTCTGAGATGGTTCTTGTTGTTGAGCCCCATGCACAAATTCCATAGGTGAGAGGGGGGGAAAATAAAGAGTGTAAAAGGGCCAGGAGGGCTACTGGGGAGATAGTACCGTATCTTCGATGTATGTACAGTTTTGGGAAATTTTTTAGAAATTTGTTGTATATGTGTATGAAATTTGGGGTCAATTATCAAGGTGGATTCCTAAGAAATTTTCCCTCGGTTAGCTTTTGTGTAGGTGGACCCGTTTTCATTATTTAAGAGGGTCTCTGGCTCGTTAAAAAAAATAAGTAGGTTTTGAAAATGTTTTAGTTAAGTTTGTAGCCCTATAGGAGAAAATTTTCCCTTAAATTGGTTTTCAAAAATTGGCAGCTTACGGGTGGGGGTGGGGAAGACTTGTAGTGTCTTCAAATTGTGGGGGGTTTAGTAAGCAAGCATTTTGGTAAAAATTTTAAATTAAGAAAAGAAGACCCGGGGGAATTCCCCTTGGGAAAATGTTTTTTGGGTTTGGCAAAAGTTTTTTTTGTAAAAATTTTGGGCCCGTTGTGGGGTATGTTGGGAAAGTTGGGGATTTTCCCTTTTATTTTTAAAAATTTTTGGAGAAATGGTTAATGATCCCTTTAGTAATCAATGGTCCCCCGGGGACTTCTTTTTTTCTATTGGAGTGTTAATGTTTTTGATGTGTTTTAATGCACTTGTATTTTTTTTTGGTGAATAAATTCCCGGGGTTTTAGTATGTTTTGGGAAAATGGGGTATCGTTTAGAAAATTTTCGGATTTTTGGGGAGAGGGGGGTAAGTTGGTATTGGCCTATGTATTCAATCTGTTTGGTTCCTTTTTGTGGATGGGGGGTGATTGCTATTTTAGTACTGTAGGAAATAAAGGGTTTTCAAGGTTTTTAAAAATTTAAATGTGGGAAGCCTTTACATTTTTTTTTTTTAAAAAGGGTGGAAAAGGTTTTTTAAATTCCGTTTTTTTTGGTTTGTAATGGAAACTTCGTATGGGTTTTGGGGGATAGGAAAGTGTGGGTGTTCGGGATTTAGTCTTTGGGGGGGTATCGGGTTGGGTTTTTTGGGGAAAGGGGTTTTTTTATATTTGGGAAAAAAATATTAGTCTTTGTGTTTCTGTTGGGTGGGAGTTTTTTCTCTGTTTTGAAAATTTTTTTTTCCTATTTGTAAAATCTTTTTTGTTCCTTTTCCGGGGCCCCCCCGGGGGCCCCAAAAAACCCCCCCCGGGGCCCCCCCCCCCCCCCCCCCCCTTTTAAAAAAAAAAAACCCCCCCCCCCCAAGAAACCCCCAAAAATTTAAAATTTAGTGGGGGGAAAACAAAGGGGAAAAAAGTAGGGTAGTGGTCTGTGGTATTTCTGTATTAGCCTGTTTTTAAAGGGGTTGGGTGTTGGCCCAGATGTGGTCAAGTGGGAATCATAGTCTCTTAACTCTTGTAGGTTTTGTTCTGTTGGTAGAAAACATACTTTATCATTGTGTTGTGAATTCGTAACGTGGGGTCCTGGTCTTGCAGGAGATTTTATTGAAGTCACGAGAGTAGTAAGTGATCTTTGTTCATGGTGATAGTTATTTTTTCCTGGTTTTGACTAATTGGCTTGTTTGACTGTGGAACTCTGTGATGTTTATAAAATGTGAGAGGTTTTTGTAGGTTTTTGGATTTGAATTTGGATTATATTTTCCCCCATGTTTTTCCCTTGTGCAAGTATTAGTGATACTTCAGTTGGTCTGAGTAGTATATGGCGTGCCCCCCCCTTGTTGGTCTGGCCTACGTTGTGTTGGCTGGAAACCCGGGAATGGATAGACATCTGTACTTTCAGGCTTTACCCAGGTTTCAGTTGTGTAATGGGGACATATTGGCGAAAGGTTTTTAGTAATGCTATGGGTCATCGTAATGTTGTTTAAAAGATCTGATATTGTATTTAAAAGATATTTTGTTGTTTTTGGGCATGAAAAGGCCCTTTGATTGTTCTGCAGTGTAATAATTACAGAACTGTTTGATTCATTAAGTCATTAAATAAGAGGTTGGTATCGGGACAATGCTTGTAATCTAAGAAAAAATAATTTTTTTCTTTTTCGAATGTTTTGCAAACCAGGAGACACTTCGGTTGGGGCCCTTTCGCGCCAAAGGGTTTTTTAACGACTACATTTAAAAACTGATATTTTTTTATACTACTAACGTAATGTTAAAAATTGTAAAACAAATTTTCAAAATTGAAATGTTAAAATTCATTTTTTTAAAATAATCATTTGTATTGTTATTGTAAATGTCTACAGTAACTGTTACCTTTTAATCTTTTATAGCTTGTAGTTTTAAAGTTAAATTTTTAAACCCTGCCCATTGCTTGCATACAAGGGGTTTTTTGACATGTACCCCAATACCATAATACCGTACAAATGTATCATGTCCAAATAAAATTTTTTATTATTATTATTTTTTTAAAATGGGCACGTAATAGGGATGCACATTTTGTATAATGGTCCGCCTCACAAATCCGGCAATCAGTTTTTTCGCACTAATTTTGGCTAGCAAAATTTCAAATTTCCGGGTCCCCAAACCCCAACCCTGGGGTACTGATTGGTGGCGTATTGTGCAAAAGTTTTCCCAATTTCTTTTTCCCTTTTATTTTTTTAACTGCTTACTTTTACCCCTAGCCAGGTTAAAATAAATAAAAGAAATGCTTCTTTATGTAACCCCTACACTTTAAATTATCCTTAAAAAGATAAGGAGGTTTGAAGCCACTATCGGTTCCCATGAGCTCAGTTTATGAAGCAGGAGAATGTGCTTTATTTTTATGCTAATTCAACACTTTCAGCTTATTTTCCCTCACAATTTATCTAAATGACATAAGAAAAAAATAAATAACATAAAAAAATGTTAAATACACAGAATGAATAATATTTGGCTAAAAGGAGCATTCAAAGGAAGGTATGAAGAGGATTGGTAAAAAAATACCATTTCCTATTCCCTTTTCTTGGTGGCTTATATTGAGAAAAATGGTTAGCACAGGGCTAAATATGTATACAGTGGACCCCCCCATTTCCCGGGCATCGCAACCCTTTTCAATCCCCATACCCGGGCGCTTTGATCGCAAAAAATTTTGCCTCGCATCCCCCAAAAACCCCCCTCACGCCCCTTGTCCGAGATGGTCCAAGTGCGGCCTGAGCCCCGTCACATGTTCCCCGGTGGGATTGTTTACCAGCCCCCTCCCCGGTAACATCCAAGCATACAAACGGAAAAATTTCGTATTTTTTACGTGTTTTTGGTGATTTTTTTTGGAAAATAAGTGACCCTGGGCCCAAAAACTTTGTGCCACCCCAAGAAAAAGGGTGAGAATTACTATGGAAGAAGAAAAGATCTTTGATAAGTATGAAAAATGGAGTCGTGTCTCCGAGTGGGCCCGGTTGTTAATAAACCCATAACCACGCTACTATTGGTGGTACAGCTGCTGCTGCTGCTGTACCACCGCAGTGCTGCTGACTGTCAGCTGCTCGCACTGTAGCTCTGCTGCACTGTCAGCTGCGTGCACTGTCACTCTGTGCTGTACCCTCGTGCTGCTGCGTACCGTTTGCTGTGTAGCATCGTTGCTGCTGCTGTAGCATCGTCTGCTGCTGCAGGCAGCAGCAGGCTGCTGCCCCTTCAGCTGCTGGCTGTACCACCGTAGTGCTGCTGCTGCTTTTGTACCGTCTGCTGCTGCTGTAGCATGTCTGCGGTGCTGTAGCATGTCTGCTGCTGCTGTAGCATGTCTGTTGCTGCTGTAGATGTCTGTTGCTGCTGTACCCCCGCAGCTGTGCTGCTGCTGTAGCTCGTCTGCTGCTGTGTAGATCGTCTGTTTCGCTGTGCATCGTCTGTTGCTGCTGTACCCCGTCAGCTGCGCTGCTGCGTAGCATCGTCTGCTGCTTTTTGTAGCATCGTCTGTGTGCTGTAACATCGTCAGTTTTGCTGTAGCACGTCTGCGGCTGTAGCATGTCTGTTGTGCTGTAGCTCGTCTGTTGCTGCTGTACCACCCCAAAATGCTGTGTGCTGTCCCCTGTTGTTTGGGGTGGCTTTTTGAGAATACCAAGAAACAATTAACCCCAGAGGGGTTTGCCCCCAGGATAACCAAAAAAATCAGTGTCATCGAAGACTGTCTAACTTATTTCCCTTGGGGTCCTTAATCTTGTCTCCCGGGGTGCAACCCCCACCGCGACTAACACCCCGGTGAACAGAGAAAATGCCTGGAATAGTGCTCATATTGGTGAATTTTGAGCCCGCAAGATTTGGTTTTAGAGATTTAAGAATCGAGTGGCATACACAGTGTGATAAGGGGTGTTGGAAGAAAATACCAAAAAAGGACCCACAGACTCAGGAGGAAAAGGCACTCCCAGGACACAGTGCTCATCAGTCATTGCGCATCTTAATAAAAGGGAAGTGTCATTTTATTCTTTTTTTAGTAGGTAGTACTGCACAATATTATTGTGCATGTACTACTCTATATTGTGCTGTTCCCTTTTCTTTGTGTGTGGAAAATGTATATTTCAGGGTAAAAATTTTTTTTTCATACTTTTGGGTGTCTTGCACGAATTAAATTTTTTTCCATTTTTTTTATGGGGAAAATTCATTCGCATTTCCGAAAAATTTCGCTAACAACCAGCCCCCCTTGACGGATTAGGTCGGTATGCGGGGGTCCCCTGTACACTCGTTCCCCCTAAAGTGAAACAAAAAAATTTTCTCTCTATAGATTATCACACTGCAGCATATGGTAGAGAACCTAGGATACCCCAAAAAATAACGTGGTTATTTTTAGTACCTAACTTGGAAATTTTGCCATATGTGATTTTTTGGTAATATTCGTTCCCAGCCCGGGTAGAAACATTTGGCGTGTTTCTTTACTTGTTGTCTATGTTTTCCCATCAGTAAATGGGTACCCGGGTGTTAGTCGACTGTGTGGGTTTTACCCGGGCACTGACCCATTTTCTTTAAATCTCGAAACAAATGCCTTTCTATCAGTAGTATGTCACTCGTATTGTAGACAGTGCCCTGTATTGTAGATAGTCTTAATGACCCCCCATGTAGTAGTGTTTTTTAGTATGATAAAAGAGTTTCTTCATTTTGTTTTGAAAAAAAATTTAAAAATTTATATTTAATATAAGGGAAAAGGTCTTTTTGGGAATAATCCGTGTTGACTTTTTTTTATCCATTTCCTACAATTTGCGCTAGGAGGATAATTCTATGTAACGTTTCTTTTAATAATAAACTTTCTTCTATGTCAGTAGGTGAACCTGTCTGTACGTGAGTAAAAAAAAGATATTAATTTATTTATTTATTTTAATTTTAGCAAATCAGAGGGAAAAAAATACGGAAAGCAGCTGCCAAAAGCCACTTATTAAGTTCGGGGGTGACTTTTAATTTAAATTACTAAGCAAGATGAAATAATATAAAACATTTGTCGATCTAAAAGCCAATGATTTTAAAAAAACATCTATGGGCGCATGTTTACATTCAGTAATGGGATATTTGAGGTAATTTAAAAAAAATAAAACCAAATTAGATTGGGTCCTAGGTTTAAAAATTTTTGTATTTAATTTTTGGGGTAACTTAGGATATTAAATTTTTTTAAGGGTTAGTTTTCAGGGTTTTTTGGTTTTTTTTGGGGGGTGTAACTTTTAAAAGGTTAATTTATAAAAAAGGTAGTTTTCTTTTATTTTTTAAAGGTAAGCCGATTTTTGGGCTTTTATTCATTTATTTTTTATAGGTGAGATGGGCAGGCATAAAAGGATTGTGGGTTTGTGTTTGGCTGTGTTTGTTGGGTTGGGCAAGGAGATGTTTGAGGGGAGGTTAAAACAGAGTTAAGTTTTTTTATGTAATAGGTGCAGTAAAAAAGTTGGATGTTTTGTATGGTGAGTAGTTTGAGTGTTTTTTAATATTTTGGGGAGTGTGCTGCCTGTATGAGAATTTGTTATCATTCTAACTGCGCCCTTTTTTTGGGTAAATTTGGGTCTGAGATGGTTAATTTTGTTGAGCCCCATGCCAAAAATTCCTAGGTGAGTAGGGGTAAAAAAAAGAGAGTGAAAAGGGCCAGGAGGGCTGACGTGGAACTGTACCATATCTTCGATAGTATGCCTACAGTCTTGGAAATTTTCTTAGAAATTTGTTGTATATGTGTATAAAATTTTTGAGTCTCTTATCAAGGTGGATTCCTAAGAATTTTCCCTCTGTTCCCTTGTTATTATTATTATTATTATTATATTATTATTATTATTATTATTTTCTCAGTTTTTTTTGGGTTATCTTATTCAAACTTGAGCAATGTATGATGGAAAGATACTTCTTAACGTACACCAAAAATGAAAAGAAATCAGACCATAAATAGCGGAGTTCACTTCTCAGCCATTAGCGGCCGCTTAGCGGTATATTTTTGTATAGTTGTTATGGTTATATTCTCATTTTTTCGGTCTCATTTGACGGGAATGAAAGATATATTAAAGAAATAGATATGATTTTGATTGCTTTCATGACGAAAAGTACCTTGAAATTGCGCTCACAGTAGCGATGATGTTCTATTCTATAGCGAAGCTCAAGGGTTAGACAAATGACGTCACCGTCCAATACCTGTCCGCCTGCCAGTCTAAATTCCAGTACGGAGTAAAGGGAATGGATTGACATTATTTATACAATTATTACAATAATGCAGCAGTCTGCATAACAGTAAATCTTTTATTTTTTTTTTTTGTGAATAAAAATTCCAAATGGTAAGCAAGAGTAATATAAGAGGGGCCTGTAGCCATGACTAATGAACAGAGAAAATGTTATTTTAGTGCCAGGAATGTCTACATTGTTTATTCTGGATCCTATTTTGAAATTGGCATCTGTTGAAATTTGTGGTGAAATCGGCCCAAATTGCCAATTTCTGACACTTTATTGGGTAGTTGAAATAAGTGAATGGGCGGTTTCTTGTACTCAGTTGACAGACTAGAATTTAAATAAGTTTAATCAGGTATACACAAATACAGTTACATAGATTATCATACATTAGCAGCGTATGTATAGAGAACCTAGGATAACCCAGAAAAGTCAAAGTGATTTATTTCCAGTACCTGGCTTGGGCTTACCATATATGATTTTTGGTAAATATATTTTTTTCTCGGTTGTTTGTTGGGCTATCTCATTGAAACTTGGGCAATGTATGATGGAAAGATGCTTCTTAACGTACAACAAAAATAAAAATGACGGACGATAAAATAAGGGAGTTCACTTCTCAGCTTTTAGCCGCCTCTTTGCAGTATATTTTCGTATGGTTTTTATGGTTGTATTCTCATTTTTTGGACTCATTTGATATATTGGAAGATATATTACAGAAATAGACATGATTTTGATTGCTTTCATGATGAAAAGTACCTTTGGGAAATTGAGCTCAAAGTAGCGGAAATGTTCGATTTTTGCCGATGTTCAATGAACTGTTTAAGTTAGTTGGTTAATTTTATTAAGTGTTTCTAACTTAACCACTCTGTAATTTGGCAAACTCAGTAATCCGGCACACTAAGGTCCCAATGATGCCGGATTTGTGATGGAGGACCTGTATTTAGTAAGTTTAAACTCTTGAAGAGCGGTGGGCATGTGTTGTCTGGCACAGGAATGGATGATAATCACCATGGTAGCTTTTTGTTGGCTTATTAATTAAGATTAAGATTAAGATTCTTTATTTCAGCATGATACAATATTTGTTCAGTGGTGAATGACATATAGGTTTGCATGCAGAAATCCCCTTAATTTTTTTTTTTCAACAAACCAGCCATATCCCACCAAGGCAGGGTGGCCCAAAAAGAAAAACAAAAGTTTCTCTTTTTAAATTTAGTAATTTATACAAGAGAAGGGTTTTTTAGCCCCTTGCCCCAGCATTTTAGTCGCCTCTTACAACACACATGGCTTTCAGAGGAAGAATTCAGTTCCACTTCCCCATAGAGATAAGAGAAAATAAGCAAGAACAAGAACTAGAAAGAAAATAGCAGAAAACCCAGAGGGGTGTGTATATATATGCTTGTACATGTAGTGTAAAGCACCCTTTGGCAAGACAGTGATGGATGTGAATGGGTGGTTGAAAGTTTTTTTTTCGGGCTACCCTGCCTTGGTGGGAATCGGCCAGTGTGTTAATAAAAAAAAATTTAAATGTATGTGTAGTGTGACCTAAGTGCAAGTAAAAGTAGCAAGACGTACCTGAAATCTTGCATGTTTATGAGACACAAAAAGGACACCAGCAATCTTACCTTCATTGTAAAGCAATTACAGGCTTTCGTTTTACACTCACTTGGCAGGACGGTAGTACCTCCCTGGGTGGTTGCTGTTTACCAACCTACTACCTAAAAATTCCCTTAATATGCAGAGAATAATGGTTTAAGATGATTAGCCATCGTAGATTCCCAGACGCAAATACCATAGGTGAGGTAAGGGTAGATTAGGGAGTGGTATAGTATAAGTAATGCAATACATAGTACCGTATCTTGGAGAGGATGCCTACTGTTTTGGAGACTTTCTTGGCTATGTGTTGGATGTGGGTATGGAATTTCAGGTTACAGTCAAGGTGAAGACCTAAAAATTTGCCCTCAGTGTGTCTTGTAATGGGGAAACCATTTATCAATATGTTAAGTTGGATAGTTAAACCTCTGTTTCCAAATAGTTTGTAGTAGGTTTTGTCTACATTGAGGATGAGTTTTTTGATCATCACCCAAGTAGATATTTTTAGGAGCTCATCATTAACAGTCAGAACTACTCAAGGTGAATATGAGGTCCAGTTTTGTTGATTCATCCTCTCCTCTCTCTCCGATTGTGCCCCTAACATGTTGCTGCATGAAGTTTTGTAGTAGCACCTCCAGCATTTTAGCCCTCCATGCTTCTGGTCCCACAAGTTTTTCTAGTCAATCTCCTTGTGATTGAAGTTTTCCCATGATGAGTAACTTTGCTCTACACATGTGGGCCCTCAGTTAGTGTGTCTACCATTGTTTTGTTGCTCTCATCATATGTATGTCTGTCTGTCTTTCTGTCTTGTTTAATATATATACATCATTATTTTTTCAGTTATTGAAGTATACTCCTGAGGGTCACCCTGACAACTTTAACACTCAAGAAGCATTATCAGCATCAGAAACTCTGTGTGCACAAGTAAGTGTACTTAATGTGTTATGTATTTACTCCTGGTGTTTACTGGATCACTCTATACTGAAGTTTATTTATATAATACAGTAGGGCCCCACTTACACAGCAGGTTAGGTTCCAGGCTATCACCAGAAAGCAGACATCGCCAGAAAGCAGACATCACCAGAAAGCAGAATGCCATTTTTTCTATTTATAAATGAACATAAATGCCAGACATACATATATTAACTTATATAAAGTTAGTAATAGAATTAACCCTTTGACTGCCACAAGCCCCTTTCTGAAACTGTCATTCTATGTCGCAAAATTTTTGGAAAAAAAAAAAAACAATTATTTTTTCTTGTGAAATGATAGAGAAGCTTTTCCCGATGGTAATGACACAAAATGTATGAAATTTGGTAGAAAACTCACGGAATTATGCTCCCGCGAAGTTAGCAGTCTCGGCGACATATACGCATCGGCGATTTTGCCAACTTTGAGCCCTGTTTTTGGCCAATTCTATTCTTCCAGTTGAACAAACTCATAGCTATTTCTCTAGAACTTCATTTTTTCTATCAGATGAGTACAAGAAACTGCCCATTTACCAATTGGAACTACCCAATAAAGTGGTCAGAAATTGGCAGTTCAGACAATTTTACGCAAATTAAAAAAGATGCCAATTTCAAAATAGGATCCCGAATAAACAATGTAGACAGTCTTGGCACTAAAATAACATATCCTCTGTTCATTAGTCACATCTCTAGGCCCCTCTTATACAGTGGACCCTGCATAACGATATTAATCCGTTCATGAGAGCTGATTGTTATGTGAAATTATCGTTATGCAAATGAATTTTCCCCATAAGAAATAATGGAAATCAAATTAATCCGTGCAAGACACCCAAAAGTATGAAAAAAAAATTTTTACCACATGAAATATACATTTTCCTACACACAAAGAGAAGGATACATGCACAATAGTAGAGTAGTACATGCACAGTATATATTGTGCATGTTACTACTCTACTAAATGAAGAATAAATGACACTTACCTTTATTGAAGATGCAGCAATGACTGATGAGACACTGTGTCCTGGGAGTGCCTTTTTCTCCTGAGTACTGTAGGTCCTGTTTGGCATTTTCTTCCAGAACAGGCCTTATCACACTGTGTATGCCACTATGAGTCTTAAATCTCTCAAACCAACCTTTGCTGGCTTTTAATTCACCAATATGAGCACTAGTTCCAGGCATTTTTCCCTGTTCACCTAGGTATTAGTCGATGGTGTGGGTTGCATCCTGGGAGACAAGATTAAGGACCCAATGGAAATAAGTTAGAGTCCTCGATAATGCACTGACTTTCTTGGGTTATCCTGGGTGGCTAACCCTCCGGGGTTAATCGTTTCTCGGTAATTGTTTCACGTTAAGCCACACCAACAACACTCTCTCCACATCTTTGAGTAATACAGCTGATGGTGGTGCAGCAACAACAACAGCTGTGGTGCAGCAACAGCTGACTGGTCCAATTTATCAGCTGACCGTGGTGCAGCAGCAGCAGCTGACTGTGGTACGATAGTATTTATCACCCTTTTTACCACAGGGTTGGCACTAGAAGCTTTCTTTGGGCCATTGTGGCTTATTTAGCAGTTTACAAGCACTATAAATAATGGAATAATACAAAATGTATCGAATGTATGCATGCAACCGGCCACCCTGGCTTGTAAACAATGATGGCAAGGCAGGCGCTCAGGCTGGACGGACAGGTTCGGGACGAGTCATGTTCAGAAACAGCTGATGGTGCAACAGCAGTGACCGTGGTTGCGCAGCAGCTGACTGATCCAGGAACAGCTGACTGGTCCAGCAACAGCTGACTGGTCCAGCAACAGCTGTGTGGAAATTTATTTGGTCCCTAAAATTCCACAGGGCAGATTCCAGCATGGCCGTATGGGATGGCTGAGCTGGATGGCCCTTATACCCCACCCAAACAGGGAAGCATTCTCTTGTCGCGATGGATTCTTGGTAGGCATGTATTTAATTTATAGATTTACTCTTCAGGGAAGGAGTAGGTAGTTTTACTGGTAGTACACTATATTAGGTTTACTAAGGCATCTATAGATAATGATAAGTAGACCTAAGACCTTAACATAGGTAGTAATAGGCCGATAATGTAGGCAAACACTAGGATAAGTTAGCTAGGGAGAACTGGCAGCCCTAGTTTGAACGAAGAGACGAGGGTCTGGAAGGGAGGACCAGCTCGTTCTTCTTAAGACAGACACCAACTGGACAAGACGTGCCGTGATCAGCAGACGGCGCCCCCACGTGTCTTCACATTTGAGACTGGGGAAATCTGGTTAGAGGCACCTCGATGTACCGTAGATGACCTCCTCCGTCAGGCCCATACAGTAAGACAAGACCTCCTTTATCTCGTAGATTTCTGGCCAGTGTCTGGGGAGATTGTGAGTTTATCTGTGGGCCTGTGTTGCAGCTGGCAGAGCATGCCAGTAAGTACCAGTGTCTCAGAGCAGTTGGAAGCTAGTGTCTGAGTCTGCATAGTTATACTAGGGGATACATACCCTCTTGGATATAGGAATTTCTGAGGTGCAGGCAGGACACTAATTACGATTGAATATTGCAGGAATTAAGGCTCCCGGTTGCACGTGGTTTCTGAGGGAAAGTCCAAAGGGTTGCTAAAGCTAAGCTTAGGGAAGTTGAAGATCAGGATATATGCTGCAACACCAAGTAAGTTAGTCCTTTATACATGCATGCAGGCGAGGTTTCTTGCAATACCAATCATTTGTGAAAATCTGTCCTATAAGCCACTTGTGAGGCTGAGGTACCCACCTCAGAGCTCGGTGTCAACAGAGTTTGCCAGGGTAGGCGACTCACTTGGAGGCAGTCCACACAAATTTTCACAAAGTGGTCCTTCGAAACCGTGATGTGGAATAGCTAGGTTAAGCTATCATAACTAGGCCACAGTTAGGAACCAGTTTAACAGAGTTAGGTTAAGCTATCATACCTAGGCCACAGTTAGGAACCAGTCTTACAGAGTTAGGTTAAGCTATCATAGCTAGGCCACAGTTAGGAACCAGTTTAAAAAGTTAGGTTAAGTTAGCACACCTAGGTCAAAGTTACACAGAGGCTAGGCTAAGCTGACTATACACAGAAGTTGTATTTGCAGTAATTTACAGGCAGGCCAGGTAGGCTAGAGAAGCTGTGAATTTAATTATTTACAGTGATTACAAGTAATCCAGAGTAGGAGACTTGTGTGTTGATTACTTACAGTGGATTTGCAAGGTAGCCACAGTTAGGCTAGGCTTGTGCAAATTTTTACAAAGTTATAGTAGCTAGGACAGATTTAACCTAGTTATTATTTACAGGGAGTATAAAGCCAGGTTTAAGTTATAGCACACTAGCTAGGTTAGGATTTACCTTATCCAACCATCCATGCTAGACAGAGTAAGCTGGGCACAGTTAGGCCAAGCTGGTTACATACATTATTCATTTACTGTTTCACAAGTTGAATTGTTGAATTTACTTGTGTTAACCAAGTGATTTTAATTTGTATACTGCACTTTTAGTGTGTGATTTTCATTGTTTTTGATTCATGTTAATGTGGGATTTGTGAATTATACCTGAGACTAGGTTAAGTCCTGTAATTATTTGCTGGCATTGTACAGTTAAGTGCTAGGTTAAGCTTTCACATTGATACACATCTTTGATTGGGATTTGAGAGCTAACAGTGTACATTTTTGATTCATAGTAGAGTCAGTATAAACAAAGGGAATTGTTAAGCTGTTGAGAAGCCTTAAGACTTGTTCATTCTTGCTAACACTGTGATCGTGCTGTGGGGTGGACTGGGTAAAGTACAATTAGTGTCACACTCCTCATTAACTTCGACAATGGCAGATGGGGGTTCAGGAGAGTCTGGTTCAGTGTTAACAAAATTAAAACGATCAGTAGCAGCATACAAAGGGCATCTGAACAGAACGCGTAACAGGTGCAAGGCTACTTGCCAACGCAGTAATGTAGACTGCGATGATTTGCAAGACTGCTTGAAGAGTTTGGGGGAAAAATGGGA
The DNA here is from genome assembly GCF_026875155.1 of Cherax quadricarinatus. NCBI lineage: Eukaryota > Metazoa > Arthropoda > Malacostraca > Decapoda > Parastacidae > Cherax > Cherax quadricarinatus. The sequence continues at coordinate 41,989,729 of NC_069427.1, forward strand.
AGCCTATGAACAAGCATTCTCAGCATATGAGCAACAGGCTATTGAGGATGATGAATCCCAGGGAAGTCTTCAGCAGGCTATGGACGAATTCACTAAGGATGATGTAGATTGTCATCAGGAGGATGAATATGTACAAGATAAGTTAAGTACATTAAAGGCTAGTATTCCAAGGGTGGGGTTGAACACCGCAGGTACCCCAAACAACCACACACTGTCAATATGTTGCCCAAGTTGCCCAGTTGAATATACAACGTTCGACGGAACCTTAACAGAGTACATTGCTTTCTGGGATCAGTTTAGAGCCAGATAGATGACAGGAATGATTTGTCAGATGCCGTCAAGTTGAAGTATTTGCGGTCGCAGCTCAAGGGTAAAGCCTTAGACCTGGTCCGGCATCCAGATTACTGACACTAATTACCAACATGCCAAGACCAATTAGAAGACATGTTTGGCAACACTGAGGAGATAAAGGTAGCTATACTTTATCGGTTGTTGGATCTAGAGGCTTGCCGACATGACCGTCAAAGCCTAGAGAAGTTCCGTATTGAGATTATGAGCTTGACAAACAGTTTCAGAGATTTGCATGATGAGGATGATTCAGAATGGGTCCTTAGCCAGGTGATTCAGAGGAAAACTGGCTAGCACTACAGGCATGAGTTACACTTAAAATATCAGACGAATAGGTTCACGATAAAACAAATGTTGAGGGGTTGGGAGATCTTGTTTCTCATTTGAGTACAGTGGACCCCCGCCATAGCGACTTAATCCGTGCAAGAGGGCTGGTTGTTATGCGAAATGTTCGGTATGCGAATGATTTTCCCTAAGAAATTATGGAAATCAAATTAATCCGTGCAAGACACCCAAAAGTATGAAAAAAAAAAACTTTACCACATGAAATGTTAATTTTAATACACACAAACTGAAAAAGGCATGCACAATTACATGACACTTACTTTTATTGAAGATCTGGTGATGATTGATGGGATGGGAGGAGGGGGAGAGAGAGTGTTAGTATTTAGAAGGGGAATCCCCTTCCATTAAGACTTGAGGTGTCGAGTCCTTTTCTGGGGTTACTTCCTTCTTCTTTTAATGCCACTAGGACCAGCTTCAGAGTCACTGGACTTCTTTCGCACAAACATATCTGTCCATAGTGGCCTGTACCTCTCGTTCCTTTATGACTTCCCTAAAGTGTTCACAACATTGTCAGTGTACAGGTTGCCAACACGGCTTGCAATAGCTGTGTGAGGGTGATTTTCATCCATGAAGGTTTGCACTTCAAGCCACTTTGCACAGATTTCCTTATTTTTGTAGTAGGCACTTCTTCAATTTCTCTCTCCCCTCCTCTGAACCAGTTTTCCTCAGGTCTGGCCTCTTGCTGTTGAAGTTGATCTATCAGCTCATCAGTGGTTAGTTTTCATTGTCCCCCTCCACCAATCTTCCACATCTCCCCACTAACCTCCAACCC
>NC_069427.1:41991693-42009376 GCF_026875155.1 Cherax quadricarinatus
TTTGGGGGAGGTGCCCCTTTAGTGAAATTGTTATATTCTAACTGCAGCCTTTTGTTGGGTAATTATTGGTCGAGATGGTTACTTGTTGTTGAGCCCATGCACAAATTCCATAGGTGAGATAGGGGTAAATAAGAGAGTGATATAGGGCCAGGAGGGCTGACTGTGGAGCATAGTACCGTATCTTCGATAGTATGCCTACATCTTGGAAATTTTCTTAGAAATTTGTTGTATATGTGTATGAAATTGGAGTCTATTATCAAGGGTGGATTCCTAAGAATTTTCCCTCTGTTACTTTGTATAGGTGATCCGTTTATCATTATGTTAAGAGGGACATCTGTAGCTCTGTTACCAAACTGAATGAAGTAGGTTTTTGTCAATGTTTAGTGTAAGTTTGTTAGTCCTCATCCAGGTAGATATTTCTGTAATTCGGTATTTACATATTGGCTAGCGTGACTGGGCTCGGGGGGGAGAAGACGTATGTAGTGCCCATCTGCAAATAGTGTGGGTTTGAGTAATTGCGAAGCATTTGGTAGGTCATTATGTATATAGGAGAAAGAGAAGAGGGCCAAGGACACTTCCCTGTGGGACACCAACTGTAATTGGTTGTGCAGAAGAGTTTGCCCCATTTGCATACACATATTGGCTTCTGTTGCTGAGGTATGACTTGAGGTAGTTGAGGGAGTGCCCTCTTATACCAAGTGTGACAATTTTACGTGGAGCAAGTCATGGTCAACTGTATCAAAAGCTTTACGTAAGTCAATGAAGATCCCCAGTGGGACTTCTTTTTTCTCTATTGCAGTGTATATATGTTCTAGCATGTGTATAATAGCATCATTAGTATTTTTATTTGGCCTGAATCCAAATTGGCAGGGGTTGAGTATGTTTTGGGAGATAAGGTAGGAGTAGATTCGTTTATGAATTAATTTTTTCGAAGATTTTTGAGAGAGGGTGTAAGTTGGATATTGGCCTATAGTTATTCAACTCTGTTTGGTCTCCTCCTTTGTGGATGGGGGTGACCCTTGCTATTTTGAGTACTGTAGGGAAGGTGGAGGATTCAATGGATTTGTTAAAGAGTGTTGCAATGATTGGTGATAGCACTTGTGACACTTTTTTGTATATAAAGGGTGGTAAGGTATTTAAATCTCCTGCCTTGTTTTTTAGTGTGTTGATAATAAGGGAGACTTCGTATGGGTTAGTCGGAGCTAGGAACAGTGTGTTCGGGTAGTTGCGGTGAGGTAGTCATTTGGGGGGGTATCTGAGCTTGGGATTTTATTGCAAGGTTTGTCCTATAGTGGAGAAGAAATCATTGAGTCTGTTTGCTGTTTCTGTTGGGGAGTTGGGGTTCATCTGATTTTGCTAATTTTATTTCGCTATTTCGTGATATCTTTTTTGTTCCTAGAATTTCTGATAGGGTTTTCCAGGTCTTTTTTATATCACCTCGTAAGTTGGATAATCTGTTTTCATAATACAATTTTTTTGCCCTTCTTTTCAGGCTGGTTAGGATTGACGAGTAACGTTTTTGTTTGGTCTCTGGTTATGTGCCCATTCTGTACTGTTTTTCATATTGGTGTTTTGTATTTATGGATTTGAGAATGCTGGTGTTAGCCAGGGACTGTTCAGTCTCTTAGCTGTCATCTGTTTAGTTTTTTTAGGGCAGTGCTTGTTATAGAGGTATTGGGTCTTTTTAGAAAATTATTAATACATTCGTCAATATCTGTATAGATTTCTAGCTCAGTGTGCCAGTCAATGTTTGCTACTGCTGTTGTGAAGTTATTAATGGCTGCCTCATTGTGAAGTCTGAAGGTGACTTTAGTAGTGTCTTGGGTAATTTACCAAGAGTTGTTATGAGGAAAGTGGGTAGTGGTCTGTGGTATTATCTGTAATTAGCCTGATTTTAAAGGGGGATTTGGTGTTGGTCCAGAGGTGGTCAAGTAGGGAATCACTAGTCTCTGTAACTCTTGTAGGTTATTGTTACTGTTTGTAGCAACAAACAGTTTACTCATTGTGTTTGGTGAATTCAGTAACGTGTGGGGTCCTGGTCTTGCAGGAGATTTATATTGAAGCACCTGAGAGTAGTAAGTTATCTTGTTCATGCGTGCATCATAGCATACTTCCTAGGTTTTGACTAAATTGGCTAATTTTGACTGGGGAACGCTGTAGATGTTTATCTCAATGTGAGAGGTTTTTTGTAGGTATTTGGATTTGATTTGCTATATAAGTTCCCCATGTTCATCCCTTGTGCAAGAATTAGTGATACATTCTAAGTTGGGTCTGAGTAGTATATGGCGTGCAACCCCTTTGTTGTCTGGCCTTCAGTTGTGTATGCTGTGTAAACCAGAATGCATAGACATCTGTACTATCAGGCTTTAGCCAGGTTTCAGTTAGTGTAATGATGGACATATTGGCATGTAAGGAATTTAGTAATGCTATGAGGTCATCGTAATGCTTGCTTAAAGATCTGATATTGTAGTTAAAGATAGTTATGTTGTTGTTGGCACTGAGAAGTGCCTTTGATTGTTCTGCAGTGTAATAATTACAGTAACTGTTTGATTCATTTAAGTCATTAAATAAGAGGTTGGTATCAGGATCAATGCTTGTAATCATAAGAAAAAATAATTTTTTTCTTTTTCGAATGTTTTGCAACACCAGGAGACACTTCAGGATTGGGCCTTTCGACAGCCAAAGGGTTTAATTATACGACTACATATAGTAAACTGATCATTTTGTTATACTACTAACTGTAATGTTACAAAATTGTAAAACTATAATGTTTCAAAATTGAAATGTTCAAATTCATTGTTTAAAATAACTCATTTGTACTTGTTATTGTAAACTGTCTACAGTAACTGTTACCATTAAATCTATTATAGCTTAGATAGTCTTAAGTTAATTTTAAGCCTGCCCATAATGCTCTGCATACAAGGGGCTTTTGACATGTACACCCAACTACCATAATACCTTGTACAACTATGTATCATGTCCTAATAAAATTTATTATTATTATTATTATATGTATAATAGGCACAGTAATATGAGTGCACATTTTGTATAATGGTCCGCCGTCACAAATCCGGCAATCAGTTATTTCGCACTAATTTTGGCTAGCATAATTTCAAATTTCCAGGGTCGCCACACCAACCTGCTGGTACTGATTGGTGGCGCTACTTGCTGCATAAGTCATTCCAATTTCTTTTTCTCCATTTATTGTTTTAACCTGCTTACTTTTAGCCCTAGCCATGGTTCAAATGAATAAAAGAAATGCTTCTCATTATGTAAAGCACCTACACAGTACATTATCCATTAAAGATAAGGAGGCTTTGAAGCCACTATCGGTTGCCATGAGCTCAGTTTCATGAAGCAGGAGAATGTGCTTTATTATTATGCTAATATCAACACTACAGCTTATTTGCCCATCACAATTGATCTAATATGACATAAGAAACAATATAAATAACATAAAACATGTTAAATACACCAGAATGAATAATATTTGGCATAACACGGAGCAGTTCAACGGAGGTATGAAGAGGATATGGTAAACAAATACCATTCTCCTATCCTTGTCTTGGTGGCTTATATTAGAGAAAACTGAGTATAGCACAGGGCTAACTATGATATACAGTGGACCCCCGCATACCGGACGCATCGCATACCGTACAATCCGCATACCGGACGCTTTGATCGCAAAAATTTTGCCTCGCATACCGCCCAAAAACCCGCTCACCGCCCTTCGTCCGAGATGCGTCCAATGTGCGGCCTGAGCCACGCTCACATGTTCCGCCGGTGGCATTGTTTACCAGCCAGCCTCCGCGGTAACATCCAAGCATACAATCGGAACATTTCGTATTATTACAGTGTTTTTGGTGATTTTTTCCGGAAAATAAGTGACCATGGGCCCCAAGAAAGCTTCTAGTGCCAACCCTACAGCAATAAGGGTGAGAATTACTATGGAGATGAAGAAAAAGATCTTTGATAAGTATGAAAGTGGAGTGCGTGTCTCCGAGCTGGCCAGGTTGTATAATAAACCCCAATCAACCATCGCTACTATTGGTGGTACAGCTGCTGCTGCTGCTGTACCACCGTCAGCTGCTGCTGCACTGTCAGCTGCTGCTGCACTGTCAGCTGCTGCTGCACTGTCAGCTGCTGCTGCACTGTCAGCTGCTGCTGCTGTACCACCGTCAGCTGCTGCTGCAGTACCGTCTGCTGCTGCTGTAGCATCGTCTGCTGCTGCTGTAGCATCGTCTGCTGCTGCAGCAGCAGCAGCAGCTGCTGCTGCACTGTCAGCTGCTGCTGCTGTACCACCGTCAGCTGCTGCTGCTGCTGTAGTACCGTCTGCTGCTGCTGTAGCATCGTCTGCTGCTGCTGTAGCATCGTCTGCTGCTGCTGTAGCATCGTCTGTTGCTGCTGTAGCATCGTCTGTTGCTGCTGTACCACCGTCAGCTGCTGCTGCTGCTGTAGCATCGTCTGCTGCTGCTGTAGCATCGTCTGTTGCTGCTGTAGCATCGTCTGTTGCTGCTGTACCACCGTCAGCTGCTGCTGCTGCTGTAGCATCGTCTGCTGCTGCTGTAGCATCGTCTGCTGCTGCTGTAACATCGTCAGTTGCTGCTGTAGCATCGTCTGCTGCTGCTGTAGCATCGTCTGTTGCTGCTGTAGCATCGTCTGTTGCTGCTGTACCACCGTCAGCTGCTGCTGCTGCTGTACCACTGTTGTTGGTGTGGCTTATTGAGAATACCAAGAAACAATTAACCCCAGAGGATTTGCCACCCAGGATAACCCAAAAAAGTCAGTGTCATCGAAGACTGTCTAACTTATTTCCATTGGGGTCCTTAATCTTGTCTCCCAGGATGCAACCCACACCAGTCGACTAACACCCAGGTGAACAGAGAAAATGCCTGGAACTAGTGCTCATATTGGTGAATTTAGAGCCAGCAAAGATTGGTTTGAGAGATTTAAGAATCGTAGTGGCATACACAGTGTGATAAGGCCTGTTCTGGAAGAAAATACCAAACAGGACCTACAGTACTCAGGGAAAAGGCACTCCCAGGACACAGTGTCTCATCAGTCATTGCTGCATCTTCAATAAAGGTAAGTGTCATTTATTCTTCATTTAGTAGAGTAGTACATGCACAATATATATTGTGCATGTACTACTCTACTATTGTGCATGTATCCTTCTCTTTGTGTGTAGGAAAATGTATATTTCATGTGGTAAAAATTTTTTTTTCATACTTTTGGGTGTCTTGCACGAATTAATTTGATTTCCATTATTTCTTATGGGGAAAATTCATTCGCATACCGAACATTTCGCATAACAACCAGCCCTCTTGCACGGATTAAGGTCGGTATGCGGGGGTCCACTGTACACTCGTTCTCCACCATAAACGTGAAACAAAAAAGTTTTCTCTCTATAGATTATCACACATAGCAGCATATGTGTAGAGAACCTAGGATAACCCCAAAAAAGTCAACGTGGCTTATTTTTAGTACCTAACTTGGATTAGCCATATGTGATTTTTGGTAAATATTCGATTCCCAGCCAGGGTAGAAACATTAGGCGTGTTTCTTTACTCCTGTTGTCTATGTTTACCCATCAGTAAATGGGTACCTGGGTGTTAGTCGACTAGTGTGGGTATTATCCTGGGACACTGACCTAATTTTCTTGAAATACTCAGCATAACAAGTGCCTTTCTATACAGTAGTATGTCACTCGTATTGTAGACAGTGACCCTCGTATTGTAGATAGTCTTAATGACCCTCATGTAGTAGATAGTCTTTTTAGTATGATAATAAGATGTTATCTTCATTATAGAATAATAAGAAAATATTATAACATTTATATTATAATAATAAGGTAAAAGGATCTCAATGGAAATAAGTCACTGTGTCTGACTTTTTTGGGTTATCCTAGGTTCTCTACATATATGCTGCTAGGTATGATAATTCTATGTAACTGTATTCGTGTATACCTGAATAAACTTACTTACTGATGTCAGCTAGGCCTGTATACCTTGTACATGTACGTGTAGTAAATAAAGATATTATTATTTATTTATTTATTTAGTAATTTTAGCATACATACAGAGGTACAAAAAAATACAGGTAAGAGCAGCATGCCAAAGCCACTTATATGCATAGCATTACGGGCTGACTTAAAATTAACTTAAGATTAACTAAGCAATGATGAAATAAGTGATAAAACATTATTGTAAACAGATAACTATAAAGCACAAATGAGTATTACAAAGACAGGTCATATGGTTGCTTGCATTGCTGTACATTCAGTCGAATGGAGTATTCTGTTAGGTAGTGTATTTAAAAAAAATAACAAAGTTAGATTGGGTCCTAGGTTTAACATTTGTGTGATATAATTGTGAGTAACATATAGGATATACAATTTATAAGGTTCAGTTATTCAGTATTTATTTGGTTTGAGTGAGTAAGTAACTTTGAGAAGAGACTTGAATTTATAAACAGGTAGTGTTTCTTTTATATTTACAGGTAATGAATTCCAGATTTTAGGGCCTTTTATGTGCATTGAGTTTTTGCATAGCGTGAGATGGACACGAGGAACATCAAAGAGTGATCTGTGCCTTGTGTTATGGTCATGTGTTCTGTTGAGGTTGGCAAGGAGATGTTTGAGGGGAGGGTTAATATCAGAGTTAAGTGTTCTATGTATGTAATAGGTGCAGTAATAAGTATGGATGTTTTGTATGGTGAGTAGTTTGAGTGTTTTGAATATTGGTGGAGTGTGCTGCCTGTAGTGAGAATTTGTTATCATTCTAACTGCAGCCTTTTGTTGGGTAATTAGTGGTCTGAGATGGTTAATTGTTGTTGAGCCCCATGCACAAATTCCATAGGTGAGATAGGGGTAAATAAGAGAGTGATAAAGGGCCAGGAGGGCTGACTGTGGAACATAGTACCATATCTTCGATAGTATGCCTACAGTCTTGGAAATTTTCTTAGAAATTTGTTGTATATGTGTATGAAATTTGAGTCTCTTATCAAGGTGGATTCCTAAGAATTTTCCCTCTGTTCCCTTGTTATTATTATTATTATTATTATATTATTATTATTATTATTATTTTCTCAGTTTTTTTTGGGTTATCTTATTCAAACTTGAGCAATGTATGATGGAAAGATACTTCTTAACGTACACCAAAAATGAAAGAAATCAGACCATAAATAGCGGAGTTCACTTCTCAGCCATTAGCGGCCGCTTAGCGGTATATTTTTGTATAGTTGTTATGGTTATATTCTCATTTTTTCGGTCTCATTTGACAGAATGAAAGATATATTAAAGAAATAGATATGATTTTGATTGCTTTCATGACGAAAAGTACCTTGAAATTGCGCTCACAGTAGCGATGATGTTCTATTCTATAGCGAAGCTCAAGGGTAGACAAATGACGTCACCGTCCAATACCTGTCCGCCTGCCAGTCTAAATTCCAGTACGGAGTCAAGAATGGATTGACATTATTTATACAATTATTACAATAATGCAGCAGTCTGCATAACAGTAAATCTTTTTTTTTTTTTTTTGTGAATAAAAATTCCAAATGGTAAGCAAGAGTAATATAAGAGGGGCCTGTAGCCATGACTAATGAACAGAGAAAATGTTATTTTAGTGCCAGGAATGTCTACATTGTTTATTCTGGATCCTATTTTGAAATTGGCATCTGTTGAAATTTGTGTGAAATCGGCCAAATTGCCAATTTCTGACCACTTTATTGGGTAGTTGAAATAAGTGAATGGGCGGTTTCTTGTACTCAGTTGACAGACTAGAAGTAAATAAGTTTAATCAGGTATACACAAATACAGTTACATAGATTATCATACATAGCAGCGTATGTATAGAGAACCTAGGATAACCCAGAAAAGTCAAAGTGATTTATTTCCAGTACCTGGCTTGGGCTTACCATATATGATTTTTGGTAAATATATTTTTTTCTCGGTTGTTTGTTGGGCTATCTCATTGAAACTTGGGCAATGTATGATGGAAAGATGCTTCTTAACGTACAACAAAAATAAAAATGACGGACGATAAATAAGGGAGTTCACTTCTCAGCTATTAGCCGCCTCTTTGCAGTATATTTTCGTATGGTTTTTATGGTTGTATTCTCATTTTTTGGACTCATTTGATATATTGGAAGATATATTACAGAAATAGACATGATTTTGATTGCTTTCATGATGAAAAGTACCTTGAAATTGAGCTCAAAGTAGCGGAAATGTTCGATTTTTGCCGATGTTCAATGAACTGTTTAAGTTAAGTTGGTTAATTTTATTAAGTGTATTCTAACTTAACCACTCTGTAATTTGGCAAACTCAGTAATCCGGCACACTACAGGTCCCAATGATGCCGGATTTGTGATGGAGGACCTGTATTTAGTAAGTTTAAACTCTTGAAGAGCGGTGGGCATGTGTTGTCTGGCACAGGAATGGATGATAATCACCATGGTAGCTTTTTGTTGGCTTATTAATTAAGATTAAGATTAAGATTCTTTATTTCAGCATGATACAATATTTGTTCAGTGGTGAATGACATATAGGTTTGCATGCAGAAATCCCCTTAATTTTTTTTTTTTCAACAAACCAGCCATATCCCACCAAGGCAGGGTGGCCCAAAAAAGAAAAACAAAAGTTTCTCTTTTTAAATTTAGTAATTTATACAAGAGAAGGGGTTTCTAGCCCCTTGCCCCCAGCATTTTAGTCGCCTCTTACAACACACATGGCTTTCAGAGGAAGAATTCAGTTCCACTTCCTCATAGAGATAAGAGAAAATAAGCAAGAACAAGAACTAGAAAGAAAATAGCAGAAAACCCAGAGGGGTGTGTATATATATGCTTGTACATGTAGTGTAAAGCACCCTTCTGGCAAGACAGTGATGGAGTGAATGATGGTGAAAGTTTTTCTTTTTCGGGCTACCCTGCCTTGGTGGGAATCGGCCAGTGTGTTAATAAAAAAAAATAAATGTATGTGTAGTGTGACCTAAGTGCAAGTAAAAGTAGCAAGACGTACCTGAAATCTTGCATGTTTATGAGACACAAAAAAGGACACCAGCAATCTTACCATCATGTAAAGCAATTACAGGCTTTCGTTTTACACTCACTTGGCAGGACGGTAGTACCTCCCTGGGTGGTTGCTGTTTACCAACCTACTACCTAAAAATTCCCTTAATATGCAGAGAATAATGGTTTAAGATGATTAGCCATCGTAGATTCCCAGACGCAAATACCATAGGTGAGGTAAGGGTAGATTAGGGAGTGGTATAGTATAAGTAATGCAATACATAGTACCGTATCTTGGAGAGGATGCCTACTGTTTTGGAGACTTTCTTGGCTATGTGTTGGATGTGGGTATGGAATTTCAGGTTACAGTCAAGGTGAAGACCTAAAAATTTGCCCTCAGTGTGTCTTGTAATGGGGAAACCATTTATCAATATGTTAAGTTGGATAGTTAAACCTCTGTTTCCAAATAGTTTGTAGTAGGTTTTGTCTACATTGAGGATTGAGTTTTTGATCATCACCCAAGTAGATATTTTTAGGAGCTCATCTTTAAACAGCCCAGAACTACTCAAGGTGAATATGAGGTCCAGTTTTGTTGATTCATCCTCTCCTCTCTCTCCGATTGTGCCCCTAACATGTTGCTGCATGAAGTTTTGTAGTAGCACCTCCAGCATTTTAGCCCTCCATGCTTCTGGTCCCACAAGTTTTTCTAGTCAATCTCCTTGTGTTTGAAGTTTTCCCATGATGAGTAACTTTGCTCTACACATGTGGGCCCTCAGTTAGTGTCTACCATGTTTTGTTGCTCTCATCATATGTATGTCTGTCTGTCTTTCTGTCTTGTTTAATATATATACATCATTATTTTTTCAGTTATTGAAGTATACTCCTGAGGGTCACCCTGACAACTTTAACACTCAAGAAGCATTATCAGCATCAGAAACTCTGTGTGCACAAGTAAGTGTACTTAATGTGTTATGTATTTACTCCTGGTGTTTACTGGATCACTCTATACTGAAGTTTATTTATATAATACAGTAGGGCCCCACTTACACAGCAGGTTAGGTTCCAGGCTATCACCAGAAAGCAGACATCGCCAGAAAGCAGACATCACCAGAAAGCAGAATGCCATTTTTTCTATTTATAAATGAACATAAATGCCAGACATACATATATTAACTTATATAAAGTTAGTAAAGAATTAAAACCCTTTGACTGCCACAAGCCCTTTCTGAAACTGTCATTCTATGTCGCAAAATTTTTGGAAAAAAAAAAAAACAATTATTTTTTCTTGTGAAATGATAGAGAAGCTTTTCCCGATGGTAATGACACAAAATGTATGAAATTTGGTAGAAAACTCACGGAATTATGCTCCCGCGAAGTTAGCAGTCTCGGCGACATATACGCATCGGCGATTTTGCCAACTTTGAGCCCTGTTTTTGGCCAATTCTATTCTTCCAGTTGAACAAACTCATAGCTATTTCTCTAGAACTTCATTTTTTCTATCAGATGAGTACAAGAAACTGCCCATTTACCAATTGGAACTACCCAATAAAGTGGTCAGAAATTGGCAGTTCAGACAATTTTACGCAAATTAAAAAAGATGCCAATTTCAAAATAGGATCCCGAATAAACAATGTAGACAGTCTTGGCACTAAAATAACATATCCTCTGTTCATTAGTCACATCTCTAGGCCCCTCTTATACAGTGGACCCCTGCATAACGATATTAATCCGTTCATGAGAGCTGATTGTTATGTGAAATTATCGTTATGCAAATGAATTTTCCCCATAAGAAATAATGGAAATCAAATTAATCCGTGCAAGACACCCAAAAGTATGAAAAAAAAAATTTTACCACATGAAATATACATTTTCCTACACACAAAGAGAAGGATACATGCACAATAGTAGAGTAGTACATGCACAGTATATATTGTGCATGTACTACTCTACTAAATGAAGAATAAATGACACTTACCTTTATTGAAGATGCAGCAATGACTGATGAGACACTGTGTCCTGGGAGTGCCTTTTTCTCCTGAGTACTGTAGGTCCTGTTTGGCATTTTCTTCCAGAACAGGCCTTATCACACTGTGTATGCCACTATGAGTCTTAAATCTCTCAAACCAACCTTTGCTGGCTTTTAATTCACCAATATGAGCACTAGTTCCAGGCATTTTTCCCTGTTCACCTAGGTATTAGTCGACTGGTGTGGGTTGCATCCTGGGAGACAAGATTAAGGACCCCAATGGAAATAAGTTAGAGTCCTCGATAATGCACTGACTTTCTTGGGTTATCCTGGGTGGCTAACCCTCCGGGGTTAATCGTTTCTCGGTAATTGTTTCACGTTAAGCCACACCAACAACACTCTCTCCACATCTTTGAGTAATACAGCTGATGGTGGTGCAGCAACAACAACAGCTGTGGTGCAGCAACAGCTGACTGGTCCAATTTATCAGCTGACCGGGTGCAGCAGCAGCAGTTTGCTGTGGTACATAGATTATCACCCTTTTTACCACAGGGTTGGCACTAGAAGCTTTTTTTGGGCCCATTGGGGCTTATTTAGCAGTTACAAGCACTATAAATAATGGAATATACAAAATTGTATCGAATGTATGCATGCAACCGGCCACCCTGGCTTGTAAACAATGAGGGCAAGGCAGGCGTTTCAGGCTGGACGGACAGGTTCGGGACGAGCCCATGTTCAGAAACAGCTGATGGTGCAACAGCAGCTGACCGTGGTGCAGCAGCAGCTGACTGATCCAGGAACAGCTGACTGGTCCAGCAACAGCTGACTGGTCCAGCAACAGCTGTGTGGAAATTTATTTGGTCCCTAAAATTCCACAGGGCAGATCCAGCATGGCCGTAATGGGAGGGCTGAGCTGGATGGCCCTTATACCCCACCCAAACAGGGAAGCATTCTCTTGTCCGGCGATGGATTCTTGGTAGCATGTATTTAATTTATAGATTTACTCTTCGGGGAAGGAGTAGGTAGTTTTACTGGTAGTACCTAATATTGGGTTTACTAAGGCATCTAAGATAATGAAAAGTAGACCTAAGACCTTAACATAGGTAGTAATAGGCCGAAATGTAGGCAAACACTAGGATAAGTTAGCTAGGGAGAACTGGCAGCCCTAGTTTGAACGAAGAGACGGGGGTCGGAAGGGAACCAGCTCGTTCTTCTTAAGACAGACACCCAACTGGACAAGACGTGCCGTGATCAGCAGACGGCCCCCCCCACGTTCTTCACATTTGAGACCGGGGGAAATCTGGTAGAGGCACCTCGATGTACCGTAGATGACCTCCTCCGTCGGGCCCTTACAGTAAGACAAGACCTCCTTTTCTCGTAGATTTCTGGCCAGTGTCTGGGGAGATTGTGAGTTTATCTGTGGGCCTGTGTTGCAGCTGGCAGAGCATCCAGTAAGTACCAGTGTCCAGAGCAGTCTGGAAGCTAGTGTCTGAGTCTGCATAGTTATACTAGGGATACATACCCTCTTGGATATAGGAATTTCTAGGTGCAGGCAGGACACTAATTACGATGAATATTGCAGGAATTAAGGCTCCCGGTTGCACTGGTTTCTGAGGGAAACCCAAAAGGGGTTGCTAAAGCTAAGCTTAGGGAAGTTGAAGATCAGGATATATCCCTGCAACACCAAGTAAGTTAGCCCTTTTTATACATGCATGCAGGCGAGGTTTCTTGCAATACCAATCATTTGTGAAAATCTGTCCTATAAGCCACTTGTGAGGCTGAGGTACCCACCTCAGAGCTCGGTTCAACAGAGTTTTGCCAGGGTAGGCGACTCACTTGGAGGCAGTCCACACAAATTTTAAACAAAAGTGGTCCTTCGAAAACCGTGATGTGGAATAGCTGGGTTAAGCTATCATAACTAGGCCACAGTTAGGAACCATTTTAACAAGTTAGGTTAAGCTATCATACCTAGCCACAGTGGGAAACCCCAGTCTTACAGAGTTAGGTTAAGCTATCATAGCTAGGCCACAGTTAGGAACCATTTAAAAAGTTAGGTTAAGTTAGCACACCTAGGTAAAAAGTTACACAAGGCAAGGCTAAGCTGACTATACACAGAAGTTGTTATTTGCATTTAATTTACAGGCAGGCCAGGTAGGCTAGAGAAGCTTGTGAATTTAATTATTTACAGTGATTACAAGTAATCCAGAGTAGGAGACCTTGTGTGTTGATTACTTACAGTGGATTTGCAAGGTAGCCACAGTTAGGCTAGGCTTGTGCAAATTTTTACAAAAGTTATAGTAGCTAGGACAGATTTAACCTAGTTATTATTTACAGGGAGTTATAAAGCCAGTTTAAGTTATAGCACACTAGCTAGGTTAGGATTTACCTTATCCAACCATCCATGCTAGACAGAGTAAGCTGGGCACAGTTAGGCCCAAAGCTGGTTACATACATTATTCTTTACTGTTTCACAAGTTGAATTGTTGAATTTTAAACTTGTGTTAACCAAGTGATTTTAATTTGTATACTCCCACTTTTAGTGTGTGATTTTCATTGTTTTTGATTCATGTTAATGGGATTTGTGAATTATACCTGAGACTAGGTTAAGTCCTGTAATTATTTGCTGGCATTGTACAGTTAAGTGCTAGGTTAAGCTTTCACATTGATACACATCTTTGATTGGGATTTGAGAGCTAACAGTGTACATTTTTGATTCATGTAGAGTCAGTATAACAAAGGGAATTGTTAAGCTGTTGAGAAGCCTTAAGACTTGTTCATTCTTGCCTAACACTGTGACGGCTGTGGGGTGGACTGGGTAAAGTACAATTAGTGTCACACTCCTCATTAAACTTCGACAATGGCAGATGGGGGTTCAGGAAGTCTGGTTCAGTGTTAACAAAATTAAAAACGATCAGTAGCAGCATACAAAGGGCATCTGAACAGAACGCGAAACAGGTGCAAGGCTACTTGCCAATGCAGTAATGTAGACGGCGATGATTTGCATGACTGCTTGAAGAGTTTGGGGGAAAAAGGAAGCCTATGAACAAGCTTCTCAGCATATGAGCAACAGGCTTTTGAGGATGATGAATCCCAGGGAAGTCTTCAGCAGGCTATGGACGAATTCACTAAGATGATGTAGATTGTCATCAGGAATGAATATGTACAAAGATAAGTTAAAAGTACATTAAAGGCTAGTATTTCCAAGGGTGGGGTTGAACACCCCCAGGTACCCCAAAAAACCCAAACACACCTGTCAAAAATGTTGCCCAAGTTGCCCCAGTTGAATATACCAACGTTCGACGGAACCTTAACAGAGTACATTGCTTTCTGGGATCAGTTTAGAGCCCAGATAGATGACAGGAATGATTTGTCAGATGCCGTCAAGTTGAAGTATTTGCGGTCGCAGCCAAGGGTAAAGCCTTAGACCTGGTCCGGGACTACCCCGATTACTGACACTAATTAAACCCAAAATTCCAAAGACCAATTAGAAGACATGTTTGGCAAAAACTGAGGAGATAAAGGTACTATACTTTATCGGTGTTGGATCTAGAGGCTTGCCGACATGAACCGTCAAAGCCTAGAGAAGTTTCCGTATTGAGATTATGACTTGACAAACAGTTTCAGAGATTTGCATGATGAGGGTGATTCAGAATGGGTTTCCCTTTGCCAGGTGATTCAGAGGAAACTGGCTAGCACTACAGTGCATGAGTTACACTTAAAATATCAGACGAATAGGTTCACGATTAAAACAATTGTTGAGGGGTTGGGAGATCTTGTTTCTCATTTGAGTACAGTGGACCCCCCCATAGCGACCTTAATCGTGCAAGAGGGCTGGTTGTTATGCGAAATGTTCGGTAGCGAATGAATTTTTCCCCATAAGAAATTATGGAAATCAAATTAATATCCTGCAAGACACCCAAAAGTATGAAAAAAAAAAAACTTTACCACATGAAATGTTAATTTTAATACACACCCAAAATGAAAAAGGCATGCACAATTACATGACACTTACTTTTATTGAAGATCTGGTGATGATTGATGGGATGGGAGGAGGGAGAGAGAGTGTTAGTATTTAGAAGGGGAATCCCCTTCCATTAAGACTTGAGGTGTCGAGTCCTTTTCTGGGTTACTTCCCTTCTTCTTTTAATGCCACTAGGACCAGCTTCAGAGTCACTGGGCCTTCTTTCGCACAACATATCTGTCCATAGTGGGCCTGTACCTCTCGTTCCTTTATGACTTCCCTAAAGTGTTTCACAAAATTGTCAGTGTACAGGTTCCAACACGGCTTGCAATAGCTGTGGAGGGTGATTTTAAACCATGAAAGGGTTTTCACTTCAAGCCACTTTTTCACGATTTCCTTAATCTTTGTAGTAGGCAACTTTTTCAATTTCTCTCTCCCTCCTCTGAACCAGTTTCCTCAGGTCTGGCCTCTTGCTGTTGAAGTTGATCTATCAGCTCATCAGTGGGAGTTCTTCATTGTCCTCCTCCACCAACTCTTCCACATCATCCCCCCCTAACCTCCAACCCTAAGGACTTTCCCAATGCCACAATGGATTCCTCAACTGGCATAATCCCCTCAGGGTTAGCCTCAAACCCTTCAAAATCCCTTTTGTCTACACATTCTGGCCACAGTTTCTTCCAAGCAGAGTTCAAGGTCTTCTTAGTCACTCCCTCCCAAGCCCTTTCCTATAAGGTTTACACAATTGAGGATATTTTAAAATGATCTCTCCAAAAGTCTCGTAGAGTCAGTTGAGTTTTCTGAGGTCACTACAAAGCACCTTTCAAACAGAGCTTTTGTGGGACAGTTTTTTTTTAAGTTTGCAATAACCTCTGGTCCATGGGCTGCAGAGAGGAGTGGTATTAGGAGGCAAAAACTTCACCTTAATGAATTTCATGTCCCCATAAAGTCGCTTCCGCCACGTCCCGTAGGATGACCAGGGCATTGTCTAACACCAGGAGGCACTTAAGTTCTAATTTCTTTTCAGTTAGGTAATCTTTCACATTGGGGGCAAATGCATGGTGTAACCAGTCATAGAAAAAGTCCCCAGTGACCCATGCCTTACGTTTGCCCAACACAGCACACACAAATTCTCCTTGAGGACATTCTTTTGCCTGAACGGTCTGGGAGTTTCAGAGTGATACACTAATAAAGGGCTTCACTTTGCAATCACCAGTAGCATTGGAACACATCAACAAAGTAAGCCTGTCTTTCATAGGCTTATGTCCTGGGGGTGCCTTTTCGTCCTGAGTAATGTAGGTCCTGCTTGGCATTTTCTTTCCCAAAAAAGGGCCCGTTTCATCACAATTAAACATTGTTCAGGGTTCAGTCCTTCACTTTCTATGTACTCCTTGAAATTCCCCACATATTTTTTCAGCTGCTTTGTGGTCCAAACTTTGGGAGCCTCACCATGCCTTATCACACTATGTATGCCACTACGCTTCTAAATTCTCAAACCAAACCCTTTTCTGGCCTTAAATTCACTCACATCATCACTAGTTGCAGGCATTTTTTTTAATTAAATCCTCATGCAACTTCCTACCTTTTCGCTTATGATCGCTTGAGAGACGCTATCTCCTGCTAGCTGTTTTTTATTTATCCACACCAATAAGAGTCTCTCAACATCTTCCATCACTTGCGATCCTTGTTTCGAAAACACAGTTAAACCTTTGGCAAGAACAGCTTCCTTATTGCCTTTCTGTTGCCCACAATAGTAGAGATGGTTGATTTGGGTTTCTTGTACAACCTGACCAGGTCGGCGACACGCACTCCACTTTTAATACTTATCAATGATCTCTTTCTTCTCTCTATTGGAATTCCCCACCCTTATTGCTGTAGGGTTTGGAACTAGAAACTTTCTTGGGCCCATGGTCCCCTTATTTTCCAGATAAAGCACCGAAAACACTGTAATAATACGAAATATTCCGATTGTATCTTTGGATGTTACCGCGGAGGCTGGCTGGTAAACAATGCCACCGGGGAACATATGAGGCTGGCTTTAGGCCGCACATTGGACGCGTCTCGGACGAAGGGCGGGGAGGGGGGTTTTTGGGCGGTATGCGAGGCAAAATTTTAGTGATCAAAGCATCCGGTATGCGGATTGTATGGTATGCGATGATACGGGATGCGGGGGTCCACTGTATAGGTGTGAGAGAAGAGTCACCACCATCGCCACCAAAAAAACCCAGAAAGTTGCTCAAAGATCTCGAGAGATCAGTCTAAAGCTCATACGACTAACGTTGGAGTGTACTTATGGGGGAAAGAGGTGTCTAAGTAAGAACCTTAAGCAGAACCTCAAGGCACTCATGCCAGAATATGCGTGTTCTGCGAAAGGCGAACACTCGAGTCAGTTGCCCCGAGTATATAACACTGAGCAGTAGCAACAGAGACTAAGGAGTTGAGACTCTGCTTCAAGTGTTGTGGGGAACACTTTGCGAGAGAATGTGGCACCCAGCCCAGTGAGTGTCGAGTCTGTTGCAAAGTTAAGCACCATACTGCGCTATGTCCCAATAATTTAAGGGAACCCCAAGCTAGTAGGGATATCTCTCAGGGAGAGATAGAAAGTGAGTCTGAGCTGAAATGGTACCAGCGTGATTAGTGGGAGTGAAATCTCTAATCCGAGTGAGAATCACGGAGGTGCTGCCCTACCTACAGTCATGGCAAAGGTTTTGAAGGGCACAGGCCCAAGAAACCCATTTTTCTTTGACCCA
>NC_069427.1:42009876-42055936 GCF_026875155.1 Cherax quadricarinatus
TTAAAAGCCACCCCAAACAACACTCTCCACATCTTTGAGTAATACAGCTGATGGTGGTGCAGCAACAACAACAGCTGTGGTGCAGCAACAGCTGACTGGTCCAATTTATCAGCTGACCGTGGTTGCAGCAGCAGCAGCTGACTGTGGTACGATAGTATTTATCACCCTTTTTACCACAGGGTTGGCACTAGAAGCTTTCTTTGGGCCCATTGTGGCTTATTTAGCAGTTACAAGCACTATAAATAATGGAATAATACAAAATGTATCGAATGTATGCATGCAACCGGCCACCCTGGCTTGTAAACAATGATGGCAAGGCAGGCGCTCAGGCTGGACGGACAGGTTCGGGACGAGTCATGTTCAGAAACAGCTGATGGTGCAACAGCAGCTGACCGTGGTGCAGCAGCAGCTGACTGATCCAGGAACAGCTGACTGGTCCAGCAACAGCTGACTGGTCCAGCAACAGCTGTGTGGAAATTTATTTGGTCCCTAAAATTCCACAGGGCAGATCCAGCATGGCCGTATGGGATGGCTGAGCTGGATGGCCCTTATACCCCACCCAAACAGGGAAGCATTCTCTTGTCGGCGATGGATTCTTGGTAGGCATGTATTTAATTTATAGATTTACTCTTCAGGGAAGGAGTAGGTAGTTTTACTGGTAGTACACTAATATTAGGTTTACTAAGGCATCTATAGATAATGATAAAGTAGACCTAAGACCTTAACATAGGTAGTAATAGGCCGATAATGTAGGCAAACACTAGGATAAGTTAGCTAGGGAGAACTGGCAGCCCTAGTTTGAACGAAGAGACGAGGGTCTGGAAGGGAGACCAGCTCGTTCTTCTTAAGACAGACACCAACTGGACAAGACGTGCCGTGATCAGCAGACGGCGCCCCCACGTGTCTTCACATTTGAGACCTGGGGAAATCTGGTAGAGGCACCTCGATGTACCGTAGATGACCTCCTCCGTCAGGCCCTTACAGTAAGACAAGACCTCCTTTATCTCGTAGATTTCTGGCCAGTGTCTGGGGAGATTGTGAGTTTATCTGTGGGCCTGTGTTGCAGCTGGCAGAGCATGCCCAGTAAGTACCAGTGTCTCAGAGCAGTCTGGAAGCTAGTGTCTGAGTCTGCATAGTTATACTAGGGGATACATACCCTCTTGGATATAGGAATTTCTGAGGTGCAGGCAGGACACTAATTACGATTGAATATTGCAGGAATTAAGGCTCCCGGTTGCACGTGGTTTCTGAGGGAAAGTCCAAAGGGTTGCTAAAGCTAAGCTTAGGGAAGTTGAAGATCAGGATATATGCTGCAACACCAAGTAAGTTAGTCCTTTATACATGCATGCAGGCGAGGTTTCTTGCAATACCAATCATTTGTGAAAATCTGTCCTATAAGCCACTTGTGAGGCTGAGGTACCCACCTCAGAGCTCGGTGTCAACAGAGTTTGCCAGGGTAGGCGACTCACTTGGAGGCAGTCCACACAAATTTTCACAAAAGTGGTCCTTCGAAAACCGTGATGTGGAATAGCTAGGTTAAGCTATCATAACTAGGCCACAGTTAGGAACCAGTTTAACAGAGTTAGGTTAAGCTATCATACCTAGGCCACAGTTAGGAACCAGTCTTACAGAGTTAGGTTAAGCTATCATAGCTAGGCCACAGTTAGGAACCAGTTTAAAAAGTTAGGTTAAGTTAGCACACCTAGGTCAAAGTTACACAGAGGCTAGGCTAAGCTGACTATACACAGAAGTTGTTATTTGCAGTAATTTACAGGCAGGCCAGGTAGGCTAGAGAAGCTTGTGAATTTAATTATTTACAGTGATTACAAGTAATCCAGAGTAGGAGACTTGTGTGTTGATTACTTACAGTGGATTTGCAAGGTAGCCACAGTTAGGCTAGGCTTGTGCAAATTTTTACAAAAGTTATAGTAGCTAGGACAGATTTAACCTAGTTATTATTACAGGGAGTTATAAAGTCCAGGTTTAAGTTATAGCACACTAGCTAGGTTAGGATTTACCTTATCCAACCATCCATGCTAGACAGAGTAAGCTGGGCACAGTTAGGCCAAGCTGGTTACATACATTATTCATTTACTGTTTCACAAGTTGAATTGTTGAATTTACTTGTGTTAACCAAGTGATTTTAATTTGTATACTGCACTTTTAGTGTGTGATTTTCATTGTTTTTGATTCATGTTAATGTGGGATTTGTGAATTATACCTGAGACTAGGTTAAGTCCTGTAATTATTTGCTGGCATTGTACAGTTAAGTGCTAGGTTAAGCTTTCACATTGATACACATCTTTGATTGGGATTTGAGAGCTAACAGTGTACATTTTTGATTCATAGTAGAGTCAGTATAACAAAGGGAATTGTTAAGCTTGTTGAGAAGCCTTAAGACTTGTTCATTCTTGCCTAACACTGTGACGTGCTGTGGGGTGGACTGGGTAAAGTACAATTAGTGTCACACTCCTCATTAAACTTCGACAATGGCAGATGGGGGTTCAGGAGAGTCTGGTTCAGTGTTAACAAAATTAAAACGATCAGTAGCAGCATACAAAGGGCATCTGAACAGAACGCGTAACAGGTGCAAGGCTACTTGCCAATGCAGTAATGTAGACTGCGATGATTTGCATGACTGCTTGAAGAGTTTGGGGGAAAAATGGGAAGCCTATGAACAAGCATTCTCAGCATATGAGCAACAGGCTATTGAGGATGATGAATCCCAGGGAAGTCTTCAGCAGGCTATGGACGAATTCACTAAGGATGATGTAGATTGTCATCAGGAGATGAATATGTACAAAGATAAGTTAAGTACATTAAAGGCTAGTATTCCAAGGGTGGGGTTGAACACCGCAGGTACCCCAAACAACCACACACCTGTCAATATGTTGCCCAAGTTGCCCCAGTTGAATATACCAACGTTCGACGGAACCTTAACAGAGTACATTGCTTTCTGGGATCAGTTTAGAGCCCAGATAGATGACAGGAATGATTTGTCAGATGCCGTCAAGTTGAAGTATTTGCGGTCGCAGCTCAAGGGTAAAGCCTTAGACCTGGTCCGGCACTACCAGATTACTGACACTAATTACCAACATGCCAAAGACCAATTAGAAGACATGTTTGGCAACACTGAGGAGATAAAGGTAGCTATACTTTATCGGTTGTTGGATCTAGAGGCTTGCCGACATGACCGTCAAAGCCTAGAGAAGTTCCGTATTGAGATTATGAGCTTGACAAACAGTTTCAGAGATTTGCATGATGAGGATGATTCAGAATGGGTCCTTAGCCAGGTGATTCAGAGGAAACTGGCTAGCACTACAGTGCATGAGTTACACTTAAAATATCAGACGAATAGGTTCACGATAAAACAAATTGTTGAGGGGTTGGGAGATCTTGTTTCTCATTTGAGTACAGTGGACCCCCGCATAGCGACCTTAATCCGTGCAAGAGGGCTGGTTGTTATGCGAAATGTTCGGTATGCGAATGAATTTTCCCCATAAGAAATTATGGAAATCAAATTAATCCGTGCAAGACACCCAAAAGTATGAAAAAAAAAAAACTTTACCACATGAAATGTTAATTTTAATACACACAAACTGAAAAAGGCATGCACAATTACATGACACTTACTTTTATTGAAGATCTGGTGATGATTGATGGGATGGGAGGAGGGGAGAGAGAGTGTTAGTATTTAGAAGGGGAATCCCCTTCCATTAAGACTTGAGGTGTCGAGTCCTTTTCTGGGGTTACTTCCCTTCTTCTTTTAATGCCACTAGGACCAGCTTCAGAGTCACTGGACTTCTTTCGCACAACATATCTGTCCATAGTGGCCTGTACCTCTCGTTCCTTTATACTTCCCTAAAGTGTTTCACAACATTGTCAGTGTACAGGTTGCCAACACGGCTTGCAATAGCTGTGTGAGGGTGATTTTCATCCATGAAGGTTTGCACTTCAAGCCACTTTGCACAGATTCCTTAATCTTTGTAGTAGGCAACTTCTTCAATTTCTCTCTCTCCCCTCCTCTGAACCAGTTTCCTCAGGTCTGGCCTCTTGCTGTTGAAGTTGATCTATCAGCTCATCAGTGGTTTAGTTCTTCATTGTCCTCCTCCACCAACTCTTCCACATCATCCCCACTAACCTCCAACCCTAAGGACTTTCCCAATGCCACAATGGATTCCTCAACTGGCATAATCCTCTCAGGGTTAGCCTCAAACCCTTCAAAATCCCTTTTGTCTACACATTCTGGCCACAGTTTCTTCCAAGCAGAGTTCAAGGTCTTCTTAGTCACTCCCTCCCAAGCCTTACCTATAAGGTTTACACAATTGAGGATATTAAAGTGATCTCTCCAAAAGTCTCGTAGAGTCAGTTGAGTTTCTGAGGTCACTACAAAGCACCTTTCAAACAGAGCTTTTGTGTACAGTTTTTTGAAGTTTGCAATAACCTGCTGGTCCATGGGCTGCAGGAGAGGAGTGGTATTAGGAGGCAAAAACTTCACCTTAATGAATTTCATGTCCCCATAAAGTCGCTCTGCCACGTCTGTAGGATGACCAGGGGCATTGTCTAACACCAGGAGGCACTTAAGTTCTAATTTCTTTTCAGTTAGGTAATCTTTCACATTGGGGGCAAATGCATGGTGTAACCAGTCATAGAAAAAGTCCCTAGTGACCCATGCCTTACTGTTTGCCCAACACAGCACACACAAATTCTCCTTGAGGACATTCTTTTGCCTGAACGGTCTGGGAGTTTCAGAGTGATACACTAATAAAGGCTTCACTTTGCAATCACCAGTAGCATTGGAACACATCAACAAAGTAAGCCTGTCTTTCATAGGCTTATGTCCTGGGAGTGCCTTTTCGTCCTGAGTAATGTAGGTCCTGCTTGGCATTTTCTTCCAAAACAGGCCTGTTTCATCACAATTAAACACTTGTTCAGGTTTCAGTCCTTCACTTTCTATGTACTCCTTGAATTCCTGCACATATTTTTCAGCTGCTTTGTGGTCCAAACTGGCAGCCTCACCATGCCTTATCACACTATGTATGCCACTACGCTTCTTAAATCTCTCAAACCAACCTTTGCTGGCCTTAAATTCACTCACATCATCACTAGTTGCAGGCATTTTTTTAATTAAATCCTCATGCAACTTCCTAGCCTTTTCGCTTATGATCGCTTGAGAGACGCTATCTCCTGCTAGCTGTTTTTCATTTATCCACACCAATAAGAGTCTCTCAACATCTTCCATCACTTGCGATCTCTGTTTCGAAAACACAGTTAAACCTTTGGCAAGAACAGCTTCCTTGATTGCCTTTCTGTTGCCCACAATAGTAGAGATGGTTGATTTGGGTTTCTTGTACAACCTGACCAGGTCGGCGACACGCACTCCACTTTCATACTTATCAATGATCTCTTTCTTCATCTCTATTGGAATTCTCACCCTTATTGCTGTAGGGTTGGAACTAGAAGCTTTCTTGGGGCCCATGGTCACTTATTTTCCAGATAAAGCACCGAAAACACTGTAATAATACGAAATATTCCGATTGTATGCTTGGATGTTACCGCGGAGGCTGGCTGGTAAACAATGCCACCGGCGGAACATATGAGGCTGGCTCAGGCCGCACATTGGACGCGTCTCGGACGAAGGGCGGTGAGCGGGTTTTTGGGCGGTATGCGAGGCAAAATTTTAGTGATCAAAGCATCCGGTATGCGGATTGTATGGTATGCGATGAGTACGGTATGCGGGGGTCCACTGTATAGGTGTGAGAGAAGAGTCACCACCATCGCCACATAAAAACCCAGAAAGTTGCTCAAAGATCTCGAGAGATCAGTCTAAAGCTCATACGACTAACGTTGGAGTGTACTATGGTAAAGAGGTGTCTAAGGTAAGAACCTCTAAGCAGAACCTCAGAGGCACTCATGCCAGAATATGCGTGTTCTGCGAAGGCGAACACTCGAGTACGAGTTGCCCGGAGTATATAACACTGAGCAGTAAGCAACAGAGACTAAGGGAGTTGAGACTCTGCTTCAAGTGTTGTGGGGAACACTTTGCGAGAGAATGTGGCACCCAGCCCAGTGAGTGTCGAGTCTGTTGCAAAGTTAAGCACCATACTGCGCTATGTCCCAATAATTTAAGGGAACCCCAAGCTAGTAGGGTATCTCTCAGTAGAGATAGAAAGTGAGTCTGAGCCTGAAATGGTAGCCAGCGTGATTAGTGGGAGTGAAGTCTCTAATCCGAGTGAGAATCACGGAGGTGCTGCCCTACCTACAGTCATGGCAAAGGTTGTGAATGGGCACAGGTCCGAAGCAACCCGATTATTCTTTGACCCAGGAGCACAAGTATCCTTGATAACAAAGAAGTTGGTGGCTAAATTAAATTTGAAGGCCACGAAGAAAGTGAGTATGATGTTGGGAGGGGCTGTAAGTCAGGTCCCACCCAAATCATAATGATGTGGTGGATGTCACAGTCAAATTAGTGGACATCGCAGAGACATTACAGCTTTGGTGGTAGAGACATTACCCAGGCAATACAGCGAGAGGTCTTGCTGCAGCAGCTAAGTGATTGAAAGACCTTGACGTGAAGCTAGCAGACCAGGGAATTACCACTGACACAGTCAGAAATGTAGGTATCCTGTGGGAGCCAATCGTAGATGACTTCCTGTCTACACGACAGATGTTTAAGGAAGGAATGGTTTATACAGATCCCCAGTAGATACATCATAGGCGGCAGGATTCCACCTGAATTCCCTGCCACGCCAGATAAGGAGAAGCTGTCCCCATGATAGCTGGGGAGTAGTGATAATGAGTACCAGTATACACATGAAACCCCACGGAAGCTGAACCAGGTAGGTAGTGACGAACACTCGCCACCTTGGGAAAACACTTTTACAGGGTACGTAAAGAGGGAGATAGATTGCCTTAAATCCAGGAACCTCGTAACAGTGGGAGGAAAGGCTACCAGGGCATGTGGGCCACTGGTGGGAAAGTACGGACCGCTCAGTCAAGGCTAGACATGCGAAAGATGTTAAAGTTAAGGGAAAGGGTGCTAAGACCACCGGAACCAACAAGTTTACACCCCCAGAGGTCCACACAGGGGAAACTGGACGGTTGAAGTTAGACCAGAGTCTGCTCAACGAGAGTGGCCGGATGGCACTCGTGTCCAGGGTCCGCCGTGGGGGCTTGCGGAAGGTGAACTTGATTTAGACTTAGCACCTACCTTTGCCGGCGGGAGGATGTGGAAATTTATTTGGTCCCTAAAATTCCACAGGGCAGATCCAGCATGGCCGTACAGGATGGCTGAGCTGGATGGCCCTTATACCCCACCCAAACAGGGAAGCATTCTCTTGTCGGCGATGGATTCTTGGTAGGCATGTATTTAATTTATAGATTTACTCTTCAGGGAAGGAGTAGGTAGTTTTACTGGTAGTACACTAATATTAGGTTTACTAAGGCATCTGTAGATAATGATAAAGTAGACCTAAGACCTTAACATAGGTAGTAATAGGCCGATAATGTAGGCAAACACTAGGATAAGTTAGCTAGGGAGAACTGGCAGCCCTAGTTTGAACGAAGAGACGAGGGTCTGGAAGGGAGACCAGCTCATTCTTCTTAAGACAGACACCAACTGGACAAGACGTGCCGTGATCACAGACGGCGCCCCCACGTGTCTTCACATTTGAGACCTGGGGAAATCTGGTAGAGGCACCTCGATGTACCGTAGATGACCTCCTCTGTCAGGCCCTTACAGTAAGACAAGACCTCCTTTATCTCGTAGATTTCTGGCCAGTGTCTGGGGAGATTGTGAGTGAGTTTATCTTTGGGCCTGTGCTGCAGCTGGCAGAGCATGCCCAGTAAGTACCAGTGTCTCAGAGCAGTCTGGAAGCTAGTGTCTGAGTCTGCATAGTTATACTAGGGGATACATACCCTCTTGGATATAGGAATTTCTGAGGTGCAGGCAGGACACTAATTACGATTGAATATTGCAGGAATTAAGGCTCCCGGTTGCACGTGGTTTCTGAGGGAAAGTCCAAAGGGGCTAAAGCTAAGCTTAGGGAAGTTGAAGATCAGGATATATGCTGCAACACCAAGTAAGTTAGTCCTTTATACGTGCATGCAGGCGAGGTTTCTTGCAATACCAATCATTTGTGAAAATCTGTCCTATAAGCCACTTGTGAGGCTGAGGTACCCACCTCAGAGCTCGGTGTCAACAGAGTTTGCCAGGTAGGCGACTCACTTGGAGGCATCCACACAAATTTCACAAGCTGACTGATCCACAACAGCTGAATGGTCCAGCAACAGCTGACTGATCCAGCAACAGCTGACTGATCCAGCAACAGCTGACTGATCCAGCAACAGCTGACTGATCCAGCAACAGCTGACTGGTCCAGCAACAGTTGACTGATCCAGCAACAGCTGACTGTTCCAGCAACAGCTGACTGGTCCACAACAGCTGACTGATCCCAGCAACACTGACTGATCCAGCAACAGCTGACTGATCCAGCAACAGCTGACTGGTCCAGCAACAGCTGACTGGTCCAGCAACAGCTGACTGATCCAGCAACAACTGACTGATCCAGCAACAGCTGACTGGTCCAGCAACAGCTGATCGTGGTGCAGCAGCAGCAGCAGCAGCTAACTGATCCAGCAACAGCTGACTGGCCCAGCAACAGCTGATCGATGGTGCAGCAGCAGCCGACTGGTCCAGCAACAGCTGACTGTCCAGCAACAGCTGATTGTGGTGCAGCAGCAGCGACTGATTCAGCAACAGCTGACTGGTCCAACAACAGCTGATCGTGGTGCAGCAGCAGCTGACTGATCCAGCAACAGCTGACTGGTCCAGCAACAGCTGATCGTGGTGCAGCAGCAGCTGACTGATCCAGCAACAGCTGATCATGGTGCAGCAGCAGCTAACTGATCCAGCAACAGATGACTGGCCCAGCAACAGCTGATCATGGTGCAGCAGCAGCTGACTGATCTAGCAACAGCTGACTGGTCCAGCAACAGCTGATCGTGGTGCAGTAGCAGCTGACTGATTCAGCAATGGCTCACTGGTCCAACAACAGCTGATCATGGTGCAGCAGCAGCTGACTGATCCAGCAACAGCTGACTGGTCCAGCAACAGCTGATCGAGGTGCAACAGCAGCTGACTGATCCAGCAACAGCTGACTGGTCAAGCAACAGCTGACCGTGGTGCAGCAGCAGCTGGCTCTGGTATGATAGTATTTCTCACCCTTTTTACCACTGGGTTAGCACTAGAGGCTTTCTTGGGGCCCATGGTCACTTATTTTGCAGATGAAATCACCAAAAACGCTGTAATAATACGAAATGTTCCGATTGTATGCTTGAATGTTACCTCGGAGGCTGGCTTGTAAACAATGCCACTGGCGGAACATGTGAAGCTGGCTCAGGCCGCACATTAGAAGCGTCTTGGACGAATAGCATTGAGCGAGTTTTTTAGCGGTATGTGAGGCAAAATTTTAGTGATAAAATGTATCGGTATGCGGATTTAACGTTATGTGATGCCAACAGTATGCGAGGGTCCACTGTATTACTATTGCTTTCTATTTTGATTTTTTATTCATACAAAAAATACAAAATTTAATGTTATGCATACTAATGCATTATTGTAAAAATGGTATAAATAATATCAGTGCACTAGTGAAAGAATATTAGACTCCCCAGTTGACGTGTATTGGACATGTGGTGTGATTTGCTTACTCCTGAACATTAGTAAAAATCGAACATTTCCGCTACTTTGAGCTCAATTTCAAGGTTGTTTTCATCATGAAACTAATCAAAATCATCTCTATTTCTGTAATATGTTTTTCATTTTATCATGTGAGACCATGAAAACAAGAATACAGTGGAACCTCAAAAATCGAACTTAATCCGTTCCAGGAGCTAGTTCTAATTTCGAAAAGTCTGAAATTCGAATCAATATTTCCCATAAGAAATAATGGAAATACAATTAATCCGTTCCAGAAACAAAAAAATATTCACACAAAAAATACATTTTATAGAGATTAATTACAGTTTTACATACATATAAAATAACATACATATAAAATGCAGTGGACCCCCACATAACGATTACCTCCGAATGTGACCAATTATGTAAGTGTATTTATGTAAGTGCGTTTGTACGTGTATGTTTGGGGGTCTGAAATGGACTAATCTACTTCACAATACATACATATAATATAAAATATAAAATAACATTTTTACTTACCTTTATTGAAGATTGGTGATGGCATCTTGAAGATAGGGAGGAGGAGAGAGGGAGTTGAGGTTATTGTTTGGAAGGAGAATCCCCCTCCATGAGGACTTCTGGTATCAAAGCCCTCTCTGGGGTTGCTTCCCTTCTCTGCATTTTAATGCCACTAGGACCAGCTTGAGAGTCATTGGACCCCAGTCTCACAAAATAACTGTCTACACTCCTCTGTTTCTGTCTCACAAAATAACTGTCCACAGTCATCTGTTTGTCTCACAAAATAACTCCACAGTCTGTTTGTCTCACAAAATAACTGTCCACAGTCGTCTGTTTCTGTCTCACAAAATAATTGTCCACAGTCATCTGTTTCTGTCGCACAAAATAACTGTCCACAGTCGTCTGTTTGTCTCACAAAATAACTTCACAGTCGTCTGTTTGTCTCATAAAATAACTCCACAGTCATCTGTTTCTGTCTCACAAAATAACTGTCCACAGTCGTCTGTTTCTGTCTCACAAAATAACTCCACAGTCGTCTGTTTGTCTCACAAAATAACTCCACAGTCGTCTGTTTCTGTCTCACAAAATAACTGTCCTCAGTCATCTGTTTCTGTCTCGCAAAATAACTCCACAGTCATCTGTTTCTGTCTCACAAAATAACTGTCCACAGTCGTCTGTTTCTGTCTCACAAAATAACTGTCCACAACCCTCTGTACATCCTGGCAAGCTCAACAAGTCTCACTCCAATCTCATACTTCTGTATTATTTCCTTCTTCACATCTATGGTGTTTCTCACTTTCTTTACCACAGGGGTACCGCTAGCAAGTTTCTTTGGGCCCATGGCAGCTTATTTCACATCCCCACAAGCACTGAACACAATTAAATAATTGTAAAATGTGTGAATGAGAGCGCAGGTTAGTGTTCACTCAAGCATAAACAAAGCTAGACTGCTCATGGCGCCTGCGCGGGGACGCGGATAGAGCGGGCCAGCGGACAGGTCCCGTACCCGGTGGTCCAAAATTTGAAACGCGTTTGATTTTTGGTACACAGTTTGTCCGAAAAAATGGTCTTATTTTCGAAACGTTCGATATTTGGTACGTTCGATTTTCAAGGTTCCACTACACAATAATAAATAGTATATGAAAATACACCTCAAAATCGGCATTTAAACCAAAAAAAATGGTCAGTTTTTTTTCTCATTATGCACTGCCTGCTGCAGGATTTTTTTTATGTGGTGCACACTGACCATGGAGACCCATTCTCTCACATGTGGGCCTACCAGCTTTCCCCTGCTTGATTTGAAGCCGCTAGAATTTATGCGTATTAATACATCCGAAACACTGCCTTGTAAGACGTATATATACAACCAAAACAGTCAAAGGGTTAAGCATTAAAAAATACAATGAAAAGTAAAATACATACACAGTACATTCATTACTTACCTTAACCCTTTGACTGTTTCAGGCCCCTCTCTGAAACTGTCATTCTATGTCGCCAAATATTCAAAAAAAAAAAAATTTTTTTTTCTTATGAAAATGTTAAGATTATTTTTCTGAGTGTTTTAGTCCAAAAAAAAATTTTTGCCATCGGTACTTACTGAGATATAGAGCCGTGAAGTTTGCAGAAAATGAGCCGCGTATGGCAACAGCGGCGACTGCCGCTCACCCGGTAAACTTTAGTTTACTTGTATTTGAAGGTTTTTTTTTTTTTCACTATTTTATTTTTTCACATAACTTATGTGGCCTATGAGACCAAAGTAAGGTGCAATGTACATATAACACTCGTTTGTATACAACACAATAAGCACACAAACATAATTATCAATATATTGTTTACAAAACTTGTTTACAAAAACAAACAAACAAACAAACAAACAATCCTCCTCCTCCTCCTCCTCCTCCTCCTCCTCCTCCTCCTTCTCCTCTCCTCCTCCTTCTCCTCCTCCTCCTCCTTCTCCTCCCCTCCTCCTTCTCCTCCTTCTCCTCCCTCCTCCTCCTCCTCCTCCTTCCTCCTCCTCCTCCTCCTCCTCCTCCTCCTCCTCCTCCTCCTCCTCCTCCTCCTCCTTCTCTCCTCCTCCTCCTCCTTCTCCTTCTCCTTCCTCCTCCTCCTCCTCCTCCTCCTCCTCCTCCTCCTCCTCCTCCTCCTCCTCCTCTCTCCTCCTCCTCCTTCTCCACCTCCTTCTCCTCCTTCTCCTCCTCCTCCTTCTCCTCCTCCTCCTCCTTCCTCCTCCCCTCCTCCTTCTCCTCCTCCTCCTCCTTCTCCTCCTCCTTCTCCTCCTCCTCCTTCTCCTTCTCCTTCTCCTCCTCCTTCTTTCCCCCTCCTCCTCCTCCTCCTCCTCCTCCTCCTTCTCTCTCCTCCTCCTGTCTCCTCCTTCTCTCCTCCTTCTCCTCCTTCTCCTTCTCCTCCTTCTCCTCCTCCTTCTCCTCCTCCTGTCTTGTGTGCGAGTGTGTGCTTATAATTGTTTTTGATCAGAAGTCGCAGCTGTCAAAGTGACATATTGTCTCATTACTCGCTCCCCCTCCTACCTGTCAAAACAATGGGGGTCGGATGCTGCTTCCCCTCCTCCATTCTATCTAATTTCTTTCTCTCCCTCAATTTCTATATCTTTCAATCTGTCCTCTCTTTCTATCTGTCTGCCTATCTCTGTCTCACAGGTACACATAAATACAAGTAACATAGTGTAAATTACCTAGGATAACCCAAGAAATCCAGACAAAGTGCTATACTCTGCTTGAAGATGTGAGTAAACGTGATGACACAGTCTTGTGGCTCTCTTCTGAGACAGAGAGCTAGATGGACAGACAGGGAGCTTGACAGACAGACAAATAGACAGACAGAAATGTTTGTGTACCAGCAAAAACAAAGGGAGGGCGATGGTCATGTAATATTACCCTTGTTTGCGCTCATCAAAGTCAGCTCTTATCAGATGTTATCTCCCCTTATCTTGTCACTGTCATGGGGTGGACTTTTTTTTTTCTTGCTTCAAGGGAACAATATTATTACATCTTCTTCTTCCTCCTCCTCCTCCTCTTCTCCTCCTCCTCCCTCCTCCTCCTCCTCTCTCCTCCTCCTCCTCTTCCTCCCCTCCTCCCCCTCCTCCTCCTCCATTGCTTTTGGTCTCAAACTCCTCCAAATCATGAAATTGATCTTCACTGACACTTCCATCTGTGTTAGAGCATCACTTGGGAAGAGAAGAGTCCCAGATTTGCTGGGGAATCACATATTTCTTACCGCTAGACATGCTGAAAAAGGACAACTGAAATGGCATTCCCACAATGCACCACTGGCTCCCCGATTTTTTTTATATGGTGCACACTGACCATGGAGACCCATTCTCTCACATGTGGGCCTACCAGCTTTCTCCTGCTTGATTTGAAGCTGCTAGAATTTATGCGTATAAATACGTCAGAAACATTGGCTCGTAAGACGTATTTATACGTCGGAAACAGTCAAAGGGTTAAAACATTTGTAAAGATAAAAGATAAAGATGTTTATTTCGACAAATTACATGGCTGTACAGAGGAATATAATAGTTGGGTGTACATGCCAAAAGCCCCTCTGTACACAGAGCATTTCGGGAAAGAGGTGAATAGTCTACTTATTTCAAATTCAAATTCAAATTTATTTATTTTTTTGCAAGTAGTACGTTGAGGTTATGTATTTACAATAATGAGTTGCAGTGCAAAGAGAG
The DNA here is from genome assembly GCF_026875155.1 of Cherax quadricarinatus. Taxonomy (NCBI): domain Eukaryota; kingdom Metazoa; phylum Arthropoda; class Malacostraca; order Decapoda; family Parastacidae; genus Cherax; species Cherax quadricarinatus. The sequence goes on from NC_069427.1 coordinate 42,023,769, forward strand.
CCTCTATTATGCTTAGGCATTATGGGCTGACTTAATTTAATGGTTTACTGACTACTTAACACTAAAGAATTTATCATAGTTGTGCAATAGATCTATTAATTATAAATGAATCTAATTTATAAAAACCAAAGGATATATTCATATTTTCAAAGATGCTTTTTATGAAGCATAATTCAGTTATATTCCTGTCAACAATGGACAATGGATTCAAAAGTAATTATTGTAATTATATTATGGGAATATAACATTGTGATTAGCTAAAAGTAGTTTACAGTATGAAAATGCTACAATTTGGTGTTGTGCAATACCTCATCTCCCACAGCATACTCAAACCCTGTCAGTTTGGGTTCAGGCCTAATAAAAATACGAATGATGCTATTATACACATCCTAGAACAAATGTACACTGCACTCGAGAAAAAAGAATTCTCATTGGGGATCTTCATTGATTTACGTAAAGCACGTCTTCTCTCACCCAAGTCCAGTCATACTAGCCAATACTGTAAATTCCGAATTACAGAAAATATCTACCTGGATGATGGCTAACAAACTTATTCTCAATATTGACAAAACCTACTTCATTCAGTTTGGGAACAGAACTACAGATGTTCCTCTTAACATAATGATAAATGGATCACCTATCACAGAGCTCACAGAGGGAAAATTCTTAGGAATCCACCTTGATAATAGACTCAAATTTCAAACATATGTACAACAAATTTCCAAGAAAATCTCCAACATCATAGGCATACTATCGAAGATATGGTACTGTGTTCCACAATCAGCCTTCCTGGCCCTATATCACTCACTCATTTACCCCTATCTCACCTATGGAATTTGTGCATGGGGCTCAACAACAATAAATCATCTCAGACCACTAATTACCCAACAAAAGGCTGCAGTCAGAATGATAAAAAAAATTGCCAATCCAGGCAGCATACTCCACCAATATTCAAAACTCTAAACATACTCACTGTACAAAACATCCATACTTATTATTGTGCCTACTACATACATAGAACACTTAACTCGGATATAAACCTTCCACTCAAACTTCTCCTTCCCAAGCTAAACAGAACACATGACCATAACACAAGGCACAGATCACTCTTTGATGTTCCCCGTGTCCATCTCACACTATGTAAAAACTCAATGCACATAAAAGGCCCAAAAATCTGGAATTCATTACCTGTTAATGTAAAAGAAACACTGTTTATCATTTCAAGACTCTTCTTAAAAACCACATACTTTTTATTTATATATTTATTTATGTCTTTTCAAATAGTACATTGAGATTATGTATTTACAATACATAATGGGTTGTAATGCGAAGAGAACCCCTATTATGCCTTGGCATTATGGGCCGACTTAACATTATTGGCTTACTGACTACTTAACACTATGAATTATATCAGTTGTACAGTAGATTATTAATTATAAGTGAATCTAATGTGTATAAGACAAAAGATATATTCATATATTTAAAAATGCTTTTTGTGAAACAATGATTCACTTACACTCCTGGCGACAGTGGATAAAAGGTTCGTGTGAAGGCTTACTCAGCCCTGTAACAACTTCAGACAGTATGACCAAGGCTGGCTCCTCCTCAGGAAAATTAGTGAATAGAAAAAGAAATAATAACAGACAATCATAAACACTTTATTATATAGAAAATATAAAACACTTAAATATGAAATATTAATCCTATATTAAAGAAAATGAAAAATGAAAAATATAAATGATAACTGAATTCAACGCTAATTTAAAACTTGGGTGTCTGGTGTTGGTGACACTGTGTTGTTGAAATCGTAGCCGTTGCTGATGATGGGGGGGGGGTCGCAGGTGTTGGTTACAACCCACCGGTTCGTTCTTCACAGTATAGCCTTGAGTATTATATCCCGATGACAGGAAAGCAGGTTCTTTACCACTGCAATGATGAGGGGTTACGTCCTGCAATTTAATACAGGTGCACAGGTAATTAAATCCAAAAAGGGAAAGTCTCAGGATGTTAGTCCATCTCCATCAGTTCTGCTCGTTGATTGGCAGGTGACCCTCTCTGTCATCCAAGAGTAGTGCTGGGAGCTGTGAGTCTAGTGATTACTGTTTGGACCGGAGCCCCACACGTCACCTTTCGGGGGGGGGGAGGGGAAGGGATAGCGGGAGCTAAACTGACCCTACCTTAACAAGCAGCCAGCAGTCACACTATCACTTTAGGCGTGGGGGAAAAAAGGCGGTAATGGCGGGAGCTTGACTTACCCTACCTTAACAAGTAGCCGGCAATGAAACTATTGTTATTATATACTCCCTCGCTACTCCTATCTGTTGAACTTTTCCCTCACACTCCCCCATACCAAGACTTATAGTCAAGGAGTATAAGAAGAATAGGCGAGGAAAAAGTTCTAACATATGGAAGTCGCGTAAGGCAAGAAATCTTCTACTGACTGTCACGACTTAACCAGTCAGAGAAATAATTGGATGAACCATTGATATACACAATATGGAACTTAAAAGCCTGGAGTGCCAATGTCCACTTCAAGAGGCGACTGTTGGTTCCCTTAAAAGTTTCTAGGTATATCAAAGGTTTGTGGTCCGTTTCTAAAATGAATTCTTTTCCCAGCAAATACCCCACACAAGGGCTAAACATTCCTTTTCTATGGTGGAGTATCTCGTTTTTGCGGGAAGGAGTTTCCGGCTTAGGAAGCATACAGGGAAGGGAGTACCATCATGGTATTGTAGTAGCACCGCACCTAAGCCAGTATTGGAGGCATCAGTTCTTAAACAAAATGTTTTATTAATATCTGGAATCTTAAGTATAGGGTCTTTCGAAAAGATACTTTTAATCTCATTAAACTTTTCCCGAGCTACGTCGGAAAGTTCAAGAGGTTCCTTCACAGACTTTTTAAGGAAGTCGGATAAGATGCCTGTAAGATCAGTAAGGTTCGGGATAAACCGTGCATAAAAAATTACAAGAACCAAGAATAGCTACGCATGAGCTTTTTGGTTTTGGGGAATTTAAATTCTAATAAAGCTTTGATCTTACTGGGGAGAGGCTGCAGAGAGTTATTAGAAAGTATCAGTCCAAGATATCTAATCTTGTTATACCCAAGGAAGCATTTCTTCGGCTTGGCAGTGAGGCCATGTGAGCGTAACCTACGCAAAACTGATGTTAATGTTTGGATATGTTCGCCCCACATGGATGTCATTACGTAAATGTTATCAAAATAAACTGAAACATTTGGCATATTACCCAAGACCTTTCTCATCAGTCTCACGCAGGCAGCACAGGCAGTTATCAAACCGAAGGGCATAGTTCTATATTGCATCAGTCCTTGGTGTGTAGGAAAAGCGGTGTACTGCTAAGAAGAAGGATCTAACATTCCTTGATGATATGCGTGCACAATATCATTCTCTGAAAAGAAGGAAGCGTCATAAAATTTGTGTAGATTGCTATCTATTAAGGGCATAGGCTCAGCATCCCACCGAGTTATAGCATTAAGGCCTCTGAAGTCAATAGCAAGTCTATATGAATTATCCTCCTCCTTAACCATGACTACTGGTGAACAATATGAAGATACTGAAGGTTCAATGATCTTTAGTTTTAATAATTTATCTACCTCTCGGTCAAATGCATCCCTAAGGTGAACTGGAACTGGGTATAATTTTCGTTTGATAGGATTGTCCGTCACTAAGTCAATCTTATGGACTACCGTGGAGGTAACACCTGGAATATCAGTAATGACGTCTGAAAAGTTACTCACACATTGAAGTAGTTCATGTCTCTTATGGTCATCCAAAGATTCATTATATTAATGTTGGTTGCACCCGAGTGGTCAAGAGTCACCAAGTCATGTAGTTCTTCATCATAGTCTAAGTTAGAGGTGTCAATTACGCACACCTTACATTCTTCAGTTGTCGTATCAAGTTCGTGTGGAAAAACTAAGTCAAAGTTATTAAGGCAGTTAACCAAATTTCTTCGGTAATATTTCTTAAGGATGTTGATATGATAAAGCTTAGGTTTCCCCTTGACTTCTATGAGGTAGTCAACTTTCCCACAAATTTTTAATACTTTATATGGACCTTTCCATGCTACTAATAATTTATTTGACTTGATCGGCAAAAGTACAAAAACTTCATCCACTACTTTAAAACTTCTCCTCTGAATTTTGGAATCAAAATGGGTTTTGTACTGGTCCATTGACAAACTTAAAGTTTTCGAAACTATGTCAGAGGTCTCCTCAAGTTTGGATCTAAGGTCAAGGAGAAACTGGTAAGAAGACTGAACCTCAGCATTTACCTCCTCATTAGTCCATAAGTCATGAAGGATGGACAATGGGCCTCTGGCCTGTCCACCATAGAGAAGATCAACAGGTGAAAACCCCAAAGAGTCACTGGGAACTTCCCTCATGGCAAACAAAGCACAGGGTAGGTAACGATGCCACTCCTTAGGTTTAAGGGAGCAAAGTTTCCTTAAAATGGACTTGAGAATCGAATGCTGGTGCTAAATCCTCCCATTACAGCTGGGATGATAGGGTGTGGTGAAGAGAGGCTTCACTCCCAGAAGTTGGTATAGATGTTGCATTAAGTCAGATGTGAATTGTGTCCCACGGTCAGACAAAATTTCTCTAGGGATGCCCACTCTGGAGAAGATGGACAAAAGGGCTTCAGCCACCTCTGTAGTAGTTATGGTCTTTAAGGGAACGACTTCAGGGAAACTCGAAGCATGATCAACTAATGTTAATATATATCTATGTCCCCCAGATGAAAGTGGTGATAAAGGACCAACGATGTCAATAGCTACTCTTTCAAAGGGTACAGTAAAGACTGGCATTTTGACCATAGGTACTCGCCTGGTACCTCGGGAGGATGACAGTTGGCAAACTTTACACGATCTACAATAGGTAGTGATATCTGAGGACATTTTTGGCCAAAAATAGGTTTCCCTAATTTTATTTAAGGTTTTGCAATGTGAGAAATGTCCGGCCACTGGCAGGTTATGAGCCATTTTAAGAACAGTCTCTCTGCATTGACTTGGAACAACTAAGATGGAATAGTCTGTCTCGTCTAAATTTAATTTGAATACTGACTTGTACAAGATACCTTTTATATATTCAAATTTATATGAAAAGTTTTTCCTTTGGACAACTTGATTTTGTTTAGCGGCATTATGGCAATTCTGAAGAGAAGGGCAATTACGTTGTAAATTGACAAAGGAGTCCTTCAATATATCTAAAGGCTTAAAGTCAGGGAAAACCAAAAATGGATAGTAGGAGAAGCCTGGGCTTTGGTCTGAGCCCTAGTCAAGACATTTATGGTATCGGAGGTGATATCTTCACTTTCATCTAACAAGTGAACCGGTGATCCTACTACCTCGCTTTCGAGAGTGTCATCACTGGTTTTTAATCCCACATGAATCTCACGAGACATTGTTTCATCTGAACTTTCGAGGGGCTTCTCTGACTCTACAGGAAGAGGATCTGAAACACTTATGTCCATCTTTGGTGATGAAAGGTCAACCTCAGAAGGAAGAATGGCACCTTTTACATTACCTATTAGTACGGAGCAAGAAGTGATGGGAGCTAGTACGGCTTCAGACCAAGCTGTGAACCATTTAGACCTAATGTAACAACGGATGGTAGGAAAAGTGTCCGTATGGCCCAAGTAGTCTGAAAGTATAGCAGAGGAATGAGTTTCTTTAAGGTTAGGGAACAGCTTATCAGAAATGACTATACATGTGCATCCAGTGTCTCGTAAAATGGTAGATACATTAAGTCCATTAACTGTTCCTGAACAGAAGGGTGCTTGGTCATTACAGTCTTTAAAACATCTTCCAACTTTTTGGACCTTCTTAGAAGGACAATCTGGACGTTTATGTCCTATAACACCACACAAAATGACAAACAGGAATAAAAGAAGTCATTTTACTTTCCACTAGAGGCTTTGATTTCTTAAGGTCTGATGAACCCTTGCCCTTAGGGTTCGATCCCTTTAGGTCTTTATAGGAATTGTGAGCCTCAGCATACAGGCCAGCAGCCTCAGCAACTTCCTCAGCTTTAATCAGGTTATGTTCTCTGATGAATGTTCATATCTGATGGGGAAGAGCTGTCAGGAACTGGTCAGCAACCATGAAGTCTCTAAGAGATTCGTAACTGTGATCAATTCCTGAGCTCTCTATCCAAAAGTCGAACAAACGAAAGAGTGTTACCTGTAACTGCTGAAAGTTCTGGCCAGGCCGTAAGGTGGCATACCTGAAATCTTTCCTGTAAGAATTAGTGGTTTTTTGATATGCTTTAAGGATTGCCTTCTTCAGTAGGTTATAATTACATATGATATCCTGCAACAAAGTTGCATAGATATTCAAGGCTGTACCAGAAAATAACATTCCTAACCTGGTAGCCCAGGTGTCAGCAGGCCATTCACAGAGGGTAGCGGTATTTTCAAACCTGATAATGTATGAAGTTATGTCTTCCCCCTCTGTGAAGGGAGGTAAATTAGGTGTTGGAATATGTGCACTGACTGCACGTTGTTCCATTACTTCTTCCTCTAATTGTTGTTGTGTAAAAGTTAACTTTTTATTCTCTAATTCAAGGCGAGATTTTTCGAGCTCGCGATCCTTTTCTCTCTCTATTAACTCATGTTCTCTAGCTTTTTCCTCAACTTCTCTATCCTTTGCTCTTTCCTCAAGTTCTCTTAATTTAACCTGTTCCTCACGTATCTTAGCTTGTTCCTCACGTTCCCTATCCTTTGCTCTTTCCTCAAGTTCTCTTAATTTAACTTGTTCTTCACGTACTCTAGCTCTCTCCTCACGATCAAGTCTATCACGCTCCTTTTTGTCTTCTCTCTCTCTAACTGTCTTTCTTGGATTTCTCTCTCAATTCTCTCTCTCTCCTTTTTCTCTTCTCTTTCTATTCTCTCTCTCTCCTTTTCTTCTTCTCTTTCCCTTTCTAACTGTCTTTCTTCTCTCTCAATTCTCTCTCTTTCAAGTCTTTCCGGGATCTTAGCACTAATGAAAGATTCTAAATTTTTCCCTGTTATTCCTAACTTACTTCCAGCATTCATCCAAAACTGGTATTCATCCATACTTGCAAGAATAACTTAAACTATCAGGGGAAATGAAACGGGTATTAAAGAAAACGGAGGGTTCAATTCCTGCTCCGCTCAAACTGTAAATAAACCAGAGGGCTCGATCCCTACTTCAATTAAACAATATGTATTAATTAAAACGAAGGGTTCTATGCCGGCTCCGAGCAAACAGTAAGTAGAATGGGGTCCCTTGACCATCCAATCTTCTCACCAACAAATCAAGAGTGTCCTATGACAGTTCCCTTGATATAATAAAGAGCTCAATGAAACAAATTGTCACTGGAAAATCTCGGGTCCCTAGAGTCTAATCCTCCAAAGTGTTTCAAGCTCACACAAAAATAGATGGCAGAATTAACTAGTATTCCTGCCTTGACTTGACTTACAATAAATTGAGACTAACAATCACCAAATCTTTTAAATACCTGTACTGTAGTCCTACCATAGAGAATGATTACTCATGGCTGGTGGTAACCGTCTGTGGTATGCGGCGTTAAAGTTCCAATGGTAGATTCGAGATGGAGTTGAATTTGATTCAGTAGAGTTGATCCTGGCAAGGTCGCCACTTGTGAAGGCTTACTCAGCCTGTAACAATTTCAGACAGTATTAGCAAGGCTGGCTCCCCCTCGGGAAAATTATGAATGAAAAAGAAATAAAACCCGACCCAAAAATAAACACTTTATTATATAGAAAAAAATTTAAAAAAAATAAATATGAAAATTAATCCTACATTAAAGAAAATGAAAAATATAAATGTAACAAAAAACAATTTCAAAATTTAAAAATTTGGGGGTTGGGGTTTTGGGGACCCTGTGTTGTTGAAAAACGTTTGCCGTTTTGATGATTGGGGGGGGGGCCAGGGGTTGGGTTTCAAAACCCAAAAGGTTGTTCTTCACAGTAAGCCTGGGGTAAAATTTTGTCCCGAGCAGGAAAAAAGGTTCTTTTTCCACCGCAATGTGAGGGGGTTTTTTTTTTTTTTTTAAATTTTCACACTGGCCCCATTCCCCCCAAGGCAGGGGGGCCCCCAAAAAAAAAAAAACTTTCAAAACCCTATTACCCACCCTTTTCTTACCAGAAGGGGGCCTTTACACACAGTTTTTAAAAAAAGCAACATTAACACCCCCCTTCAGAGTGCAGGCACTGTACTTCCATCTCCAGGACTCAAGTCCGGCCTGCCAATTTCCCTGAACCCCTTCATAAATGTTACTTTGCTCACACTCCAACAGCACATCAAGTATTAAAAATCATTCGTCTCCATTCACTCCTATCAAACATGCTCACGCACGCCTGCTGGAAGTCCAAGCCCTTTGCACACAAAACCTCCTTTACCCCCCCCCCTCCAACCTTTCCTAGGCCGACCCCTACCCCGCCTTCCTTCCACTACAGACTGATACACTCTTGAAGTTATTCTGTTTCGCTCCATTCTCTCCACATGTCCGAACCACCTCAACAACCCTTCCTCAGCCCTCTGGACAACAGTTTTGGTAATCCCGCACCTCCTCCTAACTTCCAAACTACGAATTCTCTGCATTATATTCACACCACACATTGCTCCATACTCTGTCCCTCCAATCTGATATCCAATCTTTCATCACCTAATATTTTTGTTATCCTCATAACCTTACTCTTTCCTGTATTCACTTTTAATTTTCATCTTTTGCACACCCTACCAAATTCATCCACCAATCTCTGCAACTTCTCTTCAGAATCTCCCAAGAGCACAGTGTCATCAGCAAAGAGCAACTGTGACAACTCCCACTTTATGTGTGATTCTTTATCTTTTAACTCCACGCTTCTTGTCAAGACCCTCGCATTTACTTCTCTTACAACCCCATCTATAAATATATTAAACAACCACGGTGACATCACACATCCTTGTCTAAGGCCTACTTTTACTGGGAAATAATTTCCCTCTTTCCTATGTACTCTAACTTGAGCCTCACTATCCTCGTAAAAACTCTTCACTGCTTTCAGTAACCTACCTCCTACACCATACACCTGCAACATCTGCCACATTGCCCCCCTATCCACCCTGTCATACGCCTTTTCCAAATCCATAAATGCCACAAAGACCTCTTTAGCCTTATCTAAATACTGTTCACTTATATGTTTCACTGTAAACACCTGGTCCACACACCCCCTACTTTCCTAAAGCCTCCTTGTTCATCTGCTATCCTATTCTCAGTCTTACTTTTAATTCTTTCAATAAATAACTCTACCATACACTTTACCAGGTATACTCAACAGACTTATCCCCCTATAATTTTTGCACTCTCTTTTGTCCCTTTGCCTTTATACAGAGGAACTATGCATGCTCTCTGCCAATCCCTAGGTACCTTACCCTCTTCCATACATTTATTAAATAATTGCACCAACCACTCCAAAACTATATCCCACCTGCTTTTAACATTTCTATCTTTATCCCTTCAATCCCGGCTGCCTTACCCCCTTTCATTTTACCTACTGCCTCATGAACTTCCCCCACACTCACAACTGGCTCTTCCTCACTCCTACAGATGTTATTCCTCCTTGCCCTATACACGAAATCACAGCTTCCCTATCTTCATCAACATTTAACAATTCCTCAAAATATTCCCTCCGTCTTCCCAATACCTCTAACTCTCCATTTAATAACTCTCCTCTCCTATTTTTAACTGACAAATCCATTTGTTCTCTAGGCTTCCTTAACTTGTTAATCTCACTCCAAAACTTTTTCTTATTTTCAACAAAAATTTGTTGATAACATCTCACCCACTCTCTCATTTGCTCTCTTTTTACATTGCTTCACCACTCTCTTAACCTCTTTCTTTTTCTCTATATACTCTTCCCTCCTTGCATCACTTCTACTTTGTAAAAACTTCTCATATGCTAACTTTTTCTCCCTTACTACTCTCTTTACATCATCATTCCACCAATCGCTCTCTTCCCTCCCGCACCACCTTTCCTGTAACCACAAACTTCTGCTGAACACTCTAACACTACATTTTTAAACCTACCCCATACCTCTTCGACCCCATTGCCTATGCTCTCATTAGCCCATCTATCCTCCAATAGCTGTTTATATCTTTCCCTAACTGCCCCTCCTCTTTTAGTTTATAAACCTTCACCTCTCTCTTCCCTGATGCTTCTATTCTCCTTGTATCCCATCTACCTTTACTCCCAGTGTAGCTACAACTAGAAAGTGATCCGATATATCTGTGGCCCCTCTATAAACATGTACATCCTGAAGTCTACTCAACAGTCTTTTATCTACCAATACATAATCCAACAAACTACTGTCATTTCGCCCTACATCATATCTTGTATACTTATTTATCCTCTTTTTCTTAAAATATGTATTACCTATAACTAAACCCCTTTCTATACAAAGTTCAATCAAAGGGCTCCCATTATCATTTACACCTGGCACCCCAAACTTACCTACCACACCCTCTCTAAAAGTTTCTCCTACTTTAGCATTCAGGTCCCCTACCACAATTACTCTCTCACTTGGTTCAAAGGCTCCTATACATTCACTTAACATCTCCCAAAATCTCTCTCTCTCCTCTGCATTCCTCTCTTCTCCAGGTGCATACACGCTTATTATGACCCACTTCTCGCATCCAGCCTTTACTTTAATCCACATAATTCTTGCATTTACACATTCATGTTCTCTTTTCTCCTTCCATAACTGATCATTCAACATTACTGCTACCCCTTCCTTTGCTCTAACTCTCTCAGATACTCCAGATTTTATCCCATTTATTTCCCCCCACCGAAACTCCCCTACCCCCTTCAGCTTTGTTTCGCTTAGGGCCGGGACACCCAACTTCTTTTCATTCATAACATCAGCAATCATCTGTTTTTTTCATCTCACTACATCCCGCACATTCAAGCATCCCAGTTTTATAAAGTTTTTCTTCTTCTCCACTGCAATGATGAGGGGCTATGTCCTGCAATTTAATACAGGTGCACAGGTAATTAAATCCAAAAAGGGGAAGTCTCAGGATGTTAGCCCATCTCCATCAGTTCTGCTTGTTGAGGCAGGTGACCCTCTCGTCATCCAAGAGTAGTGCTGGAGCTGGAGTCAGTGATTACTGTTTGGACGGAGCCCGCACGTCACCTTTCTGGGGGGGGAAAAAAGGAGGGGAAGGGAAGGGGGAGCTAATGCCCTCCCTTAAAAAGCAGCCAGCAGTAAACTGTCACTTTCGGCGGTGGGGGTAAAAGCGGTAATGGGGGCTTGATTACCCTACCTTTAAAAGTAGCCGGCAATGAAATTTGTTACTTATACTCCCTCGCTTCCCCTATTATTAAAACTTTTCCCTCACAGTTTCAAAAGAAATTGTTAAAATTTATGATATGGTTTTTGTATTGATATGTGGTACTGAGTATTGAGCATTTAGTCTAGGGTGATTAGTGGTTTTTTAAAAAGAGTCTTAATTGTTTTCTATTTCATTTTTTGGGGGCCTTTATGTGATAGGTTTTCCAGTGGATAGGGACTGAGGACATAAAAAAGAGATCTGTGTCTTGTGTTATGGTATGTGCCCTATTAAGGTTGGTGGGAGAAGTTTTAATGGGGGTTTATATTTGCAGTATTGTTCTGTGGTGTAGTAGGCACATGAATAAGTATGGGTTTTTTAATGGTGAGCAAATTTTGGGGACTTTTGAAAATTGGCAGAGTATGCTGTGGGAGTGGGAATTTGTTATTCGACTGTTGCCTTTTGCGGGGTTTTGGGGGGGTTTGGGGTGTTTTTGTTGTTGAACCCCATGCACAAATTCCTTTTGGGAGGTTAGGGTATATGAGGGGAATGGTACAGTGCGGGGGAGACTGATTATGAAAAAAAATTTTCTGTATCTTTGATATATGCCTACAGTTTTAGGATTTTTTTGGTGATTTGTTGTAAGTGGCCCCCCCGCAACCGTCCCCACACAAAGTACAACCCGATACCGTCGCTTTTTCGCAAAAATTTTGCCCGATACCGCTCAAAAACCCGCTCACCGTTTTCCCCTCCGAGACAGCCCAAATGTGCCCCCTTTTTCCACCTCACATGTGCGTGGGGGCATTGTTTACTACCCTCCCACCTCCGGGGTAACACCCAAGCATACAACGAATTTTTCGTATTTTACAGTGTTTTTGGTGATTTTTTCAGCCAAAAAGTCCAGGGGCCCCCAAAAAAAGGGCTTCTAGTGCCAACCCTACGCAAAAGGGTGAAAATTACAATGGATGAGAAAGAGATCATTGATAAGTTGAAAGTGGAGTGGTGTCGCCGACCCGGCCCTTGTACAAGAAACCCAAACAACCCTCTCTACTATTGTGGGCAAAAGAAAGGGAATTAAAAGGGAAAATGTTCTTGCCAAGGTTTAACTTGTTTTGAAAAAAAGATCGCAAGTGAGGAAAATGTTGAAGACTCTTTTTTGGTGTGGATAAATGAAAAACAGCTAGCAGGAGATAGCTTTTTTCAACAATCATAAGCGAAAAGGCTAGGGAAATTGCATGAGGATTTAATTAAAAAAAAAAGCCCCAATAGTGATATGTGAGTGAATTTAAGGCCAAAAGGTTGGGGTTTAGAATTTAAAGATAGTGGCATACATGTGTGATAAGGCATGTAGGCTGCCAGTTCGGACCCAAAACACTGAAAAAAAATGTGGGGGAATTCAAGGAGTAATAGCGTGAAGGACTGAAACCCGAACAAATGTTTAATTGTGTTGAAAAAGGCCTTTTTTTAAAAAAATGCCAAGCAGGGCCTAATTACTGAAGAGGAAAAGCACTCCCCGGGCATAAGCCTATGAAAGACAGGTTACTTTGTTGATGTGTTCCCAAAGTACTGGGGATTGAAAATGAAGCCTTTATTTGTGTATCACCTGAAACTCCAGGGGCCGTTCAGGCAAAAGAATGTCCTCAAAGGGGAATTTGTGTTGCTGTGTTGGGCAAAAATAAACATGGGTCACTAGGGACTTTTTTTAGATGGTTACACCATGCATTTGCCCCAAAGTGAAAGATTCCCAATGAAAAGAAAATTTGCTTAAATGCCTCCTGGTGTTAGACAATGCCCCTGGTCATCCTACAGACGTGGCAGAGCGACTTTTTGGGGGCAGAAAATTTTTAAGGGGAAGTTTTTTCCTCTAAAACCACTCCTCTCCTGCGCCCATGGGCAGAGGTTATCAAAATTCAAAAAATGTACACAAAAGCTTGTTTTTTAAAGGTGCTTTTTATGACCCCAGAAAATAACTGACTTAGAGAGTTTTGGAGAGAGCACTTTAAAATCCTCAATTGTGTAAACCTTTAGGTAAGGCTTTTGGGGGGTGACTAAGAAGACCTTGAACTCTGTTGGAAAAAAACTGTGGGCCCGAAGTGAGAAAAAGGGATTTTGAAGGGTTTTTTAGGCTAACCCGAGAGGATTAGCCGTTGAGGAATCCCTTGTGGCTTTGGGAAAGTCCCTTGGGGTTGGGGTTATGGGGGGGGATGTGGAAGAGTTGGGGGAGGGGCTGGAACTAACCACTGATGAGCTGATGATCAAATTAACAGCAGAGGCCCCGCCTGAGGAAACTGGTTGAGGAGGGGGGAGAGAAATTTTAAAAGTTCCTTTCTACAAAGATTAAGGAAATTGTGCAAAGTGGCTTTGAAGTCAAAAACCCTTTATGGATGAAATCACCCTCACAACCCATTGCAAGCGTGTTGGCAACCCTTTCACTGCAGTGTTGTGAAACACTTTGGGAAGCATAAAAAAACGAGATACGGCCCTATGGGGCAGATATGTTGTGCGAAAAGAATCCAGTGACTCTGAAACTGGTCCCTTTCATTAAAAGAAAAGGGAAGTAACCCAGAAAAGGGTCGAAAATCAATCTTTAAAGGAAGGGGGTTCCCCCCTTTTAAACCTAAATCTCTCTCCCTCCCCTCCCATCAATCACCGTCTTAAAAAAAGTAAATGTATGTAATTGTGCTGCCTTTTTTTAGTTTTTGTTATTAAAATTAACTTTCATTGGTAAAAATTTTTTTTTTTTATACTTTTGGGTGTCTTGCATGGGGTTAATTTGATTTCCATTATTTCTTATGGGGAAAATTCATTCGCATACCGACCATTTCGCATAACAAAGAGCCCTCTTGCACGGATTAAAGTCGCTATGTGGGGGTCCACTGTATATGTGTCTGAAACTTAAGGTTACTGAGGTGAAGCAGGAGGAGGCAGGATCACAGTGGGACCTGCCACTAGTGTAAGTAGGTCGTCGTCCAAAGGTTGGGCAAGCGTTGAAGTCTTTGTACCAAGATCCCATGATGGACTGAACACATCGATTCTAGGTTGAGGGACTGATTACCTCAAACTTCTCCTCTCCTTACCCATTTCTACTTTGTATTGGACTGATGAAGCCACTGTGTGGCAAAACGTTTCTGCAATAAAGATTCCTAATTGTTGCATAAGTGTCTCAGTTCTTCAACTTGTTGGTTTTCTAAGCCATTCATCACATCTGTCAGACACTGCAACATCATGGGATCTTGGTACAAAGACTTCAACGCTTGCCCAACCTTTGGACGACAACCTACTTACACTAGTGGCAGGTCCCACTGTGATCCCGCCTCCTCCTGCTTCACCTCATCAGACTGCAGTATATAAGCCACCTCTCTGGCCCTATGCTGCATTTCCTACAGGAGTGATGGACTGAACACATCGATTCCAGGTTGAGGGACTGATTACCTCAAATTTCTCCTCTCCTTACCCATTTCTACTTTGTATTGGACTGATGAAGCCACTGTGTGGCGAAACGTTTCTTCAATAAAGATTCCCATATGTGGCATAAGTGTCTTAGTTCTTCTCCCTGTGGGATACCAACTGTAATTGGCTGTGCGGAAGAGTTTGCTCCATTTGTGTACAAATATTGGCTTCTGTTGCTGAGGTATGACTAGGTTGTTGAGGGAGTGCCCTCTTATACCATAGTGCGACAATTTTTTGTGGAGCAAGTCATGATCAACTGTATCAAAAGCTTTATGTAAATCAATGAAGATCCTCAGTGGGACCTCTTTTTTCTCTAGTGCAGTGTACATTTGTTCTAGCATGTGTATAATAGCATCATTTATATTTTTGTTAGGCTTGAACCCAAATTGACAGGGATTGAGTATGTTAGGTAAGACACATACGCAACAGTTAGGTATCTTTATTTCGAAACGTTTCGCCTACACAGTAGGCTTCTTCAGTCGAGTACAGAAAAGTTGATTGAAGCAGAAGATACTTGAAGACGATGTAATCAGTCCATCACCCTTGAAGTTTTGAGGTGGTCAGTCCCTCAGTCTGGAGAAGAGTATTGTTCCATAGTCTGAAACAATATGGAGTTGAAGTGACAGGATGGAGCCTATATACCACCAGGAGGTGAGATGTAGGCCACTAGTAGAGGTAAGAATGTTGTCGTTGGAAGGTCAGGTCCCTCTCAAATCCAGCCATTCTCACCAGTAGAAGTTGACAAAGTTGATTTCAGGTCTGTACCAAGATACCCTTGTGTTACAGTGTCTGACAGAGTGAACATTAAAATGGTATAAAATACCGACAGGTTGTTAGGTAAGACACATATGCAACAGTTAGGTATCTTTATTTCGAAACGTTTCGCCTACACAATAGGCTTCTTCAGTCGAGTACAGAAAAGTTGATAGAAGCAGAAGATACTTAATGTTCATTCAGGGATTGAGTATGTTGTGGGAGATGAGGTAGGAATAGATTCGCTTATGAATTAATTTTTCGAAGATTTTAGAGAGAGGGTTTAAGTTGGATATTGGCCTATAGTTATTCAAGTCTGTTTGGTCTCCTCCTCTATGGATAGGGGTGACCCTCGCTATTTTGAGAACTGTAGGGAAGGTAGAGGATTCGATGAATTTGTTGAAGAGTGTTGCAATGATTGGTGACAGCACTTGCGATGCTTTTTTGTATATGAAGGATGGTAGGGTATTTAAACCTCCTGTCTTGTTTTTTAGTGTGTTGATAATAAGGGAGACTTCTGTTGGGTTAGTCGGAGCTAGTAACAGTGTGTACGGGTAGTTGCCAGTGAGGTAGTCATTGGGTGGGGTATTTGAGCTTGGGATTTTATTGGCAAGGTTTTTTCCTATGGTGGAGAAGAATTCACTGAGTCTGTTTGCTGTTTCAGTTGGTTGGAGTTGGGGGTTCATCTGGTTTTGTTAGTTCAATTGTGCTATTTTGTGATATCTTTTTTGTTCCTAGAATTTCTGATAGGGTTTTCCAGGTTTTTTTTATATCACCTTTTAAGTTGGATAATCTGTTCTCATAATACAATTTTTTAGCCCTTCTTATCAGGCTGGTTAGGATTGACGAGTAACGTTTTGTTAGGTCTCTGGTTATATGACCCATTCTGTACTGTTTTTCATATTGGTGCTTTGTATTTATGGATTTGAGGATGCTGGGTGTTAGCCAGGGACTGTTTAGTCTCTTAGCTGTCATCTGTTTAGTTTTTTTAGGGCAGTGCTTGTTATAGAGGTATTGGGTCTTTTTTAGAAAATTATTAATATATTCATCAATATTTGTATAGATTTCTAGCTCAGTGTGCCAGTCAATGTTTGTCACTGTTGTTGTGAAGTTATTAATGGCTGACTCTTTGTGAAGTCTGAAAGTGACTTTAGTAGTGTATTGGGGTAATTTGCCTAGATTAGTTATGAGGAAGGTAAGGTAGTGGTCTGTCGTATTATCTGTGATTATGCCTGATTTTAAAGGGAATATGGTGTTGGTCCAGATGTGGTCTAGTAGGAAAACACTAGTCTCTGTAATTCTTGTAGGTTTTGTTACTGTTGGTAGCAACAAGCAGTTACTCATAGTGTTTGTGAATTCAGTAATGTGTGGGTCCTGGTCTTGCAGGAGATTTATACTGAAGTCACCTGAGAGTAGTAAGTGATCTTTATTCATGCATGCATCAGTTATCATACTTCCTAGGTTTTCACTAAAACGGCTAATGTTTGACTGTGGTACTCTGTAGATGTTTATCACTGTGAGAGGTTTTTGTAGGTTTTTGGATTTGAATTTAGCTATTATATATTCCCCATGTTCATCCCTTGTGCAAGTATTAGTGATACATTCTAGTTGATCTGAGTAGTGTACAGCTGTGCCACCCCCTTATTGATCTGGCCTACAGTTGTGTATGGCTGTGTAGCCAGGAATGGCATAGACATCTGTAGTATCAGGTTTTAGCCAGGTTTCGGTGAGAGTAATGATGGACATACTGGCATGAAGGGAATTTAGTAATGCTATGAGGTCATCGTAATGTTTGCTTAAAGATCTGATATTGTAGTTAAAGACAGTTATGTTGTTGTTGGCTCTGACTGTTCTGTGTAGTAATTACAGTTACATTACCAGAAGATACTAAAGTAACCCGGTCTGAAAATCAATTTAAGACTCTTCTCAAAAACCACTTAATCACCTTAGACTAAATGGTCAATACTCAGTATTCCCATACCCAATATGTATTCCCATATCATAATTTCAATAATTACTTTTAAACCTATTATCCAGTGTCGACATGAATATAGTTGAATCATTGTTTCATAAAAAGCATTTTTGAATATATGAATATATCTTTTGTTTTATATAAATTAGATTCACTTATAATTAATGGATCTACTGTACAACTGTGATATAATTCTTTAGTGTTAAGTAGTCAGTAAGCCAGTAATGTTAAGTTGGCCCATAATGCCTAGGCATAATAGAGGCTCTCTTTGCATTGCAACCCATTATTGTAAATACATAATCTCAGTGTACTATTTGCTAAGATATAAATAAATAAATAAAATAAAATAAAATAAAATAAAAGCACTCGACTTGTACTCGCTGGAATGCAGACGAGAGAGAGATATCATAATCTATACGTACTTGGAAAATCCTAGAAGGAATGGTCCCTAATCTGCACATGGCAGTCACTCCCTATGAAAGCAAACAACTGGACAGGCAGTGCAAAATATCCCCAATGAAAAGTAGGGGCACCATTGGTACACTAAGAGAAAACACAGTAAGTGTCCAGGGTCCAAGACTGTTCAGCAGCCTCCCACCATGCATAAGGGGAATTACCAATAGACCCCTGGCTGTCTTCAATAGGAAGCTGGACAGACATTTAAAGTTGGTGCAAGATCATCTGGGCTGTGGTTCATATGTTGGACTGCATGTGGCCAGCAGTAACAGCCTGGTTGATCAGGCCCTAATCCACCGGGAGGACTGGTCGTGGACCAGGCTATGGGGGCATTGATCCCTGGAATACCCTCCAGGTAGACTCCAGGTCCAGGTAGAGCCTGAACAAGTCAGAGAACCTGCCTACTCAATATTACTTTTCAAATTTTGTGCAGAATGTAATAATGTGGCCCGGTGGCCTGGTGGCTAAAGCTCCCGCTTCACACACGGAGGGCCTGGGTTCAATTCCTGGCGGGTGGAAACATTTCGACACGTTTCCTTACACCTGTTGTCCTGTTCACCTAGCAGCAAATAGGTACCTGGGTGTTAGTCGACTGGTGTGGGTCGCATCCTGGGGGACAAGATTAAGGACCCCAATGGAAATAAGTTAGACAGTCCTCGATGACGCACTGACTTTCTTGGGTTATCCTGGGTGGCTAACCCTCCGGGGTTAAAAATCCGAACGAAATCCTATCTTATCTTATCTTAATGTGGGTATATGTTCTAAACTTATTAATACTACTTCCCTATATTTATTTGTTTGATATTTTGCAGGTTAACGAAGCAGTAAGTCATAGGGACAACACTGATAAATTGGAGTGGATGCAGAGGCACGTCACCTGTGAAGGCTTACAAGAACGTTTAGTCTTCAACTCACTCACCAATATCCTCGGCCCAAGGAAGCTTCTTCATACTGGTGTATTACACAAGGTATCTCACCACTATCCAGTTTAACCCTTTCAGGGTCAGGAGGCCCTCTCCCAAACCTGTTTTCAGGGTCGGTAAAAATTAGAAAAAAAAAAATTATTATTTTTTCTCATGAAAAGATAGTGTTTTTTTTTTCTGAATTTTATAGGCTAAACAGAAAAATTTTACCATCAATACTTACCGAGATATGGAGGCATGAAGTTGACAGAAAATGACCGGCATACGGTAACATCGCCGACTGCTGGTCACCCGGTACAGGTCCTCCATCACAAATCCGGCATCACTGGGACCTGTAGTGTGCCGGATTACTGAGTTTGCCGAATTACAGAGTGGTTAGGTTAGAATACACTTAATAAAATTAGCCAACTTGACTTGCACAGTTCATTGAACATCGGCAAAAATCAAACATTTCCGCTACTTTGAGCTCAATTTCAAGGTACTTTTCGTCATGAAAGCAATCAAAATTATGTCTATTTCTGTAATATATCTTCCATTCTATCAAATGAGTCCAAAAAAATGAGAATACCACCATAAAAACCATACGAAAATATACTGCAAAGAGGCAGCTAATGGTTGAGAAGTTAACTCCCTTATTTATTGTCTGTATTTTTTATTTTTGTTGTACGTTAAGAAGCATCTTTCCATCATAAATTGCCCAAGTTTCAGTGAGATAGCCCAACAAACAACCGAGAAAAAAAAATATTTACCAAATATCATATATGGCAAGCCAAGCCAGGTACTGGAAATAAGTCACATAGTCTGACTTTCCTGGGTTATGCTAGGTTCTCTATACATACACTGCTATGTATGATAATCTATGTAACTGTATTTGTGTATACCAGAATAAACTTGTTTACTTCTAGTCTGTCAACTGGGTACAAGAAACTGCCCATTCACTTATTTCAACTACCCAATAAAGTGGTCAGAAATTGGCAATTTGGCCGATTTCACACAGATTTCAACAGATGCGCAAATTAACATTAAGATCGACAACACTCTAATTGCCAGGCATAATGAGGGCAAATTCCTAGGCCTATACCTCAACAACAACCTGAACTTCAGCACCTATATCCAACACATAACCAAAAAAGTATCCAAAACGGTTGGGATCCTCTCCAAGATACGATACTACGTGCCGCAAACTGCCCTTCTCACACTATACCATTCACTTATATATCCATACTTCACCTGTGCTATCTGTGCTTGGGGTTCAACTGCAGCAACACACCTAAAGCCAATAATAACCCAACAAAAAGCTGCAGTAAGAATAATCACTAAATCCCATCCCTGGCAACACACCCCCCCACTCTTCATAGATCTAAACTTACTCCCTGTTCAGTACATCCACACTTACTACTGTGCAATCTACATCTACAGGACCTTAAATTCCAATATTAACCTTGACCTAAAACGCTTTCTTGATAGTTGTGACAGAACCCACAGGCACAACACCAGACACAAACATCTCTATTACATTCCCCGTGTCCGACTAAACCTTTACAAAAATTCAATGTATGTCAAAGGCCCTAAAATCTGGAACACCCTACCTGAAAATTCTAAAACTGCAGACACATTCATCACCTTCAAAACTACCATCAGAAAACATCTTATCTCCTTGATACACCCTGTCAACTAATTATACGAATACCACCTGGTGGTTCACACTTACACTCACTCACCCATTTGACCATAAACAGAAATATCAATCTCAATCTCAAACTTATTAATCTTAACTAGTCATAAGTTGGCCTGTGATACTCCAATACTGAAACTATGTATAGTGCCAAAACAAAAGCATTCACATTGCTAAACTCACAAACTAGTATTTAGTCACTTAGCCATAATACCAACTTACCTCATAATTTTGTAATATTTTAAACTTAAGATTTAATCTAAGTCTGCCCAAAATGCCTAGCCATGCTAGGTGTTCTAGTGGTACACTCTGTAATTATTATTTTACTACATGTAAACCACACAATAACCAAATTCTGCAAACTCGGCATTGTAATCCTTATAGAGAATAAACTTTGATGCCAATTTCAAAATAGGGTCCAGAATAAACAATGCAGACATTCCTGGCGCTAAAATAACATTTTCTCTGTTCATTATTCCCGGCTACAGGCCCCTCTTATATTACTCTTGCTTTTCATTTGGAATTTTTATTCACAAAAAAATAGAAGATTTACTGTTATGCAGACTGCTGCATTATTGTAATAATTGTATAAATAATGTCAAGCCATTATTGACTCCGTATTGGACTGGCAGGCGGACAGGTATTGGACGGTGACATCATTTGTTTACTTGTGAGCTTCGCTAAAGAATAGAACATTTTCGCCACTGTGAGCACAATTTCAGGGTACTTTTCGTCATGAAAGCAATCAAAATCATATCTATTTCTGTAATATGTCTTTCATTCTATCAAATAAGACCGAAAAAATGAGAATACTATAACTATAACAACCATACAAAAATGTACCGCTAAGCAGCCGCTAATGGCTGAGAAGTGAACTCCGCTATTTATGGTCTGATTTCTTTCATTTCTGGTGTACGTGAAGAAGCATCTTTCCATGATACATTGCCCAAGTTTGAATAAGATAACCCAACAAACAACTGAGAGAATAATAATAATATATATAATAATAATAATAATATCTTTATTTACTACACATACATGTACAAGGTACACAGGCCTAGCTGACATCAGTGACATACTTCTGTATAGAAAGCTGCATGTTATGCTGAGTATTTCAAGAAAATTAGGTTAGTGCCCCAGGATAACACCCAGGTACCCATTTACTGATGGGTAAACATAGACAACAGGTGTAAAGAAACATGCCTAATGTTTCTACCCTGGCTGGGAATCGAATATTTACCAAAAATCATATATGGCTAACCCAAGCCAGGTACTAAAAATAAGCCACGTTGACTTTTTTTGGGTTATCCTAGGTTCGCTACACATATGCTGCTATGTGTGATAATCTATAGAGAGAAAATAACTTTTTTGTTTCAGGTTTATGGTGCAGTACGAGTGTATATCACAGTTAGCCCTGTGCTACACTCCGTTTTCTCTAATATAAGCCACCAAGACAGGGATAGGAGAATGGTATTTGTATACCATATCCTGTTCATACCTCTGTCGAACTGCTTAGTATTATGCCAAATATTATTCATTCTGGAGTATTTAACATGGCAGAAATTGTACACCAAATCCAGTCATTCCTGGAGTGGAACCACAGTCAATGGCATCCACTCCAAACCAACAGATACAGATACTAATGCCGGAAAAAAAATCCCCCCCCAGTACCAACAATACCACCAGTCCGATGACATTCTTCTTTGCAAATATACAGGGTCTAAAGCCAGCAACAAACAACAAAATACCTTTCATCCGTGGACTGCTTGCAGAGGCAAAGGCAATGTTCGCGGCTTTCACTGAGACCCACATAAAGGATCACTTAGACAACGAAATATGGATCCCAGGTTACAACCTATACAGATGTGACAGAGTGAACAGGCAAAACGGGGGGGTTGGCCTGTACTTTGCAGAGTCACTTGTTTGCACAGAACTGCTTAATGCCTCAAATGATGTAGTGGAAGTTTTAGCAGTAAAGGTCGAGAACCAAAACCTAGTCATTGTGGTAGTCTACAAGCCTCCGGATGCAACATCCCAGCAATTCCAGGAACAGCTGTTAAAAGTTGACCACTGTCTGGAAAATCTTCCAGCTCCTGCACCCAACATCTTGCTCCTGGGGGATTTCAACTTAAGGCACCTAAAATGGAGGAATATAGCAAATAATATTGTTGCAGTAATAACACCGGGAGGCAGCTCTGATGAAAACTCACACTCACACGAGCTTTTAAATCTCTGCACAAAATTCAATTTAAACCAGCAAATAATAGAGCCTACTAGACTGGAGAATACACTAGACCTCATCTTCACTAACAATGATGATCTGATAAGAAATGTCACCATATCAAAAACAATATACTCAGATCACAACATAATTGAGGTTCAGACATGTATGCGCAGAGCCCCAGACCGACAAAATGAGATTAGTCACGAGGGAGCATTCACCAAATTCAACTTCAATAACAAAAACATAAAGTGGGACCAAGTAAACCAAATCCTAACCGATATAAGCTGGGAAGATATACTAAGCAACACAGACCCCAACTTATGCCTAGAACAGATTAACTTGGTGGCACTCGATGTATGCACAAGACTTATTCCTCTAAGAAAAAGGAGGAGTAGATGTAAAATAGAAAGAGGCAGGCGCTCTCTTTACAGGCGACGGAAAAGAATAACAGAGCGGCTAAAAGAGGTCAATCTATCTGAAATGCGTAGCGAGACACTGGTCAGAGAAATAGCAAACATCGAACTTAAGCTAAAGGAATCTTATAGGAGTCAGGAATCGCGGGAAGAACTAAAAGCCATAAATGAAATCGAAAGAAACTTAAAGTATTTCTTCTCCTATGCCAAATCAAAGTCGAGAACAACGTCCAGTATTGGGCCCTTACTTAAACAAGATGGGTCCTACACAGATGACAGCAAGGAAATGAGTGAGCTACTCAAGTTCCAATATGACTCAGTTTTTAGCAAGCCACTAACCAGACTGAGAGTCGAAGATCAAAATGAATTTTTTATGAGAGAGCCACAGAATTTGGTTAACACAAGCTTATCTGATGTTATCCTGACGCCAAATGACTTCGAACAGGCGATAAATGACATGCCCATGCACTCTGCCCCAGGGCCAGACTCATGGAACTCCGTGTTCATCAAGAACTGCAAGAAGCCCCTATCACGAGCCTTTACCATCCTATGGAGAGGGAGCATGGGCACGGGGGTCGTCCCACAGTTACTAAAAACAACAGACATAGCCCCACTCCACAAAGGGGGCAGTAAAGCAACAGTAAAGAACTACAGACCGATAGCACTAACATCCCATATCATAAAAATCTTTGAAAGAGTCCTAAGAAGCAAGATCACCACCCATCTAGAAACCCATCAGTTACACAACCCAGGGCAACATGGGTTTAGAACAGGTCGCTCCTGTCTGTCTCAACTATTGGATCACTACGACGAGGTCCTAGATGCACTAGAAGACAAAAAGAATGCAGATGTAATATATACAGACTTTGCAAAAGCCTTTGACAAGTGTGACCATGGCGTAATAGCGCACAAAATGCGTGCTAAAGGAATAACAGGAAAAGTTGGTCGATGGATCTATAATTTCCTCACTAACAGAACACAGAGAGTAGTAGTCAACAGAGTAAAGTCCGAGGCAGGCACGGTGAAAAGCTCTGTTCCACAAGGCACAGTACTCGCTCCCATCTTGTTCCTCATCCTCATATCTGACATAGACAAGGATGTCAGCCACAGCACCATGTCTTCCTTTGCAGATGACACCCGAATCTGCATGACAGTGTCTTCCATTGCAGACATTGCAAGGCTCCAGGCGGACATCAACCAAATCTTTCAGTGGGCTGCAGAAAACAATATGAAATTCAACGATGAGAAATTTCAATTACTCAGATATGGTAAACACGAGGAAATTAAATCTTCATCAGAGTACAAAACAAATTCTGGCCACAAAATAGAGCGAAACACCAACGTCAAAGACCTGGGAGTGATCATGTCGGAGGATCTCACCTTCAAGGACCATAACATTGTATCGATCGCATCTGCTAGAAAAATGACAGGATGGATAATGAGAACCTTCAAAACGAGGGATGCCAAACCCATGATGACACTCTTCAGGTCACTTGTTCTATCTAGGCTGGAATATTGCTGCACACTAACAGCACCTTTCAAGGCAGGTGAAATTGCTGACCTAGAAAATGTACAGAGAACCTTCACGGCGCGCATAACGGAGATAAAGCACCTCAATTACTGGGAGCGCTTGAGGTTCCTGAACTTGTATTCCCTGGAACGCAGGCGGGAGAGATACATGATTATATACACCTGGAAAATTCTAGAGGGACTAGTACTGAACTTGCACACGAAAATCACTCACTATGAAAGCAAAAGACTTGGCAGACGATGCAACATCCCCCCAATGAAAAGCAGGGGTGTCACTAGCACGTTAAGAGACCATACAATAAGTGTCAGGGGCCCGAGACTGTTCAACTGCCTCCCAGCATACATAAGGGGGATTACCAACAGACCCCTGGCAGTCTTCAAGCTGGCACTGGACAAGCACCTAAAGTCGGTTCCTGATCAGCCGGGCTGTGGCTCGTACGTTGGTTTGCGTGCAGCCAGCAGCAACAGCCTGGTTGATCAGGCTCTGATCCACCAGGAGGCCCGGTCTGTGACCGGGCCGCGGGGGCGTTGACCCTCGGAACTCTCTCCAGGTAAACTCCAGGTAATATTAGATCAATTGTGATAGGCAAATAAGCTGTAGTGTTGATATTAGCGTAATAATAAAGCATATTCTCCTGCTTCATGAAACTGAGCTCATGGCAACTGACAGTGGCTTCAAAGCCACCTTATCTTTAATGGATAATGTACTGTGTAGGTGCTTTACATAATGAGAAGCATTTCTTTTATTCACTGGAACCATGGCTAGTGCTAAAAGTAAGCAGGTTAAAACAATAAATGGAGAAAAAGAAATTGGAATGACTTATGCAGCAAGTAGTGCCACCAAACTGTACCAGCAGGTTGGTGTGGCGACCCTGGAAATTTGAAATTATGCTAGCCAAAATTAGTGCCGAATAACTGAAGGAACCGAATAACTGATTGCCGGATTTGTGATGGCGGACCTGTATTAGTTTATTTTATTTTTTAGGTACTATTTTCTAATATTTTTTTATTTTTTTTTTCAAAATATCTTTTATGGCCTGTGAGACCAATATGAGCACCATTTTGTAAGTTTTTTCTGTTTCTATACTACACAATAACTGCATAAACACTGTTGTCACTGTTTTGTTTACAAAACATATTTACACAAACGAACAATACAAAATGTTGTTTATTACTATTTTTCTATACTTTATATACACATATACAGTCACAGGACATGTTTTTAGAAGTTCTGCAGCCTGTGGAGGTCTTTGAAACATGGTGTCATGCACAATTGTGTTTTACACTCCTCACACATAAAATGAGTGTGTCTGCATTGTTGTGGGCGTTTTTTTGTATATGCACAGACGTAACACCTCTTCTGAGCCTTTTTCTTGAAAGCAGTAGCAGGCAGTTTTGTTAGGAAGTGATCACCATGCTTCAGATGAGAAGGTAGTTGTTGATAATTACGTGGGCGGTTTTCTATTGCAGGTGCTGTTCCTTGGTACTTGATTATTATTTGTCTGATGACAGACAAACAAAATTCGCCACATGCTGGTTTGTTTCTGGTCCTCATCTTATATATATTATAAGCATTGAGCATGGAAATGTCCAGAAGATGGAAAAAGAGTTTTGTGTACCACTTATAACTCTTGCAAACACAATCAGCAAACCCAATCTGCATGTCACATTTGCCCACTGAATGCATATTGAGGGTGTAATCAATCACAGCTGCAGGTTTTAGAATGGGTTCATTGCTTTCTCTATGCTGCCTGCCGGTGTCTGCCATTTCATTAGGGTGAACTGATGACAACAGTGTGACATCTCGTTTGTCATGCCACTGAAATGTCATGATGTCATTGGCAGCAAACACCTGCACCTCACCTCTGCGAGTGCCAGTGTCGAACCTGGGCATATGTTTACAATTTGCATGCACTGTACCACACACATCTGTCATGTTCACTCGCAAGAAATCACTGAGTAAGGAGCTTGTGTACCAGTTATCAGTATATAATATATGTCCCTTACCAAGATATGGTTCCATCATTGTTCTAACCAGATCACCGGAGATACCCAGTAACTTCCTAGTATCTCGCAATGTATTACTTCCATTGTACACAGTTATATCCAATACAAGACCACTTTAACAATCACAAATCACAAACAACTTTATACCAAAGTGTTTCCTCTTGCTTGGTATGTATTGCTTGAATGAAAGTCTTCCTTTGAACAGAATCAAAGACTCATCAATAACAAGCTTCCTGAAGGGATAAAAATACATATTGAATTTCTGTTTCAGATACACAAACACATTCCTAATCTTATATAACCTGTCGTTTCTGTCAGGCCTGGTTTTGTCTGAGAAGTGAAGCATACGTAATAGTAGCACAAATCGATTCACTCCTATTATATCACTGAAGCCTGGGGTTGCAATCAGGCGGTCTGTTGACCAGTATGATTTCACAGTGTGCTTATGCACATGTGGTATAAACATTATTGTGGCAAACAAAAGATACATCTCAGCCACAGTTGTCTCCTTCCATTGGTGTAGGCGTGAGTTTGGTGAAAGTATTGTGTTTGCCATGGTGTACTCATAGTATCTGTTGCTTTCCCTGACAATAATTTCCATGAGGGGTTCGTCAAAGAATAACTCGAAACATACCAGTTCAGTGGCATTGTTCCCAAGTGTACAAGATGGCTGATGGCCAATCCTCATCACTTTCATCAAAGTGATGGGGATTGGGAACAAAATTGGCAACTTCCTGCCAATCCCAGGTGCAGTTTGCTGGTGGGTACTGGATATTGACAGGTGGTTGTGGTTGTGGAGGTTGTGGTTGTGGAGGTTGTGGTTGTGGAGGCTGGTGTGGTGGGTGGGTGGGGGATGGGGGCCTTTGTTGTAAATCAGGTGAGGCAGCAGCATGGGTGGCAGTGTGGTTGGCAGCATGGCCCACTGCTGGTGCCTCATGGCCGGCACCACCACTACCACCACCATGCACATTTTCCATCTCAATTGCAACACTATCATCTTCATTTTCACTGTCTGTTCCTGTTGTACAGCCACGGGATGTATTCCGAGATGTACTCTTTCCCCTTGGAATAGTATATGGCACGCTACCAGAGCGCATATATTGTCGTATATACTGATGCTTCACTGGAGAATATTCCACTTCACTATCAATACTGGAACTGTTTTCAAGAGCTTGTGGTTAATATTCACTATTACTATCATCACCAATGCTCACATCTGAGTCCGGGATTTGGGAAAATAGGAGTTTCCTCTTTGATTCTGGTACAACTGAACGTGAACAAGACGGCCCAGCAGCAGAGGTGTAAGGCTGAGGGCCGTCTGGGTTTTCCTTACTATTACCGGTATTATGGTCATTAGAAAATATCTACCTGGATGAGGACTAAAAAACTTACACTAAACATTAACAAAACCTACTTCATTCAGTTTGGTAACAGAGCCACAGATGTCCCTCTTAACATAATGATAAACAGATCACCTATCACAAAGCTAACAGAGGGAAAATTCTTAGGAATCCACCTTGACAATAGACTCAATTTTCAAACACATATACAACAAATTTCTAAGAAAATTTCCAAGACCGTAGGCATACTATAGAAGATACGGTACTATGTTCCACAGTCAGCCCTCCTGGCCCTATATCACTCGCTTATTTACCCCTATCTCACCTATGGAATTTGTGCATGGGGCTCAACAACAATTAACCATCTCAGACCACTGATTACCCAACAAAAGGCTGCTGTCAGAATGATAACAAATTCCCACTACAGGCAGCACACTCCACCAATATTCAAAACACTAAACCTACTCACCATACAAAACATCCATACTTATTACTGCACCTAATTACATACATAGAAAAACTTAACTCTGATATTAACCCTCCCCTCAAACATATCCTTGCCAACCTCAACAGAACACATGACCATAACACAAGGCACAGATCACTCTTTGATGTTCCTCGTGTCCATCTCACGGTATGCAAAAACTCAATGCACATGAAAGGCCCTAAAATCTGAAATTCATTACCTGTAAATATAAAAGAAACACTACCTGTTTATAAATTCAAGTCTCTTCTCAAAGATCACTTACTCACCCAAAACCAAATAAATACTGAATAACTAAACCTTATAAATTGTATATCTTAAATGTTTCTCATAATTATATCACATAAATGTTAAACCTAAGACCCAATCTAACTTTGTTATTTTTTAAATACACTACCTAAGAGAATACTCCATTCTACTGAATGTACAGCAATGCATGCAACCATATGACCTGTCTTTGTAATACTCATTTGTGCTTTATTGTTATCTGTTTATAACA
This sequence comes from Cherax quadricarinatus, assembly GCF_026875155.1. Lineage (NCBI taxonomy): Eukaryota > Metazoa > Arthropoda > Malacostraca > Decapoda > Parastacidae > Cherax > Cherax quadricarinatus. The sequence goes on from NC_069427.1 coordinate 42,052,809, forward strand.
ATGTTTTATCACTGATTACATCATTGCTTAGTTAATCTTAAGTTAATTTTAAGCCTGCCCGTAATGCTATGCATACAAGTGGCTTTGGCATACTACTCTTACCTGTATTTTTTTTGTAGCTCTGTATGTATGTTCAAATTATTAAATAAATAAATAAATAAAAATAAGAAACTGCCAATTTACCCATTTCAACTACCCAGTAATGTGGTCAGAAATTTGCAATTTCGCCAGTTTCATGAAAATTAAAAAATATGGCAATTTCAAAATAGGCTTCACAATGAACAATGCAGACATTCCCAGTTCTAAAATAACATTTTCTTTGTTCATCAGTCACGTCTCCAGGCCCCTCTGATATTACGCTTGCTTTCTATTTTGAATTTTTATTCAAACAAAAAATAGAAAATTTACTGTTATGCAGACTACTGCAATATTGTAATAATTGTATAAATAATGTCAACTCATTCATGACTGCATATTAGAATGGCTACTTGGACATTTATTGGAAAATAACATCATTTGTTTACCTTTGAACATTGGCAAAAATCAAACATTTCCCCTACTTTGAGCTCCATTTCAAGGTTCTTTTCATAGTAAAACCAATCAAAATCACCTCTATTTCTATAATATGTTTTCCATTCTATCAACAGAGACCAAGAAAACGAGAATACAATCATAAATACTATACTAAAATAGACCACAAATTCGGCATTTTAATTAAAAAAAAGCTGTCGGAGTTTTTTTTCTCATTATGCACTGCATGCTGCAGGATTTTTTTTATATGGTGCACACTGACCACACATACCCATTCTCTCACATGTGGGCCTACCAGTTTTTTCCTGCTTGATTTGAAGCCGCTAGAATTTATGAGTATATATATGTCAAAAATGGTGGCTCATAAAACATATATATACTACCAAAACAGTCAGAGGGTTAAGGAACCTCCCTTGTGGGGGAAAGACACATCCTGAAATTTCGTTTGTATCCAGAATCGAAAAATAGACCGAACGACAGTTCGTATCCTGAAAAGTTCGCATGATGGGGAGTTCGTAAGCAGAGGTTCCACTGTAGTCACAATCACACCGGCAGATGAACATTTTCACCTGCCTGGGTCATATACTATTGTCTAGAAATATATACAAAGCATTTATAGGTCCCAGCAATGTTTTAGACACACTGGAGCATACCTTGATGCATGGAGTTATGGCAAGTGTCAGTCAGCTGCTGACAAGCAGTGACACTTGATGAATGTGCATTCAGGGAACCCTCACTTTATTTGTTTTCACTTTTACACACAAACATGTCTATCTGTCTGTCTGTCTGTGTCTGTCTAGCTCTGCTTATCTGTCTGTCACGTTGCTCGCATGCCAGACCACCGGCTGCCAAAGAAACTCTTGTTTGGCGAACTGCAGCATGGAAAGCGCTCTCAAGGAGGCCAAAGGAAGCACTATAAGGACACCCTTAAGACTGCTCTGAAAGCTTTCAACATCAACCACACCATGTGGGAGCTGATAGCTCAGGACAAGAATGACTGGTGAGCAGTTGTCCAGAAAGGGGCAACATGCTGCGAGGCAAGCAGAATCTCACTAGCTGAGCAGCGCAGGCAGGCGAGGAAGACCAGAGCCATCAGACCCCTCGATGCCGCCACCCTTCCCTGTCCACACTGCCAGAGAACATTTCGTGCGCGGATTGGCCTGACAAGTCATCTGCGTACCCACCAACTTCGACCCCAGGATGACTAGATGGTCCTTGTCAAATCGACGGACAAACAACACACAACATCTGTCTGTCTAGCTCTGCTTGTCTGTCTTTCTGTCTGCCTGTGTGTGCCTGGAGTATATATGAAACTCCTTGAAGAATGGTGTTATGACAAGTGTCATTAAACTGTTGACAGCCCAGTGACACTTGATAAATGTGCACTGCTCCAGGGAGCCCTTGCTTTATTTGTTTTCACTGTTACACATGGACATGTCTGTCTGTCTATCTATCTATCTGTCTGTCTGTCTGTCTGTCTAGCTCTGCTTATGTCTGTCTAGCTCTGGTTTTTCTGTCTGCCTGTGTGTGTCTGTCTAGCTTTGGTTATCTGTCTTTCTGTCTGCCTGTGTATATCTGTCTTTCCATCTTCTTGTCTCTGTCTCAGGGAGCAGCTCATAAAACTGTTAGTTTACGAGCCACTTCCTGATTCCTTAGCAAGTAAAAATGCATATTGCATCATAGTTATTTATGTTTTATATCTACAAGTACAGTATAGCACTTTGCCTGGAATTTTTGGGTTTCCTAGGTAATTTACACTGGAGAGTTTACCTGGAGTTTACCTAGAGAGAGTTTACTTCTTTGCGAAGGTTACAATATTTTTTTTTTTTCATTACCACATCAGCTGATTCCCACCAAGGCAGGGTGACCCGAAAAAGAAAAACTTTCATCATCATTCACTCCATCACTGTCTTGCCAGAGGGGTGCTTTACACTACACTTATAGAACTGCAACATTAACACCCCTCCTTCAGAGTGTAGACACTGTACTTCCCTTCTCCAGGACTCAAGTCTGGCCTGCCAGTTTCCCTGAATCCCTTCATAAATGTTACTTTGCTCACACTCCAACAGCACATCAAGTATTAAAAACCATTTGTCTCCATTCACTCCTGTCAAATACGCTCACGTACACTTGCTGGAAGTCCAAGCCCCTTGCACACAAAGCCTCCTTTACCCCCTCCCTCATTCTGTTTTGTTCCATTCTCTCTCAATGTCTGAACCACCTCAACAACCCATCCTCAGCCCTCTGAATAATAGTTTTGGTAATCCCACACCTTCTCCTAATTTCCGAACGATGAATTCTCTGCATTATATTCACACCACACATTGCCCTCAGACATGACATCTCCACTGCCTCCGGCCTTCTCCTCATTGCAACATTCATCACCTATGCTTCACGCTCATACAAGAGTGTTGGTACAACTATACTCTCATACATTCCCCTCTTTGCTTCCACAGACAAAGTTCTTTGTCTCCACAGACTCCTAAGTCCACCACTCATTCTTTTCCCCTCATCAGTTCTATGATTCACCTCATCCTTCATAGACCCATCTGCTGACACGTCCACTCCTAAATATCTGAATACATTCACCTCCTCCA
>NC_069427.1:42056436-42076950 GCF_026875155.1 Cherax quadricarinatus
CCCCCCAAACCCCTCCCCCCTTCAGCTTTGTTCGCTTAGGCCAGGACATCCAACTTCTTTTCATTCATAACATCAGCAATCATCTGTTTCTTGTCATCTGCACTACATCCACGCACATTCAAGCATCCCAGTTTTATAAAGTTTTTCTTCTTCTCCACTGCAATGATGAGGGGCTATGTCCTGCAATTTAATACAGGTGCACAGGTAATTAAATCCAAAAAGGGGAAGTCTCAGGATGTTAGTCCATCTCCATCAGTTCTGCTTGTTGATTGGCAGGTGACCCTCTCTGTCATCCAAGAGTAGTGCTGGGAGCTGCGAGTCTAGTGATTACTGTTTGGACCGGAGCCCCGCACGTCACCTTTCGTGGGGGGGGAAGAAGGAGGGGAAGGGATAGCGGGAGCTAGACTGACCCTACCTTAACAAGCAGCCAGCAGTCAAACTGTCACTTTCGGCGTGGGGGATAAAAGGCGGTAATAGCGGGAGCTTGACTTACCCTACCTTAACAAGTAGCCGGCAATGAAACTATTGTTACTATATACTCCCTCGCTTCTCCTATCTATTGAACTTTTCCCTCACAGTTCGAAAGTAATTGTTGAAATTATGATATGGTAATATGTATTGAGTATGTGAGTACTGAGTATTGAGCATTTAGTCTAGGGTGATTAAGTGGCTTTTAAGAAGAGTCTTAAATTGATTTTCATATTTCATATTTTGGGGCCCTTTATGTGCATAGAGTTTTTACACAGTGTGATATGGACATGAGGTACATCAAAAAGAGATCTGTGTCTTGTGTTATGGTCATGTGTCCTATTAAGGTTGGTGAGGAGAAGTTTGAATGGAGGGTTTATATTTGCATGTATTGTTCTGTGTGTGTAGTAGGCACATGAATAAGTATGGGTGTTCTTAATGGTGAGCAAATTTAGACTTTTGAAAATTGGCAGAGTATGCTGTCGGGAGTGGGAATTTGTTATTCTGACTGTTGCCTTTTGCTGGGTTATTAGAGGTCTTAGGTGATTTAATGTTGTTGAACCCCATGCACAAATTCCGTATGTGAGGTTAGGGTATATGAGTGAATGGTACAGTGCGAGGAGATCTGATTATGAAACATAGTACTGTATCTTTGATAGTATGCCTACAGTCTTAGAGATTTTCTTGGTGATTTGTTGTACAGTGGACCCCCGCATACCGTCGCCATCACATAACGTACAATCCGCATACCGCTCGCTTTTATCGCAAAAATTTTGCCTCGCATACCGCTCAAAAACCCGCTCACCGCTCTTCCTCCGAGACACGTCCAATGTGCGCCCTTAGCCAGCCTCACATGTGCCGCTGGTGGCATTGTTTACTAGCCTGCCTCCGCGGTAACATCCAAGCATACAATCGGAACATTTCGTATTATTACAGTGTTTTTGGTGATTTTATCAGCCAAATAAGTGACCATGGGCCCCAAGAAAGCTTCTAGTGCCAACCCTACAGCAATAAGGGTGAGAATTACAATAGAGATGAAGAAAGAGATCATTGATAATATGAAATGGAGTGCGTGTCGCCACCGCCAGGTTGTACAAAAAAACCCAAATAAACCATCTCTACTATTGTGGGCAACAAAAAGCAATAAAGGAAAACGTTTCTTGCCAAAGGGTTTTAACTTGTTTTCGAAACAGAGATCGCAATGAGGAAGATGTTGAGGACTCTTTTTGGTGGGGATAAATGAAAAACAGCAGCAGGAGATAGCGTTTCTCAAGCAATCAAAAAAAAAAGGGCTGGGAAAGTTGCATGAGGATTTAATAAAAAAATCCTGCAACTAGTGTGATGTGAGTAAATTTAAGGGCCCCGAAAAGGGTTGGTTTAGAGTTTTAAAGAAGCATGGGGGCATCATAGTGTGATAAGGCATGGGAGGCTGCCATTGGGACCAAAACAGCTGAAAAATATTGCGGGAATTAAAGAGTACATAGACGGAGGACTAAAACCTGAAAAAGGTTTAATTGTGTTGAAACAGGCCTGTTTTCCAAAAAAAAGCCAAGGGGGACCTACAACAAAGAGGAAAAGGCACCCCAGGACATAAGCCATAAAACAGGTTTAAAATTTGTGATTGTTCCAAGCTACTGTGATTGCAAAGTGAACCCTTTATTATGTATCCTCTAAAACCCCCAGACCGTTAAAGGCAAAAGTTTCCCTCAAAAATTTTGTGGCGTGTTGGGCAAACAGTAAGGCGGGGTCACTAGGGATTTTTTCTAGACTGGAAAACCCATCATTTCCCCCAAGGAAAGATTACCTAACTGAAAAAAAATTTAAACTTAAGTGCCTCGGTTTAGACAATCCCCCTGGTCATCCTACAGACGGGCAAGCGACTTTATGGGACATGAAATTCTTAAAGGGTAAAATTTTTTGCCTCCAAAAAACCACCCCCCTCTCCGCGCCCAGGACCACAGGTTATTGCAAATTTCAAAAAACTGTACACAAAACTCTGTTTAAAAGGGTGTTTTTGTAGTGACCTCAGAAACTCAACTACTCTGAGTTTTTTTGGAGAGAGCATTTAATATCCTAAATTGTGAAAAACCTTATGGTAAGGTTTAAGGAGTGACTAAGAAGCCCTTAAACTCTGCGGGGAAAAAAACGTGGCCAGAATGTGTAAAAAAAGGGATTTTAAAGGGGTTTTTAAAGGCTAACCCTGAGAGTTTAGCCAGTTGAGGAACCCTTTGTGGCTTGGGAAAGTCCTTTGGGGGTTGGGAGGTTAGTGGGGAGATTGGAAGATTTGGGAGGGGGACAATGAAGAACTAACCACTGATGACTGATAGATCAATTCAACAGCAAGAGGCCAACCTGAGGAAACTGGTTCAAGGAGGGGAGAGAAATTGAAGAATTTCCCCTACTACAAAGATTAAGAAATCTGGCAAAGTGGCTTAATGCAAACCTTCATGGATAAAATCACCCTCACACAGCTATTGCAAGCCGGTTGGCAACCTGACACGACAGTGTTGTAAACCTTTGGGGAAGTCAAAAAGGGAACGAGAGGTACAGGCACTATGGACAGATATGTTTGGCAAAGAAGTCCAGTGCCCTCGAAGCGGTCCTTATGGCTTTAAAAGAAGAAGGGAATTTAACCCCAGAAAAGGGACCGACCCCCCAAGTCTTAATGAAGGGGTTCCCCTTCAAACACAACACCCTCTCTCTCCCCTCCTCCCACCCATCAATCACCAGATCTTCAATAAAAGTAAGTGTCTGTAATTGTCATGCCTTTTTCTTTTTGGGTGTGAATTAAAATTAACATTTTCATTGGTAAAATTTTTTTTTTTCATACTTTTGGTGTCTTGCCAATTAATTTGTTTTCCATATTCTTAGGGGGAAAAATTCTTTCGCATACCGACCATTTCGCAAACAAAGAGCCCTCTTGCCGGATTAAAGTCGCTATGTGGGGGTCCACTGATAGTGTCTGAAACTTGGGTTTCGAGGTAAGCAGGAGGGGGCAGGACACAGGGGGACCTCATAGTGTAAGTAGGTCGTCGTCCAAAGGTTGGGCAAGCTTGAAGTCTTGTACCAAGATCCCATGATGGACTGAACACATCGTTCAGTTGGGGGACTGATTACCTAAAACTTCTCCTCCCTTACCCTTTCACTTTATTGGACTGATGAAGCCACTTTTGGGGCAAAACGTTTCTGCAAAAAGATCCAATTTTTGCATAAGTGTCCATTCTTAAACTTTTTGGGTTTTCCAAGCCATTCATCACATCTGTCAGACACTGCAAACATCATGGGATCTTGGAAAAAAGATTAAACGCTTGCCCAACCTTTGGACGACAACCATTTACACTAGGGGCGGGGTCCCACTGTGACCCCCGCCTCCTCCGTTTCACCTCATCAGACTGCAGTATAAAAGCCACCCCCGGGCCCCATGCTGCATTTCCTAAGGAGTGATGGACGAACACATCGATTCCAGTTGGGACTGATTACCTCAAATTTCCCTCCCCTTAAACCCTTTTCTATTTTGTTTTGGGACTGATGAACCACTGTGTGGCGAAACTTTTCTTCAATAAAGTTCCATTTTGGGCATAAGTGTCTTAGTTTTCTCCCTTTGTGGGATCCAACTGAAATTTGGCGGGGGAAGTTTGCTCCTTTTGGTACAAATATTGTTTTTCCTGTTGCTGGGGTAACTAGTTGTTGGGGGAGTCCCCTCTTAACCATGGGCCCACATTTTTTTGGGGAGCAATCATGATCAACTGATCAAAAGTTTTATGTAAATCAAGAAGACCCATGGGCCCTTTTTTCTCTAGTGCAGTTACATTTGTTCTACATGTTATAAACTCTTTTTAAATTTTTTTTGGGTTTGAACCCAAATTGACAGGTTTGAGTATTTTTGGAAAGCACATACGCAACAGTTGGTATTTTTATTTCGAAACGTTCGCCTACACAGAGGCTTTTTTCAGTCGAGTACAGAAAAGTTGATAAAAGCAAAGATACTTGAAGACATGTAATCACCTCACCCTTGAAGTTTTGAGGTGGTCATCCCTCAGCTGGAAAGAGATTTTTCCCATAGTCTGAAAAAATAGGATTTGAAGTGACGGGATGGAGCCAATACCACCAGAGGTGAGATTAGGCCACTATGGGGAAGAATTTTGTCGTTGGGAAGGTCAGGCCCCTCTCAAACCAGCCATTCTCCCATAGAATTGAAAAAGTTGATTTCAGTCGTCCCAAGATCCCCTTGTGTTTACTGCTACAGAGTGAACATTAAAATGGTATAAAATACCACAGGTTTTGTTGGGTAAGACACAATGCAACATTTAGGACTTTATTTCAAATTTTTCGCCACACAATGGCTTTTTCATCGATACAGAAAAGTTGATAAAGCAAAGATACTTAATGTCTTTCGGGGATTAGATTTTGGGGAGATGGGGTAGGAATAATTCGCTTATAAATTTAAATTTTTTTCGAAGATTTTAGAGAGAGGTTTTAAGGGATATTGCCTAATTTTATTAAAGTCTTTTTGGTCTCCTCCTCTAGGGAAGGGTGACCCTCCTATTTTGAAAACTGGGGGAAGGTAGGGGGATTCGATAATTTTGTTGAAAGTGTTGCAATGATTGGTGACAGCACTTGCGATGTTTTTTTGTTTTGAAGGAGGGTAGGGTTTTTAAAACCTCCTGTCTTGTTTAGTGTGTTGATAATAAGGGAGACTTTTGTTGGGTTAACACTAGTAAAAATGTGTACGGGTAGTTGCCAGTGGGGTATCTTGGGGGGTATTTGAGCTTTTGGGTTTTATTTGGAAGGTTTTTTTTCCTATGGGGAGAAAAATTTACTGAGCTGTTTGCGTTTTAGTTGGTTGGATTGGGGGGCATCGGTTTTGTTAGTTTAATTTTGCTATTTTTTTGATATCTTTTTGTTCCCAGAACTGATAGGGTTTTCCAGGTTTTTTTTTATATCACCTTTAAGTTTGGTAACTGTTCTCATAAAACAATTTTTTAGGGCCCTTTTATCAGGGGTGGTTAGGATTGACGGGAAAGTTTTGTTAGGTCCTGGTTATAGACCCTTCTGTACTTTTTTCATATTGTGCTTTTGTATTTATGGTTTGAGGATGCTGGGTGTTAGCCAGGGGCGTTTTGTCTCTTTGCGTCACTGTTTAGTTTTTTTTTAAGGCAGTGCTTGTTTTTAGGGTATTGGGTCTTTTTTTGAAAATTATTAAAAATTCCCTCAATTTTGTATAGATTTTCTAGCTCAGTGTGCCAGTCAATTTTGTCACTGTTGTGTGAAGTTATTAATGGGGACTTTTGTGAAGTTGAAAGTGACTTTTGTATGTATTGGGGGAATTTGCCTAATTATTATGAGAAGGGAAAGGGATGGCTGTCGTATTATCTGTGATTTTGCCTGATTTTTAAAGGGAATTGGTGGGTCCAGATGTGGTCAGTAGGAAAACACTAGTCTCGTAATTCTTGAGGTTTTTTTTACTGTTGAGCAACAACAGTTATAAGTGTTTTTTTAATTCAGAATGTGTGGGTCCCCGGTCTTGCAGGAATTTTTACTGAAGTCACCCGAGAGATAATGACTTTATCATGCTGCACAGTTTTTCATACTTCCTAGGTTTTCACTAAACGGCTAATGTTTACTGTGGATCTGTAGATTTTATCACGTGAGAGGTTTTTTTTTGGTTTTTTGGGGGAAATTTTTGCTATTATATATTCCCCCCGTTCATCCCTTTGCAAATATTAGTGATACATTCTAGTTTTATCTGAGTATGTACACTGTGCCCCCCCCTTATTGATCGGGCCCACAGTTTTTTATGGGTGTGTACCAGGAATGGATAGACATCTTAGTAACAGTTTTAGCCAGGTTTCGGGGAGAGTAAAGATGGCAACGGGATGAAAAAGGGTTTTTGAATCTATGGGTCATCGAATGTTTTTTAAGATCTGATATTGTATTAAAGACAGTTATTTGTTGTTGGCTCTGACGTTTTTGTGATAATTACAGTTACATTACCAAAAAAAACTAAAGTAACCCGGTCTGAAAAAACAATTTAAACTCTTCTCAAAAACCACTTAATTCAAACCCTTTAAATAAATGGTCAATCTCATATTTTCCCAACCCAATATTATTCCCCTATCATAATTTCAATAATTACTTTTTAAAACCATTACCATGCGACATGAATAATTAATCATTGTTTTATAAAAACATTTTTGAAAATATGAATATACTTTTTTTTTTATATAAATTAGATTCACTATAATTAAGGATCTACGTACAAACTTTATAAAATTCTTTAGTGTTAATAGTCAGTAACCCCGTAATGTTAAGTTTGGGCCCCTAATGCCTAGGCATAAAAGGTCTCTTTTCTTGCAACCCATTATTGTAAATACAAAACTCATGTACTTTTGCTAAGATATAAATAAATAAAAAATAAAATAAAATAAAATAAAGCACTCGACTTGTCCGCTGGAATCAGACGAAGAGAGATATCAAATCTACGACTTGGAAAAACCAGAAGGGAAAGGGCCCTAATCTCACATGGCAGTCACTCCCTATAAAAAACAAACAACTGGACAGGCAGTGCAAAATATCCCCCAAAGAAAAGTAGGGGCACCATTGGTACACTAAGAAAAAACAGTAAGTGTCCAGGGTCCAAGACTGTTCAGCAGCCCCCCACCAGCATAAGGGAAATTACCAAAAGACCCCTGGCTGTCTTCAAAAGGGAAACGGACAGACATTTAAAGTTTGGGGCAAAATCATCGGGCGTGGTTCATATTTTGGGCTGCAGTGGCCCCGCAGTAACAGCCTGGTTGATCAGGCCCTAATCCCCCGGAGGACTGGTCGGACCAGGCATGGGGGGATTGATCCCTGGAATACCCTCCGTGACTCCAGGGCCCGGTAGAGCCCCGAACAAGTCAAAAACCTGCCACTCAATATTACTTTCAAATTTTGTCAGAATGTAATAATTGGGGCCCGGGGGCCGGTGGCTAAAGCCCGCTTTACACAGGGGGGCCTGGTTCAATTCCCGGGGGGGGGGTGGGAAAAATTTCGACACGTTTCCTTACACCTTTGCCTTTCACCCAGCAGCAAATAGGGACCTGGTGTTTGTCGACGGGTGGGGGCCCCTGGGGGCAAGATTTAAAACCCCAATGGGAAAAAAGTTAACAGTCCTCGATGACGCACCCCGCCTTGGGTTTTTCCTGGTGGCTAACCCTCCGGGGGTTAAAAAACCGAACGAATCCTATCTTATCTTATCTTAATTGGGTATATGTCAAAATTATTTAAACTACTTCCCTATATTTATTTTTTTATATTTGCAGTTAACGAAGCATAATCATAGGGACAACCTGAAAATTTGGGGTGGATTTTAGAGGCAGTCACCTGTGAAGGCTTACAAGAACGTTAGTCTTAACCACTCACCAAAACCTCGCCCAAGGGAAACTTCTTCTACTGTGATTAAACAAAGGGATCTCACCCCCATCCAGTTTAACCCTTTCAGGTCAGGGGGCCCTCCCCAAACCGTTTTTTAGGGTCGGAAAAAAATTTGAAAAAAAAAAAAATTATTTTTTCTCATGAAAAGATAGTGTTTTTTTTTTTTGAATTTTTTAGGCTAAACAAAAAATTTTTTCCCTCAAACTTACCGAGATATGGGGGCTGAATTTTACAGAAAAGACCGGGAACGGGAACATCCCGCGCTGGTCACCCGGGACAGGTCCCCCCATCACAAATCCGCATCACTGGGGCCTGTGGTGCCGATTTCGGTTTGCCGAAAACAGAGTGTTAGGGTTTGAAAACACTTAAAAAAAAAATTAGCCAAATTGACTTGCACATTCATTGAAAATCGCAAAAAAACAAACAATTTTCCCCTACTTGACTCAATTTCAAGGGACTTTTTCCCTCATGAAAGCAATCAAAAATTTTGTCTATTCTGAATAAACTTTCCCTTCTATCAAATGGTCCAAAAAAAAGAGAATACCCACCAAAAAACCCTACGAAAAAATACTGCAAAAGGCAGCTAAAGGTTAGAATTAACTCCCTTTTTTATTGTCTGTATTTTTTTTTTTTTGTTTACTTTAAAAGCATCTTTTTCCCTCATAAATTGCCCAATTTTTAGTGAGATAGCCCCAAAAAACAACCGAAAAAAAAAAATATTTAACCCAAAAATCATATATGGCAAGCCAAGCCAGGTACTGGAAATAAGTCACATAGTCTGACTTTCCTGGGTTATGCTAGGTTCTCTATACAAAACACTGCTATGTATGATAATCTATTTAATGTATTTGTGTATACCAGAAAAAAACTTGTTTACTTCTAGTCTGTCAACGGGGTACAAGAACTTGCCCATCATTATTTCAACTACCCAATAAAGTGGTCAGAAATTGGCAATTTCCCGATTTCACACAGATTTCAACAGATGCGCAAATTAACATTAAGATCGACAACACTCTAATTCCCCAGGCAAATGAGGGCAAATTCCTAGGCCTATACCTCAACAAAAAACCTGAACTTCAGCACCTATATCCAACACATAACCAAAAAAGTATCCAAAACGGTTGGGATCCTCTCCAAGATACGATACTACGTGCCGCAAAACTGCCCTTCTCACACTATAACCATTCACTTATATATCCATATTTTCACCTGTGCTATCTGTGCTTGGGGTTCAACTGCAGCAACACACCTAAAGCCAATAATAAACCCAACAAAAAGCTGCAGTAAGAATAATCACTAAATCCCATCCCTGGCAACACACCCCCCCCACTCTTCATAGATCTAAACTTACTCCCTGTTCAGTACATCCACACTTACTACTGTGCAATCTACATCTACAGGCCCTTTAAAAATTCCAATATTAACCTTGACCTAAAACGCTTTCTTGATAGTTGTGACAGAACCCACAGGCACAACACCAGACCAAACATCTCTATTACATTCCCCGTGTCCGACTAAACCTTTTCAAAAATTCAATGTATGTCAAAGGCCCTAAAATCTGGAACACCCTACCTGAAAATTCTAAAACTGCAGAAAACATTCATCACCTTCAAAACTACCATCAGAAAACATCTTATCTCCTTGATACACCCTGTCAACTAATTATACGAAAACCACCTGGTGGTTCACACTTACACTCACTCACCCATTGACCATAAACAGAAAATCAATCTCAATCTCAAACTTATTAATCTTAACTAGTCATAAGTTGGCCTGTGATACTCCAATACTGAAACTATGTATAGTGCCAAAACAAAAGCATTCACATTGCTAAACTCACAAACTAGTATTTAGTCACTTAGCCCCTAAAACCAACTTACCTCATAATTTTGTAATATTTTAAACTTAAGATTTAATCTAAGTCTGCCCAAAATGCCTAGCCATGCTAGGGGTTCTAGTGGTACACTCTGTAATTATTATTTTACTACATGTAAAAACCCCACAATAACCAAATTCTGCAAACTCGGCATTGTAATCCTTATAGAGAATAAACTTTGATGCCAATTTCAAAATAGGGTCCAGAATAAACAATGCAGACATTCCTGGCGCTAAAATAACATTTTTCTCTGTTCATTATTCCCGGCTACAGGCCCCTCTTTATTACTCTTGCTTTTCATTTGGGAATTTTTTTATTCACAAAAAAATAGAAGATTTACTGTTATGCAGACTGCTGCATTATTGTAATAATTGTATAAATAATGTCAAGCCATTATTGACTCCGTATTGGACTGGCAGGGGACAGGTATTGGACGGTGACATCATTTGTTTACTTGTGAGCTTCGCAAAAGGGAATAGAACATTTCGCCACTGTGAGCACAATTTCAGGGTACTTTTTCGTCATAAAAAGCAATCAAAATCAATCTATTTCTGTAATATGTCTTTCATTCTATCAAATAAGACCGAAAAAATGAGAATACTATAACTATAACAACCATACAAAAATGTACCGCTAAGCAAACCGCTAATGGCTGAGAAGTGAACTCCGCTATTTATGGTCTGATTTCTTTAATTCTGGTGTACGTTTAAGAAGCATCTTTCCATGATACATTGCCCAAGTTTGAAAAGATAACCCAAACAAACAACTGAGAGAATAATAATAATAATATAATAATAATAATAATATCTTTATTTACTACACATACATGTACAAGGTACACAGGCCTAGCTGACATCAGTGACATACTTCTGTATAGAAAGCTGCATGTTATGCTGAGTATTTCAAGAAAATTAGGTTAGTGCCCCAGGATAACACCCAGTACCCATTTACTGATGGGTAAACATAGACAACAGGTGTAAGAAACATGCCTAATGTTTCTACCCTGGCTGGGAATCGAATATTTAAACCAAAAATCATATATGCTAACCCAAGCCAGGTACTAAAAATAAGCCACGTTGACTTTTTTTGGGTTACCTAGGTTCGCTACACAAAAGCTGCTATGTGTGATTAATCTATAGAGAGAAAAAACTTTTTTGTTTCAGGTTTTAAATGGTGCAGTACGAGTGTATATCACAGTTAGCCCTGTGCTACACTCCGTTTTCTCTAATATAAGCCACCAAGACAGGGATAGGAGAATGGTATTTGTATACCATATCCTTTTTCATACCTCTGTCGAACTGCTTAGTATTATGCCAAATATTATTCATTCTGGAGTATTTAACATGGCAGAAATTGTACACCAAATCCAGTCATTCCGGGAGTGGAACCACAGTCAAGGGAAATCCCACCCAAACCAACAGATACAGATACTAATGCCGGAAAAAAAATCCCCCCCAGTACCAACAATACCACCGTCCGATGACATTTTTTCTTTGCAAATATACAGGGTCTAAAGCCAGCAACAAACAAACAAAAATACCTTTCATCCGTGGACTGCTTGCAGAGGCAAAGGCAATGTTCGCGGCTTTCACGAGCCCCCACATAAAGGATCACTTAGACAACGAATATGGATCCAGGTTACAACCTATACAGATGTGACAGAGTGAACAGGGAAAAAGGGGGGTGGCCTGTACTTTGCAGAGTCACTTGTTTGCACAGAACTGCTTAATGCCTCAAATGATGTAGTGGAAGTTTTAGCAGTAAAGGTCGAGAACCCAAAAACCCAGTCATTGTGGTAGTCTACCAAGCCTCCGATGCAACATCCCAGCAATTCCAGGAACAGCTGTTAAAAGTTGACCACTGTCTGGAAAATCTTCCAGCTCCTGCCCCAACATCTTGCTCCTGGGGGAAATTTTAACTTAAGGCACCTAAAAAGGAGGAATATAGCAAATAATATTGTTGCAGTAATAACACCGGGGGGCAGCTCTGATGAAAACTCCACTCAAAACGAGCTTTTTAAATCTCTGCACAAAAATTTAATTTAAACCAGCAAATAATAGAGCCTACTAGACTGGAGAATACACTAGACCTCATCTTCACTAACAATGATGATCTGATAAGAATGTCACCATATCAAAAACAATATACTCAGATCACAACATAAATTTAGGTTCAGACATGTATGCGCAGAGCCCCAGACCGACAAAATGAGATTAAATCCCCGAGGGAGCATTCACCAAATTCAACTTCAATAACAAAAACATAAAGTGGGACCAAGTAAACCAAATTTCCCAACCGATATAAGCTGGGAAGATATACTAAGCAACACAGACCCCAACTTATGCCTAGAACAGATTAACTTGGTGGCACTCGATGTATGCACAAGACTTATTCCTCTAAGAAAAGGAGGAGTAGATGAAAATAGAAAGAGGCAGGCGCTCTCTTTACAGGCGACGGAAAGAATAACAAGCGGCTAAAAGAGGTCAATCTATCTGAAATGCTTTAGCGAGACACTGGTCAGAGAAATAGCAAACATCGAACTTAAGCTAAAGGAATCTTATAGGATCAGGAATCCGCGGGAAAACTAAAAGCCATAAATGAAATCGAAAGAAACTTAAAGTATTTTCTTCTCCTATGCCAAATCAAAGTCGAGAACAACGTCCAGTATTGGGCCCCTTACTTAAACAAGATGGGTCCTACACAGTGACAGCAAGGAAATGAGTGAGCTACTCAAGTTCCAATATGACTCAGTTTTTTAGCAAGCCACTAACCAGACTGAGAGTCGAAGATCAAAATGAATTTTTTATGAGAGAGCCACAGAATTTGGTTACACAAGCTTTTCTGATGTTATCCTGACGCCAAATGACTTCGAACAGGCATAAATGACATGCCCATGCACTCTGCCCCAGGGCCAGACTCATGGAACTCCGTGTTCATCAAGAACTGCAAGAAGCCCCTATCACTAGCCTTTACCATCCTATGGGGGAGGAGCATGGGCACGGGGGTCGTCCCAAACAGTTACTAAAAACAACAGACATAGCCCCACTCCACAAAGGGGCAGTAAAGCAACAGTAAAGAACTACAGACCGATAGCACTAACATCCCATATCATAAAAATCTTTAAAAGAGTCCTAAGAAGCAAGATCACCACCCATCTAAAAACCCCAAATCATTACACAACCCAGGGCAACATGGTTTAGAACAGGTCGCTCCTGTCTGTCTCAACTATTGGATCACTACGACGAGGTCCTAGATGCACTAGAAGACAAAAAGAATGCAGATGTAATATATACAGACTTTGCAAAAGCCTTTGACAAGTGTGACCATGGCGTAATAGCGCACAAAATGCGTGCTAAAGGAATAACAGGAAAAGTTGGTCGATGGATCTATAATTTCCTCACTAAACAGAACACAGAGAGTAGTAGTCAACAGAGTAAAGTCCGAGGCAGGCAGGGTGAAAAGCTCTGTTCCACAAGGCCAGTACTCCTCCCCCATCTTGTTCCTCATCCTCATATCTGACATAGACAAGGATGTCAGCCACAGCACCATGTTTTTCCTTTGCAGATGAAAACCCGAATCTGCATGACAGTGTCTTCCATTTCAGACATTGCAAGGGTCCAGCGGACATCAACCAAATCTTTCGTGGGGCTGCAGAAAACAATATGAAAATTCAACGATGAGAAATTTCAATTACTCAGATATGGTAAACACGAGGGAAAATTTAAAACTTCATCAGAGTACAAAACAAATTCTTGGCCACAAAATAAGCGAAACACCAACGTCAAAGACCTGGGAGTGATCATGTCGGAGGATTCCACCTTTAAGGACCATAACATTGTATCGATCCCCATCTGCCCAGAAAAATGACAGGATGGATAATGAGAACCTTCAAAACGAGGGATCCAAACCCATGATGACACTCTTCAGGTCACTTGTTCTATCTAGGCTGGAATATTGCTGCACACTAACAGCACCTTTCAAGGCAGGTGAAATTGCTGCCCCAGAAAATTACAGGAACCTTCACGGGGCGCATAACGGGGATAAAGCACCTCAATTACTGGGACGCTTTAGGGTTTCCCGAACTTGTATTCCCTGGAACGCAGGCGGGAGAGATACATGATTATATACACCTGGAAAATTCTAGAGGGACTAGTACTGAACTTGCCACACGAAAATCACTCACTATGAAAGCAAAAGACTTGGCAGACGATGCAACATCCCCCCAATGAAAAGCAGGGGGGTCACTAGCACGTTAAGAGACCATACAATAAGTGTCAGGGGCCCGAGACTGTTCAACTGCCTCCCAGCATACATAAGGGGGATTACCAACAACCCCTGGCATCTTCAAGCTGGCACTGGACAAGCACCTAAAGTCGGTTCCTGATCAGCCGGGCTGTGGCTCGTACGTTGGTTTGCGTGCAGCCAGCAGCAACAGCCGGTTGATCAGGCTCTGATCCACCAGGAGGCCCGGTCTGTGACCGGGCCGCGGGGGCGTTGACCCTCGGAACTCTCTCCAGTAACTCCAGGTAATATTTAGATCAATTGTGATAGGCAAATAAGCTGTAGTGTTGATTTTAAAGCGTAATAATAAAGCATATTCTCCTGCTTCATGAAACGAGCTCATGGCAACTGGACAGTGGCTTCAAAGCCCCCTTATCTTTATGGATAATGTACTGTGTAGGTGCTTTACATAATGAGAAGCATTTCTTTTATTCACTGGAACCATGGCTAGTGCTAAAAGTAAGCAGGTTAAAACAATAAATGGAGAAAAAGAAATTGGAATGACTTATGCAGCAAATAGGCCACCAAACTGTACCAGCAGGTTGGTGTGGCGACCCTGGAAATTTAAATTATGCTAGCCAAAATTAGTGCCGAATAACTGAAGGAACCGAATAACTGATTGCCTGGATTTGTGATGGCGGGGCCTGTATTATTTTATTTTTTTTTAGGTACTATTTTCTAATATTTTTTATTTTTTTTTTTCAAAATATCTTTTTTTGGCCTGTGAAAACCAATATGAGCACCATTTTGTAAGTTTTTCTGTTTCTATACTACACAATAACTGCATAAACACGTTGTCACTGTTTTGTTTACAAAACATATTTACACAAACGAACAATACAAAATGTTGTTTATTACTATTTTTCTATACTTTATATACACAAAATACAGTCACAGGACATGTTTTAGAAGTTTCTGCAGCCTGTGGAGGTCTTTGAAACAGGGTGTCATGCACAATTGGGTTTTACACCCCTCACACATAAAATGAGTGTGTCTGCATTTTTTGGGGCTTTTTTTTGTATATGCACGACGTAACACCTCTTCTGACCTTTTTCTTGAAAGCAGAGCAGGCAGTTTTGTTAGGAAGTGATCACCATGCTTCAGATGAGAAGGTATTTTTTGTTGAAAATTTTACGTGGCGGTTTTCTTTTGGGCGGGTGCTGTTCCTTGGTACTTGATTATTATTTTCTGTGGACAGACAAACAAAATTTCGCCACATGCTGGTTTGTTTCGGGTCCTCATCTTATATATATTTATAAGCATTGAGCATGGAAATGTCCAAAAGATGGAAAAAGAGTTTTGTGTACCACTTATAACTCTTGCAAACACAATCAGCAAACCCAATCTGCATGTCACATTTGCCCACTGAATGCATATTGAGGGTGTAATCAATAAACAGCTGCGGGTTTTTAGAATGGGTTCATTGCTTTCTCTATGCGCCTGCCGGTGTCTGCCATTTCATTAGGGTAAAACTGATGACAACAGTGGGGACATCTCGTTTGTCATGCCACTGAAATGTCATGATGTCATTGGCAGCAAACACCTGCACCTCACCTCTGCGAGTGCCAGTGTCGAACCGGGGCAATATGTTTAACAATTTGCATGCACTGTCCCCACACACATCTGTCATGTTCACTCGCAAGAAATCACTGAGTAAGGAGCTTGTGTACCAGTTATCAGTATATAATATATGTCCCTTACCAAGATATGGTTCCATCATTGTTCTAACCAGAACCGGAGAATACCCAGTAACTTCCTAGTATCTCGCAATGTATTACTTCCATTGTACACAGTTATATCCAATACAAGACCACTTTAACAATCACAAATCACAAACAACTTTATACCAAAGTGTTTCCTCTTGCTTGGTATGTATTGCTTGAATGAAAGTCTTCCTTTGAACAGAATCAAGACTCATCAATAACAAGCTTCCTGAAGGGGTAAAAATACATATTGAATTTCTGTTTCAGATACACAAACACATTCCTAATCTTATATAACCTGTCGTTTCTGTCAGGCCTGTTTTGTCTGAGAAGTGAAAACATACGTAATAGTACACAAATCGATTCACTCCATTATATCACTGAAGCCTGGGGGTTTCAATCAGGCGGTCTGTTTTACCAGTATGATTTCACAGTGTGCTTATGCACATGTTTGGTATAAACATTATTGTGGGAAACAAAAGATACATCTCAGCCACAGTTGTCTCCTTCCATTGGTGTAGGCGTGAGTTGGTGAAAGTATTGTGTTTGCCTGGTGTACTCATAGTATCTGTTGCTTCCCTGACAATAATTTCCATGAGGGTTCGTCAAAGAATAACTCGAAACATACCAGTTCAGTGGCATTGTTCCCCAAATGTACAAGAAAGGCTGATGGCCAATCCCCATCACTTTCATCAAGTGATGGGGATTGGGAACAAAAATTGGCAACTTCCTGCCAATCCCAGGTGCAGTTTTTCTGGTTTGGGGACTGGATATTGACCAAAGGTGGTTTTTGGTTGTGGAGGTTGTGGTTGTGGAGGTTGTGGTTGTGGAGGCTGGTGTGGTGGGTGGGTGGGGGATGGGGGCCTTTTTGTAAATCAGGTGAGGCAGCAGCATGGGTGGCAGTGTGGTTGGCAGCAAAGGCCCACTGCTTTGGGGCCTCATGGCCGGCACCACCCCTAAACCCCCCACCATGCACATTTTCCATCTCAATTGCAACACTATCATTCTTCATTTTCACTGTCGTTCCTGTTGTACAGCCACGGGATGTATTCCGAGATGTACTCTTTCCCTTGGAATAGTATATGGCACGCTACCAGAGCGCATATATTGTCGTAAATACTGATGCTTCACTGGAGAATATTCCACTTCACTATCAATACTGGAACTGTTTTCAAGAGCTTGTGGTTAATATTCACTATTACTATCATCACCAATGCTCACAATCTGATCCGGGATTTGGGGAAAAATAGGAGTTCCTTTTTGATTCTGGTACAACTGAACGTGAACAAGACGGCCAGCAGCAGAGGTGTAAGGCTGAGGGCCGTCGGGGTTTTCCTTACTATTAACCGGTATTATGGTCATTAGAAATATCTACCTGGATGAGGACTAAAAACCTTACAACTAAACATTAACAAAACCTACTTCATTCAGTTTGGTAACAGAGCCACAGATGTCCCTCCTTAACATAATGATAAACAGATCACCTATCACAAACTAACAGAGGGAAAATTCTTAGGAATCCACCTTGGGACAATAGACTCAATTTTCAAACACATATACAACAAATTTCTAAAAAAATTTTCCCAAGACCGTAGGCATACTATAGAAGATACGGTACTATGTTCCACAGTCAGCCCTCCTGGCCCTATATCACTCGCTTATTTACCCCTAATTCACCTAGGAATTTTGCATGGGGCCCCAACAACAATTAACCCAAACTCAGACCACTGATTACCCAACAAAAGGGTGCTGTCAGAATGATAACAAATTCCCACTACAGGCAGCACATCCACCAATATTCAAAACACTAAACCTACTCACCATACAAACATCCATACTTATTACTGCAACCTAATACATACATAGAACACTTAACTCTGATATTAACCCTCCCCCCAAACATATCCTTTCCAACCTCAACAGAACACATGACCATAACACAAGGCACAGATCACTCTTTGATGTTCCTCGTGTCCATCCCCACGGGATGCAAAAACTCAATGCACATGAAAGGCCCTAAAATCTGAAATTCATTACCTGTAAATATAAAAGAAACACTACCTGTTTAAAATTCAAGTCTCTTCTCAAAGATCACTTACTCACCCAAAACCAAATAAATACTGAATAACTAAACCTTATAAATTTTATATCTTAAATGTTTCTCATAATTTTATCACATAAATGTTAAACCTAAGACCCAATCTAACTTTGTTATTTTTTAAATACACTACCTAAGAGAATACTCCATTTTTACTGAATGTACAGCAATGCATGCAAAACCCTATGACCTGTCTTTGTAATACTCATTTGTGCTTTATTGTTATCTGTTTAAACAATGTTTTATCACTGATTACATCATTGCTTAGTTAATCTTAAGTTAAATTTTAAGCCTGCCCGTAAAGCTATGCATACAAGTGGCTTTGGCATACTACTCTTACCTGTATTTTTTTTGTAGCTCTGTATGTAAAGTTCAAATTATTAAATAAATAAATAAATAAAAATAAGAAACTGCCATTTACCCATTTCAACTACCCAGTAATGTGGTCAGAAATTTGCCAATTTCGCCAGTTTCATGAAAATTAAAAAATATGGCAATTTCAAAATAGGCTTCACAATGAACAATGCAGACATTCCCAGTTCTAAAATAACTTTTTCTTTGTTCATCAGTCACGTCTCCAGGCCCCTCTGATATTACGCTTGCTTTCTATTTTGAATTTTTATTCAAACAAAAAATAGAAAATTTACTGTTAGCAGACTACTGCAAAAATTGTAATAATTGTATAAATAATTCAACTCATTCATGACTGCATATTAGAATGGCTACTTGGACATTTATTGGAAAATAACATCATTTGTTTACCTTTGAACATTGGCAAAAATCAAACATTTCCCCTACTTTGAGCTCCATTTCAAGGTTCTTTTCATAGTAAAACCAATCAAAATCACCTCTATTTCTATAATATGTTTTCCATTCTATCAACAGAGACCAAGAAAACGAGAATACAATCATAAATACTATACTAAAATAGACCACAAATTCGGCATTTTAATTAAAAAAAAGCTGTCGGAGTTTTTTCTCATTATGCACTGCATGCTGCAGGATTTTTTTTATGGTGCACACTGACCACACATACCCATTCTCTCTCACATGTGGGCCTACCAGTTTTTTTCCTGCTTGATTTGAAGCCGCTAGAATTTATGAGTATATATATGTCAAAAATGGTGGCTCATAAAACATATATATACTACCAAAACAGTCAGAGGGTTAAGGAACCTCCCTTGTGGGGAAAGACACATCCTGAAATTTCGTTTGTATCCCAGAATCGAAAAATAGACCGAACGACAGTTCGTAATCCTGAAAAGTTCGCATGATGGGGAGTTCGTAAGTCAGAGGTTCCACTGTAGTCACAATCACACACCGGCAGATGAACATTTTCACACTGCCTGGGTCATATACTATTGTCTAGAAATATATACAAAGCATTTATAGGTCCCAGCAATGTTTTAGACACACTGGAGCATACCTTGATGCATGGAGTTATGGCAAGTGTCAGTCAGCTGCTGACAAGCAGTGACACTTGATGAATGTGCATTCAGGGAACCCTCACTTTATTTGTTTTCACTTTTACACACAAACATGTCTATCTGTCTGTCTGTTCTGTGTCTGTCTAGCTCTGCTTATCTGTCTGTCACGTTGCTCGCATGCCAGACCACCGGCTGCAAAGAAACTCTTGTTTGGCGAACTGCAGCATGGAAAGCGCTCTCAAGGAGGCCAAAGGAAGCACTATAAGGACACCCTTAAGACTGCTCTGAAAGCTTTCAACATCAACCACACCATGTGGGAGCTGATAGCTCAGGACAAGAATGACTGGTGAGCAGTTGTCCAGAAAGGGGCAACATGCTGCGAGGCAAGCAGAATCTCACTAGCTGAGCAGCGCAGGCAGGCGAGGAAGACCAGAGCCATCAGACCCCTCGATGCCGCCACCCTTCCCTGTCCACACTGCCAGAGAACATTTCGTGCGCGGATTGGCCTGACAAGTCATCTGCGTACCCACCAACTTCGACCCCAGGATGACTAGATGGTCCTTGTCAAATCGACGGACAAACAACACACAACATCTGTCTGTCTAGCTCTGCTTGTCTGTCTTTCTGTCTGCCTGTGTGTGCCTGGAGTATATATGAAACTCCTTGAAGAATGGTGTATGACAAGTGTCATTAAACTGTTGACAGCCCAGTGACACTTGATAAATGTGCACTGCTCCAGGGAGCCCTTGCTTTATTTGTTTTCACTGTTACACATGGACATGTCTGTCTGTCTATCTATCTATCTGTCTGTCTGTCTGTCTGTCTAGCTCTGCTTATGTCTGTCTAGCTCTGGTTTTTCTGTCTGCCTGTGTGTGTCTGTCTAGCTTTGGTTATCTGTCTTTCTGTCTGCCTGTGTATATCTGTCTTTCCATCTTCTTGTCTCTGTCTCAGGGAGCAGCTCATAAAACTGTTAGTTTACGAGCCACTTCCTGATTCCTTAGCAAGTAAAAATGCATATTGCATCATAGTTTATTTATGTTTTATATCTACAAGTACAGTATAGCACTTTGCCTGGAATTTTTGGTTTCCTAGGTAATTTACACTGGAGAGTTTACCTGGAGTTTAAACCCAGAGAGAGTTTACTTCTTTGCGAAGGTTACAATATTTTTTTTTTTTATTACCACATCAGCTGATTCCCCCCCAAGGGAGGGTGACCCAAAAAAAAAAACTTTCAAAACAAAACCC
>NC_069427.1:42077450-42262971 GCF_026875155.1 Cherax quadricarinatus
ATTTATCACTGGGACTTCACTTATTACCCCAAAAAAACCCATCCACTATCCATTTTTTTTAAAAAGACCTAACGCTCCCCCCTGGGGGGCCCAGTCCCCCCCCCAGCCTAGATAAGGAACACCACCCCTGGCATACATGTCATTTCTGCCATAGGAGAGGTCCCAGTTGTCAATTAATGTTACCGCATTTTCCTTACAGTATTTGTCCAGCCAGCAATTGACACCAATTGCCCTGGACAACCATTCGTTTCCAGCTCCTCTCCTTGGCAAAATACCACATATGACAGGGTTCCCACCCTTCTTCCTAATGGACATAAATTCGTTAGAAAACATTCAGCGTAGAATGGCTAAATACATAGCATTAGAAATCTTCCTTATAAAGAAAGATTGTTAGGTAAGACACATATGCAACAGTTAGGTATCTTTATTATGAAACGTTTCGCCTACACAGTAGGCTTCTTCAGTCAAGTACAGAAAAGTTGATAGAAGCAGAAGATACTTGAAGACGATGTAATCAGTCCATCACCCTTAAAGTTTTGAGGTGGTCAGTCCCTCAGTCTGGAGAAGAGCATTGTTCCATAGTATGAAACAATATGGAGAAGAAGTGACAGGATGGAGCTTTTTATAGCGCCAAGAGGTGAGACGTAGGCCACTAGGAGAGGTAAGAACTCAGATGTTGAGAGGTCAGGTCCCTCTCAAATCCAGCCCCTCTCACTAGTGGAAGTTAAGAACATAAGAACATAAGAACGAAGGAACACTGCAGAAGGGCCCCTACTGGCCCATGCGAGGCAGGTCCAAGTCCCTACCGGCCTTAAGGGCCAATGCCCCCAAAACCTAGTAGGTCAGGTCACATTGACTTAAGGGAGGAACACGGCAACCGACTGGTAGCACAAGCTATCAGGTCCAACTCACACCCACCCACATCTACTCATGTATTTACCCAAACCCTATTTTTAAAGCTACACAACGTTCTGGCGTCTATAACGGTACTTGGGAGTTTGTTCCACTCATCCACAACTCTATTACCAAACCAGTACCCTTTCCTATATCCCTCCTGAATCTGATTTTTTCCAACTTAAAACCATTGCTGCGGAGTCTGTTTTAGGCTAGATATTTTCAGCACACTAAATTTCATTCCCTTTATTTATTCCTGTCTTCCACTTATAAAACCCCAATCATATCCCCCCTAATTCTAGTCTTTCTAGAGAGTGCAGTTTTTAGGGCCCCTTTGTCTATTTCCCCATAGGGAAGGTTTCTGATACATGGGATCATCTTTGTCATCCTCCTTTGTACATTTTCCGAGAATTTATATCCATTCTGTAATACGGTGACCAAAACTGTGCAGCATAATCTAAATGGGGCCTAACCAAGGTTGTATGAGTTGAAGAACAACCTGAGGACTCCTATTATTTATGCTTTTGATATGAGCCAAGGATTCTATTAGCTTTATTGCGAACATTATGCACTGTTGTCTTGGTTTCAGATTACTGCTAACCAGAACTCCTAAATCTTTTCGCAATCCTTTAATATTAAGATCTAAAATTATTTAGTTTTATGGGGCAGGGTTTTATTGTCCTGTCCAACATTTGGAATTTGCATTTGTCTATTTTAAAAACTGCATCTGCCACTTCTTCCGACCACTGCATCAGTCTATTCAAATCTTCTGGAGTGCTCGAATGTCCTCGTCAGAATGAATTCGACGGCCTTTTTTGGTGTCATCGGCAAACTTGCCGATGTCGCTCTTTATGCCCTCCTTTGTCGTTTATGTAGATTGTGAAACAGCAGGGGGCCCAACACTGACCCTGTGGACACCGCTCGGGGACGCTTCCCCACTCTGATTTCTCCCATTTATGAAAAACTCTCTGTGCCTATTTGTCAACCATGCCTCTACCCAGGAAAAAATTTCTCCTCCTATTCATGTGCTTTAATTTTCCTAAATTAGTCTCTGATGTGGGCCCCTGTCAAAACCCTTTTACTGAAGTCCATATACACAATTCATATTCATTACCATGATCTACCTCCTCAAATTACCTTAGTGAAAAAAGTTAATAAATTGTAAGGCAGGAACGCCCTTTGTAAAACCATGCTGAGATTCGTTGTTTTAATTTATGCTTTTCAAGGTGGCTACGAACTGCCTCGGCAATTATTGATTCCATAAATTTTCCCACTATGGAGGTTAGGCTTATTGGTCTATAGTTCGAAGCTAAGGACCTGTCACCTGTTTTGAAAATAGGTATCACATTTGCCATTTTCCACTTATCTGGCACTATGCCAGTTTGTAGTGATATGTTGAAAAGATTACCCAAAAGGGTTTGTGCAAAGCTCTCTTTACATTCCTTTAGAACCCTTGCATACGTTCATCAGGGCCTGGGGATTTGTTAGGTTTTTAAATTTATCTATTTGCCAAAGGGGACCTTTGTCACTTGTGACCCTAATAGTGCACGTTTATTATCGTCCTGTTCTACAAAATTTTATCATTACGGGAAATTATCGCTGGTATCCCCCTGTGTAAAAACTGAGGGGGAAGTATGTGTTAAAAATTCTACACATTTCCTTATCACTGTCAGTGAGCTGACCGGGGAAAACTTTTGAGTGGGCCTTCTTGTCCCTGATCTTATTCTGTATACCTGAAAGAATCCTTTTGGGTTAGTCTTCGATTCTCTTGCAACTTTAACCTCATAATCTCTATTTGCTTTTCTAATTCCCTTTTTTATTTCTCTCTTTAAACTGAATATATCGATTTCTTAATTGCCCCTCTCCTCTTTTGTTTTTGCCTATATATGCCTTCTTTTGACCAATCAGATATTTTAATCTTTGTTCATCCATTTAGGATCATTTTTGTTTGATCTGATTTCCCATTTGGAACTTTATTTGACTGAGCAGCTAGAAACTATGCCCTGGAAAGCATCATATCGGCAACCATCACCACCTACCTGACCCCTAGTCAGGTCATTCCAGTTCAGCCCCCCTAAGAAATTTTTCAGTCCTATGAAATCAGCCAAGCGAAAGTCAGGGACGGAGACTTGATTGCCATTATTAGGGGAATTCATGATATTTTTAAAACTGAGTGATTTGTGATCACTCTCCCCAAGTCATCATTAACCTCAAGATTATTAATTAGTGTTTCCCTACTGGAAAGAACCAAGTCAAGGAGGTTTTTTTCCCCTAGTTGGCTCTGTCACAAACTGTTTAAAAAAACAATCCTGGATCGTATCAAGAAAGTCACCCGACTCTAAATTTCCTGTCAAATTGCTCCGTCAATCTGTTTTTAGTTGAAATCTCCCATTAGCACAACATTTTCGTATGTAGATGCCTTACGAATTTCGCCCCATAGAAGTTTACTGCACTCCCTATCAAGATTTGGGGCCCTGTAATTACACCCAAATTAGTTTTTCTCGGCCCTCGAGAAGCTGTAACCAAACAGATTCAGTGGCTGACGCTTCTAATTTAATATTTTGTCTAACACAAAAATTTTAAAATTATCTCTGACATAATTCGCTACTCCACCACCTTTCCTGTTGACCTGTCAGTGGGGAATAATTTTTAGCCTTGTATGTGACATTCAGGGGGCATCTCTCTATCTTTCAGATTGAGCCAGGTCTCTGTTATAGCAATAATATCTATGTTTCTGCACTTGCAATTAATCTTGCTCATCTATCTTATTTCTAACACTCCTGCTATTTGTATAGTAAACCTTAAGGGAGTGTCCCTTGTTTGCCCTCTGCTGTCCCCCTTTGTTTGCTGCCCTGTTCTTTTTGTCTTTATTTATAACTTCATGCTGAATGCCTTTATACATTTACTGTTTCCAACCCTGTGTTGCAACCTGGGTTGTTTCCCCACACACACCCATACCTCTATTTCCATCAGTTTAAAATCTAGGCATTTCACCAATGGCCCTTTTCAATCGAGTCTGCAAGTGCTACCACCCCTGCCCAGAGAGATGAACCCATCCCCTTTCATACATATCATGTTTGCCATAAAAGTGTTCCAGTTGTCAATGAATGGGATTGCAAGTTCCTTGCAGTATCTGTTAGCCAGCAATTTACACCAATTGCCCTTGACAACCATTCATTTCCTACTCCCCTTCTAGGCAAGATGCTAATATGATTGGGATCCCTCCTTAGACTTTAATGAAATCTATAGCTGACCTGTTCTTATCTAGCAGCTTTCTCTCCTACCCTTCCCAAAATCATTTCTCCCGCACTGAGACAGTAAAGGGGGTTGTTTTCCCATTACCTGACATGATATTATCCAGTTGTTGACAATGTCCCCAACACCAGCTCCAGGGAAGCACACTCTATCTTCATCTTCTTATTCCTATTACAAAAGGGACGATCAAAAATATCTTACCTGGAGTCACCAACCACAAGAATGCGCTTAACCTTCATTAGCAGGGGCAGTAGTACCTTACCTTCAAATGGCACTGAAGTACATTCATCCTGGAGAACAGGAAGCGATTTTCTACCTTCGATCTGCACTCTTAACTTTCCTTACTCTGATGCGCCTTCCATTACTGTGAACTACTGCCACTTGTAGCAGGTGCGGGCTGCACCTCACTGTGGTAGCCGTTGTACCACCCCACCTACAGCCTCCTCACAGTGAGAGACAGACTGCACCTCACTGCTAGAAGCCTCATTCCCCACATCTCCAACCACCTCACACTCTCTCCCAGGCCCATTGAGGTGGACCTTCAGCCTCCCAATCTCCCCCTGGAGAAGCAAGACCTCCTCCTTCAACTCTCCAACCTCAGCTTTTAAAAACACTGTAGAAGCAAGCCATGCTTTGTAACCGTCCACGCTAATCCCCAAGCAGCTCAGGGTCTGTGACCTCACGTGACGACTGACCACTGAAGTTGATTGCAGGTCTGTACCAAGATACCCTTGTGTTGCAGTGTCTGACAGAGGGTATTTGGTACAGACCTGCAATCAACTTCGACAACTTCCAATAGTGAGAGGGGCTTGGATTTGAGAGGGACCCGACCTCTCAACATCTGAGTTCTTACCTCTCCTAGTGGCCTACGTCTCACCTCTTGGCGCTATAAAAAGCTCCATCCTGTCACTTCTTCTCCATATTGTTTCATACTATGGAACAATGCTCTTCTCCAGACTGAGGGACTGACCACCTCAAAACTTTAAGGGTGATGGACTGATTACATCGTCTTCAAGTATCTTCTGCTTCTATCAACTTTTCTGTACTTGACTGAAGAAGCCTACTGTGTAGGCGAAACGTTTCATAATAAAGATACCTAACTGTTGCATATGTGTCTTACCTAACAACCTGTCGGTATTTTATACCATTTTAATGTTCAATCTAAAGAAAGATTGAAGACTCTTAAATTACATTCACTTGTTAGACAAAGAATGAGGGGAGACATGATCGAAGTGTATAAGTGGAAGATGGGTATTAATAAAGAAAATATTAATAAAGTCTTGAGGATGTCTCTCCAAGAGAGAGCCCACAGTAATGGATTTAAATTAGACAAGTTTAGATTTAGAAAGGACACAGGAAAGTATTGCTTTGGAAATAGGGTAGTTGAGTGGAACAGTCTACCTAGTTGGGTTATTGAGGCTAGGACTTTGGGTAGTTTCAAATTTAGGTTGGATAAAAAATTGGATAAAAACATGAGTGAGAGGGGTTGGATTTGAGTGGGACTTGCATGTGAGTGGATAGAGTTATCAGAGCTTATTTCTTGGGGAGCATTGAAAATTGGGTTGGGCAAATGTTTTGTTAGCGGAATGGACTGTAAAGGACCTGCCTAGTATGGGCCAACAGGCCTGCTGCAGTGTTCCTCCTTTCTTATGTTCTTATGTAACAGATCACAGCTCAGGAATGTGCTTCAGAGGGGGAAGAGAGAGTGAGGAAGTTGCCTTTTCAAAGATTCAGGACATTGTGCAAAGTGAGTTGAAGTACAAACCTTTATGGATGAACATAATCCTGACACAGCTGTTGCAAGTTGTATTGGCAACATGTACAATGACACTCTTGTGTTCCATTTTAGGGAAATCTTAAAGAGACACCAGAAACAGAGCTCTCTGGATAGATATTTTGTGCGACAGGGGTCTAGTGGCTCTCAAGCTGGTCCTATTGGCATTAAAAAATGAAGAAGGGAGGTAACCCCAGAAAATTACTTGTTACCTGAAGTCTTTATGGAAGGGGATTCCTCTTCCAAACAATAGTACACCTCCATTAAATCTCATCCTCCTGTCTCATCACTCATCAATAAGTCTTCAATAAAGGTGTAATTTCAGTATTGTTTATTGTGCATGTTTCATTGTTTTCTGTGTAGGGAAATGTATATTTCATGTAAAATAAATTATTTTGTTTAATACTTTTAGGTGTCTGGAACAGATTAATTAGATTTCCATTATTTCTTATAGGGAAAGTTAATTCGGCTAACGTCCAAATCGGTTAAAGGAGAGCTCTCTGAAACGGATTAATGCCAGTACCCAAGGGTCCACTGTATTTCTTATGGGAAATATTACTTCAGTTTTTGTCCATTTTGAATTTTGATCGACCTTCTGAACGAATTAAGGATGAAAATTGGGAGGCCTTAGTGTTTGGAAGGGAAATCCCCCTCCATTAGGACTTCAGGTACCAAGTACTTATCCAGGGTTACTTCCCTTCTTGGTCTTTTAATGCCAATAGGACCAGAGAGAATGGAGCGAAACAGAATGACTTCAAGAGTGTATCAGTCTGTAGTGGAAGGAAGGCGGGGTAGGGGTCGGCCTAGGAAAGGTTGGAGGGAGGGGGTAAAGGAGGTTTTGTGTGCGAGGGGCTTGGACTTCCAGGAGGCATGCATGAGCGTGTTTGATAGGAGTGAATGGAGACAAATGGTTTTTAATACTGGACGTGCTGTTGGAGTGTGAGCAAAGTAACATTTATGAAGGGATTCAGGGAAACCGGCAGGCCAGACTTGAGTCCTGGAGATGGGAAGTACAGTGCCTGCACTCTGAAGGAGGGGTGTTAATGTTGCAGTTTAAAAACTGTAGTGTAAAGCACCCTTCTGGCAAGACAGTGATGGAGTGAATGATGGTGAAAGTTTTTCTTTTTCGGGCCACCCTGCCTGGGTGGGAATCGGCCAGTGTGATAATAAAAAAAAATAAAAGGACCAGCTACACTTCCTACATGCCTGTTACACTCCCTGCATGCTTGCTACACTTCCTGCATGTCTGCTACACTTCCTGCATGCCTGCTGCACTTCCTGCATGCTTGCCACACTTTCTGCATGCCTGCTACACTTCCTGCATGCCTGCCACACTACCTGCATGTCTGCTACACTACCAGCATACCTGCTACACTTCCTGCATGCCTGTTACACTCTCTGCATGCTTGCTACACTTCCTGCATGCCTGCTACACTTCCTGTATGCCTTCTACACTTCCTGCATGCCTGTTACACTCCCTGCATGCTTGCTACACTTCCTGCATGCCTGCTACACTTTCTGCATGCCTGCTACACTTTCTGTATGCCTGCTACACTTCCAGCATGCTTGCTACACTTCCTGCATGCCTGCTACACTTCCTGCATGCCTGCTACACTTCCTGCATGCCTGTTACATTCCCTGCATGCTTGCTACACTTCCTGCATGCCTGCTATACTTCCTGCATGCCTGCTACGCTTCCTGTATGCCTGCTACACTTCCTGCATGCCTGCTACACTACCTGCATAACTGCTATACTCGCAGCATGCCTGCTACACTCCCTGCATGCCTGCTACACTTCACACTTAAATTCCATTGTGTTTCTCACTTTCTTTACCACAAGAACTTTCTTTGGAGCCATGGTTACTTACTTCACAATTGCACTGCAAAAACAACACAAGCTACAATGGGAAATAAGCAAAATGTTTGGATGTATGAGCAGAAGCTTCCTCAGCCACCAAGAGACACAGCTAAACTGATGCGCAAGTGACCCCAGCCACTTGCGCATTGGACGGACACGTCCCAAATGGCCGATCACTGAATTAACGGCTGATAACCGGGCACCGAAAAACCGGTCGATCACTGAATTGGCTGATAACAGAAGCGGCCAATAACCAAGGTCCACTGTGTATATCAGGTTTCTATGTTATTTATATTGTTTATGTCACATTAAATGAATTGTGATAGATAAATAAGCCAAAGAGTTGATATTAGGGAAATTACTGAAGTACAGTGGACCCCCGCATAGCGACCTTAATCCGTGCAAGAGGGCTGGCTGTTATGCGAAATGTTCGCTATGTGAATGAATTTTCCCCATAAGAAATAATGGAAATCAAATTAATCCGTGCAAGACACCCAAAAGTTTGAAAAAAAAAATTTTTACCACATGAAATATACATTTTCCTACACACAAAGAGAAGGATACATGCACAATAGTAGAGTAGTACATGCACAATATATATTGTGCATGTACTACTCTACTAAATGAAGAATAAATGACACTTACCTTTATTGAAGATGCAGCAATGACTGATGAGACACTGTGTCCTGGGAGTGCCTTTTCCTCCTGAGTACTGTAGGTCCTGTTTGGTATTTTCTTCCAGAACAGGCCTTATCACACTGTGTATGTCACTACGATTCTTAAATCTCTCAAACCAACCTTTGCTGGCTCTAAATTCACCAATATGAGCACTAGTTCCAGGCATTTTCCCTGTTCACCTGGGTGTTAGTCGACTGGTGTGGGTTGCATCCTGGGAGACAAGATTAAGGACCCCAATGGAAATAAGTTAGACAGTCTTCGATGACACTGACTTTTTTGGGCTATCCTGGGTGGCAAATCCTCTGGGGTTAATTGTTTCTTGGTATTCTCAATAAGCCACACCAACAACGGTGCTACAGCAGCAGCAGCAGCAGCTGACGATGTTACAGCAGCAGCAGACGATGCTACAGCAGCAGCAGCAGCAGACGATGCTACAGCAGCAACAGACGATGCTACAGCAGCAGCAGACGATGCTACAGCAGCAGCAGCAGCAGACGATGCTACAGCAGCAGGAGCAGCTGACGGTGGTACAGCAGCAGCAGCTGACAGTGCAGCAGCAGCTGACGGTGATACAGCAGCAGCAGCAGCTGTACCACCAATAGTAGCGATGGTTGATTGGGGTTTATTATACAACCTGGCCAGCTCGGAGACACGCACTCCACTTTCATACTTACCAATGATCTTTTTCTTCATCTCCATAGTAATTCTCACCCTTATTGCTGTAGGGTTGGCACTAGAAGCTTTCTTGGGGCCCATGGTCACTTATTTTCCAGAAAAAAATCACCAAAAACACTGTAATAATACAAAATGTTCCGATTGTATGCTTGGATGTTACCGCGGAGGCTGGCTGGTAAACAATGCCACCCGCGGAACATGTGAGCGTGGCTCAAGCGCACATTGGACGCGTTTCGGACGAAGGCCGCTGAGCGGGTTTTTGTCCACTATGCGGGGCAAAATTTTAGCGATCAAAGCGTCCGCTATGCGGATTGTCCGCTATGCAAGGCGTCCGTTATGCGGGGGTCCACTGTATTTTGTTGTGCCTGGAATTCCACAGGAACGGACTAATTCCATTTCAATTAATTTAAATAAGGAAAACTGACTCTGCAAATGACCAAATCCAGATGCGAGCAAGGTCACAGAACGGATTAAACTCATAAGTAGAGGTTCCACTGTATTTACAAATCGGCGATTTCACCCAATTTCAGCCCTATTTTCAGTCAATTCCTTTTTTCCAGTCGACGAAACTCATAGCTATTATGCTAGAATTCCATTTGTTCTATCGATTGAGTACAAGAAACCACCCATTTACTGATTTCAACTACCCAATAAAGTGACCAGAAATTGGTTATTTGGACAATTTCATACACAATTCAAATAAGGCCAATTTCAAAACAGGGTCCAGAATTAACAATACAAATATTCCTAGCGCTAAAATTACATTTTCTCTGTTCATTGGTCACATCTCCAGGTTCCTCTTATATTACGCTTGTTTTCCATTTTGAAATTTTTTTCACACAAAAAATAGAAGATTTACTGTTATGCAGACTACTGCATTATTGTAAAAATGGTATAAACAATATCAATGCATTTGTGAAAGCATATGAGACCCACCAGCTGGCATGTATTAGACACCTGACATGATTTGTTTACTCTTGAACAATGGCAAAAATTGAACACTTCCACTACTCTGAGCTCAATTTCAAGGTACTTTTTGTCTGTAAACCATTCAAAATCATCTCTATTTCTGTAATATATCTTTCATTCTATCAAATGAGACCAAGAAAACGAGAATAAAACTATATCTTCTTCTTTCAATGTACCCGCCGTATCCTACCAAGGTGGGATGGCCCAAAAGGAAAAATGAAAGTTTCTCCTTTTAAATTTAGTAATATATACAGGAGAAGGGGTTACTAGCCCCTTGCTCCCAGCATTTTAGTTGCCTCTTATGACACGTATGGCTTATGGAGGAAGAATTCTGTTCCACTTCCCCATGGAGATAAGAGGAAATAAACAAGAACTATAAAGAAAATAGAAGAAATCCCAGAGGGGTATGTATATATATGCTTGTACATGTATGTGTAGTGTGACCTAAGTGTAAGTAGAAGTAGCAAGATGTACCTGAAATCTTGCATGTTTATGAGACAGAAAAAGGGACACCAGCAATCCTACCATCATGTACAACAATTACAGGCTTTTGTTTTACACTCACTTGGCAGGATGGTAGTACCTCCCTGGGTGGTTGCTGTCTACCAACCTACTACCTATAATAAAACTATATATACCATACAAAAATACACCGCAAAGTTGGTGTTTTAAACCAAAAATGCGGTCGGAGTTTTTGTCTCATTTTGCACTGTGTGCTGCAGGATTTTTTTTATACTGCACACAATGACCACTCAGACCTATTCTCTCATATGGAGGCCTACCAGCTTACTCCCACAAGATTTGAAGCCGCTACAATATTGGCATATTACAGGACTGACACTGGCTTGCAAGCTGTAATATTACAGCGCCGACAGTGAAAGGGTTCTAATAACCCAGCAAAATGCTCCAATCAGAATAATAAATTCCCACACGCAATAGCATACTCCACCTCTATTCTAAAGTCTAAATTTGCTCACCATAAAGAACATCCATACTTATTCATGTGCCTACTATATACATAGAACAATACACACAAACATAAACCCTCCACTCAAACTTCCTCACCAACCTTAACAGGAGAGACAACCATAACACAAGACACAGATCTCTTTTTGATGTACCCAGAGTCCATATCACACTGTAAAAATTCTATGCACATAAAGGGCCCCAAAATCTGGAATTCATTACCAAAACATATTAAAGTAACCAGGCCTGAAAATCAATTTAAGGCTTCTAAAAAACCACTTACTCACCCAGGACTAAATAATCAACACTCAATATTTAACATTACCAATAATTCTCCCAATTACTTAAATCTTAAAACTTCAAGACAACATACAGTAAATTGATCATCGTGTTTGTTATACATTGTAATGTGACAAATTTGTACAACTACAATGCTTCAATATCGAAATGTTCAAATTTCATTGTTTCAAATTGTAAATTGTTTAGGATAATTTTTACCACTGAACCTTTCATTGCTTGTTAATTTTAAGTTAATTTTAAGCCTGCCCATAATGCTCTGCATACAAGGGGCTTTTGGCATGTACACCCAACTACTATAATTCCTTGTACAACTATGTATCATGTCCAAATAAACTATATGAATATGAATATGAATATGAAAAGGAAGACTTGGAAGGAGGGTACATGAGAACTTACCAGCAGGTGGTGGTGGTGGTACAGTGGGTTAGTAGGCTAAGAGAAAGACCTGACAGCAGGGTGAATGAGAACCTACAAGCAGGTGGTGGTGGTGGTAAAGTGGATTAGTAGATTAAGAGGAAAACTTGGTAGGAGGGTGCACGAGAACTTACCAGCAGGTGGTGGTACAGTGGAAGCAGCAACCACAGGGCTAACGTAAGTGCTGCTGGCACCAAGAGCTGCAGTATCATGAGCACCAGCTGAAGCAACACAAGCCATTAACAAAACACACCAGAGGCACACTATTAGTCTCAGCCACACTTCAACATAATAAGAAAATGGAATTAAAAAGCATTAGTCAAAGCATGTGAGTCACAAATAAATATTCATTAACAAATAAGTCTACAAATTGAGACCAACACAGCTTCAGTACCTGTAACTGTGCATCAACTACTGACACAAATACAACTACAGTACCTGTACAGAAAATCCTCAATTTAACAGACTGATAGAAGGGAGCAGGTGGCTGGTAGTGGTGACTGTGGTGTATAGTGATGACATTATTTTGCTGTGATCATAACAGGCAATTCTGTAACCAATGGACAGCTGTTTCAAATCAGCAGACCCAGTAGATTTTGTCCTATATTCCCAAAGTCCATGAAGTGAGGGATAGTTAAATTGAGGGTTTACTGTATGTGTGCAGCACCTGCTGATACACAAGCAAGGTATCCCAATGTAGCATTATTATATTTGTAGGGTAGTGTTAAGTCCCAAACAATCATCAGGTTTTACTCAAGCAATGAAAAAAATAGCTCCATGAGCTTTTCAGCAGCATCAAAGCACCTTTCATGAAGTATATACCCAAGTAATGTACACCACACCAAGCTTAATTTAAATGGTTTTTAGATACACCATCAAAATTTTGACGTTTTGAGTAGAATCCAAACCCCTTTTAGAATTGGAGAAAAATAATTATTGGTGTTTTAACTGAAGATGGTTCATTATGGTGCAGACTGTGGCCACACTGTTCCTACTCTCAGTAGTACAAGCGGCCTCACGTCTCCTCTAATATAATAGACACAGTTGTGGCCAATATCTTCTCTATGACAACAAAGTGTGCATAAAAGTTTCTGATGTGAAGCCTATACATCCCTAGGTTACAAAAAGCAAAAGCATGCATATATAGCTGTGTGTAAAGTGTCTGGCTAAGGCATGAAGATATTCACACACTTGTACAATAAATGAGTAAGCTTGTATACACAGGCTCACTCAATAGCATTTATTCATGTTTTTAATGAGAACAGGTACAATAATTATCTATTTGTAGTGACAACTTTAGAGCTGTGCTCATTTTGTCCCATCATTAGTATTTAGTACATTACAAAAGTTTTCAAGTTTGCAGTGGTTGTACACCATCATAAAGGGCCTGAAGATCTGGAATTCACTACCTGAACCGGTAAAGGATCCCCTGACAACATACAAATTTAGAGCTATGCTTAAAAATCATCTCATCTCTCAATAGTAACCAAACCAACCAAAATATCTTCTAACCGGTTTGAAGCAACTCTCCCAAATATTATATTACATGACCTCGAGTCTATTAAACATCTGCCAATCCGTGAAATATTATTGCATGAACCATTAATTGTAATACTGTCTTTATTATGTGCAACTTCAAGATTATTATTCTTATAAACCTCCACCTTGATTACCTCACATTAGTATTAAGATAAAATAAAGATTTATTAAAAAGTTAACTGCTCTTATCTTGTCTAGACTTAAGTAGTTATTATGTACTAGGATAAGTCTGCCTGAAATGCCCTGGCATGATAGTGGTTTTCTTTGATCTTAACAAATCAAAATGATAAATACATCATCCTCTTGGATCCCATTGCAACACTCAACTTGTGTTTCCCAAGGTAGACTCATCAAAATTAATGCAACACATTTACCTTCACTTATTTCTTGTCTCTCCAGAAAAGAATGAACATCAATATGCAACATCCACATTCATTTCTGAATGCAAGCAGTTAAAACCATTGTATATCAAGTGGTTTTTTAGTACCAGGAAATGGAAAAAAACAGGAATAAAATGACAAAAATATTCCATCATCTTAGAGCCTTGTTGGACTGGAAGCACAGTCAGTAGCCCCCTAACCCCTCCACAACAACTACTACTACTGAACATCAAAATGGTATACAATACCGACAGGTTGGTAGGTAAGACACATAGGCAACAGTTAGGCAACTTTATTCCGAAACGTTTCGCCTACACAGTAGGCTTCTTCAGTCGAATACAGAAAGTAGGCAGGAACAGTAGAGATGTGAAGACGATGTAATCAGTCCATCACCCTTGAAGTCGTAGAATTTGAGGTTGTCAGTCAAATTCTACGACTTCAAGGGTGATGGACTGATTACATCGTCTTCACATCTCTACTGTTCCTGCCTACTTTCTGTATTCGACTGAAGAAGCCTACTGTGTAGGCGAAACGTTTCGGAATAAAGTTGCCTAACTGTTGCCTATGTGTCTTACCTACCAACTACTACTACTACTAATGCCAACCAAACAAATCCCCCAATAAACAGGCAATACAGTAGTGTGCATATTAATTGGGACAGTTATTTCATAAGACATTTATCTGGAAAATTAATATTTATTTGAAAAATGCATAGCAATGATATGACAGATGACTGATTTAATAAGAGATATGACTACCCTTTGCTCCTATGAGCATTGCTACACGCTTTAACAAAGAATCAATGTTGAATACCTTTTGGAAAATTCTTCATGGTACCAGATCTTAATAAATGCAGCAATTAGCTTTTCCCAATTAATTTGCACACTACAGTACAACTTCAATTTTATTTGCAAATATACAGGGGCTTAAGCCATCCACCAACAACAAATACCTTTAATCAGTGGATTCCTCGTGGAGTCAAATGTAATGTTTGTGACCTTCAGAGACCCACACGTAAGACTAATTTGACAACAAAATGCGGATAATAGAGTATAACTTATTTAGTTACAACAGAAAGAACAGACAACAAGGGACGGTTGGCCTGTATGTCACATTCTCTCATTTATGCAGAAGTACTAAATATCACATATGATGTAGTTGAAGTGGTAGCAATAAAGATTAACCCTTTCAGTGTCAAGAACATTGATTCTTAACTCTTGCTCTGTGTCAAAAAACATTTGAAAAAAAAAAAAAAGTTACTTTTTCTTACCAAA
This sequence comes from Cherax quadricarinatus, assembly GCF_026875155.1. Classification (NCBI taxonomy): domain Eukaryota; kingdom Metazoa; phylum Arthropoda; class Malacostraca; order Decapoda; family Parastacidae; genus Cherax; species Cherax quadricarinatus. The sequence goes on from NC_069427.1 coordinate 42,092,427, forward strand.
ATCTAAAGATTATTTTTCTGATTGTTATAGACCAAAAAAACAAAAAAAAAATTGCGATCAATACTTACAGAGATATTGAGCCATGAAGATGACAGAAAGTGAACCGCTTACGGCAACATCGGCGACTGCCGGTCACTCAGTAGTCTTGTATTTACTTTTAATGTACTTATTTCTGTCATTTATTATTTTATTTTTCCAAGTAACTTTTATGGTCTGTGAGATCAATATAATGCATATTGTATATAAATTCACTTGTTGTATGCTACACAATAACCACACAAACATTATCATTCTATTGTTTACACAATATATACACACAAACCAACAATAAAAAATGTTGTTTATTACTATTTTTCTATAATATACTATATACATATACAGAGTCACTGGACATGTTCCTAGAAGTGCTGCAGCTTGTGAAACTCTTTGAAACATAGTGTCATGCACAGTGGTATTTTACACTCCTCACACATAAAACGAGTGTCTCTGCTTTTTGTGGGCATTTTTTTGTATGTGTACAGACAAAACACCTCTTCTGAGCAAATGTCTTCTTAGCAGGAGGCAGTTGTATTAGGTAGTGATCACCAGGACTCAGACGAGAAGGTAGTTGGTGATCAGTTCGTAAGAGGTTTTCTATTGCAGGCGTTGTTACTCAGTACAGTGGACCCCCCCGCATTTCGGCGGCCATGACTTATCATGAAATCTGACTTTCGGCAACTTTTTTTTTGTCAAAATACAGCCTCGTGGTTCGTGATTGACCACAGGTTCATACGATACATTTCATAATAATCAATTTTTTTGTGCTTGCAACTGCTAAATAAGCCACCATGGGACCAAAGAAAGCTCCTAGTGCCAGGCCTTTGGTAAAGAAGGAAAGGAACATGACAGAATTCAAGAAAAAACTCGTAGCAAAGTACCTAAGTGGAGGAGGAAGAGAGAGGGAAGAATGTGCCTTCTTAAGTGATTCAGTGATTCTACAACATGTATGCTACTAAAGCAGCAGGTATCGATAAAGGCTATAGAACCAGCCAGCGATAAAGGCTGTAGCACCAGCCAGCAATAAAGTGTAGCATTAATAGTGTAGCCTGTAAGATAAGTGATTAAGTGATAGAAAAAAACACGAAAGTAACTCTCCAATGTTGTTGGAGGTGAATAGGGCCGCTGAACATAAGCTACCCTTCTATCTTCCACCACCTTAAACCTCTGCCAGCATCTCCTCCATCAAACTAATTAAACTAACATCTCCTCCAAGCTTAGTGTAAATATTTTTTATTTATATAGTGTCGGCGGATGGATTTATGAAGGATGAGGTTAATCATAGAATTGATGAGGGAAAAAAGGTGAGTGGTGCATTGAGGTATATGTGGAGTCAAAAAAAGTTATCTATGGAGGCAAAGAAGGGAATGTATGAAAGTATAGTAGTACCAACACTCTTATATGGATGTGAAGCTTGGGTGGTAAATGCAGCAGCGAGGAGACGGTTGGAGGCAGTGGAGATGTCCTGTCTAAGGGCAATGTGTGGTGTAAATATTATGCAGAAAATTCGGAGTGTGGAAATTAGGAGGTGTGGAGTTAATAAAAGCATTAGTCAGAGGGCAGAAGAGGGGTTGTTGAGGTGGTTTGGTCATTTAGAGAGAATGGATCAAAGTAGAATGACATGGAAAGCATATAAATCTATAGGGGAAGGAAAGAGGGGTAGGGGTCGTCCTCGAAAGGGTTGGAAAGAGGGGTAAAGGAGGTTTTGTGGGCGAGGGGCTTGGATTTCCAGCAAGCGTGCATGAGCGTGTTAGATAGGAGTGAATGGAGACGAATGATACTTGGGACCTGACGATCTGTTGGAGTGTGAGCAGGGTAATATTTAGTGAAGGGATTCAGGGAAACCGGTTATTTTCATATAGTCGGACTTGAGTCCTGGAAATAGGAAGTACAATGCCTGCACTTTAAAGGAGTGGTTTGGGATATTGGCAGTTTGGAGGGATATGTTGTGTATCTTTATACGTATATGCTTCTAAACTGTTGTATTCTGGGCACCTCTGCAAAAGCAGTGATAATGTGTGAGTGTGGTGAAAGTGTTGAATGATGAAAAGCATTTTCTTTTTGGGGATTTTCTTTCTTTTTTGGGTCACCCTGCCTCGGTGGGAGACGACCGACTTGTTGAAAAAAAAAAAAAATATATCTTATTTATAAATTAAAGTGTAAATATTTATTTATAAATTAAAGTGTAAATATTTCTTATTTATAAAGTACGTACATTGTTTAAGTGTGAATAGTGTTGGTGGCTTCTGCTGCCGCCTCCACTACCACTAATATGTACGGCTTCTCTCAGTGGCCCTTATAAACCCAACACCACCACCACCAACACTTACTCCTCACGTATGTTATGACATATTTTATTCATTCTAAAACATATACAGTGGACCCCCGCATAGCGATTTTAATCCGTGCAAGAGGGCTCATTGTTATGCGAAATGATCGGTATGCGAATGAATTTTCCCCATAAGAAATAATGGAAATCAAATTAATCCATGCAAGACACCCAAAAGTATGAAAAAAAAAAAATTACCACATGAAATGTTAATTTTAATACACACAAACTGAAAAAGGCATGCACAATTACATGACACTTACTTTTATTGAAGATCTGGTGATGACTGATGGGATGGGAGGAGGGGAGAGAGAGTGTTAGTGTTTAGAAGGGGAATCCCCTTCCATTAAGACTTGAGGTGTCGAGTCCTTTTCTGGGGTTACTTCCCTTCTTCTTTTAATGCCACTAGGACCAGCTTCAGAGTCACTGGACTTCTTTCGCACAACATATCTGTCCAAAGTGGCCTGTACCTCTCGTTCCTTTATGACTTCCCTAAAGTGTTTCACAACAATGTCAGTGTAATAATCACCAGCACGGCTTGCAATAGCTGTGTGAGGGTGATTCTCATCCATAAAGGTTTGCACTTTCAGCCACATTGCACAGATTTCCTTAATCTTTGTAGTAGGCAACTTCTTCAATTTCTCTCTCCCCTCCTCTGAACCAGTTTCCTCAGGTATGGCCTCTTGCTGTTGAAGTTGATCTATCAGCTCATCAGTGGTTAGTTCTTCATTGTCCTCCTCCACCAACTCTTCCACATCCTCCCCACTAACCTCCAACCCCAAGGACTTTCCCAATGCCACAATGGATTCCTCAACTGGCATAATCCTCTCAGGGTTAGCCTCAAACCCTTCAAAATCCCTTTTGTCTACACATTCTGGCCACAGTTTCTTCCAAGCAGAGTTCAAGGTCTTCTTAGTCACTCCCTCCCAAGCCTTACCTATAAGGTTTACACAATTGAGGATATTAAAGTGCTCTCTCCAAAACTCTCTTAGAGTCAGTTGAGTTTCTGAGGTCACTACAAAGCACCTTTCAAACAGAGCTTTTGTGTACAGTTTTTTGAAGTTTGCAATAACCTGCTGGTCCATGGGCTGCAGGAGAGGAGTGGTATTAGGAGGCAAAAACTTCACCTTAATGAATTTCATGTCCCCATAAAGTCGCTCTGCCACATCTGTAGGATGACCAGGGGCATTGTCTAACACCAGGAGGCACTTAAGTTCTAATTTCTTTTCAGTTAGGTAATCTTTCACATTGGGTGCAAATGCATGTGACCCAGTCATAGAAAAAGTCCCTAGTGACCCATGCCTTACTGTTTGCCCTCCACAGCACACACAAATTCTCCTTGAGGACATTCTTTTGCCTGAACGGTCTGGGAGTTTCAGAGTGATACATTAATAAAGGCTTCACTTTGCAATCACCAGTAGCATTGGAACACATCAACAAAGTAAGCCTGTCTTTCATAGGCTTATGTCCTGGGAGTGCCTTTTCCTCCTGAGTAATGTAGGTCCTGCTTGGCATTTTCTTCCAAAACAGGCCTGTTTCATCACAATTAAACACTTGTTCAGGTTTCAGTCCTTCACTGTCTATGTACTCCTTGAATTCCTGCACATATTTTTCAGCTGCTTTGTGGTCCAAACTGGCAGCCTCACCATGCCTTATCACACTATGTATGCCACTACCTTCTTAAATCTCTCAAACCAACCTTTGCTGGCCTTAAATTCACTCACATCATCACTAGTTGCAGGCATTTTTTTAATTAAATCCTCATGCAACTTCCTAGCCTTTTCGCTTATGATCGCTTGAGAGACGCTATCTCCTGCTAGCTGTTTTTCATTTATCCACACCAATAAAGTCCTCTCAACATCTTCCATCACTTGCGATCTCTGTTTCGAAAACACAGTTAAACCTTTGGCAAGAACAGCTTCCTTGATTGCCTTTCTGTTGCCCACAATAGTAGCGATGCTTGATTTGGGTTTCTTGTACAACCTGGCCAGGTCGGCGACACGCACTCCACTTTCATACTTATCAATGATCTCTTTCTTCATCTCTATAGTAATTCTCACCCTTATTGCTGTAGGGTTGGCACTAGAAGCTTTCTTGGGGCCCATGGTCACTTATTTTGCAGTTAAAATCACCAAAAACACTGTAATAATACGAAATGTTCCGATTGTATGCTTGGATGTTACCGCGGAGGCTGGCTGGTAAACAATGCCACCGGCGGCACATGTGAGGCTGGCTAAGGGCGCACATTGGACGCGTCTCGGACGAACAGCGGTGAGCGGGTTTTTGAGCAGTATGCGAGGCAAAATTTTTGCGATAAAAGCGAGCGGTATGCGGATTAAACGTTATGTGATGCCAACGGTATGCGGGGGTCCACTGTATCATGTTTCTATGTAATTAATATTGTTTATGTCATATTAGATGAATTATTATAAATAAACAAGCCGTAGAGATGATATTAGTGTCATACTGAAGCATAATAAACTCGTCTCCCTCTCTCCTCCTACCTGTCTGCCATACACCAACAAGAGTCTTCAATAAAGGTAAGCATGATGTTCAATTATCCATTTTATTAGTGCTTATATTTATTTGTTATTTTTTTTGTATGTAAATCTATATTTAATCTTTAAAAAAAATACTTTTTGTTAATACTTTTGGGTGTCTGAAACAAATTAATTGGATTTCCATTATTTCTTATGGGGACAATGGTTTAGCCATTCATGAATTTTGCCATTCAGCAGACTCTCTGGAACGGATTAATCACAAAACTCGGGGGACCACTGTACTTGAATAATATTTGTCTGATGACAGACAAACAAAATTCGCCATATGGTGGTTTGTTTCTGGGCCTCATCTTATACATATTATAAGCACTGAGCATAGAAATGTCCAGAAGATGGAAAGAGTTTCATGTACTACTTATAACTCTTGCAAACACAATCAACAAACCCAATTTGCATGTCACATTTGTCCACTGAATGCATATTGAAGGTGTAGTCCATCACAGCTGCAGGTTTTAGAATGGGTTCATTGGTCTCTCTATTCTGCCTGCCACTGTCTGTCATTTCGTTTCTGTGAACTGATGTCAACAGTGTGACATCTCGTTTGTCATGCTACCGAAATGCCATGATGTCATTGGCAGCAAATGCCTGCACCTCACTTCTACGAGTGCCTGCATCGAACCTAGGCATATGCTTATGATTTGCATGCACTGTACTACACACATCTGTCATGTTCACTCACAAAAAAATCACTGAGTAAGGGGCTTGTGTATCAGTTATCAGCATATAATGTATGGCCCTTACCAAGATATGGTTCCATCATTGTTCTAACCACATCACCAGTGATACCCAATAACTTCCTGGTATCTTGCAATGTATTACTTCCAGTGTACACAATTATATCCAATACAAGACCACTGTAGCAATCACAAAGTACTACAAACAACTCTGTACCAAAGTGCTTCCACTTGCTTGGTATATACTGCTTGAACGACAGTCTATCTTTGAATAAAATCAAAGACAAGCTTCCTAAAGGGATAAAAATGCATAGAGAATTTCTGTTTCAGATACATAAACATATTCCTAATCATATACAACCTGTCATTTCTGTCAGGCTTTGTCTTGTCTGAAGTGTAGCATACCTAATAGTAGTGGAAATCGATTCAATGAAAGCTGGGGTTAAAATCAGGAGGTCTGTCAATCAGCATGATTTGATATTGTGCTTATACACTTGTGGCATAGCATTATTGTGCAAAGAAAAGATACTTCTCAGCCACAGTTTATGTCCTTCCACTGGTGTAGGTGTGATCTTGGTGAAAGAACTGTTTGCCATGGTGTAATCAAAATGTGTGTTACTTTCCCTAACAATAATCTCCACCAGGGGTTCGTCAAAGAATAATTCAAAACATTCCAGTTCAGTGGCATTGTTCCCAAGTGTACAAGATTTTGTACACTTTGTACACAAGACGAGTTCCATCAAAGTGATGGGGATTTGAAACAAAATTGGCACCTTGCTGTCAATCCCAGGTGCAGTCTGCTGATGGGCACTGGATAGTGACAGGTGGTTGTGGTTGTAGAGGTTGTGATCGTGCAGGTTGGTGTGGTAGGTGGGTGGGTGAAGGTGGGCATTGTTGTAGCTGCGCTGAGTCAGTGGCGTGGCTACCAGCATGGGCCGCTGCTGGTTCCTCATGGCACATGGCGCCACTACCATCTGATGATGCATGCACATTATCCATCCCAATTTTAACAATATCATCGTCATTTTCACCATCTGTTCCTGTTGTACAGCCATGGGATGTACTCTTAGATGTACTCCTTCCCCTTGGAATAGCATATGGCACATTACCAGAATGCATGTAGCGTCATATATACTGATGCTTCACTGGAGAATATTCCACTTCACTCTCACTATTGGAACTGTATTCAAGAGCTTGGATATCATAATCACTATCACTATCATCAACAATGATCACATATGAGTCCTGGACACAGGAAAATACGAGTTTCCTCTTTCGTTCCGGTACAACTGAACATGAACAAATGGCCCAGCACCAGAGGTGGAAGGTTGAGGGTTGTCTGGGTTTTCATCACTATTACTGGTACCTTGGGCATTACTTTTGGTCACAAACTATTTAAAACCATGAAATTCACCTCCACTAACACTTCCATCTGTGTTTGAATTGTCACTTGGGAACAAAAAGAGTCCCAATTTGCGGGGAGTGAGGAGTTTCTTACCACGAAGCACGGTAAACAAGGCATACTAAAATGGCGCTCCCACAATGCAATGTGGGTGCCCATTTTTTTTTTTTTCATACTGCGCACACTGATGACGCAGACCCATTCTCTCACACGTAGGCCTACCAGCTTTCTCTCGCTAGATTTCAAGGCACTAGAATTTTGGCGTAGTATTACGGGACCAACACTGGCTCTCAAGCTGTAATACTACGTGAATGACACTGAAAGGGTTAAGAACCAAACCTAATCATTTTGGTTGTATATAAGCCACCGGATGCAATTTCCCAACAGTTCAAGGAACATCCACTGAAAATTGATTACTCTCTGGAAAATCTTCCAGCTCTAGCCCCAAATATCTTGCTGCTTGGTGATTTCGATGTAAGACATACAAAATGAAAGAATGCAGCCAATAATGCTAGATGAGAGACAATCCCTGGAGGCAGCTCAGATGTAATGTCACACACATACAAGTTGCTGAACCTCTGTAATAAATTCATCCTAAGCCAACAGACAGTGGAGCCAATAAGACTGGAAAACACACAACCTTATTTTCATGAATAATGATGACCTGGTAAGAAACGTAACAATGTCAAAAGCAGTTAATTCAAATCATAACCTAATCGAAGCTCAGACTTGTATATACACAGGGACGGGGTCCTTCACCAAATTCAACAACAAGAACATCAACTGGAGTCAAATAAATCATCTCCTAAATGAAACATGCTGGTAAGATATCTTAAATAACATGAATCCAAACCAGTACCTTGAAAGAATCAAACTCATAGGCAGCTGAAGTTTGCTCAAGGCATATTTCCCTAAGGAAACAAAAGAAAAGTAAACTGGAAAGAGAGAGGCACTCCCTCTACAGGGAAAGAAGGAAGCACTGACTAGGGAAGTAAAAAATATTGAACTTTAGTTAAATGATTCATGCAGAACCCAGGAGAGACAGAAGCTAAAAGAAATTAATGAAACAAAGAAATCCAAAAATATTTCTTTTCAAATGCCAAAAGGAAGGCAAAAACTACATCCAGTATTGGACCCTTGTTTAAACAAGAGAGGATTTAGATACCAGCAAAGAAATAACATACTGAAGACTCAATATGACACTGAGTTTAGCAAGGAATTAATCAGTCTCAAGAAAGATAATCTAATAAATTTTTCATGAATGAGCCTCAAAACCCTGTCAGTGCATGCCAAATTTCTGACAAAACCCTAACCCCACTGGACCCGAAAAAGCTTATGAAAACACTTATGCACTCTCCCCCCGGGCCCAACTCGAGGAACTCCGTTTTCATCAAAAACTGAAAGAAAACCCTTTTTGTGGCCTTAATATTTTTTGGGAAGGGTCCCCTGATACGGGACATCTCTCAGTAAAAAAAGGGACATGCCTCACTCCATAAAGGCAGCAGCAAAGTAATAACACACAATTAGACCCCATAGATCTAACATCCACATCAAAAAAAATTTTTGAAAGAATTCATAAAGCCTGTTTCCCAACAATCTAACAATATGGGTTTTAGAACAAGTTGCCCTGCCTCACAACTACGGGATGCTACAACAGGTGTCTGAAACAAAAACAAAAAAACCCACATATCTGAAAAATACCAGCAGGGTCTGCAATAAAACCACAGGTCTGTAACAATACCAGCAGTATCTGAACAAACCAGCATTTTGCAAAAATCCCAGCAGTGTTGTAACAAAAACCAGCAGTATCTTAACAATAAAAAACCACATGCCGAAACAATAAAAAAACCACATAAAACAATAAAAAACCCACAGGCCTGAACAATAACAATACCAGCATGCAAAAATACAATACCAGCATGTCTGTAACAATACCACAGTTCTAAAAAATAAAAGCAGTGTCTGAACAAAAACAAAAAATACCAGCATGTCTGTAATGATAACAATACCACAGTGTCTGAAAACAATAACAATACCACATGCATTAACAATAAAAATACCAGCAATGTCTTAACAATACCAGCGCATCTTAACAATAAAAATACCAGCATGCCTTAACAAAACAAACCAGCAGTGAAACAATAAAAATACCAGCAGTTCTTTTTAAACAATACCAGCTGTCTAAAAATACAAGCATTCTGAAACAATAACAAACAATACCACATGTCTGTAATGAAAACAATCCACAGTGTCTGTAACAATACAATACCAGCAGTATTAACAATAACAATACCAGCATGCTGTAACAATAAAAATCCCAAACGGGGTCTTTAACAAAAAAGGGGCGCAGGTCTTTAATAAAAATAATACCAGCAGTGCCGAATAGTAAAAATACAGGGGTGTCTGTAACAAAATAATCCCACAGCATCAAAAAAACAAACCACAGTACTGTGGCAACATATCAGCATGTCTAACAATGTCAAACAATACCAGCAGTGTCTAAAATACAAAATACCAGCATGTCTGTAACATAACAAACAATACCAGCAGTGCTGAAACAATAGCAAGCCAGCAGTGTCTGTAAACAATAACAAAAAATCCCACAGTGTCTGTAACAAAGCAATCCAGCAGTGTCGAAAAATAACAATACCAGCATGCCCGTAACAATAATAAACCAGTAACTGTAAAAAACAATACAACATGTCTGTAACAAAAACAAACCACAGTGTCTGTAATAAAATACTAGCAGTGTCTGTAACAATAACAAACAATCCACCACTGTGTTAAACAATAACAAACAATACCACAGTGTATGAACAAAAACAATGCCAGCAGTGTCTGTAAAAATAACAATCCAGCATGATGAATGGTTTTAAAAAAACCGCAAGTTAAGTTTTAGACACTTATGCAGCTGTGGGAATTTTTATTCGGAAACTTTTTCGCCACACGTGGCTCATCAGCCCAATAAAAAAGGGAAGGCGAAAGGGAGGGGGAGTATGGGGAAATCAGTCCCTCACCTGGATCGATTTTCAGTCAACAATCTTGTAAAATGTACAGCTGGGGCCGTAGACGGGCTTAAAAAAATACTGTATGGGGTGAGGTGAAGCAGGGGGAGGCGGGGGGCAGAGGGTACCCTCCACTAGTCGAAGTGGGCTTCGTCCAAAGGTTGAACAAGTTTGAAGAATTCTTTTTAACAAGACCATGTCTGCATGTCTGACGTTGTGGTGAATGGGTTTTAAAAACCGACAAGTTTAAGACTGAACCTTATGCAGCTGTGGGAATCTTTATTCAGGAAAAAGTTTTTGCCACACAGTCTCATCAGTCCAATACAAAGAGGAAGGCATAAGGAAGGAGGAGTTTTAATAATCAGTCCCTCAGCCTGGGGCGATGTGGTCGTCCATCAAACTTTAATAGAATACGGCATCGTGTGGAGAAGCAACTTAAAAAACCGAAGGGAGGGGAGGGGCACAGTCGTAGGGGGTGTCACATTTGCCCTAGTGGAAGAGGTCATGCCAAGGTTAGGCAAGCAAAAATTCCCAAATATTAAAACCCAAAAAGTTGCAGTGTCACAGGGTTTTAGATGAAAGTTTAGAAACCGACATTTGTAAATTTAGACCATGTCAAAATCTTGGGGATCTTTATAGAGGAAACTTTCCCCACACAAATGGACCCACCTCATGCTGCACCTCTCCCGCCTACGGTTTATAAGCTGCTTCTCCGCAATATGCCGTTTCTATTCAAGATTGATGGACTGGCCACATCGACTCAAGGGTTTGGGGGCTGATTACCTCTTTCTCCTCTTTTTTTCCGTTTTTCCTTTTTATGGACTGATAAGCCACTGTGTGGGGGAAATTTTCCTCAATAAAATACCCCAAAAGTTGACATGTGCCCAATTTATCAACATGTCGGTTTTCCCAACCCTTTATCTCAATCCTTCAACCTGCAACTTCTTGGGATCTTAATACTTGGGAATTCTTTTGTTGCCCAACCTTGGCACGACCACTTCCACAAGGGAAATGTGACACCACCTATGACTGCTGCACCCCCTGCCTAAGTTTTATGCTCTTCTCCGCCCAAAAATCTGTATTCTATTCAAAATTTATGGACTGACCACATCGCTCAAGGTTGGGGGCTGATTACCCATTCCATCCTTTTCTTCAAGTTTCTCCTTTGTATGGGTATGAAGCCACTGTGTGGGAAACATTTCCTCAATAAAGAAAAAAAACCCCAAAGTTTCACAGTGACTAATTTATCAAAACCACGTGCTTTTAAAAATAAAAACAGTACCAGCATGCGTAACAAAACATACAATACCAGCATGTCTGAAAATACAAACAATACCCGCATGTCTTTAACAATAACAAACAATACCACATGTCTTAAAATAACAACACCAGCAGTGTAACAATACAAAAACCCCGCAGGTCTGTAACAATAACAAACAATCCAGCATGTCTTTAACAATAAAAAAACAAAACCACGTGTCCCGTAATAAACAACACCAGCATGTAACAAAACAAAAAATACCACAGTGTCGAACAAAACAAACAATACCCCAGTGTCTTTAAAAAAAACAAACAATACCCCATTCTTTTCAAAAACAAACAATACCCGCAGTGTCTTTTAAAAATAAAAAACAATACCCGCAGTTCTTTAACAAAAACAAACAATACCAGCAGTGTCTTTAACAATAACAAACAATACCAGCAGTGTCTTTAACAATAACAAACAATATCAGCAGTGTCTGTAACAATAACAAATAATACCAGCAGTGTATGTAATAATAACAATGTCAGCAGCATCTGTAACAATAACAAATAACAGCAGTGTCTAAAAATAATAAACAATATCAGCAGTGTCTAAAATAACAAACAATATCAACAGCATCTAAAAATAACAGCAGTGTCTGTAACAATAAAAAAAATACCAGTAATGTAGCAATAACAAACAATATCAGCAGTGTCTGTAACAATAACAAAACAGTACCAGCAGTGTAACAACAATAATACCAGCAGTGTCTGTAACAATAACAAAACAGTACCAGCAGTGTAACAACAATAATACCAGCAGTGTCTGTAACAATAACAAAACAGTACCAGCAGTGTCTGTAACAATAACAATGTTGATAAATTAGACACATGTGCAACTCTTGGGTATCTTTATTGAGGAAACGTTTCGCCACACAGTGGCTTCATCAGTCCCTACGTAGGAGAAACTTGAAGAACAGGAGGAGAATGAGGTAATCAGTCCCTCAACCTTGAGTCGATGTGTTCTCCATCAATCTTGAGTAGAATACGGCATATGAGCGGAGAAGCAGCTTATAAACCGTATGGCAGGAGAGGTGTAGCAGTCATAGGTAGTGTCACATTTGTTCAATGTGGAAGTAGGTCGCTTGCCTAATTCTTGGGCACGACCTACTTCCACATTGAACAAATGTGACACCACCTATGACTGCTACACCTCTCCTGCCATACGGTTTATAAGCTGCTTCTCCGCTCATATGCCGTATTCTACTCAAGATTGATGGACTGAACACATCGACTCTAGGTTGAGGGACTGATTACCTCATTCTCCTCCTGTTCTTCAAGTTTCTCCTACGTAGGGACTGATGAAGCCACTGTGTGGCGAAACGTTTCCTCAATAAAGATACCCAAGAGTTGCACATGTGTCTAATTTATCAAATTTATCTAATTTATCTAATTTATCAGGACACAATAGATATCTACCCTCTACCAGGATAAACAGCAATTCACAACTGCAGACCAAACCAAGTTGGGGGTGGTATTGCAATCTATTACTCTAACCAATTATCTTGTATTAGCACCACTTGCTTTAGTGATGAATATGGGGAATACATTTTTGCTAATTTTACTGTAAAAAACCTTAAGACACCTATAACAATCGGTGCCATTTACCGGATACCTCACACAAACATCCCAAATTTCAGTGATTAATTAGTCACTAATAACAAACAGACAAATGAATAAGCACCACCTTCTCTTAGCTGGAGACTTCAACATCAACCTTGGCTTACTAGATGATCAGCCTGTAACTGATTTCATCAACAATATGAACAACACACTTCTCATACCAACAATAACTAAACCAACCAGGCTCACTGAGACAAGTGCAACCGTATAGACACACATATGGACCAATATACTAGCCCCCCTTAAATCAGGGATAATCACAGATAGCACTACAGACCACTACCTACCTTCCTCCTGACAAACATTAATAAACCACCACTTGAATACAACAGTCTCATTTAGACTCCATGACGAAGCCTCAATAAGGAAGTTCACAACTGACCTAGAGATTGTTGACTGGCCTACAGAATTCTCCAAGGCCATGGTATTGATGACTGGACAGACATTTTTCTTAACAAATTACTTAGACTATACAACAAACATTGTCCTATAAAAACGAAACAGATCACAAACAAACGGCTTGGTTGCCCATGGCTAACCAGCACCATTCTGAAATCCATTGACAAGAAACACCAATATAAAAAGCAATATAGACAGGGCTTAATACACAAAGATATTCTTAAACACTATTCATCAGTTCTCACCAAAGTAATAAAGAAAGCCAAACAACTATACTACTCCAGTAGATTCACAGACACTAGAGGAGATATAAAAAAGACCTGGAAAACACTCTCTCAGATTCTAGGGACCCACAAACTGAAAAAAACCAAGAATATTGTCCTAACTAAACCTAATGAAACACCACTACATCCCACTGACACAGCTAACAAGATAAACGACTTCTTCTCAACCATAGGATCTAATCTCGCCAATAAAATCCCACATACTAATGCCCATGCTGGGGACTACCTCGATGGGAATTTCCCAAATTCCTTCTATCTTGCACCAACTGAGCCCTCGAAAGTCACCGAGATTATAAAGTCACTTAAAAACAACTCGGGGAATCTGTCTAATGTCCCACCATTACTGTACAAGCGAGCGGCCCATATCCTTTCGCATGCTATTTCATTACTTTTTAACAAGTCACTAGAAACTAGCACCTTCCCAAAACTACTCAAGATGGCAAGGGTTACACCAATACATAAAGGTGGTGACCCTACAGACTTAAACAACTATAGGCCAATATCAAACTTACCATTGCTATCCAAAATCTTTGAGAAACTCGTGCACAGGAGACTATATTCATTTATAACAGCACAAAACATACTCAACCCCTGCCAATTTGGATTTAGGAAAAATAAAAGCACTAATGATGCAATCATAAAAATGCTAGATCTGCTTTACACAGCATTGGAAAATAAGGAATATCCACTAGGAATTTTTATTGACCTAAGAAAAGCTTTTGACACAGTAGACCATGACATCCTACTCCACAAACTTGACCATTACAGTATAAGAGGCCATGCGCTTGCTTATTTCAAATCTTACCTTACTAATTAGGTTATCAGTATGTTACCATTAAAGACACAGCATCAACAACACGGCCACTTGATACTGGAGTTCCGCAGGGAAGTGTCCTTGGTCCCCTGCTCTTCCTCATATACATCAATGATCTTCCAAACGTATCCCAACACCTGAAACCCATTCTCTTTGCTGATGACATGACTTATGTCATCTCTCACCCTAATCTTGCCACCCTCAACACCACTGTTAACGAGGAGCTGATCAAAATATCGACTTGGATGACAGCCAATAAACTTACGCTTATCACTGACAAAACCTACTATATTATGTTTGGTAGCAGAGCAGGAGATGCACAAATTAACATTAAGATCGACAACACTCTAATTACCAGACATAATGAGGGCAAATTCCTAGGCCTATACATTGACAACAACCTGAATTTCAGCACCCATATCCAACACATAACCAAAAAAGTATCCAAAGCAGTTGGGATCCTCTCCAAGATACGATACTACGTGCCGCAAAATGCCCTTCTCACACTATACCACTCACTTATTTATCCATACCTCACCTATGCTATTTGTGCTTGGGGATCAACTGCAGCAACACACCTAAAGCCAATAATAACCCAAAAAAAAGCTGCAGTAAGAATAATCACTAAATCCCATCCCTGGCAACACACCCCCTACTCTTCACAGATCTAAACTTACTCCCTATTCAGTACATCCACACTTACTACTGTGCAATCTACATCTACAGGACCTTAAACTCCAATATCAACCTTAACCTAAAACGTTTTCTTGATAGTTGTGACAGAACCCACAGGCATAACACCAGACACAAACATCTCTATGACATTCCCCATGTCCGACTAAACCTTTACAAAAATTCCCAAAGTATGTCAAAGGCCCTATAATCTGGAACACCCTACCTGAGAACTCTAGAACTGCAGACACATTCATCACCTTCAAAACTACCATTAGAAACATCTTATCTCCTGATAAACCCCATCAACTAACTACACGAATACCACCTGGTGGTTCACACTTACACTCACTCACCCATTTGACCATAAACAGAAATATTAATCTCAATCTTAAAATAATGAATCCTGTGATACTCCAATACTGAAACTATATACTGTGCCAAAACAAAAGCATTCACATTGCTAAACTCACAAACTAGTATTTAGTCACTTAGCCATAATACCAACTTACCTCATAATTTGTAATATTTTAAAATAAAGAATTAAACTAAGTCTGCCCGAAATGCCTAGCCATGCTAGGCGTTCTAGTGATGCACTCTGTAATCATTATTTAACTACATGTAAACCACACAACAACCAAATTCTGTAAATTCAACATTGTAATCTTTATAGAGAATAAACTTTGAATTGAATTGAATTGAATTGAACATGTCGGTTCTCTGAACCATTCATCTACAAACAATAACAATACCAGCAGTGTCTATAGCATTAACAAATAAGTCTGGATTTATCAGACTTTGTTCATTATTACCAGATGTTACTTGACCATAAATTTTGTGTAAAACTAAACATTCGTTAAATTGTGATGTGTTACATCAATGTTTTGCCACACAGTATTTCAAGAGCTTAAAATTCACTTAAATATTTCCATGGCTGCTCGTTGCTTTTATTAATGCTGTGTTGGTGAACAGAGAGGCTGAGACACTGCTGTGATAGAACCAGGCTGAGGAGTCACCACTATGGAACCAGGCTGAGTCACCACTATGCAACCAGGCTGAGTCACCACTATGAAACCAGGCTGAGTCACCACTATGAAACGAGGCAGAGGAGTCACCACTATGAAACCAGGCAGAGGAGTCACCACTATGAAACCAGGCAGAGGAGTCACCACTATGGAACCAGGCTGAGTCACCACTATGGAACCAGGCAGAAGAGTCACCACTATGGAACCAGGCAGAGGAGTCACCACTATGGAACCAGGCAGAGGAGTCACCACTATGAAACCAGGCAGAGGAGTCACCACTATGGAACCAGGCAGAGGAGTCACCACTATGGAACCAGGCAGAGGAGTCACCACTATGGAACCAGGCAGAGGAGTCACCACTATGGAACCAGGCAGAGGAGTCACCACTATGGAACCAGGCAGAGGAGTCACCACTATGGAACCAGGCAGAGGAGTCACCACTATGGAACCAGGCAGAAGAGTAAACCACCATGGAACTGGGCAAGGGTTCACCACTAGGAACCAGGCAGGGGAGTCACCACTATGGAACCAGGCAGAGGAGTCACCACTATGGAGCCAGGCAGAGGAGTCACAACTATGGAATTAAGCAGAGGAGTCACCACTATGGAACCAGGCTGAGTCACCACTATCAAACAAGGCAAAAGAGTCGCCACTATAGAACCAGGCTGAGGAGTCACCACTATGGAACCAGAGGAGTCACCACTATGGAACCAGGCAGATGAGTCACCACTATGGAACCAGACAGAGGAGTCACCACTATGGAACTAGGCCGAGGAGTCACCACTATGGAACCAGGCAGAGGAGTCACCACTATGGAACTAGGCAGAGGAGTCACCACTATGGAACCAAGCAGAGGAGTCACCACTATGGAACTAGGCCGAGGAGTCATCACTATGGAACCAGGCAGAGGAGTCACCACTATGGAACTAGACAGAGGAGTCACCACTATGGAACTAGGCCGAGGAGTCACCACTATGGAACCAGGCAGAGGAGTCACCACTATGGAACTAGGCAGAGGAGTCACCACTATGGAACCAAGCAGAGGAGTCACCACTATGGAACTAGGCAGAGGAGTCACCACCATGGAACCAAGCAGAGGAGTCACCACTATGGAACCAGACAGATGAGTCACCACTATGGAACCAGGCAGAGGAGTCACCACTATGGAACCAGGCAGAGTCACCACTATGGAACCAGGCAGACGAGTCACCACTATGGAACCGGGCAGAGGAGTCACCACTAAGGAACCAGGCAGAGGAGTCACCACCATGGAACCAACAGAGGAGTCACCACCATGGAACCAGGCAGAGGAGTCACCACTATGGAACCAGGCAGATGAGTCACCACTATGGAACCAGGCAGAGGAGCCACCACTATGGAACCAGGCAGAGGAGTCACCACTATGGAACTAGGCCGAGGAGTCACCACTATGGAACCAGGCAGAGGAGTCACCACTATGGAACTAGGCAGAGGAGTCACCACTATGGAACCAAGCAGAGGAGTCACCACTATGGAACTAGGCCGAGGAGTCATCACTATGGAACCAGGCAGAGGAGTCACCACTATGGAACTAGGCAGAGGAGTCACCACTATGGAACTAGGCCGAGGAGTCACCACTATGGAACCAGGCAGAGGAGTCACCACTATGGAACTAGGCAGAGGAGTCACCACTATGGAACCAAGCAGAGGAGTCACCACTATGGAACTAGGCAGAGGAGTCACCACCATGGAACCAAGCAGAGGAGTCACCACTATGGAACCAGGCAGAGGAGTCACCACTATGGAACCAGGCAGAGTCACCACTATGGAACCAGGCAGACGAGTCACCACTATGGAACCGGGCAGAGGAGTCACCACTAAGGAACCAGGCAGAGGAGTCACCACCATGGAACCAAGCAGAGGAGTCACCACCATGGAACCAGACAGAGGAGTCACCACTATGGAACCAGGCAGATGAGTCACCACTATGGAACCAGGCAGATGAGTCACCACTATGGAACCAGGCAGAGGAGCCACCACTATGGAACCAGGCAGAGGAGTCACCACTATGGAACTAGGCCGAGGAGTCACCACTATGGAACCGGGCAGAGGAGTCACCACTATGGAACCGGGCAGAGGAGTCACCACTATGGAACTGGGCAGAGGAGTCACCACTATGGAACCGGGCAGAGGAGTCACCACTATGGAACCATGCAGAGGAGTCACCACTATGGAACTAGGCACAGGAGTCACCACCATGGAACCAAGCAGAGGAGTCACCACTATGGAACCAGACAGAGGAGTCACCACTATGGAACCAGGCAGATGAGTCACCATTAGGAACCGGGCAGAGGAGTCACCACTAGGGAAAACCGGGCAGGGGATCACCACTATGGAACCGGGCAGACGAGTCACCACTATGGAACCGGGCAGAGGAGTCACCACTATGGCACCAAGCAGAGGAGTCACCACTATGGCACCAAGCAGAGGAGTCACCACCATGGAACCAGGCAGAGGAGTCACCACTATGGAACCAAGCAGAGGAGTCACCACTATGGAACTAGGCAGAGGAGTCACCACTATGGAACCAGGCAGAGGAGTCACCATTATGGAACCAGGCAGAGGAGTCACCATTATGGAACCAGGCAGATGAATCACCACTATGGAACCAGGCAGAGGAGTCAGCACTATGGAACCAGGCAGAGGAGTCACCACTATGGAACCAGGCAGAGGAGTCACCACTATGGAACCAGGCAGAGGAGTCACCACTATGGAACCAGGCAGAGGAGTCACCACTATGGAACCAGGCAGAGGAGTCACCACTATGGAACCAGGCAGAGGAGTCACCACTATGGAACCAGGCAGTCACCACAATGGAACTAGGCAGAGGAGTCACCACTATGGAACCAGGCAGAGGAGTCACCACTATGGAACCAGGCAGAGGAGTCACCACTATGGAACCAGGCAGAGGAGTCACCACTATGGAACCAGGCAGAAGAGTCACCACCATGGAACCAGGCAGAGGAGTCACCACTATGGAGCCAGGCAGAGGAGTCACAACTATGGAATTAAGCAGAGGAGTCACCACTATGGAACCAGGCTGAGTCACCACTATCAAACCAGGCAAAAGAGTCGCCACTATAGAACCAGGCTGAGGAGTCACCACTATGGAACCAGAGGAGTCACCACTATGGAACCAGGCAGATGAGTCACCACTATGGAACCAGGCAGAGGAGTCACCACTATGGAACTAGGCCGAGGAGTCACCACTATGGAACCAGGCAGAGGAGTCACCACTATGGAACTAGGCAGAGGAGTCACCACTATGGAACCAAGCACAGGAGTCACCACTATGGAACTAGGCCGAGGAGTCATCACTATGGAACCAGGCAGAGGAGTCACCACTATGGAACTAGGCAGAGTCACCACTATGGAACCAGGCAGAGTCACCACTATGGAACCAGGCAGACGAGTCACCACTATGGAACTGGGCAGAGGAGTCACCACTAAGGAACCAGGCAGAGGAGTCACCACCATGGAACCAAGCAGAGGAGTCACCACCATGGAACCAGACAGAGGAGTCACCACTATGGAACCAGGCAGATGAGTCACCACTATGGAACCAGGCAGAGGAGCCACCACTATGGAACCAGGCAGAGGAGTCACCACTATGGAACTAGGCCGAGGAGTCACCACTATGGAACCGGGCAGAGGAGTCACCACTATGGAACCGGGCAGAGGAGTCACCACTATGGAACTGGGCAGAGGAGTCACCACTATGGAACCAGGCAGAGGAGTCACCACTATGGAACTAGGCAGAGGAGTCACCACCATGGAACCAAGCAGAGGAGTCACCACTATGGAACCAGACAGAGGAGTCACCACTATGGAACCAGGCAGATGAGTCACCATTATGGAACCAGGCAGAGGAGTCACCACTATGGAACCGGGCAGAGGAGTCACCACTATGGAACCGGGCAGACGAGTCACCACTATGGAACCGGGCAGAGGAGTCACCACTATGGAACCAAGCAGAGGAGTCACCACCATGGAACCAGGCAGAGGAGTCACCACTATGGAACCAAGCAGAGGAGTCACCACTATGGAACTAGGCAGAGGAGTCACCACTATGGAACCAGGCAGAGGAGTCACCATTATGGAACCAAGCAGAGGAGTCACCATTATGGAACCAGGCAGATGAATCACCACTATGGAACCAAGCAGAGGAGTCACCAGTATGGAAACAGGCAGAGGAGCCACCACTATGGAACCAAGCAGAGGAGTCACCACTATGGAACCAGGCAGAGGAGTCACCACCATGGAACCAGGCAGAGGAGTCACCACCATGGAACCAGGCAGAGGAGTCACCACTATGAAACCAAGCAGAGGAGTCACCACCATGGAACCACTCAGAGGAGTCACCACCATGGAACCAAGCAGAGGAGTCACCACCATGGAACCAGGCAGAGGAGTCACCAAACCATGGACCAGGCAGAGGAGTCACCACTATGAAACCAAGCAGAGGATCCCCAAACCAGGGAAACCACGCAGAGGAGTCACCACCATGGAACCAAGCAGAGGAGTCACCACCATGGAACCAGGCAGAGGAGTCACCACTATGGAACCAGGCAGAGGAGTCACCACTATGGAACCAAGCAGAGGAGTCACCACCATGGAACCAGGCAGAGAAGTCACCACTATGGAACCAAGCAGAGGAGTCACCACCATGGAACCAGGCAGAGGAGTCACCACTATGGAACCAAGCAGAGGAGTCACCACTATGGAACCAAGCAGAGGAGTCACCACCATGGAACCAGGCAGAGGAGTCACCACCATGGAACCAGTGCAGAGGAGTCACCACTATGGAACCAGGCCAGAGGAGTCACCACTATGGAACCAAGCAGAGGAGTCACCACCATGGAACCAGGCAGAGGAGTCACCACTATGGAACCAGGCAGAGGAGTCACCACTATGGAACCATGCAGAGGAGTCACCACCATGGAACCAGGCAGAGGAGTCACCACTATGGAACCAGGCAGATGAGTCACCACTATGGAACCAGGCCGAGGAGTCACCACTATGGAACCAGGCAGAGGAGTCACCACCATGGAACCAGGCAAGAGGAGTCACCACTATGGAACCAGGCAGAGAAATCACACCATGGAACCAAGGCAGAGGAGTCACCCACTATGGAACCAGGCAGAGGAATCACCACCATGGAACCAGGCAGAGGAGTCACCACCAGAACCAGGCAGAGGAGTCACCACTATGGAACCAGGCAGAGGAGTCACCACTATGGAACCAGGCAGAGGAGTCATCACCATGGAACCAGCAGAGGTCACCACTATGGAACCAGGCAGAGGAATCACCACCATGGAACCAGGCAGAGGAACACCACAATGGAACCAGCAGAGGAATCACCACCATGGAACCAGACAGAGGAATCACCACCATGGAACCAGGCAGAGGAGTCACCACCATGGAACCAGGCTGAGGAGTCACCACCATGGAACCAGGCAGAGG
Organism: Cherax quadricarinatus; assembly: GCF_026875155.1. Lineage (NCBI taxonomy): Eukaryota > Metazoa > Arthropoda > Malacostraca > Decapoda > Parastacidae > Cherax > Cherax quadricarinatus. Next base: position 42,114,055 of record NC_069427.1, read on the forward strand.
AATCACCACCATGGAACCAGGCAGAGGAGTCACCACCATGGAACCAGGCAGAGGAGTCACCACTATGGAACCAGGCTGAGGAGTCACCACCATGGAACCAGGCTGAGGAGTCACCACCATGGAACCGGGCAGAGGAGTCTCCACCATGGAACCAGGCAGAGGAATCACCACTATGGAACCAGGCAGAGGAGTCACCACCATGGAACCAGGCAGAGGAGTCACCACCATGGAACCAGGCAGAGGAGTCACCACTATGGAACCAGGCAGAGGAGTCACCACCATGGAACCAGGCAGAGGAGTCACCACCATGGAACCAGGCAGAGGAGTCACCACTATGAAACCGGGCAGAGGAGTCACCACCATGGAACCAGGCAGAGGAGTCACCACTATGGAACCAGGCAGAGGAATCACCACCATGGAACCAGGCAGAGGAATCACCACCATGGAACCAGGCAGAGGAGTCACCACCATGGAACCGGGCAGAGGAGTCACCACCATGGAACCGGGCAGAGGAGTCACCACCATGGAACCGGGCAGAGGAATCACCACTATGGAACCAGGCAGAGGAGTCACCACCATGGAACCAGGCAGAGGAGTCACCACCATGGAACCAGACAGAGGAGTCACCACTATGGAACCAGGCAGATGAGTCACCATTATGGAACCAGGCAGAGGAGTCACCACCATGGAACCAGGCAGAGGAGTCACCACTATGGAACCAGGCAGATGAGTCACCATTATGGAACCAGGCCGAGGAGTCACCACTATATAACCAGGCAGAGGAATCACCACCATGGAACCAGGCAGAGGAGTCACCACTATGGAACCAGGCAGAGGAATCACCACCATGGAACCAGGCAGAGGAGTCACCACCATGGAACCAGGCAGAGGAGTCACCACTATGGAACCAGGCAGAGGAGTCACCACTATGGAACCAGGCAGAGGAGTCATCACCATGGAACCAGGCAGAGGAGTCACCACTATGGAACCAGGCAGAGGAATCACCACCATGGAACCAGGCAGAGGAATCACCACCATGGAACCAGGCAGAGGAATCACCACCATGGAACCAGGCAGAGGAATCACCACCATGGAACCAGACAGAGGAATCACCACCATGGAACCAGGCAGAGGAGTCACCACCATGGAACCAGGCAGAGGAGTCACCACCATATGGAACCAGGCAGAGAATCACCACCATGGAACAGGCAGAGGAGTCACCACCATGGAACCAGGCAGAGGAGTCACCACTATGGAACCAGGCAGAGGAGTCACCACCATGGAACCAGGCTGAGGAGTCACCACCATGGAACCGGGCAGAGGAGTCTCCACCATGGAACCAGGCAGAGGAGTCACCACCATGGAACCAGGCTGAGGAGTCACCACCATGGAACCGGGCAGAGGAGTCTCCACCATGGAACCAGGCAGAGGAGTCACCACTATGGAACCAGGCAGAGGAGTCACCACCATGGAACCAGGCAGAGGATCACCACATGGAACCAGGCAGAGGAGTCACCACCATGGAACCAGGCAGAGGAGTCACCACTATGAAACTGGGCAGAGGAGTCACCACCATGGAACCAGGCAGAGGAGTCACCACTATGGAACCAGGCAGAGGAATCACCACCATGGAACCAGGCAGAGGAATCACCACCATGGAACCAGGCAGAGGAATCACCACCATGGAACCAGGCAGAGGAGTCACCACCATGGAACCGGGCAGAGCAGTCACCACCATGGAACCGGGCAGAGGAGTCACCACCATGGAACCGGGCAGAGGAATCACCACTATGGAACCAGGCAGAGGAGTCACCACATGGAACCAGGCAGAGGAGTCACCACTATGGAACCAGGCAGAGGAGTCACCACTATGGAACCAGGCAGAGGAGTCACCACTATGGAACCAGGCAGAGGAGTCACCACTATGGAACCAGGCAGAGGAGTCACCACTATGGAACCAGGCAGAGGAGTCACCACCATGGAACCAGGGCAGAGGATCACCACTATGGAACCAGCAGAGAGTCACCACCATGGAACCAGGCAGAGGAGTCACCACTATGGAACCAGGCAGAGGAGTCACCACCATGGAACCAGGCCGAGGAGTCACCACCATGGAACCAGGCAGAGGAGTCACCACTATGGAACCAGGCAGAGGAGTCACCACTATGGAACCAGGCAGAGGAGTCACCACTATGGAACCAGGCAGAGGTCACCACTATGGAACCAGGCAGAGGAGTCACCACTATGGAACCAGGCAGAGGAGTCACCACCATGGAACCAGGCAGAGGAGTCACCACTATGGAACCAGGCAGAGGAGTCACCACTATGGAACCAGGCAGAGGAGTCACCACTATGGAACCAGGCAGAGGAGTCACCACTACATACGTACATGCTTTTATTTCCTTTTCAATGTTAGTTTTGTTACAGGAGTCCCTTGCTGTATGCAGTTTACTTTAATGTAAATTTATTTAGATGCAGCAAGCTTATTTCACCCAGGAAGCCACTATGTAATACACCAAACACTCTTATGAACCAAGATCAGCACTACTTGAATATTAACCTCAACCTTATTATCAGTGTTAAGTGGTTAATACTGAGATTAGCTTTATAGCAGGCCTACTGTCCAGTATTACCAGAGTCCTACTCTTCTAAACCATCCCACTCATCCACTACTATTGCTAAACCATTGCTTTCCTAAATAAAGGCCTACTGGTCCATGCTATGCAGGTCCCACTCTCAGTCACTCTTGCTAAACCAATGCTAAACCCTTTCCTTTCTATTTAACAATAAAGTAGCAGCAGGCCTACTGGCCTGTTATTAGGTTCTACTCTCACCCAACCATTTTAATTTTTTACCACATTCACACATTAAAAATGTGAAATTTTCAGGTCTCTGAATGTATTTCTTATGTTTTACATGTTAAACCGGGCTTGTTTTATGCACCATGGGTCTGCAATGTATCAATCACAAAATGAAGGACTTTTGTACTGTATTTGTTACTAATAATTATGCAAAATTACAAGCCAGTAAGCCATATACAGTGCAGAATATCTTAATTTTATTTTAAAAACATTTTCTGACAACGCATATAAAACCTAAATGACGATAAATTATGAAGTCAGTCTTTCATTAACGTGAAATACTGTATTGATATTTCAGGCATTTTTTCCCTTAAAATGCAGTTGAGAGAACGAATATGATTAAAACATATGTTGACAGACATGTATGTGTACTCTGTATATTGTATTATTTTATTTTTTGTGTATGAATTTTCCTTCTTTTTAAAATAAAATAGAGAAAAAAAAAAGCATGCAGAAAATGAAGTCAGCAGCAAGTCAAAATGGTTGTGAAGAGAAACACTTACGTAGAGCCGTAGGTAAGGTTGTCACCACCATGCTTTGCTGGGCCCCTGCTCTTGGTCCAGTCATTAAAGCAGGCATCCTTGCTACCATAGAGCCGGGCATAATCCCTGATATCATACCCGGCATACTACCTGGCATTACACCTGCAGTAGATGCCACACATGAACCAGGAATAATCCCAGGTGGTATCCCTGGCATCGAAGTAGAGATACTACTTGGAGGTGCAACCAGTGGTGGTGCCATAGGAGCAAGAGCTGTACCATGAGCAAAAGGGATAGAGGCAGGAGTAGGTACAGAGGTTGACATAACCACAGGTGACACCACAGGACCAGGAGCCCTGGCTGGAGTGACTTTAAGGCCAATATCAAGACCTGTAAGACCTAAACCGGTCCCAGCACCCACTCCTACAGTGGAAGGCATTCCATATTCCATGGATGTTCCTAGAGGGACCAACAACAGATACAGTATCAACAATGGTATACATTGCAGTACTGGTACAAATTTTGATCTGTTGTAAAAAATAAACTTTCTCTTTCCGAGTTAGTTCAATTAGTGATTTCTTCCTTTTCAGCATACAGAAACCCAATACAGCACAATAAATGCTTCATAACAATACTGACTATTCTACAGTACAGGTGCAGATCAGAGCTACAGTATTAGTTTATTAGACTTACTGGTCTTATAAATACCCAGGAAATATAAGAAGCTTATGATGTCTTAAAATGGCAGTGTCACTTCTCAGAACAGCAAGAATAATTTTTTATAAGTGAAGTGTGCTTGACTGTAAGGCCAATGATTATGCCCTAGTGTAAGGCTGGTAATTACTTGTAATTCTTACCTAATTATAACTACAGTACAAGAACTATGTTCATGGTGTTTCAGCTTCACCATGTAATTTATCTTGCTATTCTAAAATTACCAGTGATTGTACCATGTAATTTATCTTGCTATTCTAAAATTACCAGTGTTCGAAGAATTTACTACAGTACTTCCTTAGCCCTTTCAGGGTCGAGACCCTTGATCTCAGACTTGCTCTCAGGGTCAAAGAAATTAAAAAAAAATATATATATTATTTTATCTTATGAAATGATAGAGAATCTTTTTCCAGCAGTAATGAAGCCAAAAACACAAAAGTTGATGGAAAACTCACAGAATTATTCCCTTGCAAAAATAGTGGTCCCAGTGATATTTACGCAGCAGTGATTTCGCCCACTTTGCGCCCTGTTTTTGGCCAATTCCATTGTTCCAGTCGACCAAACTCATAGCTATTTTGCTAGCATTCTTTCTAGTATTCTATCGATTGAGTACGAGAAACTGCCCATTTTCCTATTTCAACTACCTGATAAAATGCTCAGAAATTGGTAATTTGGCCAATATCACACAAAATTCAGAAAAGGCCAATATCAAAATAGGGTCCAGAAGAAACAATGTAGACATTCCTGACACTAAAAAAAAAAAAAAACTTTTCATTTGCTCCTGAGTCACGTCTCCCATTTTGAACTTTTATTCACACAAAGGATTTACTGTTATGCACACTACTGCATTATTGTATTAACAGTATAAATACTGTCAGCCTAATATGCATTCCTAAATGCATATTAGATTTGCAAGCTGGACACATACAGTGGACCCCCCGCATTACAATATTACAGTGGACCCCTGCATAAAGATTACCTCCGAATGCGACCAATTATGTAAGTGTATTTATGTACGTGCGTTTGTACGTGTATTTTTGGGGGTCTGAAATGGACTAATCTACTTCACAATATTTCTTATGGGAACAAATTCGGTCAGTACTGGCACCTGAACATACTTCTGGAGTGAAAAAATATCGTTAACCGGGGGTCCACTGTATACACATTTTCATTAATCCATCCATGATATTTTTTTCAAAATTATATAATAAACATGATACATAAGATGATAAATACACCCCACAATAGAATAAATAAACATAAATTTGTGGTACCCAGATAACTTGTACAAGTGACGGCAAGAATAACATTTTCTCTAATCTAACATAAGAGAAAATGTGTTACTGGGGGTAACTGTAGAAAATTACTCCTTTCGTATGTATGTAAGTTTATTCAGATATACACAAATACAGTTACATAGATTATCATACATAACAACATATGTGTAGAGAACCCAGGATAACCCAAAAAAAGTCAGAGTGACTTATTTCCATTGCCTTCACTCAGAGCGTCATTTCTTCTCAAAATGATGTTACATGAGAATGGGAGTGTTCTTCTTTATTTATTCTACCGTATCAATGTAGAGACAACTTCTACACAATGTAATTTGTACACAAACCAGACGTGTACACTTTTTTTTGTTTACAAAACTTACGTTCGCCTGGCTTGTTTACATAACTCGGCGCCTGTCCTCTCTCATGCACTCATTCTTTCTCTCTCTCATTTATTCGTTTTATCTCATTTACTTACTCCTGACCCTACATTAAGACTACAAATATTTTCAGGTAAGTAATGAGTGAACCGTATATACATTTTATCGCTCTGGGATGCTTAAATATCATAGAATATACGTGTGGGTGGGGTGGCCTGGTATGGCAGCCTGGCTGACTACCATACATACCACACTTGATTTCTTACAATAAATACTACTCATCTCGCCCTAGATTAAGACTATAAATATTTTCAGGTAAGTAATGAGTGCACTGTGAGTGTATTGTACTTTTTTATTGTTTTTTGATGCCTGGTTCTATTGCTAACTTAATATATGTTAGTGTAAACTGTTATCTAGTGTTTGTATGCATTTATAAGTGGTAAAAAAGGGTGTTCCACTTTACGGCGGTAGCCTGGAACCTAACCTGCCGTATAAGTGGGGCCCTACTGTATGTTATGTATCGTGTTTATTATATAATTTTGAAAAAATATCATGGATGGATTAATGAAAATGTATATTAACGTAATATACGACATTTAATGAGTCTCGGTGATTATTATCATTTCTAATATGGTGTCATTTGTGCAAGTCGTCTGCCACCACATCTCATATTTATGTTTATTTATTCTACTGTGGGGTGTATTCATCATCTTTATATGTTATGCATCCTATTTATTATATAATTTTGAAAAAATATCATAGATGGATTAATGAAAATGTATATTAACGTAATATACGGCATTTAATGAGACTCGATGATTATTATTATCATTACTAATATGACATCTCGATACTTAAGACACTCTTACTGAATTTAATGTGTACCTGCACGCCAGCACAGTATGTAAGTTTATTTAGGTACAGGTATACATAAGTATAATTATCAGAGTATATATAAAATAACTTTTAAAAACACTTGAAATTTTGTTTCCAGACATAATAGAGAGACTTAGTGCTTACAGATCTCACAGAGAATGTAAACAAACCAGGTGGGGCGCAGTGACCATATTAGAAAGTCAGGTGGGGGGAGCCGTATAGCAAGTTTTGGTCATAATTTGAAATGACCGTATTAGTGGAACGCCGTAAAGCGAAACGCCGTAAAGCGGGGCCCTACTGTATACTCTTTTTGTGTTACAGTGACATCTAAGGGTAGTTATGATAAAAAGAGGAGCCATAAGGCATAAGGAGCCATAAATCACTATCTGGCATTGTTACAAAGTATCAGCAGCTATGCCAGGTGAGGGAGTAGCTAAGAGCATCTCACTAGTGTTGAAGACACAATAATCATAATACATGTAATAATAATTGCTCTGGGGTGCCTTAAATGTTGTATATTATGTTATTAAAGACATTCATTAACCCTTTCAATGTCGGTCCCATTGTATCACAGCTCTGAAATCAGTGGTGGTCCCACAGTATAACACCATAAGGGCACCTCACTCAGATAAACTGTGAGCGGTAAATCAGGGAATAGATATGCAATAATGTGTGTATGTGGTAAGTGTGCACCATATAAAACATCTTGCAGCATTCAATGCACAATGAGAAAAAAAAACTGCATCCATGTTTTTGGTTTAAAACTGCAAATTTGCAGTTCATTTTTGTATGGTTTTACGATTGTATTCTCATTTTCTTGGCTTTATTTGATAGAATGGGAGATAAGTTACAGAAATGGAGATGATTTTGAGTGGTTTCAGGACTAAACGTAGCAAGAAATTGAGCTCAAAATAGCAGAAATGTTCGAATTTTGCCAACGTTCAAAAGTAAACAAATCACGTCACGTGTTCAATACAAGTCAACTGGCGAGTCTAATATGTGTACACAAATGCACTAAATATTATTTATATAATTATTACAATAATGCAGTAGTCTACATAACAGTAAATCTTCCATTTTTTGTGCAAATAAAAATTCAAAATGGACAGCAAGTGTAATATAAGAGGGGCCTGGAGACATGACTAATGAACAGAGAAAATATTATTTTAATGTTAGTAATGTCTGCATTGTTTATTCCAGACCCTATTTTGAAAGTGACCTGTTTTTAATTTTGTGTGAAACTGGCCAAATTACCAATTTCTGATCACTATTTGGTAGTTGAAATAGTTAAATGGGCAGTTTCTTGTACTCAGTCAATAGAATAAAAGGAATACAGTGGACCCCCGGTATTTGATATTAATCCGGTCCTGAGAGCTCATCGAATACTGAAAATATCGAAAACCGAATCAACTTTCCCCCTAAGAAATAATGGAAATCAAATTAATCCGTGCAAGACACCCAAAAGTATGAAAAAAAGTTTAATGCAATAGAATAATTACAATAACAACAATAACAATAGAACAATAACAATAGAATAATTGACACTTACCTTTAATGAAGATCTGGTGATGATTGATGGGATGGGAGGAGGGGAGAGTGTCGAAGTTGTTACTGTTTAGAAGGGGAATCCCCTTCCATTAGGACTTGAGGTAGCAAGTCCTTTTCCGGGATTACTTCCCTTCTTTTAATGCCACTAGGACCAGCTTGAGAGTCACTGGACCTCTGTCGCACAACAAATCTGTCCATAGAGCTCTGTACCTCCTGTTCCTTTACGAATTGTCTAAAATGGGCCACAACATTGTCATTGTAATAGTCACCAGCACGGCTTGCAATAGCTGTGTTGGGGTGATTTTCATCCACAAAGGTTTGCAGTTCAACCCACTTTGCACACATTTCCTTAATTTTTGAAGTAGACACAATGGATTCCACAACTAGCATAGGCATCTCAGGGTTAGCCCCAAACCCTTCAAAATATTCTTAATTTCCATACTAATTCTCACCCTTTTTACCACAGGGTTGGCACTAGAAGCTTTCTTGGGGCCCATGGTGACTTATTTTGCAGAAACAAGCACCAAAAAACAGTGATAATATGGAATGTACTGAATGTATCCTTATATGCGCACACACTGCCTGGCTTGTAAACACTGGCACACATGGGGCAGTTCAGGCCACATGTGGACACGTCTTGTACGAATCGCATCGAATACTGGGTTTTTGATCGGATACCGAGGCGAAATTTTTGCGTTAAAATGCATCAAATACCGGATTTATCGAATACCAATGCCATCGAATACTGGGGGTCCACTGTACTAGCAAAATAGCTATGAACAATGGAATTGGCCCAAAATAGGGCTGAAAGTGGGTGAAATCACCAATGCGTAAACATCGCAGAGACTGTTAACTTTACAAAAGCGTAATTTCACAAGTTTTCCATCAAATTTCATACTTTTGGTTTCATTACATTTGGAAAAAGATTCTCTATCATTTCATAAGAATTTTTTTTTTTTAATTATTCGACACTGAGTGCAAGTTTGCAAGCATCCATCTAGGACATTTTTTCAAAATTATATACGAAACACACTACACATTGTAAAAGTATAATACATACAACCAGATTAGAACAATTTGACATAATTGTGAGGTGTAGTAGCTGGGCGGATTGTAGGAGTGTACAGCAAGATTTACAATGAGACTTTCTCTCTAGTATAATACCACCAGAGAAACTGTGTATATTACTGGGGGTAACTGTAGAAAAACATTTCTGTGCCTTTACTCATTGTCACTCGCTCTCAAAAGAGTATGTTGCATGAGCCTGGGAGTGTTGCTGTTATACAGGCTACTTCATTAATGTGGAGATAATTTGTATATATGTTTGTACTGTGGGGTAAATGCTCCATAAATGTATATATAGTGTCAGAGTTTTGGATGGACAAGTAATGGACATGTCAGATACACACATACTGAATGACCACTTGGACAGAAACAGGCTGGTCCTGCTTATACAGCAGGTAAGGCTCCAGGCTACTGCCGTAAAGTGAAAGACACGTATTGGATGAGTGACTTAATTGGTGTACTCTAGAATATCAACAAAAATCAAACATTTCATTAACTTTGAACTCAATTTAAAACTACTTTTCAGTTCTGAAACCAATCAAAATCATAATTATTTCTGTAATATATCTTCCATTCTTTCAAATGAGACCAAGAAACCAAGAATACAACAATAAAAATCATACACGAATGTGCTGAAAAATCACCATTTTAAACAAAAAACACGGATGCGGTTATTTTTCCCCATTATGCACTGTGTGGTGCAGGATTTTTTTTATATGGTGCAGACTTACAGTATAGACCCATTCTTTCATATCCAGGCCCAAATTTACAACTGACAGCTTATCTAAGTGAGTGGAAGTCATTATGTAGTTCTACCCAGAGATCAAAGTCGAGGTACTACAGCATGGGAATCAAAAGGGCTAATACACACCAAAATATACAGATAGTTACCATTCTGTATTTCAGCATCCATCCAGTATGAATTACCATTACAGTCATTAGTGTTTATTACATATACTCACAGCTGTGCCTATATATAGTATATATACATTATTTTAGTCCCTATTTTAAAGACTGAACAGACACAAGTTTGAAGAGAAAAGAGAGTTTGAAGAGAAAAGAGAGTGAAGAGAAAAGAGAGTCTGAAGAGAAGAGAGAGTCTGAAGAGAAGAGAGAGTCTGAAGAGAAGAGAGTCTCAAGAGAAGAGAGTCTCAAGAGAAAAGAGTGAAGAGAAGAGTCTGAAGAGAGGGGGAGAGTCTGAAGAGAAAAGAGAGTCTGAAGAGAAAAGAGAGTTTGAAGAGAAAAGAGAGTTAGAAAAGAGAGTTTGAAGAGAAAAGAGAGTTTGAAGAGAAAAGAGAGACTAAAGAGAAAAGAGTTTGAAGAGAACAGAGAATCTGAAGAGAAGAGAGAGTCTGAAGAGAAAAGAAGAGTCTGAAGAGAAGAGAGAGAGAGAGAGTCTGAAGAGAAGAGAGAGTCTGAAGAGAAGAGAGAGTCTGAAGAGAAGAGAGAGTCTGAAGAGAAGAGAGAGTCTGAAGAGAAGAGAGAGTCTGAAGAGAAGAGAGAGTCTGAAGAGAAGAGAGAGTCTGAAGAGAAGAGAGAGTCTGAAGAGAAGAGAGAGTCTGAAGAGAAGAGAGTCCCTGAAGAGAAGAGAGAGTCTGAAGAGCAAAACTTCAAGCACTGGGAATTGCAGGCTCTACGCTATGTCTCCTCAGTGATTACCTTCATGGTAGATCTCTAAGTGTAGTTCTCAATGGAACGGAATCAGCAAGACATCCTATTGGGGCAAGTGTTCCACAAGGAAGCGTGCTGGGTCCATTGTTATGGAATGTCTACTTCAATGACCCTTATCTATCCCAGAATCCCCATGGGATATGGGAGACGACTGGACACTGACATTCACTTATCCAAAAGAAAAAAATGCCAGCTGCTTAAGTACATCAATACCAGCTTTTGGGGTATATAGCTTGGAAGAAAAAAAGATGGCAAAATAAAATTTGCTCCTGAGGAAAAACGCCCAAAAGATCGTCTTAGGGGACCATGATGGGGAAAGCTGGTTCAGTAGTTTGGATGGGTTGGGAGGGTTTTTGGGGACCCGGGAAGAAGTTGATATCCTTGGGGGTGAAAAATTTTGGCTCCAAAAAACCATGAAGAAACCCCCTTGTTTAAACTTGCAAAAAAGGCGCCAGGAAGCTTACGCACTTCGCCGTTTTTCGCATTACTTGACGTAGGGGTTGCAAGATTCTGTTTCGAGGCACAAATAGGGTCACACCATGAGTATGCCCCCACTTTCTTGGTTTGCCTGCCCCCCCCCCCCCATCTGCAATGCTTTACGGAGTAGGAACAGGCAAGAAAATTCTTTTTGGGCCCGGGGCCCAAACCTGGTTTTTTCTGTCATTTCGCAGGGGGCCTTCAAAATAGGGGGGATGTGGGTGGGCCTTTTCTTTTTTGTTTTCAAGGCAAATATTGTCAAAGTACCACACTTGGATCCATTCGAGGGGCAGCGGTTTTAAAAAAACTTTTATGCCACAGACGGGCCCGAAAGCAGGGAAATTTCCTCAGGTGTAAACCCCTTTCCCCCAGAAATCACCCTTCCCGAATCATATATACCCCGGTTTACTCGAGTATGGAACACTTTTGTTAAACATAATGTTTCCCAAGAGATAAAATCGTTGATCAAATGAAAATGCTGGCCCCCAAAATGGCTCCAAAATTTTATCCTGTTCCCCTACTTGATGTTCATAACAAATAAAAAGCTTTCAAATGAGCTGATGAGGTAACAGCTCTTAGTTGCCCAAAAGTTAGGAATCCTTAACCTATAAATAGCTCGTCAATGTTTTTAGGGACCTTTTACCTTGTCAAAACCCCGTGTAAAAAAACAGAAAAGAAAATTTAGGAAAAGGAGTCTGAAAAGAAGAGAAAAGTCTGAAAAGATAAAAAGTCTGGAAAAGGGAAAAAAGAGGGCTGAAAAGAAAAGGTGTCTGAAAAAGAGAGGAGTCTGAAGGAAGGGGAGGTCTGAAAGAGGGAAAAAAGGGGTCTGAAGAGAAGAGAGGTCTGGGAAAAGAAGAGAGAGTTGAAGAGAAAAGGGAAATCTGAAGAGGAAAAGTCAAATTTGAAGAGGGCAAGTCAGTCAGGGAAAAAGGGCAAGTCAGTAGAAGAGGGCAAGTCAGGTTTTTAAAAGACAAATCAGTCAGAAGAGCAAGTCATCAGAAGAGACAAATTTAGTTAGAAGGGGGACAAGTCAGTCAGAAAGACACGTCAGGGCAGAAAGGGGACAGTCAGTCAGGGAGGGACAAGTCAGTCAGAAGAGACAAATCAGTCAGAAAAGGGGCAAGTCAGTCAGAAGAGGGGAAAAAAAGTCAGTTAGAAGAGACAAAGTCAGGGTTTGAAGAGACAAGTCAGTTAGAAGAGGGCAAGTCAGTTAGAAGGGGGAAAAACAGTTTGAAGAGGGCAAGGTTTAGTTAGAGAGACAAGTCCCGTTAGAAGGACAAGTCGTTAGAAAAGACAAAATTTAGGGTTTGAAAAAGCAAGTCAGTTAGAAGAGACAAGTCAGGGTTTGAAGGACAAGGCAGTCAGAAAGACAAGTCGGGCAGAAGAGACAATCAGTTTAAAAAGACTATAAAAAAGGGCAGTTAAAAAAGAAAAGGTAAAAAAAAGAGGGAAAATCAGTCAGGGAAAAGACAAGTCAAATCAGAAAAGCAAAATCAGTTAGAAGAGACAAGTCAGTTAGAAGAGACAAGTCAGTTAGAAGAGACAAATCAGGGTTGAAGAGACAAGTTTAGTTAAAAAAGAGACAAGTCAGTCAGAAGAGAAAAAGTCGTTAGAAGAGACAAGTTTAGTCGTTAGAAGGGGGCAAGTTAGTTGAAAGAGACAAGCAGTCAGAAGAGACAATTTGGTTTTTGAAGAGACAAGTCAGTCAGTTAGAAGGGACAAGTCAGTTAGAAGAGACAAATCAGCGAAAAGACACGTCCCGTTAGAAGAGACAAGTCAGTTTGAAGAGGGCAAGTCGTAGAAAAAGACAAAAACAGTTAGAAGAGAAAAGTCAGTTAGAAGAGGGCAAGTTTAGTTTGAAGAGGGCAAATCAGTTTGAAAAAGACCCAAACAGTTAGAAGAGACAAGTCGTTAGAAGAGAAAGTCAGTCAGAAGAGAAAAAGGGCGTTAGAAAAGACAAGTCAGTCGGGAAAGGAAAGTCAGTCAGAAGAGACAAGTCGTCAGAAAAAGCAAGGCAAATAGAAGAGGGCAAGTCAGTTTGAAGAGACAAGTCAGTCAGAAGAACAAGTCAGTTAGAAGAGGGCAAGTCAGTCAGGGAAAAGACAAATCAGTCAGAAGGGGACAAGTCAGTCAGAAGAGACACCCCAGTTAGAAGGGGGACAAATCAGTTAAAAAGGACAAGTCAGTTTTGAAGAGACAAGTCAGTTAGAAAGGGCAAATCAGTTAGAAAAGACAAGTCAGTCGAAGGAGGGCAAGTCAGTCAGAAGAGACAAGTCAGTCAGAAGAGACACGTCGTTTGAAGAGACAAGTCCCGTTAAAGAGACAAGTAAGTTAGAAAAAGACAAGCCCGTTAAAGAGACAAGTCAGTTAGAAGAGACAAGGCCCGTTAGAAGAGACAAGCCCCGTTTTGAAAAAGCAAGTCAGTTAGAAAGGGGCAAGTCAGTCAGAAGAAAACCAGTCGTTAGAAGAGACAAGTCAGGTTTGAAGAGGGCAAGGGCAGTTGAAGAGCAAGCCTCAGAAAAAGGCAAGCAGTTAGAAAAGGAAAAAGGGCTGTCGAAGAGACAAGTCAGTCAGAAAAGGGAAAATCGGGCAGTTAGAAGAGACAAGTCAGTTAGAAGAGGGAAAATCAGTTAGAAGAGGGAAAACCCGTTAGGGGAGGAAAAGTCAATTTTTGAAGAGACAAGTTTTGTTAGAAAAAGACAAGTCGTTTAGAAGAGACAAATAAATTAGAAGAGGCCCAAATCAGTTAGAAGAGGGCAAGTCAGTTTTGAAGAGGACAAATCAAATTAAAAAGAGACAAATCCGTTAGAAGAGAAAAATCAGTTAGAAAAAGGGCAAGTCAGTTAGAAGAGACAAGTCGTTAGAATGAAAGTCAGTCGTTAGAAAAGACAAGTCAGTCGTTGAAAAGGACAAGCCCGTTTGAAGAGGGCAAGTCGTTAGAAGAGGCAAGGTTTTAGTTAGAAGAGGACAAATCAGGGTTGAAGAGAAAAAGTCAGTTAGAAGAGAAAAAACCCGGTTTGAAGAGGGCAAGCCAGTTAGAAAAGGACAAATCAGTTTAAAAAGAGACAAGTCAGTTGAAGAGGAAAAAGTCAGTTAGAAGAGACAAAGTCAGTTAGAAGAGCAAGGGCGTTAAAGAAAACAAGTCAGTTAGAAGAGACAAGTCCGTTTAAAAAGAACAAGTCAGATAGAAAGGGCAAGTCAGTTAGAAGAGACAAGGGCAGTCAGAAAAGGCAAGTCAGTCAGAAAGGGGGAAAGTCAGTTAGAAGAGGAAGTCAGTTAGAGAGGGCCAAAATCAGTTAGAAGAGGACAAGTCAGTTAGAAGAGCAAGTCATTTTTAAAAGACAAAATCAGTTAGAACAAAACAAGTCCGTTGAAAAAGCAAGTCAGTTAGAAAGAGACAAGGAAATTAGAAGAGACAAGCAGTTAGAAGAGACAAAATCAGTTTGAAAGACAAGTTTAGTTAGAAGAGACAAAATCAGTTAGAAGAGACAAATCGTTAGAAGAGACAAGTCAGTTTGGGGTAATTAAAAAGGCACGTGTTTCCCGGTGTTAATTTTTCCCGGGGGTTTCTCACAAGCATCACAAGTTAAAGTTCCCCCGGGGGGGTTGTCACCAAGCATCCAAGTTTTAAAGTTCCAGGTTTTTGTTCCCCCAAGCATCACAAGTTATGTTTCCCGGTGTTGCCCCACCAAAACATCACAAGTTTTAAAGTTTTTAGGTGTTTTCTCAAACCCAAACATCACAAAAATTTTTTTTTCCAGGTGTTGTTCACCAAACATCAAAGTTAAGGGTTCCCGGGGGTTTCTCACCAAGCATCCCCAGTTAATGTTTTCCCGGGGTTGCCACCAAGCATCAAATTTTTCCCGGTGTTGCCAAACCCAAACAAACAAAAAGTTAATGTTCCGGGGTTTTCTCACCCAAACATAAAAAAGTTAAGGGTTTCCCGGTTTTTCTTACCAAAGCATCACAAGTTAATGTTCAGGTGTTGTTTCCCCAAAGCATCACAAGTTTATGTTCCAGGTGTTGTCCCCCAAGGGTCAAAAAAGTTTAAAGTTCCAGGTGTTGCCCCACCAAGCACACAAGTTAATGTTAGGTGTTTCTCCCCCAAAAACATCACAAGTTAAGGTTCCAGGTGTTTGGGTCACCAAGCCTCACAAATTTTTGTTCCAGGTGTTGTCACCAAACATAAAAAGTTAATGTTCCAAAGGGGGTTGGGTCACCAAAAAATTAAAGTTAAAGTTCCAGGGGGTTGCTCACCAAGATAAAGTTGTTCTAGTGAAACTTCTGCCTTTATTTTCAAAGATGTTTTATTTTTGTCATTATTCAAAATTTTCATTCTTCAAGGGGCCCAAAGGGACTTTAAAAAATTTTTAAAATTTAAAAAACTCCATTTTTCTTCAACGGAAAAAATTAGTCCAAAAGTGTTTAAAGGTTTTTAAAATTTTCAGTCAAATTTCCTTTATTTACCTTGTTTTCTGTTACACCCCCCGTTGGGTTTTCTGTTTTCACCCCGGTTTTTTTTCTGTTACACCCCCGGGTTTTTTACTGTAAAACCCGGTTGTTTTCTGTACACCCCGGTTGTTTTTCTGTCACACCCCGGTTGTTTACTGTCACCCCCCCGGTTGGTTTTTCTGGGAACCCCGGGTTTTTTTCGGGCACACCCCGGGGTTTTTTTACTGTCACACACCGGGTTTTTTACTGTCCACTTCCCCGGGTTTTTTACTGTTTTCACCCCCGGTTTTTTTACTGTCACACCCCCGGGTTTTTTACTTCACACCCCCGGGTTTTTTTCTGTCCACCCGGTTGTTTTCTGTCACCCCCCCGGTTGTTTTTCTGTTACCCCCGGTTTTTTTTCGGGCAACCCCCGGGTTTTTTACTGTCACACCCTGGGTTTTCCCGTTTAAAACCCCGGTTTTTTTTACTGTCCCACCGGTTGTTTACTGTCAACCCCCTTTTTTTTACTGTTTTCCCCGGTTTTTTTTTTGTTTTAAAACCCCGTTGTTTACTGGAAAACCCCCTTGTTTACTGTTTTCCCCCGCTTGTTTATGTTTCACCCGGTTGTTTCTGTCAAAACCCTGGTTTTTTTACTGTCACACCCAGTTGTTTACTGCACACCCCGGTTGTTTACTGTTTTCACCCCCGTTGTTTTTGTCAAAACCCCCCTTGTTTACTGTTACAAACCCCGGGGTTTTCTGTTACACCCCGGTTGTTTACTGTCAACCCCAGGTTTTTTACTGTCACACCCGGTTGTTTACTGTCACACCCCAAATTGTTTTTTCTGTCACCCCCGGTTGGGTTTTCTGTCCCCACCCCCGGGTTTTTTACTGTCACCCCCCCGGTTTACGGGCCACCCCGGGGGGGTTTTCTGTTATTTCCCCGGTTGTTTTTGGGCACACCCGGTTGTTTAATGTTTTACACCCGGGTTTTTTTATGTCACCCCCGGGGTTGTTTATGTTAACCCCGGGGGTTTTCTGTCCCCCCCCGTTGTTTCGTCACCCCCCGGTTGTTTACTGTCAAAACCCCCGGGTTTCTTACTGTCACCCCCGGTTTTTTTTAAATGTCACACCCCGGTTGTTACTGTTTCACCCCCGGGTTTTTTTTTGTCACACCCGGTTTTCTGTTCCCCCCCGGTTGTTTTCGTTACACCCCCGGGTTTTTTTTACTTTCACACCCCAGTTTATTGTTCCATCCGGTTGTTTTTCTGTCACACCCCCGGTTTTCTGAACCCCCCCGGGTTTTTTAAGTTAAAACCCCCCGGTTTTTTTCTGTTACACCCCCGGGTTTTTTACTGTTACACCCCAGTTGTTTTCTGTTACACCCCGGTTGGGTTTTCGTTACACCCCGGTTGTTTACTGTTTTCACCCCCGGGGATTTAGGGCCCCGCCCCCTTGTTTACTGTTACAACCCCCGGTTTTTTTCTGTTAACCTCAGTTGTTTACTTTTTTCCTCCTTTTCTGTTATACCCCGGATGTTTTTTTTGTTTTACCCCCGGGTTTCTGGACACCCCTGGTTTTTTAAGGGTTTTACCCCCGTTTCGTTTTCTTTCCCTTGGTTGGGTTTTTTTTTACCCCTGGGTTTTTTACTGTTATACCCCGGTTGGTTTCTGTTATACGCCCGGTTGGGTTTTTGTTTTCACCCCGGTTGTTTACTGCCCACACCGGTTTTTTTTACTGTTTCACCCCCGGGTTGGGTTTACTGTTTTTACCCCTGGTTGGGTTTTCTGTTTTCACCCCCGGGTTGTTTACTGTTTTTACCCAGTTTTTATGTTCACCCCCGTTGTTTACTGTTACACCTCGTTGTTTACTGGTTTTACCCCGGATTTTTTTCTGGGGGTTTTTTACCCCCGGTTTTTTTACTGTTAAAACCCCAGTTGTTTACGGGTTTTACCCGGGTTTTTTACGTTACACCCCCGGGTTGTTTTTTTGTTACACCCCGGGGTTTTTTACTGTTTTCACCCCGGGGTTTTTTTTACTGTTTTTACCCCGGTTGTTTACTGTTATACCCTGGTTGTTTTCTGGGTTTCAACCCCCGGGTTTTTTAATGTTATACCCCGGGTTTTTTAATGTTATAAACCCCCCTTTTTTTCTGTTTTTTACCCCCGGTTTTTCTGTTATACCCCGGTTTTTTTACTGGTTTTCACCCCCGGTTTTTTCATGTTACACCCCCGGTTTTTTTACTGTTTTAAACCCCGGGTTTTTTCTGTTTTTTCCCCGGGTTGTTTATGTTATACCTGGTTGTTTAATGTTACACCCCGGTTGTTTACTGTTATACCCTGGTTGTTTACTGTTTACACCCCGGTTTTTTTTACTGTCCACCCGGTTGTTTACGGGGATTTCCCTGGGTTTTTTACTGTTACACCCGGGTTTTTTACTGTTAAACCCCGGTTTTTTACTGTTTTACCCCCGGGTTTTTTTACTGTTAAACCCCCGGTTTTTTATGTCACACCCCCGGGTTTTTTTTCTGTTTACACCCCGGGGGGGTTTTCCCGTTTACCCGTGGTTTTTTTTTTACACCCCCCAAATTTTTTTAATGTTCCCCCCGGGGTTTTCGTTTCACCCCCGTTGTTTCTGTTTCCCCTGGTTGTTTACTGTTTCACCCTGGTTGGTTTTTGGGTTTCCCCCCCAGTTGTTTACTGTTATACCCCGGTTGTTTTAAAAGTTATTTCCCCCGTTGTTTACTGTTACCCCCCAGTTGTTTCGTTACACCCCGGGTTTTTTCTGTTACACCCGGGTTTTTTGTTTACTGTTACACTTTCCCGGGTTTTTTTACTGTAAAACCCCGGGGGGTTAAATGTTATACCCCAGTTGTTTAAATTACCCCGGGTTTTTTTACGGGTTTCACCCCCGGGTTTTTTTCTGGTTTAAAACCCCGGGTTTTTTACTGTTTACACCCCGGGGTTTATGGGTTTTTAAACCCGGTTGTTTACGTTTCAAAACCCCCCTTTTTTTACTGTTACACCCCGGGTTTCTTACCCGTTACACCCCCGGGTTTTTTTACTGTTACCCCCGGTTTTTACGGTTCACCCCAAATTGTTTACTGTTTTTTCCCGGTTTTTTTTATGTTATACCCCGGGTGTTTAAATGTTTAAAACCCCGGTTTTTTACTGTTTCACCCCGGTTTGCTTACTGTTTTCACCCCGGGTTTTTTTCTGTTTCACCCCGGTTTTTTTTTACCCTTAAAAACCCCCGTTTTTACTGTTTTAAACCCCCGGTTTGTTTACTGTTTTCCCCCGGGTTTTTTACTGTTACACCCCAGTTGTTTACTGTTTTCACCTCGGGTTTTTTTCTGTTATACCCCGGTGTTTCTGTTATAAACCCCCCTTTTCTGTTATACCCCCGGTTTTTTTTACTGTTACAACCCCCGTTGGTTTTCGTTTAAAACCCCCGGGGGTTTTTTTTGTTTCCCCGGTTGGTTTTTGTTTTAAACCCCCGGGTTTTTTAAAGTTTTACCCCGGGTTTTTTATGTTTTTACCCCCGGGTTTTTTTACTGTTACAACCCCCGGGTTTTTTACTGTTTTTACCCCGGTTTGTTTATGTTTATCCCCCCGGGTTTTTTATGTTTTACCCCGGGGGGTTTACTGGGTTTCACCCCGGGTTTTTTACTGTTACAAACCCCGGGTTTTTTTCACTGTTTTTTCCCCGGTTGTTTTCTGTTATACCCCCGGGTTGGGTTTTTGTTAAAACCCCGGGTTGGGTTTTTTGGGTTTTACCTGGGGTTTTTTGGGTTCCCCGGGTTTTTTAATGATATACCCCCGGTTTTTTATGTTACACCCCCGGGTTTTTTACTGGGTTTTTCCCCGGTTGTTTTTGTTATACCCCGGTTTTTTTACTGTTTTTCCCCGGGGTTTTTTATTTTTAAACCCCCCTTTTCTGTTTCACTGCATTTTTCTTTTTTATTCCCCGGTTGTTTACTGTTACACCCGGTTTTCTGTTAACCCCCGGGGTTTTTTACTGTCACACCCCGGGTTTTTTTACTGTCACACCCGGTTGTTTACTGTTATACCCCGGTTGGTTTTTTTTGTTAACCCCCGGTTTTTTGAAAAAACCCGGTTGTTTTTCTGTTTTCACCCCGGGTTTTTTACTGTCACACCCGGTTTTTTTACTGTTATACCCCGGTTGGGTTTTCTGTTTCCCCCCCGGTTGTTTACTGTTTACACCCCCGGGTTTTTTATGTTAAAACCCCAGTTGTTTACTGTTTAACCCCCGGGTTTTTTACTGTTACACCCGGTTGGGTTTTTTTTTTACACCCCCGTTGTTTCTGTTACACCTGGGTTGTTTACTGTTTCAAACCCCGTTGTTTTTCTGTCACACCCCCTTTTTTTAAAAATTTTTATACCCCCCGGGTTTTTTACTGTCCAACCCCGGGTTTTTTACGTTTATACCAAAGGTTGTTTACTGTTACACCCCGGTTTGCTTACTGTTACACGGCCGGTTGTGTACTGTTACACCCCGGGTTGTTTTACTGTTACACCCCCGTTGTTTACTGTTTTACCCGGTTGTTTACTGTGTTACCCGGTTGTTTCCGGTTACACCCCAGTTGTTTACTGTTTACACCCCGGTTTGTTTACTGTTATACCCGGATGTTTACTTGTTATACCCCGTTGTTTACTGTTATACCCTGGTTGTTTACTGTTACACCCCGGTTGTTTACTGTTATACCCGGTTGTTTACTGTTATACCCCGGTTGTTTACTGTTATACCCCGGTTTACTGTTATACCCTGGTTGTTTACTGTTTACACCCCGGTTTTGTTCACTGTTACACCCGGTTGTTTCGTTATAACCCGGTGTTTACTGTTATAAACATCCCCGGTTAGTTTACTGTTATACCTGGTTGTTTACTGTTACACCCCGGTTTCGTTTACTGTTATACCTGGTTGTTTACTTGTTATACACCCGGTTTTGTTTACTTTTTAACCCCCCGTTATACCCCGGTTGTTTACTGTTATACCCGGGTTTACTGTTATACCCTGGTTGTTTACTGTTACACCCCAGTTGTATACTGTTACACTGCAGTTTACTGTTATACCCTGGTTGTTTACTGTTACACCCCGGTTGTTTACTGTTATACCCTGGTTGTTTACTGTCACACCCCGGTTGTTTACTGTCACACCCCGGTTGTTTACTGTTATACCCTGGTTGTTTACTGTTACACCCCGGTTCCTGTTACACCGGTGGGTACTGTTACACCCCGGTTTTGTTTACTGTACACCCCGGTCAGTTTACTGTTATACCCTGGTTGTTTACTGTTACACCCCGGTTTCCTGTTACACCCCGTTGTTTACTGTTACACCCCGGTTGTTTACTGTCACACCCCGGTTGTTTACTGTTATACCCTGGTTGTTTACTGTTACACCCCGGTTGTTTACTGTCACACCCGCTTTGTCTTAATGTTATACCCCCGTTGTTTACAGTTACACCCCGGTTGTTTACTGTTACACCTGGTTGTTTACTGTTGCACCCAGTTCGTTTACTGTTACCTCCTGGTTGTTTTTACTGTGTTACACCCCAGTTGTATACTGTCACACCCGGTTGTTTACTGTTTACCCGCTTGTTTACTTGTTTACACCATGGTTGTTTACTGGTCCACCCCGGTTGTTTATGGTTTTACCCAGTTTGTTTATGTAACACCCGGTTGTTTACTGTTACACCCCGGTTGTTTACTGTCACACCCCGGTTGTTTACTGTTATACCCTGGTTGTTTACTGTTACACCCCGGTTGTTTACTGTTACACCCCGGTTGTTTACTGTCACACCCCGGTTGTTTACTGTTATACCCTGGTTGTTTACTGTTACACCCCGGTTGTTACTGTCCCCCCCGGTTGTTACAGGTTATACCCCAGTTGTTTACTGTTACACCCCAGTTGTTTACTGTTACACCCTGGTTTACTGTTACACCCCAGTTGTTTACTGTTACACCCTGGTTGTTTACTGTTACACCCTGGTTGTTTACTGTTACACCCCAGTTGTTTACTGTTATACCGTGTTACTGGTTTACCCAGTTGTTACTGTTACACCCCGGTTTACTGTTACACCCCGGTTTACTGTTACACCCCGGTTGTTTACTGTTACACCCCGGTTGTTTACTGTTATACCCCGGTTGTTTACAGTTATACCAGTTGTTTAAACTGTTCATACCAGGTAGTTTACTGTTACACCCCCCCCCCCCCCCCCCCCCCCCCCCCCCCCCCCCCCCCCCCCCCCCCCCCCCCCCCCCCCCCCCCCCCCCCCCCCCCCCCGGTTGTTTACTGTTTACACCCGGTTGATTTCTGTCGCACCACGGTTGTTTACTGTTACCCCCGGTTGTTTCTGTAACACCCCTGGTTGTTTCCTGTTACGCCCCGGTTGTACAGTTACACCCGGTTTGTTTACTGTTACACCGGCTTGTTTACTGTTACACCCCAGTTGTTTACTGTTTTTACCCCGGTTTGTTTACTGTTAAACCCGGTTTGTTATGTTACACCCAGTTGTTTATGTTTCACTCAGTTGTTTACTGTCACACCCGGGTTGTTTACTGTTATACCCCGGTTTTGTTTACTTGTTACACCCCGGTTGTTTCCTGTCCACCCCGGATGTTTTACTGTTTACCCCAGTTGTTTACTGTTCCACCCCGGTTTACTGTTACACCCAGTTGTTACTGTCACACCCCGGTTGGTATACTGTAATCCTGGTGTTTTACTGTATACACCCCGGTTGTTTATGTTCACACCGGGTTGTTTTCTGTCACACCCGGTTGTTTACTGTTATACTGTTGTATACTGTTACACCCGGTTGTTACTGTTCACACCCCGGTTTGTTTACTGTTATACCCCAGTTGGTTTACTGTTACACCCCAGTTGTTTACTGATTACACTGGGTTTTACTGGTACACCCCTAAGATTGTTTTACTGTTACACCCTGGTTGTTTACTGTTACACCCTGGTTGTTTACTGTTACACCCCAGTTGTTTACTGTTATACCCCGGTTGTTTACTGTTATACCCCAGTTGTTTACTGTTACACCCCGGTTTACTGTTACACCCCGGTTTACTGTTACACCCCGGTTGTTTACTGTTACACCCCGGTTGTTTACTGTTATACCCCGGTTGTTTACTGTTATACCCCAGTTGTTTACTGTCATACCCCGGTTGTTTACTGTTACACCCCGGTTGTTTACTATTACACCCCGGTTGTTTACTGTCACACCCCGGTTGTTTACTGTTACACCCCGGTTGTTTACTGTTACACCCAGGTTGTTTACTGTTACACCCCGGTTGCTTACTGTTACACGCCGGTTGTTTACTGTTACACCCCGGTTGTTTACTGTTACACCCCAGTTGTTTACTGTTTTACCCCGGTTGTTTACTGTTTTACCCCGGTTGTTTACTGTTACACCCCAGTTGTTTACTGTTACACCCCGGTTGTTTACTGTTATCACCCCGGTTGTTTACTGTTATACCCCGGTTGTTTACTGTTATACCCTGGTTGTTTACTGTTACACCCCGGTTGTTTACTGTTATACCCCGGTTGTTTACTGTTATACCCCGGTTGTTTACTGTTATACCCCGGTTTACTGTTATACCCTGGTTGTTTACTGTTACACCCCGGTTGTTCACTGTTACACCCCGGTTGTTTACTGTTATACCCCGGTTGTTTACTGTTATACCCCGGTTGTTTACTGTTATACCCTGGTTGTTTACTGTTACACCCCGGTTGTTTACTGATATACCCTGGTTGTTTACTGTTACACCCCGGTTGTTTACTGTTATACCCCGGTTGTTTACTGTTATACCCCGGTTGTTTACTGTTATACCCTGGTTGTTTACTGTTACACCCCAGTTGTATACTGTTACACTGCAGTTTACTGTTATACCCTGGTTGTTTACTGTTACACCCCGGTTGTTTACTGTTATACCCTGGTTGTTTACTGTCACACCCCGGTTGTTTACTGTCACACCCCGGTTGTTTACTGTTATACCCTGGTTGTTTACTGTTACACCCCGGTTTCCTGTTACACCCCGGTTGTTTACTGTTACACCCCGGTTGTTTACTGTCACACCCCGGTTGTTTACTGTTATACCCTGGTTGTTTACTGTTACACCCCGGTTGTTTACTGTCACACCCCGTTTGTTTACTGTTATACCCCAGTTGTTTACTGTTACACCCCGGTTGTTTACTGTTACACCCTGGTTGTTTACTGTTACACCCCAGTTGTTTACTGTTACACCCTGGTTGTTTACTGTTACACCCCAGTTGTTTACTGTCACACCCCGGTTGTTTACTGTTATACCCCGCTTGTTTACTGTTACACCAAGGTTGTTTACTGTCACACCCCGGTTGTTTACTGTTATACCCCAGTTGTTTACTGTTACACCCCGGTTGTTTACTGTTACACCCCGGTTGTTTACTGTCACACCCCGGTGTCTTATGTTATCCCTGGTTGTTTACTGTTACACCCCGGTTGTTTACTGTTACACCCCGGTTGTTTACTGTCACACCCCGGTTGTTTACTGTTATACCCTGGTTGTTTACTGTTACACCCCGGTTGTTTACTGTCACACCCCGGTTGTTTACTGTTATACCCCAGTTGTTTACTGTTACACCCCAGTTGTTTACTGTTACACCCTGGTTTACTGTTACACCCCAGTTGTTTACTGTTACACCCTGGTTGTTTACTGTTACACCCTGGTTGTTTACGTTACAACCCAGATGTTTACTGTTTACCCGGTTGTATACGGGTAATACCCAGTTGTTTACTGGTTACACCGTTTACTGTTACACCCCGTGTACTGGACACCCCGGTTGATACGGTTACACCCCGGTTGTTACTGTTATTACCCGGTTGTTTTACTGGTTATACCCGTTGGTTACTCGTCATACCCAGGTTGTTTACTGTTACACCCCGGTTGTTTACTGTTACACCCCGGTTGTTTACTGTCACACCCCGGTTGTTTACTGTTACACCCCGGTTGTTTACTGTTACACCCCGGTTGTTTACTGTTACACCCCCGGTGTTTTTGCTTTACTGTTACACCCAGGTTGTTGTTTTACTAGTTACACCCCGGTTGTTTACTGGTACACCCCAGTTGTTACTGTTTTACCCCGGATGGCTTACTGTTATACCCCGGTTGTTTACTGTTACACCCCAGTTGTTTACTGTTACACCTCAGTTGTTTACTGTTATACCCCGGATGTTTACTGTTATACCCCGGTTGTTTACTGTTACACCCCAGTTGTTTACTGTTATACCCCAGTTGTTTACTGTTACACCCCGGTTGTTTACTGTTACACCCCGGTTGTTTACTGTTACACCCCGGTTGTTTACTGTTATACCCCGGTTGTTTACTGTTATACCCCGGTTGTTTACTGTTACACCCTGGTTGTTTACTGTTACACCCCGGTTGTTTACTGTTATACCCTGGTTGTTTACTGTTATACCCCGGTTGTTTACTGTTATACCCCGGTTTACTGTTATACCCTGGTTGTTTACTGTTACAACCCGGTTGTTCACTGTTACCACCGGTGTGTATGTTATACCCGGTTTTGTTTACTGTTATACCCCGGTTTACTGTTATACCCTGGTTGTTTACTGTTACACCCCAGTTGTATACTGTTACACTGCAGTTTACTGTTATACCCTGGTTGTTTACTGTTACACCCCGGTTGTTTACTGTTATACCCTGGTTGTTTACTGTCACACCCCGGTTGTTTACTGTCACACCCCGGTTGTTTACTGTTATACCCTGGTTGTTTACTGTTCACACCGGTTCTGATACACCCTGGTTGATTACTGTTACACCCCGGATTGTTTACTGTAAACCCGGTTTGTTTACTGTTTATACCCTGGGTTGTTTACCTGTTACACCCCCGGTTGTTACTGCACACCCGGTTGTTTACTGTTATACCCCAGTTGTTTACTGTTACACCACGGTTGTTTACTGTTACACCCTGGTTGTTTACTGTTACACCCCAGTTGTTTACTGTTACACCCTGGTTGTTTACTGTTACACCCCAGTTGTTTACTGTCACACCCCGGTTGTTTACTGTTATACCCCGGTTGTTTACTGTTACACCCCGGTTGTTTACTGTCACACCCCGGTTGTTTACTGTTATACCCCAGTTGTTTACTGTTACACCCCGGTTGTTATACCCCAGTTGTTTACTGTTACACCCCGGGTTGGGTTTTCGTTACACCCCGGTTGTTTACTGTTACACCCGGTTTCTGTTATACCCCCTGTTTCGTTATGCCCCCGTTGTTTATGTCATTCCCCGGTTTTTATGTTACCCCCGGTTGTTTATGTTACACCCCGGTGTTTTCTGTCACACCCCGGGGTTTTTTACTGTTTTACCCCGGTTTTTTTCCTTTTTATCCCCGGTTGTTTTCTGTTAACCCCCCTTTTTTTTTCTACGATGTTCATACAAAAGTTTTTCTACTGTGTTCTTAAACGGTTGTTTACGAGTACAACATTTTTTACTACTGATGTATCATAAAACGTTGTTTACTACTGATGTATCAAACGTTGTTTACTACTGATTTAATAAAAAAGTTGTTTTATGTGATCTTTCAAAGTTTTTTACTACTGATGTATCATACAAACATTGTTTACTAAAGAGTTCATACAAAAGTTGTTTACTACGATGTATCATACAAAATTGTTTATTGATGTATCATACAAAAAGTTGTTTTACGATGTATTATACATTGTTTACTACGAGTAATACAAAAAGTTGTTTTTCTACTGGTTCATAAAAACGTTGTTTACTATGATGTATTTACATTTACTATGATGTATAACAAACGTTGTTTACTATGATGTATAACAAACTTTTTACTACTGTGATCATACAAAAATGTTTTTCTACTGAGATTATAATTGTTTACTATGGGTTATCTACAAAAAGTTGTTTACTATGATGTACATACAAAATTTTTAACTGATGTTCAAACGTTGTTTACTACTGATGTTCAAAAAAAAGTTGTTTACTACGAGTACAAACAAACTTGTTTATACTGAGTATCAAACAAACGTTTTTTCTCTGATTATCAAACAAAAATTGTTTACTATGGGTATAAACAAAACGTTTACTACTGATGTATCAAACAAACGTTGTTTTCTACTGATGTATCAACAAAAATTGTTTCTACTGATTATCAAACAAAAGTTGTTTACTATGATGTAAAACATTGTTTACTACTGTGTAACATCAAAAAGTTTTTTAAATACTGATTAAACAAAGAAACGTTGTTTCTACTGATGTAAAAACAAACGTTTTTTTTACTACGGGTGTATAAACATTTTTTACTACTGAGTAACATCAAAAGTTGTTTCTACTGATGTATCAAAAAAACGTTGTTTACTATTGTATCAAAAAACGTTGTTTACATGATGTATCAAACTTGTTTACTACTATGTAACATACAAAGTTGTTTACTATGAGTATCAAACAAACGTTGTTTACAATGTATCAAACAAACGTTGTTTACTACTGATTATCAAACAAAATTGTTTACTATGATGTATCAAACATTTTTATATGATTATCAAACAAACGTTGTTTACTACTGATGTATCAAACATTGTTTACTACTGATGTATCATACAAACGTTGTTTACTACTGATGTATCAACAAACGTTGTTTACTACTGATGTATCAAACAAACGTTGTTTACTACTGATGTATCAAACAAACGTTGTTTACTACTGATGTATCAAACAAACAAACGTTGTTTTTCTATGAGTATAACAAACTTGTTTACTACGATGTATCTACAAACGTTGTTTACTCCCGATGTATCAAAAAAACATTGTTTAATTTCTGATGTATCAAACAAACAAACGTTGTTTACTACTGGTTTTTCATACAAAAGTTGTTTCTATGATTATCATACAAAAGTTGTTTATATGATGTATCAAACAAACTTGTTTATACGTGTATCATATAAAAATTATTTATACGAGTACAACAAACGTCTTTTCTTGATGTATATATAAAATTGTTTACTACTGATGATCAAACAAAAAGTTGTTTACTACTGAGCATCAAACGTTGTTTATACTGATTATCAACAAACGTTGTTTACTACTGATGTATCAAACAAAACGTTGTTTATTAAATGATGTATCATACAAAAATTGTTTCTATGATTATCAAACAAAAAGTTTTTTACTACTGATTATATATAAACATTTTACTACTGATTTCAAAAAAACAAAACTTGTTTACTACTGTGTATCAAAAAAACGTTGTTTATTGATGTATCAAACATTGTTTTTACTGATGTATCATACAAACTTTTTTTACTACGTGTTTCATATAAACGTTGTTTACTCTATTTTAAAAAAAGGTTTTTTACCACTATTATCAAACAAAAGTTGTTTATACTGATTATCAAACAAACTTGTTTACTACGATTTCTACAACGTTGTTTTCTATGAGTACCATATAAACGTTGTTTACTATGATGTATCAAAATTGTTTCTACGATTATCAAACAAACGTTTTTTTCTACTGATATATCAACAAAAGTTTTTTTACTAATGATGTATATAAAAACGTTTTTTATACTGATGATCAAACAAACGTTTTTTACTATGATGTATCAAACAAACGTTGTTTACTCTGTGTATCATCAAACGTTTTTTACTACTGATGTATCAAACAAAAAGGTTATACTGATGTATCATCCTTGTTTACTTTTTGATTATCAAACAAAGTTGTTTTCTACTGATGTACATTAAACTTGTTTTCTACTGATGTATCAACTTGTTTACTCTGATTATAAAAAAAAAACAAAAGATTTTACTACTGATGTATCAAACAAACATTGTTTACTACTGATGTTCAACAAAAGTTGTTTATATGATTATCAAACAAAAGTTTTTTACTACTAAGTATCAAGAAAAGTTGTTTATGATGTATAAAAAAAAACGTTGTTTTCTACTGATGTACATACAAAAAATTGTTTCTACTGTGTATCTAAAACTTGTTTACTATGTGTATCAAACATTTTTTACTACTGAGTATCAAACAAACAAAAGTTTTTTACGAGTATCATATAAACGTTTTTTACTGAGTATCAAACATTTTTTCTACTGGTTTTCAAACAAACAAACGTGTTTACTACGTGTTCAAAATTGTTTACTATGATGCATCAAACAAACGTTGTTTACTACTGATGATCAAAAATTGTTTTTCTACGATGTATCAAAAAAAACAAACGTTTTTTATACTAGTACAAACAAAAAATTGTTTTCTACTGATGTATCAAACAAAGTTGTTTACTAGATGTATCAAAAAACATTGTTATCTGATGTATCAAAAAAACTTGTTTCTATTGTGTATAAAAACTTGTTTACTACATGTACAAACATTGTTTATATGATTTTCAAAAAAACAAACGTTGTTTACTACTGATGTATCAAAAAAACAAAAAGTTGGTTTTTAGAGTATCAAAAAAACGTTGGGTTTTCTACTGATGTTCTAAAAAATTGTTTTTTATGATGTATCATACAAACGTTGTTTACTATGTGTATCATACAAAGTGGGTTTTCTACTGATGTATCATTCAAACGGTTTTTTTTATACTGATGATCATACATTGTTTATATGATGTTCAAACAAACATTGTTTACTATGATTATCATACATTGTTTACACGATGTATCAAAAAATTTTGTTTTTCTACTGATGTATCAACAAACGTTGTTTATACTGAGTAACATACAACGTTGTTTCTACTGAGGTATTACAAAAATTGTTTCTATGATGTATAAAAAACGTTTTTTACACTGATGTATCTTACAAAAATTGTTTATACGATGTATCAAACAAACATTTTTTACTATGATGTATCATAAAAAATTTTTTATCTGATGATCATACAAACGTTGTTTCTCTGATGTATCATACAAAACGTTGTTTTTTTTTTTTTTATTGTTTTTTTTAAATACTGTGTATCAAACATTGTTTACTAGATGTATCAAAAAACACGGTTACTTGATGTTCAACCTTGTTTCTTGATGTATCAAACAAACAAAATTTTTTACATGAAGTACAAACCCTTTTTTAACTTTATGTATCAAAAAAAAACAAAAGTTTTTTATACTGATGTTCAAAAAAGTTTACTTGTGTATCAAACAAACATGTTTACTACTGATGTTTCAAACAAAGGGGTTTCTAGTGTATCAAACAAAAATGTTTACTATGAGTATCAAACAAACTTTTTTTGTTTGTTTTTACTGATGTATAAAAAACTTGTTTTCTACTGTGTACAAAAAAACTTGTTTCTATGATGTATCAAACATTTTTTACTACTGATGTATCAAAAAAAAAATGTTTACTATGATGTTCAAAAAAAACTTGTTTCCCACTGATGTATCAAACAAAGTTTCCACTGATTATCAAACATTGTTTACTCTGATGTATCAAAAAAAAACTTGTTTACTACTGATGTATCAAACATTTTTTCTATGAGGGATCAAACAAAAGTTTACTCTTTTTTCCCCCGTTTTTCAAACAAAAACCCTTGTTTATACTGATGTATTTAAACATTGTTTTTTCTACTGTTTTATCAAAATTGTTTTTTACTGATGTACAACAAAAATTGTTTACTACTGAGTATCAACAAAAAATTGTTTATACTGATGTTATAAAACATTGTTTTTTAGATGTATCCCAAAAAAATTGTTTTTATGATGATCAAAAAAACAAATTGTTTATATAGTACAAAACAAAAAATTTTTTACTATGATGTATCAAAAAAAAAAACTTGTTTTTCTACTGAGTACAAAAACTTTTTTATACTGATGTTTAAACAAAACAAACGTTGTTTACTACTGATGTATCAAAAAAAATTGTTTTCTACTGAGTATCAAAAAAAAACGTTGTTTATACGATGTATCAAACATTGTTTACTATGATGTATCAAAAAAACAAAACGTTTTTTATATGATGTATCAAAAAACATTGTTTATACGATTATCAAACAAAAACGTTTTTTATACTGATGATCAAAAAAAATTGTTTACTACTGATGTATCAAACAAACAAACGTTGTTTACTACTGATGTATCAAACAAACATTGTTTACTACTGATGTATCAAACAAACAAACGTTGTTTACTACTGATGTATCAAACAAACATTGTTTACTACTGATGTATCAACAAACAAACATTGTTTATACTGATGTATCAAACAAATTGTTTTTTCTGATGTACAAAATTGTTTATACTGATGTTCAAAAAACATTGTTTACTACTGATGTTCAAAAAAAACTTTTTTTACTACTGAATAAAATTTTCCAAAACAAACTTGTTTACACTGTGTATCAAACATTGTTTTCTACTGATGTACAAAAAACCCCCGTTTACTAGATGTATCAAACAAAAATTTTTTACTACTGATGTTCAACATGTTTACTACGATTTCAAACTTGTTTACTATGTATCAAACATTTTTAATAAGATGTATCAAAAACATTGTTTTACTACTGAATCAAAAAGGGGTTTATAGATATCAAAAATTGTTTACTACTGATTTTCCAAACATTGTTTTACTGATGTATAAAAAAATTGTTTTCTCGATGTATCAAACAAAATGTTTTTCTAGATGATCCAACATTGTTTACTACTGATTATCCCCCCTTTTTTACTATGATGTATCAAACAAACATTGTTTTACTACTGATGTATCAAACATTGTTTACTACTGATGTATCAAACAAACATTTTTCTACTGTTATCAACAAAAATTGTTTACTACTGATGATCAAATTTTTTACTACTGATGTATCAAACAAATTTTTTACTACTGTTTCAAAAAATTTTTTACTAGATGTATCAAACTTGTTTACTACGGATCAAAAAAACATTGTTTATACTGAGTATAAAAAATTGTTTTTGTTTCCCTTTACTCTGATGTAAAACCAAAACATTGTTTATAGAGTATCAAAAAAAATGTTTTTCTCTGATGTATCAAACTTGTTTTACTATGAGTATCAAACAAACATTGTTTATACGTGTATCAAACATTGTTTACTATGTGTATCAAAATTGTTTACTACTGAGTATAAAAAAAAATTGTTTACTACTGATGTATCAAACAAACATTGTTTATACTGTGTATCAAACATTTTTCTACTGATTTTAAACATTTTTTATATGAGTATCCAAAAAATTGTTTTTTATGATGTATCAAAAACATTGTTTACTACTGATGTATCAAACAAAAATTTTTTAACTGATTTTTCAAACAAAGTTAAAAAACAACTTTTTTCAAAATAAAAAAAATTTTTACAACTTTAAAAACAACTGTATATGAAATATTTAACAAATTTGGGGGTTTTTTGTGGGAACACAAAGGACCCCCTTGGGGGGTTTTCCAACCGTCTTTCCCCACCCTTTTTTCTCAACCTTTTTTTCAACCCTTTGGGGCCTTAATTTGGTCTTGAAAATTTGTTGGGTGTTAAATTTTGGGGGTCCAACCTTGTGGTGGGGCTCTCACCCTTGTGGCGGGGCTCTCACACCTTGTGGTGGGCTGCTCTCACACCTTGTGGTGGGCTGCTCTCACACCTTGTGGTGGGCTGCTCTCACACCTTGTGGTGGGCTGCTCTCACACCTTGTGGGGGCGCTCCCACCTTGTGGTGGCGCTCTCACCCTTTTTTGGTGGGTGCTCTCACACTTGTGGGGCTGCTCTCACCCTTGTGGTGGGCTGTCTCCAAAAATGTGGTGGGGTGCTCTCACACCTTGTGGGGGCTGCTCTACACCTTGTGGTGGGCTGCTCCACACCTTTTGGCGGGGTGCTCCATCCTTGTGGGGGGCTCTTTACACCTTGTGGGGGGTGCTCTCACACCTTGTGGTGGGCTGCTCTCACACCTTGTGGTGGGCTGCTCTCACACCTTGTGGTGGGCTGCTCTCACACCTTGTGGTGGGCTGCTCTCACACCTTGTGGGGGGCGCTCTAACACCTTGTGGGGGCTGTCTCAACCTTGGGTGGGGCTCTACACCTGTGGTGGGCTGCTCTCACACCTTGTGGTGGGCTGCTCTCACACCTTGTGGTGGGCTGCTCTCACACCTTGTGGTGGGCTGCTCTCACACCTTGTGGTGGGCTGCTCTCACACCTTTTTGGGGGTGCTCTCACCACCTTTGGTGGGGCTCTCCCACCCTTGTGGGGGGTGCTCTCAACCTTGTGGTGGGCTGCCTCCACACCCTTTTGGTGGGGTGTCTCACACCTTGTGGTGGGTGCTCTCACACCTTTGGTGGGTGCTCCACACCTTTGGCGGGGTGCCTTTCCCCCTTGTGGTGGTGCCTTTCCCCCTTTGGTGGGCTGCTCCAAACCCTTTTTGGGGGGGTTGCTCTCACCCTTGTGGGGGCTGCCTCACACCTTGTGGTGGGCTGCTTCACACCCTTGTGGTGGGCTGCTTCACACCTTGTGGGGGGCGCTCTCAACCTTGTGGGGGCTGCTCTACCCTTGTGGGGGCTGCTTCAACCTTGTGGTGGGGGTGTCTCAACCTTGGGGGGCTGCTCTCACCCTTGTGGGGGCTGCTTCAACCTTTGGTGGGGTTCTCCCCCACCTTGTGTGGGCTCTTTTCCCCACCTTGTGGGGGTGCCTCACCCTTGTGGTGGGCTGCTCTCACATTGGGGGGGCTTTTCCACCTTGTGGTGGGGGCTCTCACACCTTTTGGGGGGGTGCTCCACCCGTGGGGGGCTGCTCTCACACCTTGTGGGGCTGCTCTCACACCTTTTGGGGGGCTGCTCTCACCCTTGTGGGGGGCTGCCTTTCCCCCTTGTGGTGGGTGCTCTCACACTTGTGGGGGTTTCTCTCACACCTTGTGGTGGGTGCTCTCAACCTTGTGGTGGGTCTCTCACAAACCCTTTTGGTGGGTGCTCTCACACCTTTGGGGGGCCCGCTTTTCCCCACCTTGTGGTGGGCTGCTCTCACACCTTGTGGGGGCTGCTCTCACCCCTTGTGGTGGGCTGCTTCCACCTTTTTGGGGGGCTTCCCCCCTTGGGGTGGGTGCTCTCACACCTTGGGGGGGTGCCTCACACCTTGTGGTGGGCTGTCCCACACTTGTGGTGGGCTGCCTCAAAATTGTGGGGGTGCTCTCACACCTTGTGGGGGGCGCTCTCCCCTTTTGGTGGGGGGCTTCACACCTTGTGGGGGGCGCTCTCACACCTTGTGGGGGCTGCCTCACACCTTTGTGGTGGGGTCCCCCCCCTTGTGGGGGCTGCTCTCCCCTGTGGTGGGCTGCTCCACACCTTGTGGTGGGCTGCCTCCCACCTTGTGGTGGGGTGTCTCACACCTTTTGGTGGGCTGCTCTACCCTTGTGGGGGCTGCTCTCACCCTTGTGGGGGCGCCTCCACTTTTGGGGGGTGCTCTCACACCTTGTGGGGGGCTGCTTACACCTTGTGGGGGCTGCTCCTCACCCTTGTGGTGGGTGCTCTAAAACCCGTGGGGGCTGCCTTCACCCTTGTGGGGGCTGCTTCAACCTTGTGGGGGTGCTTACCCTTGTGGGGGTGCTCTCACACCTTTTGGTGGGCTGCTCTCCCCCCACCTTTTCCTGCCCCCTCAAAACCGTTTGGGCTGTTAAAAAATTTGGGTGGGTCTTCCCTTTGGGCCTGCTTCATAATGGGGGTGGTCCCCTTGAGGGAGGTTCCCAGTGGTGGGGCCCCCCATTGTGGGGGGGCCTCCCCCAAATTTAAAAATTTAATTAAAAAACCCCCCAAGGGAAAACCCCCTTTAAAAACCCCCAAAAAAAACCCCCCAATTTAAAGAATACTTTAATTAAAAAACCCCCCTAGAGGAAAAGTATCCCGTGGGAAAACCCCTTGAGGTAAAGTACCTCCTTTTGATTTAGAAATCCCTAGATGGAAGAAAACTTTCCCCCGAGGGAAAAGAACCTCCCTAGATGGAAAAAAACCCCCTAGAAGGTAGAAACCTCCCCAGATGGGGAAGTACCTCCTGATGGTAGAAGAACCCCCCCAGAATGGGGCCCCCCAAAAAAGACCTAGATGTGAATACCTCCCTTTGATGTAGAAGAACCCCCCTAGTGGAAAGGACCTCCCTAGATTGAAGTACCCCCTTAAAATTAGAAGTACTCCCTTATGTAGAAGGGCCCCCTAGATGGAAAAAGGACCTCCCTAATGGAGAAAAACCCAGAAAGGGGGAAGACCTCCAGAAGAAATACCTCCTAGATGGGAGAAGGACCTCCCCGAGGTAGAAAACTCCTAGTGGTAGAGAACTCCCTAAAGGGGAAGAAACCCCCCAATGGAAAAGACCCCCCTAGAGGTAGAAAAACCTCCCCAGATGGTAGAAGGCCCCCCTAGAAGGGGAAAACCCCCCTAGATGAAAGTACCCCCCTAGATGGAAAGGACCCCCTGTGGTAAAAAACCCCCCTAGATGGTAGAAGTACCCCCCGTGGTAGAAATACCTCCCTAGATGGGGAAGAAACCCCCCTTTTGTGGAGAAGGACCCCAGAGGGGGGGAAAACCCCCTAGATGGTAAAAAACCCCCAATGGTAAAAACCCCCTAATGGTAAAAAACCTCCCTGAGGTAAAAAAACCTCCCTGAGGTAGGGAAAAGGGGGGAAAAAATCCCTAGATGGTAGAATACCCCCCTAGATGGTAGAAAAACCCCCTAGATGGTAAAATAACCCCAGAAGGTAAAAATACCTCCCAATGGTAGAAACCCCCTAATGGGGAGAAAACCCCCCCTAGAGGTAGAAAAGGGGCCCCCAGATGGTAAAAACCCCCTAGATGGTGAAAAGGAACCCCTAGATGGGAAAACCCCGAAGTAGAAACCCCAGATGGTAAAACCCCCCTAGATGGTAAAGGGCTCCCCAGATGGAAAAAAAGTAAGAAAGGGGGGGGAAAACCCCAGAGGGGAGAAAAAAAAACCCCCTAGATGGTAAAAATCCCCCAGATGGTAGAAGACTCCCTGTGGGGAGAAAAACCTCCCTAGAAAGGGGAGAAACCCCCAGATGGGAGGGAAAACCCCCTAGAGGTTTTAAAAACCCCCTGATGGTAAAGACCTCCCTAGATGGGAGAAGGGGCCCCAGATGGTAAAACCTCCCCAGATGGGAAAACCCCCCTAGATGGTGAAACCCCCCGATGGAGAAATACCTCCCCTGATGGTAGAAGACCCAAAAAAACCTCCCTAGAGGTTGAAACCCCCTAGATGGGAGAAAAACCCCCCTAGATGGGAGAAACCTCCTGATGGGAAAAACCTCCCTGATGGGAGAAGACCCTAAGGGGAAAACCCCCCCCCTAGTGGTTTGAAACCCCCCAGATGGGAAGGCCCCCCAGATGGAGAAAACCCCCCCGTGGTGAAAACTCCCCGATGTAGAAATACCCCCCTGAGGGGAAGGACCCCCCCGATGGTAGAGGACCCCCCAGATGGTAGAAACCTCCCTGAGGGAGAAATACCTCCCCCGATGGTGAAGGACCTCCCGATGGTAGAAATACCCCCTGGGTGGTAGAAACCTCCCTTGTGGTAAAAAAGTACTCCCTAGATGAGAAGGGCCCCCCTGATGGTAGAAGGACTCCCTAAGGTGAAACCCCCCTAGATGGAAAAACCTCCCTGATGGTAGAAGGGCCTCCCCCAGTTGTAGAAGTATACCCCCAGATGTAGAAGGACTTTCCCCAAAAGGTAGAAAACCTCCCTGATGGTAGAAAAAACCTCCTAGATGGAGAATACCCCCCTAGAGGGAAAAATCCCTAGATGTTGAAGTCCCCCTAGATGGGGAAAGAACTCCCCGATGGTAAAACCCCCCTAGATGGGAGAAAATCCCCCGATGGGAAAGGACCCCCTAGGTAGAAAAACCCCCCTTGATGGGAGAGGACTCCCTTGATGGTAGAAGACCTCCCTAATGGTTAAAACTCCCAGTGGTAAAAGTACCTCCCCCGATGTAGAAGAAATCCCAGATGGGGAAAAGGCCTCCCCCAATTGGTAAAAACCTCCCTGATGGTAGAAGACTCCCAGATGGTAGGAGTACCTCCCCTCCTGTGGAGAAGCCCCAGATGGTAAAAATACCTCCTAGATGGTAGAAACCCCCCCCTAGATTTTTTTTAAGGGAAAGGGCCTCCTAGAGGGGTAAAAGGGCCCCCTGAAAAGGGAAATACCCCTAATGGTTTGAAGACCCCTAGATAGTAGAAGACCTCCCTAGATGGTAAAACCCCCCTAGTTGGGAGAAACCTCCCCAATGTAAAAACCCCCAATGTAGAATCCCCCTAGAAGGTAAAGGACCTCCCCAGATGGTAAAAAGGACCCCCTAGATGGTAGAAAAGGGAAAAATCCCAGTGGTAGAGACCTCCCTAGATGGGAGAAGACCTCCCAAAAGGGAGGAAACCTCCCTAGGGGAGAAAGAACTTTCCCTAGGGTAAAAACCCCCCCCAGATGGTAGAAAACCCCCTGATGAGAAACCCCCCCAGATGGTAGAAGGGAAACCCCGTGGGAAAAAACCCCTAGTGGGAAATACCCCCCAGATGGTAGAAGGACCTCCTAGATGGGGAAAAAGGACCTCCCTAGATGGTAGAAAACCTCCCTAGATGGTGAAACCTAGATGGAGAAAACCCCCCAGTGGTATAAAAAAACCCCCCGATGGTAAAACCCCCCTAGAAGGGAAAGACCTCCCTGATGGTTAAGGACTCCCGATGGGAGAAGGCCTCCTAGATGGTAGAAACCTCCCTGATGGGGGAGAAGACCTCCCTGATGGTGAAGGACCCCCTGATGGTAGAAACTCCCCCAGAGGTAGAAACCTCCCTAGATGGTAGAAGTACCTCCATAGATGGTAGAAGGACCTGCCTAGATGGTAGAAGGAGCTCCCTAGACGGTATAAGTACCTCCCTAGTTGGTAGAAGGACCTACGTAGATGGTAGAAGGAACTCCCTATATGGTAGAACCCCCCTAGATGGTAGAAGAACCCCCCTAGATGGTAGAAGGACCTCCCTAGATGTTAGAAATACCTTCCTAGACTGTAGAAATACCTCCCTATATGATAGAAGTACCTCCCTAGATGGTAGAAATACCTCCTTAGATGGTAGAAGTACCTCCCTAGATGGTAGAAATACCTCCCTATATGATAGAAGTACCTCCCTAGATGGTAGAAATACCTCCTTAGATGGTAGAAATACCTCCCTAGATGGTAGAAGTGCTACCCTAGATGGTAGGAGTACCTCCCTATATGATAGAAGTACCTCCCTAGATGGTAGAAATACCTCCCTAGATGGTAGAAATACCTCCCTAGATGGTAGAAGTGCTACCCTAGGTGGTAGGAGTACCTCCCTAGATGGTAGAAATACCTTCCTAGACAGTAGAAATACCTCCCTATATGATAGAAGTACTACCCTAGATGGTAGGAGGACCTCCCAAGATGGCAAAGGTATCTCCCTATACAGTAGGAATACCTCACAAGACAGCATTAGTACCTCCCTGGACAGTAACACTACCTCCCTGGACAGTAGGACTACCTTGCTGGACAGTAGGAGTACCTTCCTGGACAGTAGTACTCCCTGGGCAGTAGAAGTACCTCCCTAGACAGTAGGAGTACCTCCCTAAACAGTAGAAGTACCTCCCCAGACAGGAGTGCCTTGCTAGACAGTAGAAGTACCTTCCTTAACAGTAGAAGTACCTTCCTAAACAGTAGAAGTACCTCCCTAGACAGTAGGAGTACCTCGCTAGACAGTAGGAGTACCTCCGTAGATAGCAGAAGTGCCTCCCTAGACTATAGAAGTACCTCCCTAGACAGTAGTACCTCCCTGGGCAGTAGAAGCACCTTCCTGGGCAGTAGATGTACCTCCCTGGGCAGTAGATGTACCTTCCTAAACAGTAAGAATACCTCCTCAGACTGGTCATAGACCGGGCTGCAAGGGCATTGACCCCTGGAACTATCTCCAGGAACTCTCTCCAGGTACCTTGCTAGAGTAGGAGTACCTCCCTGGACAGTAAGAGTACCTGCCTCGAGTGTTGAAGTACCTTGCTAGACTGTAGGAGTACCTCCCTAGACTGTAGGAGTACCTCACTAGACTGTAGGAGTACCTCCCTTGACAGTAAGAGTACTTGCCACAACTGTAGGAGTACCTTGCTAGACTGTAGGAGTACCTTGCTAGACCGTAGGAGTACCTTGCTAGACTGTAGGAGTACCTTGTTAGACTGTAGGAGTACCTCACTACTCTGTAGGAATACCTTGCTAGACTGTAGGAGTACCTTGCTAGACTGTAGGAGTACCTTGCTAGACTGTAGGAGTACCTCCCTAGACTGTAGGAGTACCTCCCTAGACTGTAGGAGTACCTCACTAGACTGTAGGAGTACCTTGCTAGACTGTAGGAGTACCTTGCTGGACTGTAGGAGTACCTTGCTGAACTGTAGGAGTAACTTGCTAGACTGTAGGAGTACCTCGCTAGACAGTAGGAGTACCTCCCTAGACTGTAGGAGTACCTTGCTAGACAGTAGGAGTACCTTGCTAGACTGTAGGAGTACCTACCTAGACTGTAGGAGTACTTTGCTAGACTGTAGGAGTACCTACCTAGACTGTAGGAGTACCTTGCTAGACAGTAGGAGTACCTTGCTAGACAGTAGGAGTACCTTGCTACACTGTAGGAGTACCTTGCTAGAATGTAGAAGTACCTACCTAGACTGTAGGAGTACCTTGCTAGACAGTAGGAGTACCTCCCTAGACTGTAGGAATACCTTGCTAGACAGTAGGAGTACCTTGCTAAACTGTAGGAGTACCTTGCTAGACTGTAGGAGTACCTACCTAGACTGTAGGAGTACCTTGCTAGACAGTAGTACCACCTTGCTAGACTGTAGGAGTACCTTGCTAGACTGTAGGAGTACCTTGCTAGACAGTAGGAGTACCTTGCTAGACAGTAGGAGTACCTTGCTAGACTGTAGGAGTACCTTGCTAGACTGTAGGAGTACCTTGCTAGACTGTAGGAGTACCTTGCTAGACTGTAGGAGTACCTTGCTAGACTGTAGGAGTACCTTGCTAGACAGTAGGAGTACCTCCCTAGACTGTAGGAGTACCTCCCTAGACAGTAGGAGTACCTCCCTAGACTGTAAGAGTACCTCCCTAGACTGTAAGAGTACCTCCCTAGACTGTAAGAGTACCTCCCTAGACTGTAAAAGTACCTCCCTAGACTGTAAGAGTACCTCCCTAGATTAAGAGTACCTCCCTAGACTGTAAGAGTACCTCCCTAGACTGTAAGAGTACCTCCCTAGACTGTAAGAGTACCTCCCTAGACTGTAAAAGTACCTCCCTAGACTGTAAGAGTACCTCCCTAGATTAAGAGTACCTCCCTAGACTGTAAGAGTACCTCCCTAGACTGTAAGAGTACCTCCCTGGACTGTAAGAATACCTCCCTAGACTGTAAGAGTACCTCCCTGGACTGTAAGAGTACCTCCCTGGACTGTAAGAGTACCTCCCTGGACTGTAAGAGTACCTCCCTGGACTGTAAGAGTACCTCCTGACTGTAAGAGTACCTCCCTGGACTGTAAGAGCACCTCCCTGGACTGTAAGAGTACCTCCCTGGACTGTAAGAGTACCTCCCTGGACTGTAAGAGTACCTCCCTGGACTGTAAGAGTACCTCCCTGGACTGTAAGAGTACCTCCCTGGACTGTAAGAGTACCTCCCTAGACTGTAAGAGTACCTCCCTGGACTGTAAGAGTACCTCCCTGGACTGTAAGAGTACCTCCCTGGACTGTAAGAGTACCTCCCTGGACTGTAAGAGTACCTCCCTGGACTAAGAGTACTCCTGGACTGTAAGAGTAACCTCCTGGACTGTAAGAGTACCTCCCTGGACTGTAAGAGTACCTCCTGGACTGTAAGAGTACCTCCCTGGACTGTAAGAGTACCTCCCTGGACTGTAAAGTACCTCCCTGGACTGTAAGAGCACCTCCCTGGACTGTAAGAGTACCTCCCTGGACTGTAAGAGTACCTCCCTGGACTGTAAGAGTACCTCCCTGGACTGTAAGAGTACCTCCCTGGACTGTAAGAGTACCTTCCTGGACTGTAAGAGTACCTCCCTGGACTGTAAGAGTACCTCCCTGGACTGTAAGAGCACCTCCCTGGACTGTAAGAGTACTCCTCCTGGACTGTAAGAGTACCTCCCTGGACTGTAAGAGTACCTCCCTGGACTGTAAGAGTACCTCCCTGGACTGTAAGAGTACCTCCCTGGATATTTACTGCCCACTAAACTACTACCAACTAAAATATTTATCATATGTTTAACAGTAAACAATAAACAAACTACAGAGTAAAGTATATGAATGTCTTAAACTGTGGAAGAAACCCTGGATGTGTGTAAGCATCATTCTTGCTTTCTCACTATCTTTACCATGTGTGCCACAGTAATTGACAAGTAAAAAAACATTATAATGAAAATAAAACAGATTTCTGAATATTTTTATAGTAAATATTTGTAGACACAACACTTGAAGAAAATGTTAAGACACAGTACCATTCTTTTTATCCAACACCTTCAGCCCTATTTATCCCAAAATCTTTAACAAAGTACACAGAAATACTACCAACTTGAGTACATGTACTAAAAACTAACATGTAACATTGTGAGTCAATACTGACCTACAGCTGGAAGAGGTGGAGCACCAGTACTGCTGCCACAGGCAGTTTGTTTAAGTGACGGCGGCAACGCTTGTGGTAGATTGAAACCTCGTAGTTTTAAATTAATGAGTTTACAAGCGATGCTGAACTCATGGAGATTCATCTTCCCATCACCATCAATATCAGACAAGGCCCTGAAGTACAGCATTTATCAAGAATTACAAGAATGAGCACGGTAGATTTTCAGTGACTCAACACAGTGTACAAAATGTTATAGTCACCAGGATCATTATCATTCATACAGTTACAATGTTACAGTCACCAGGATCATTATCATTCATACAGTTACAATGTTATAGTCACCAGGATCATTATCATTCATACAGTTACAATGTTATAGTCACCAGGATCATTATCATTCATACAGTTACAATGTTACAGTCACCAGGATCATTATCATTCATACAGTTACAATGTTATAGTCACCAGGATCATTATCATTCATACAGCTATAATGTTATAGTCACCAGGATCATTATCATTCATACAGTTACAATGTTACAGTCACCAGGATCATTATCATTCATACAGCTATAATGTTATAGTCACCAGGATCATTATCATTCATACAGCTATACAGCCTCTTCTCACTTAATAACGGAATTCCGTTCCTAAGTGTTACGAGTATGGCCATATCCATTATATTTTATAATAGGGTATGCTCCTGGATTATTTTATAACATATATGTTAAGGCTAATATTAATGCTAATATTGTATTATATTATGTTTTGTTAGTCTAAAATTAGGTGTTTTTATTTTAGTGGGAACCTTGGGTTTGGGGCGACAGTTACTAGTTTAGGTACTGAGTTCCTCAGTAAATTTTTCCCAAATTTACGTTGCTTTACCCCTCAATTTGGGACTGTTTAGTAGGTTCTCCCCGCCTTGCTTGGTTTTTTTTTCCACACCTTTCTCGAGTGGTCCCAAAAACCCATGACTAGCCTCTCACTTCTTGTCTGTTTTATTTCTAAGAGTTCTTTTGGGCATATACTATCCTTGCACTGGTTAAAAGTTTAAAACCCCTTTTTGGATAATTACTTCCCGCATCAATTGATTGCCTAAACCCCTAGACTGGGGGTTTGTTTTGACGTAAACTTTTGTCATAAACCCAAAAGGCCCGTACCTTTTAAATTCTTTTATGTTTAAAGGAAAAAAAAAATAAGTGATTTTGTTTGCTCTTTTTTTTAATTTAAAATTTGAGTTCATAAATATTTGAAGTTTCTATGTAAGTTTTATTGTTTTTTAAAGGAACCAAAATTTTTTTTTGAGGGTTTTTGGCCCCTCCCACGAAAAAAGGTTAACAAAGAAAAGTCCCTTTTTAAAAAAGGGTATATGGCTGCACTAAAACCCTTTTTACTATGGAGTTCACCTAGACAATAGCCCCAAAACCCAGCAAAAGGGTCCCAATTTTGAGGTTTAGTTGGGCCCCGTGTTTATCACTCCTTCCATAAAAACCTAAAAGGGCCCGTTTTTAAACAAATTTACACAAAATTGGGGGGCATAATAAGGTGGTAATGGGTTTTTGTCAAAACCCTCTTCGTTTTTGGTTTTTTTGTCACCTTTTTAAAGGGTTTTTTAAATTTTTGGTATATTTTCAAATGTTTTTTTACAGTTGTGTTTTTTTTTCATTGAAATTTAAAAAAAACAGAGGAAAACAGCTCTAAATTTTACTTTTTTTAAGCATTTTAAAAAAAATCAGAGAGCCCCGTCGCAAGGGCCCGGGGATCGTAAATGAGTACAGTTTTGGGAACCCCGCTTTTTTCAGTATTTCGCCCTTTGTGTTCTGTAATAAAGGGAATTTCAAATTTTGACCAAAAAATTTTCTATTTTTGGTCCCAGTCCCTTTTAATATGGCAAATTGCCCCCCCCCCGGGGTTTTTTTACTTATCTGTGAGAACATTTTCTCTATTATGGCTGGAAACTTTCCAAAATTTCAAGTGGGTTTTTTTTAAATTACTGCTTTTTTTATGTACACATGAAATTTAAATTTTGTGTACCCGTACCTAAATATACCCTTTCACCCCTGTTTTTGGAAAGAAAGGGACAATTTTTTAAAAACCCCTAAGAGTCTCTCTTCCCCTTGCAAACCCTATTAATTTAAAAATACGTTATTTTGGGGCTTTTAAAAGTCATATTTTCAATAATTTTAGACAACCCCATTAATCCTCGTTTCAGTCGACCTTTAAATGTGACTCCAATTTAAAGCCTTGGTTTTCAGAGGCCCACTCCCCCAACTTTCCTAAAATCTTTCCTGTAACGAAAATCAATTTGTGTATGAAAAGGGTGCAAAATCTTCCACCCCAAAAAAATCAAAAGTGGAGTTCAAAAGGAAGGGTTCCTTGGCCAAAACCTCTTTCTATCAATTAATGGGTCTTTCCCAAGGGATCACGCCTACCAAAAACCCAAATTTTTTGGGGATGGGAAATACAAACCGGGCTTTTCCCCCCCAATACACAGTCATACTTGGGAAAACCCTCATTGCCAAAAATTTCCCGGAAAAAAATTCCCCGCCCGGATGTTTACTAATAAAAATTACCTGAATTTCTAAAAACCTATTTTTTCGTTTGGAAAACCCAAAACTTTCAAAAGGGTCCAATTAAAATAAGGTTAAAAGGGTCATCAGGGTTTAAAGGGCTCACAGAGGGAAAATTTTCCCAGGAATCCCCTTGACGTTGCCTTAAGTTCCGGTCA
Organism: Cherax quadricarinatus; assembly: GCF_026875155.1. NCBI lineage: Eukaryota > Metazoa > Arthropoda > Malacostraca > Decapoda > Parastacidae > Cherax > Cherax quadricarinatus. The sequence goes on from NC_069427.1 coordinate 42,158,186, forward strand.
CAAAATACAACAAATCCCCCAAAAGAAAATCTCCCGACTGTAGGCCCTTTTTTTTCAAAAATTGGTTTTACATTCCACAAAACAATCTCCTGGGAAGGTTCCATTCACTAAATACCCTTTTTTCTTACATTTGAATTTTTTGCATGGGGATCAACAAAATCCCAAACACCTAAAACCCCCATTAAAACCCAGCCCAAAAGGCGCAGTAGAAATGTAACGGAAATTTTCCCCCTCCCGCCGCATACTCCCACCCCTTTTTTTAAAAAACTTAAATTTTCAAACCCTTAAGAACATTTTATATTATTCATGGGTCCCCACTAAATTTCACCCGAAAAATACGAAAATATTAAACCCCCCCATTTAAATTTTTCCCCCGCCCCAAACCCCAAAAAAGGGGGCAAAATGACCCCCCCACAGGAAAACAGATCCCCTTTTCATTAATGTTTTTTTGTGTCCATTTCAAAACTGTTTAAAAACTTTGCCCCATAAAGGCCCTTAAAAAAAGGGGTTTCATTAACCCGGGGATTTTTTAAAGTAAAACCCCGTTGAAAAAAAACAATTTAAAACTCTTTTCAAAAACCAAATTAATCACCTAGCCAAATGCCTTAAAAACCCCGTACAAAAACTCACCTTTTTACCCCCATCATAAACTTAAAAAATCCCCTTTTGAAAACCCTTTATCCAAATTGGGTTTACAGGAATTTAATTGAACCATTGTTTTTAAAAAAAGCAATTTTTTGACAATTTTAAAATTTTCCCCTTTTTTTATACAAATTTAATTACTTTAAAAATTAAATATCTTCTGTTCAACTTTTTGAAATAATTTTCAAACCTAAAAAATACAATTATGGGTATAATCTTTAGGGTTAAGTAGGCTGTTTAAACAAAAAATGTTTTGTTGGGCCCTTTAAAGCCTAGGCATAATTAGGCTCCTTTGCATTGCAACCATTATTGTAAAATTTAAAACTAAAGTTCTGTTTTCAAAGACCAAAAAAATAAATAAATTAAAAACAATTTAAAAAATAAAAAAAATTTAAAATTTAACCCTAAATAAAGAGATTTTTGGTAGCCCAAGGGGGGGACTTGTTTGGTTTTTGGGGGGGCCAGGTGAAATTGTAGGACTTGTGGGGGCCAAAGGGGGAATTTTTAGGACTTGTGGGAGCCAAAGGGGACTTGTAGGACTTGGGGAGCCAGGAGACTTGTGGAAATTGTGGGAGCCAGGTGAATTTTTTTGGAATTGTGGGAGCCAGGGACTTTAGGGGTTGTGGGGAAACCAGGAGCTTTTAGGTTTTTTTGGGAAGGGCCCGGTGACTTTTAGGACTTGTGGGGGCCAGGGGGACTTGTAGGACTTGTGGGAGCCAAAAGGGGACTTGTAGGACTTGTTTGGGGCCCGGAGACTTGTAGGGGCTTGGGGAGCCAGGGGGACTTGTAGGACTTGTGGGGGGCCAAAGGGGACTTGTAGGGGCTTGTGGGAGCCAGGAGATTGTAGGGGCTTGTGGGAGCCCCGGGGGACTTTTTTAGGACTTGGGGGGGCCAGGTTTTCTTTTAGGACTTGTGGGGGGCCAGGAGACTTGTTGGACTTGGGGGGAGCCAAAGGGACTTGTAGGACTTGGGGGACAGGGGGGACTTGTAGGGGCTTTTTGGGAAAACCGGAGACTTGTAAAAGGGCTTGTGGGGGCCAGGAGACTTATGGACTTGTGGGAGCCAGGTGCTTGTAGGAATTGTAGGGCCGGGGACTTGTAGGATTTTGGGGCCGGGAGAATTGTAGGACTTTGTGGGAGCCGGAAAACTTGTTGGTTGTGGGAGCAGGTGGGGTTTTTAGGACTTGTGGGGGCCAGGAGACTTTTAGGATTGGGGGAGCCCGGGAATTGAGGACTTGTGGGAGCCAGGAGACTTGGGAGGATTGTGGGAGCCAGGAGACTTGTTGGACTTGTGGGAGCCCCGGGGACTTGTTTGGAAATTGTGGGAGCCCGGAGACTTTTAGGACTTTTGGGGGGCCAGGGACTTTTAGGACTTGTGGGGGCCCCGGGGAATTTGTAGGACTTTTTGGGGCCAGGTTTACTTGTTTGGAAAAAGTGGGGGGGCCAGGGGGACTTTAGGACTTTTGGGAGCCCGGAGGGCTTATAGGAATTGTGGGAGCCCGGAGACTTTTTAGGAATTGTGGGAGCCAGGGGAACTTGTAGGACCCTTTTTGGGGCCAAAGGGGACTTGTTGGATTTTTGGGTGCGGAGACTTGGGGAAAGGGCTTGTGGGGGCCGGGGGGACTTGGGGGATTGTGGGACCAGGAGGGTTGTAGGACTTGTGGGGGGCCAGGGGGAAATTTAGGGGCTTGTGGGGGGCCAGGAGGGCTTGTAGGACTTGTGGGGCCAGGGACTTTTAGGACTTTTTGGGGGGCCCGGGGATTGTAGGACTTGGGGGGGCAGGGGGACTTGTAGGCTTGTTGGGGGCCAGGTGGGCTTGTTTGGACTTGTGGGACCAGGGGATTTTTAGGCTTGTGGGAGCCAAAGGAAAAACTTGTAGGGGTTGTGGGAGCCAAAGGGGAATTGTTTGGGGTTTTGGGAGCCAGGGGGGGGACCTTTTTAGGACTTTTGGGGCAAAGGGGATTGTAGGAATTGTGGGAGCCAGGAGACTTTTGGGGCTTTTGGGGCCAAAGGGACTTAAAAGGATTGTGGGGGGCCCGGGGATTGTTTGGGGCTTGTGGGGCCGGAGACTTATAGGGGCCTTTTGGGTGCCAGGAGCTTGTTTGGCTTTTGGGGCCAAGGTGATTGTTGGACCCTTTTGGGAGAAGGAGACTTGTAAGGGGCTTGGGGGCCAGGGCTTATAGGGTTGTGGGGGCCGGGGGATTGTAGGCTTGTGGGGCCAGGGGGATTTTAAAGGGTTTTTGGGAACCGGGCTTTTTTGGATTGTGGGACCAGGAGACTTGTAGGCTTTCCCCCTTAAAAATTTAATTTTAACCCCCCAAAAAAAATTTTTGGTTTTTTTTTGGGGGCCGGGACTTGTTTGGAAAAAGTGGGAGCCAGGGGCTTTAGGACTTGTGGGGGCCCGGAGACTTTTAGGATTGTGGGAAACCAGGGGACTTTTTAGGATTGGGGGGGGAGAGGAGCTTTGGACTTGTGGGAGCCAGGGACCCTTTTAGGACTTGTGGGGCCCAGGGACTTTGGGATTTTGGGAGCCGGGACTTGTAGGACTTTTGGGAGCCGGGGCTTTAGGCTTGGGGGACCAGGGGGGGCTTTAGGACTTGTGGGGGCCAGGGGACTTATAGGAATTGTGGGGCCAGGGGGAATTATAGGACTTGTGGGAGCCCGGGCTTATAGGACTTGTGGGAGCCAGGATGACTTATAGGACTTGTGGGAGCCAAAGGGCTTTTGGGGCTTGTGGGAGCCAGGAGACCCTTTTTGGTTTGTGGGACGGAGACTTATAGGACTTGTGGGAAACAGGAGTTTTTAGGACTTGTGGGAGCCCGGGACTTTAGGATTGTGGGAGCCAGGGACTTTAGGACCCTTTTGGGAGCCCGGAGACTTGGGGGAATTGTGGGAGGCCCGGGGACTTGTAGGACTTGTGGGAAAACCGGAACTTTTAGGATTGTTTGGGGGCCAAGGGACTTGTAGGACTTGTGGGAGCCCGGGAAAATTTAGGGCTTGTGGGAGCCGGAGACTTGTTGGGGCTTGTGGGGCCCGGGACTTGTAGGACTTGGGGAGCCAGGAGATTGTAGGGAAATTGTGGGGGGCCAGGGATTGTGGACTTGGGGAGCCCGGGGAGAATTGTTGGACTTTTGGGGACCCAAAGGGGATTTTAGGACTTGTGGGAGCAAAGGGGGAACCCGTTGGAATTTGTGGGGGGCCAGGTGACTTGTAGGAAATTGTGGGAGGCCCGGGACTTGTAGGAATTGTGGGAGCCGGAATTGTAGGAAATTTTGGGGGGCCAGGTTTACTTGGGAGGACATTTTGGGAGCCGGGATTGTAGGACTTGTGGGAGGGAAGGTGACGGGGGGACTTGGGGGAGCCCGGGGACTTGTAGGGGCTTGGGGGAGCCCCGGTGGGCTTGTAGGACTTGTGGGGCCCCCGGGGGGGACTTGTAGGACTTGGGGAGCAAAAGGATGCTTGTAGGACTTTTGGGAAACCAGGGAATTGTAGGGGCTTGTGGGAAACCCGGTGACTTGTAGGGCTTGTGGGGCAGGAGACTTGTTAAAGGGCCCTTTTGGGAGCCAGGGAATTGTTGGGGCTTGTGGGAGCCCGGGGACTTGTAGGGGCTTGGGGGGGGGCCCGGGGGAATTTTTAGGACTTGTGGGAGCAGGGGATTGTAGGGAAATTGTGGGAGCCCCGGGAAAGGGAGGATTGTGGGGAAACCAGGTTGGGAAATTGGAGGATTGTGGGGCCGGAAAACTTGTAGGACTTGTGGGAAACCAGGTGGGTTGTAAAAGGGCTTGTGGGAGCCAGGGACTTTTAGGATTGTGGGACCCGGGAGACTTTTAGGGCTTGTGGGAGCCAAAGGGGACTTGTAGGACTTGTGGGGGGGGGCCCGGAGACTTGTGGACTTTTGGGAGCCAGGTGAAAGGGGGACTTTTTGGGAAACCAGGGATTGTTTGGAAATTGTGGGAGCCAGGGGGAAAATTGTAGGACTTGTGGGAAGGGCCCGGTGAATTGGGAGGATTGTGGGAGCCGGGGGGCTTGTAGGCTTGGGGGGAGCCAGGGATTGTTTGGGCCCGGGGGAGAAAAGGGGACTTGTAGGATTTGGGGCCAGGGACTTGGTTTTGGAAAAAGTGGGGGCCTTTTTACTTGGGGGACTTGTTAAAGCCAGGAGGAAATTGGGGGTTTCAACCTTTTTTAGTTTACATTAATTTTTCTGGGGGGTAGCTAGGAAAAAATTAATTTTTCTTAAAGTAAGTTTATTCAGGATTAACCAATTTGTTAAAAATTTTTGTTTCTACTAGCCAGGGAGTAAGAATTTGGAAACCTAAATAAATTTTATTATTTTATAAAGCCTTATCCAAATGGGGATGTTTCTTTTAATGTAAATTTTTAATTTTATTGCCAAAAACCAGGGTATTGGGTTTTTTGAATTTTTAAATTTAAAAAAATGTAAAAATTTAAATGTTTCTCTTTCCCAAAAAAAAATTTTAATAAATTTAAAAATTTTAATTATCGCCCAAAATTTTTTTAAAGGAATTGGAGGGGGTTCTTTGTTATTTTTTTTTTTATTTCACAACATTTTAAAAACCTTTTTGTAAAAGGATTATTTAAAAATTAAAAAATTTACTTCCTCAAAAAAACTACCTCTCCCCCTAATTAAGACTAAAAATATTTTAAGGTAAGTAATGAGTGTATGTGTGTGTATTTCTTTTTTTTTTTAATGCCCAGTTTTTTGTAAATTAAGTGTGTTAGTGTAAATAGTTATTGGATTTATAAGTGGAAAAAATGCATTCTGTTTTCCCAGCGGTTGCTTTCAGAAGTACCCTGGAACCAAACCCCTGCCTTTTAAGGGGGGCCCCTACTGACTTCAAAAGTGAGGAGGGTGAAATTTATAGTCACCAGGATCATTATCTTCAACGCTAAAAATACTTTTGGATTAACTCCAGTCAACAATTTTGGTATTAACTGTTAAGAATTTTTTTGGGTACGATCGGCCATCACTAACCGGCTGATTGGGGACCCGTGTGTGCAGGTTAGTGAGTTTGCTGGTTAAAAAGGGGTTAGGTTAGAATACACTTAATCAACCTACAATAGAGCTTTTCGCTAAGCTTCCTCTTTTAAAATGTTTTCTCCTCATGGTTTTTCCTGTGATTTAAAACCCATCTCCCACAATTAGGGAGTCAGTATGTAATAAAAACTGGAAACTTTACTGCAAAATTTAGTGCCGGATTACTGATGTAAGGGAAAATGATTCCCGGTTAGTGATGGTCAAAACGTATTGATTTTATAAAAATTTTGCCTTATAATTTCTGTGGAAGAAAAAAATGTTAAAAGAACACGGTAAACAAAAAAAGTGGTTCATAAAAAATTAAAGGTAAATGGCAGGCTATTGATTATGGTCGTCCTGTAAATAAAGTATTATTTCCCAGTACAGTAAGAGCTGTGAAAAAAATTAAAACCAAAAATTCTAAAAATAGACTAAGTCTAAATTGTAGGTATGATCCCAAATTAATGCAAATAACAAGAGTTGAAAAAAAATGACGTACAATGAGTCAATTAACACCATTATTCAAAATCATGCAAAATGACTGAAAAATATAAAGCCTTCCCACTTAGATGTACTTTTTTTACCGACAATTTAGAGTTGGGGACGGGCTTTGCGAGTTGTTTTTTGTATAGCACAAGAATTTGGGGGTCATGAAGGGGCAGTGCAGATTCAGCTTCTGATCTTAATCCCCTTCCCCTACAGCCCTCAGTACACTAACTTTCAGTCCCCAAGAAAATTTAAGTGGACCCCCGCATAAGTTTACCCCCAATGAGCCAATTATGTAAGTGTTTTTATTAAGGGTTTTTTTGTGTTTGTTGGGGGTCTAAAAATGGACTAATCTACTTCAAAATTTTTCCTTAGGGGAAAAAATTCGGTCAGTACGGGCCCCTGAACATACTTTGGGTAAAAAAATATCGAAACCCGGGGGTCCACTGTTTTGTTAAATTTCCCTGTTGTTTTTCCATTGGGAAGGGAAAAAAAAAAAGGGGAAAAATGGAAGAAGTAAAAAAGAAGTTCTTGAAGTGACTAGTGAGGATCTAGCATAAGCAACTCCAAAAGAATATATTTTTCATCTATAAATTTTTTTTTGTTGGCATCTGTGAAAAAGATGAGTTACAAGTCGCAGCATTGGGAAGAGGAAAAAAAAAGAGGAAATGGAAAAAGTCACCCCTTCGGGCACTTTTGAAGTATCAGTTGGGGTGTTTCTCAATTAGGAAAAATTTCATTTCCCGACGATTTTTTTTTTTGGCCCCTAACTCCACGTTAGTGAGGGGAGGCTGTATGGGAAAAAAGGGTTACATTCCTTAAAACCCCCAAAAATTCAAACCAAATTTTGTCTCGTAAAAGAAAAACAAGATAATTGTAATGTAGGTGGCTGAGGAAGTAATGTGTTATATTTAACCCTTTAACTGTAAGGATTGATCAATCACTCTGCTAGCTTTCAATTTTAAGAAAATAAAAACTTGTTAAAAATAAAAAAAAAAAATAAGGTGGGAATTTTGTGCAAAAGAAAAAAAATTTTGGGGGCAGTATTTACCAGAATTAAGACAATAAAGGGAGTGGAGGGGTGGTGTAGCCACTACTGGGTAAGGGAGGTGCAATTGTTAACCCAAAGTTTTTTACACTGATGTTGTGGTTGTATGGAGAAAAGAGGAATTCGTAATGCACCTTTTGGGCAGTTTTATCTGCATACTTTTTCTTGATGTAAGCTATAGCTGTCTCTAGTCCCTGCTTAGAGCAGTGTTCTAGATTTGTCAGGGTCCCTCTTCAATGAAGTTACAATTTATCAATAATATGAAAAAGTTCCAAATGTTGTAATTTAATGTTTTCTTCATGTTTCTGTCTCTCTTTTTCGTTATCTGCCCCCTTGTTTTTGAGCACTGAGTTTGCCAACATTTCCTCTAGATTTTGTCTTGGGCATCTTCTAACAGTTTTTTATCACCTCTTCCTGCACTTAACCCTTTTCAGGGTTGTTTCCATATAGTACGGCTTATGCCCAGGGTTGGTGCCATAATAGTACGCAAAATTCTAGCATCCTCAAATCAAGTGAAAAAAGGCTGGTAGTTCTGATGTGAAAATGGGTCTCCTTGGCAGGTGCGCGTATAAAAAAAAATCGGGGGGGGCCCGTTGGTGCGTTGTGGGGGAAAACCATTTTATTACACCTTGTTCACCATGTCTAGCGCTAGAAAAATCCCCATCCTCGGCTAAATTGGGCTCTTTTGTTTCCAAGGAAGTTCAACATAGGGGTGAAAATGTCAGGGAAGATGAATTTCTGGTTTTTAGGAGTTTGTGACCGAAAGCAATGCCCAGGAAACCAAAATGAAAGGGAAGGAAGGGAAAAAGGGAAGGAAAGAATAGAAGAAAGGGAGGAAAAAAAGAGGGTGAGAGGAAGGAAGAAAGGAAGAGATGAGGGAAGGAAGGAGGGAAGGAAGGAAGGAGGGAAGATAGGAAGGAAGGAGGGAAGATAGGAAGGAAGGAGGAAGATAGGAAGGAAGGAGGGGAAGATAGGAAGAAGACCATCAACCTAGGATAACTAAAAAAATTCAGACAGTGACATATTTCCATGTGGGTTGGTGGGGTGGGGAGGGAGGGATGGGTGTTTACAGGCAGTGAGGGTGGCGAGTTCAATTCAATTCAATTCAAAGTTTATTCTCTATAAGGATTACAATGCTGAGTTTACAGAATTTGGTTATTGTGTGGTTTACATGTAGTAAAATAATAATTACAGAGCGTACCACTAGAACATCTAGCATGGCTAGGCATTTCGGGCAGACTTACATTAGTGGTGGTGTAATCTGTCATTGTGACGCTAATTAGGCCGGTGACTCACCATATTTACAAGTCCACCCCCACACAACAACTACGAGCTTTATAGAAGCTGTAGCAGTTCTGGGAAGTGTCCAGTGACTTTATATGTGTATATAAGTCATAGGAAAATAGTAATAAACAACATTTTTTATTGTTGGTTTGTGTAAACATGTTTTGTAAAGAATATAATAACTGTTTGTGCGGTTACTGTGTAGTAGACGAGTGAATATACATTCAATATACCTTATATTGGTCTGACAGGCCAGAAAAGTTACTTGAAGGAAGGAAGGAAGGAAGGAAGGAAGGAAGGAAGGAGGGAAGGAAGGAAGGAGGGAGGGGAGGGGGGAGGGTGAGGGAGGGAGGGAAGGGGGAGGGAAGGGGGAGGGAGGAGGGGGGGAGGGAAGGAGGAGGGAAGGGAGGGAGGGAAGGAAGGGAGGGAGGGAAGGAGGGAGGGAAGGGCGGAGGGAAGGAGGGAGGGAGGGAAGGGAGGAGGGGAGGGAGGGGAGGGAAGGGAGGAGGGAGGGAGGGAATGGAAGGAAGGGAGGGAGGGAGGGAAGGGAGGGAGGGAAGGGAGGGAGGAAGGGAGGGAAGTAGGAGGAAGGAGGGAGGAGGAAGGAGGGAGGGAAGGAGGGAGGGGGGAGGGAGGGAGGAGGGAGGAAGGGAGGGAGGGTGGGAGGGAGGGAGAGAGGGTGGGAGGGAGGGAAGGGTGGAGGAGGGTGAAGGAGGGTGGAGGGGGGAGGAAGGGAGGGAGGAGGAGGGAGGGAGGAAGGAAGGAAGGAGGGAGGGAAGGAAGAAGGAAGGAGGGAGGAAGGAAGGAGGAAGGAAGGAAGAAAGGGAAAGGAGGGAGGGAGGGAAGGAAAGAAGGAAGGAGGGAGGGATGGAGGAAGGAAGGAAGGAGGGAGGGGAGGGAAGGAAGGAGGGAGGGAAGGAAGGAGGGAGGGAGGGAAGAAGGAAGGAGGAAGGGAGGGAAGGAAGGAAGGAAGGAGGAAGGGAAGGAGGGAGGAAGGGAGGGAGGAGGGAAGGGAAGGAGGGAAGGAGGGAGGAAGGAAGGAGGGAGGGAGAGAGGGAGGGAGGGAGGGTAAGAGAGGAGGGGGGAGGGAGGGAGGAGGGATGGGAGGGGAGGGAGGAAGAAGGAAGGAAGGAAGGAAGGAAGGAAGGAAGGAAGGAAGGAGAGGAGGGAGGGGAGGGAGGGAAGGAAGGAAGGAGGGAGGGAAGGAGGGAGGGAAGGAAGGGAGGGAAGGAAGGAGGGAAGGGAGGGAAGGAAGGGAGGGAGGGAGAGAGGGAGGGAAGGATGGAAGGAGGAAGTAAGGAGGGAGGGAAGGAGAGGAGGGAAGGATGGGGGAGGGAGGGAGGGAAGGAAGGGAGGGAAGGAAGGAGGGAAGGGAGGGAGGGAGGGAAGGAGGGAAAGGAGGGAGGAGGGATGGGAAGGAGGGAGGGAGGAAGGAAGGAGGGAAGGAAGGAGGAGAAGGGGAAGGAGGGAGGGGGATGGAGGGAAGGGAGTGAAGGGAGGGGAGGAGGGAAGGGAGGAAGGGAGGAGGGAGGGAGGGAAGGAAGGAAGGAAGGAGTGAGGGAAGGGAGGGAGGGAGGGAGGGAAGGAAGGATGGGAAGGAAGGAAGGAAGGAAGGAGGGAAGGAAGGGGGGAAAGGAAGGGGGGAGGGAAAAAAGGGAGGGGGGGAAAGAAAGGAGGAAGGGGGGGGGGAAAGGGAAGGGAGGGGGGGGGGGGAAGGAGGGGGGGGAGGGGGGAAGGAAGGAAGGGGGGGGAGGGAAGGGAAAGGGGGGGGAGGGAAGGAAGGGGGGAGGGAAGGAAGAGGAGGGGAAGAAAGGGGGGAAGGAAAGAAAGGAGGGGGAAAAAGGGAGGGGGGAAAAGAAAAAGGGAGGAAGGGAAGGGAAGGAAAGAAAGGGGGAGGAAAGGGAAGGAGGGGAAGAGGAGGGGGAAAGAAGGGGGGGAGGGGGAAAGGGGAAGGATAAGAGGAGGTAAGGGGGGGAAAGGGGGTGGGGAGGAAAGGGAGGTTGGGAAGGGGGAGGTTGGGGGTGGTAATTTTTTGGACACATGAACCCCTGACCACTTTTTAAATTCCCCCCCCCCACACTACAAAAGCTTTAAAAAAACCCTTTGTGTTATAGGAACCTGTACCTTATGAGTATTATTGATAGAAAAATAGTAAAATTTTTTTTGTTGGGTTTTTGTAAAAAATGTTTTTTTAAAAAAATATAAGACAGAAAGTTTGGGGCTGTTATTGTGAAAATAACCAAATAGTCTTTTAATTGGTTCGAGGCCTAAAAAGTTACTTGAAAAAAAAAAATATTAAAAAAATAAAAAAAGTATAAAAAAAACAAAATAAATTTACCAGGTGACCCGCAGTCGGCGATGTTGCCCTATGCGTTTAATTTTGTCAAAATTTCCCCCTCATATTTTCCCGGTAAATATTTTGGCAAAAATTTTTTTAGCCTATAAAAAATTTTGAAAAAATAAAATTTTCATAATTTTTTTTTTTGAAATTTTTTCCAAAACCCCGAGAACAGGTTTGGGAGAGGGCCTGCGACCCTGAAGGGTTAAATATCCTAATAATTCTGCAATCCGTGGGTTTTATTAACTCTTTCACTGTTTTTATGTGATCTAATCTTTGACTCCGGGGCTCTTACCAGATCTATTTTCGTTGCTCATCGATAAGCTGTGAAAGGTAAATTTTGGCCTAGTACGGAGAAGGGCTTTTGCGAAAGTAACATTTTAAAAAAAAAAAAAGTATCTTGCCCCCAAACAGTGCTGATGGAAAAAGCAAAAATCTGACCTGTATTTGATATAGTGACTCTGAGGGGTTTTCGAGGATAGTTTATGGGTTTTAATTTGGGAGTTTCTTTTTATTTTTGAAAGAAAGGAAGATACATACTAAAAAATATTTTATTGCTGAGACTTCAGACCGAAGGCTTTGGGTTTGGGCTCTATAGAAAAATTTTTAATTTGCCAATTTTCCCCAAAGGGAAAGCCTAGTTTTCACGAGTTGACAGTGATCCAACTAAACCCAAGTGTTGCCCGCACCCACACAAAGCACCCACGATTTTGAGTCAGCCGGGTTTTTTTCTGTTGGTAGAGGGTGGTGTGATGGTGGTTAGAGGGGTGGGGAGTGATGGTGGTAGGGGTGGTAGTGATGGTGGTAGAGGGTGGTAGCGACTGTGGGAGGGTGGTGCGACTGTGGGGAGGGTGGGAGCGATGTGGTGAGGGTGGTAGCGGGGCTGTGGTAGAGGGTGGGTAGCGACTGTGGGAGGGGTGTAGCGATGTGGTAGGGGTGGAGCGACGGGTAGAGGGTGGTTTGCGACTGTGGTGGGGTGGTAGGATGTGGTAGAGGGTGGGGAGTGATGGTGGTGTGAATGGTTTTTAAAGAAGGTAACAATGCTTTTTATGGGATCTTGATACAAAGAATTATTCAAAACTTGTACAATCTTAGGACAAAGACCTACTTAGACTAGTGGATGGTTCCACTATGACCCCACCTCCTCCTGCTTTGCCCCACCTAACTACAATATGTAAACCACTGCTACGGCCCTGTGCTGTACTTTCTGCAAGATTGATGGACTGAACACATTGTCTCGAGCCTGAGGGACTGATTACCTCAAGCTGCCTCTCCTTATTCCTTCCTACTTTATATAAGACTGATGATGCCACTGTGTGGCAAAACGTTTCTTTAATAAAGATTCTCATATATTGCTTAAGTGTCTCAATTCTTCAGTGATGGTGGTGGAGATAACCTCTCCTCCCTCTCCTAACCATTTCCTTAGTCCTTTATATTTATTTCTCATTGTTTTCTGTATGTAAAACTATAGTTATTCTCTATAAAATTTATTTTTTGTTAATACTTTGGGTGTCTGGAATAGATTAATTGGATTTACATTACGTATTTCTCATGGGAAATATTGCTTCAGTTTTTGTCGAATTCGGTTTTCGTCAGACTTTCTGGAACAAGTTAATGACGAAAACCGAGGATCCACTGTATTGTCATTTTTGGTCTGGAACAGATTAAATCTATTTATATTATTCTTTACAGGGAAAAATGGTTTGGTTATCGACCATTTTGGTTGTCGAATCAACATGAACAAATTAAGGTCAACAACCAAGGTTCCACTGTATTTCCCTGCTTGTAAGGCAGCAGGCAGCAGCAGCAGCAGTGGAGTCAGTCAAAGACTAAGAAAGAGGAGCCCTACAAGGGAGCTGGGGGCCAACAAAGGGTAGGAACAAGAACACAGAGGGGGGAAAAATAATAATAATGGACCAAATACCCAAGGCAGAAGAAAACCCAAAGGAGAAAGAAGAAAGAGGAAAGGGAGAGAGAGACAAGGGGGAAAAAAGAATCAGGTTAAGTCATGGGTGTTCTGAAGTTCGGAGCATTTTACAATGTAATGGGAAATGCTCCAAACTTCAGAACACCCATAACTTAACCTGATTCTTTTTTCCCCCTTCTCCCTCTTCCCCTTTCCTCTTTCTTTTTTCTCCTTTGGGTTTTCTTTCTTCTGTCTTGGGTATTTGGTCCATTATTATTATTTTTCTCCCTCTGTGTTCTTCTTCCTACATTTTGTGGGCAACTAGCTTCCTTGTAGTGCTCCTCTTTCTTAGTCTTTAACTGACTCCATTACTGCAACTACTAATATCTCTACCACTACTTCTCTTCTTCCTTTCTTACTACTTCTCTTGTCCTGTCCCTGTCTGCTGGCCCATATATACACTGGTCCCCCGCTTTTCGTAGTTCTCGGCAATCATAGATTTCAGAAATCATAGGGGTATTTTCGTATAAACATGAACTCGCTTTTCATAGGTTGACTCGCGAGTAGTAGTTCGTCCGGGACGCGTACCCATGGCGTGAGCCGGGGCGGCAGCCAGTCTGGCATTGTTTACCAGTGAGCGAAGGTCCCCTCAAGTGCTCCAGCGAAATATTTCATAATATTCCATTTATTTTAGTGCTTGCAAGTACTAAATAAGCTACCATGGCTCCAAAGAAAGCTCCTAGTGCCAAGCCTGTGGTAAAGAAGGTGAGAAATACGAATGAATTTAAGAAAAACATCATTGAACAATATGAAAGTGGTACAAGTGCGGCCGAACTGGCCAGGATGTATAAGAAACCCTACACAACCATGTTCCATAGTGGCCAAGAAAAAGGAAATCAAGGATGCTGTTGTTGCAAAGGGGGTAACTATGCTGACAAAAATGAGATCACCAGTACTCGAAGAGGTTGAGAAGTTATTACGTATTGGTGTGGATAAATGAGAAACAATTAGCAGGTGATACTCTTATGACTTCGATTATTTGTGAAAAGGCTAGGCAGTTGCACAACGATCTGGTAAAGAAATTGCCTGAAAACAGTGGTGATGTGAGTGAATTTAAGGCCAGCAAAGGTTGGTTTGAGAGATTTAAGAACCGTACTGGCATACACAGTGTGGTAAGGCATGGTGAGGCTGCCAGTTCGGACCACAAGGCGGCTGAAAAATATGTGCATGAATTCCAGGAGTACATAGAGGCTGAAGGAATGAAACCTGAACAAGTGTTCAATTGTGACGAAACAGGCCTCTTTTGGAAGAAAATGCCAAAGAGGACCTTCATTACACAAGAGGAAAAGGCAATGCCAGAACACAAGCCTATGAAAGACAGGCTGACCCTAATGTTCTGTGCTAATGCTAGTGGGGATTTCAAAGTGAAGCCATTACTAGTGTACCATTCTGAAAATCCAGAGTGTTCAGGAAAAACAATGTTATGAAGAGTAAATTGTGTGTGTTTTGGAAATCTAATAGTAAGGCATGGGTCATGAGGGAAATTTTCGTCGAGTGGTTCAATGAAGTGTTTTGTTTGGCCCTAGTGTGAAGAATTACCTCCTGGAAAAGAAATTGGACCTCAAGTGCCTGCTAGTAATGGACAATGCACCTGCTCATCCTCCAAACTTGGATGACCTAATTTTCGAGGAGTTTGGGTTCATCACAGTAAAGTTCTTGCCCCCGAATACCACTTCTCTCCTCCAGCCCATGGACCAGCAGGTCATTGCAAACTTTAAAAAACTCTACACCAAAGCAATGTTTCACAGGTGCTTGACTGTGACCACAGACACTCACTTGACCCTAAGGGAATTTTGGAGAGAACACTTCAGCATCCTCCACTGCATAACCCTTATAGGTATGGCGAACGAACGAACGAACGAATGAAATATTCTAGGTAAGACCCCGAAGGGGTGAGCGGGGAAGACTGGATAGACGAAGACTAGATCCTGAGAGGAGTGTCCTTAGTCTTAGAGAAAGAGCCAGGGCTTGACCCAGCAGCTGAGCTGAACGTGAAGGAGTTTGCAGGAAGGAGCTTGAGAGTCAGGATACACGGGCAAGCTTGATCGTGACTCGGGAGCACTGCAGTGTGCATCTCATCAGCGCGTGGTGTTGACTGGTTTGTGATTGGTGGAGACTGGCGCGAGGCGAGAAGCGGGCTCAGGGCGGCAGCTAGTGATGACGTGACTTCTTATGTGTGGTCATACCATGTAGTGTTGGAGCCGTTTGTGATTTTTTTATATGCTGATCTTGAGAGCAATAGAAGTTTTACCAAGTGCTGTTTGTTGTTGCCTAGGTCTTCAAGTAAGGCATTGGTGGTCTGTAGGTCGGTTCCTGGTGGGACAGTGTACTTGACATGGCCATCTCCTATGCTGTATATAGCTTGGCCTGCATGCAGGATGCAGCAGTCTGGTATGCAAGTGTACAGGGTGATAGGTGCTGTGGTTCTGAGGTTCAGGTCTGCTCCCGTTGTTTCAAGTGGGTGTTGAGTTTCTTGTAAACGACTCACAGGTGGATGTATTTTAGCTTTTTTTGCCATTGGTGACCGAGATGGAGATGCGAGGTGTAGGTCGGCAGAGGTGGTGGCGGTCTCGGGTAGATCAGGCGAGGCTGCTGATTGGTCAGTGGCTACGGTGTAGTTAGTTGTTTTTGTTGTTGTTGTATCTTGCGTTGTATCTTGTGTTGTGGTTATTGGAGTGGTAATATTTTCTGGTGCTTGGGTGAGCTTGATTATGTCAGCAGAAGGTGGAGAGTCTGGGAAGGTGAATGCCGGCATGTTATTTAGTCTGAAAAGTTCATTGATGGTAGTGTTGAAGGAGCCTGGTGCTGCCATGTTGTGCATGTGTGCATACAGTAGGCAGTACTGTATTTTTGTTGAGTCACATGCTGGTGTGGGAGATAGTGGTGGTGGAGTGCTGGATTGATTTCAGGAGTTTTGGGGGTGTCAGCCTGCAGTTTGGCGATAGCACATACGTGGGTGATCTGGATGGAAAACTTCTTCTGATCTGCTTCTATGTTCTTTTTGATGATTTCGCGACGGGTGGGACATTTAGCTGCGAGAGTGTGGTGGTTATTCTTGCAGTTTAGACACTTGAGAGTAGCAGTGGAAGAGCATGTCCTGGAGTCGTGGCCCTCATTACCACAGGTGGAACAGAATTTCTTGTCTTTTGTGGGGCAGTCTTTTGTTGAGAGGAGGTAAGAAAAACAGGTCCAGCATTGAGTGACGTGGTGGTAACGTTCAGCTTCAATGTTGCAGGCGTTGATGAAGTAATAGTAGATGGCTAGTCCCTCGGCCATAGCTTGGGAAGCCATTGTGATGGCTTAATACCTTACCACCCATTATATACAAAAAAGTGTCACAAGTGCTATCACCAATCATTGCAACACTCTTTAACAAATCCATTGAATCCTCCACCTTCCCTACAGTACTCAAAATAGCAAGGGTCACCCCGATCCACAAAGGAGGAGACCAAACAGAGTTGAATAACTATAGGCCAATATCCAACTTACACCCTCTCTCAAAAATCTTCGAAAAATTAATTCATAAACGAATCTACTCCTACCTTATCTCCCAAAACATACTCAACCCCTGCCAATTTGGATTCAGGCCTAATAAAATACTAATGATGCTATTATACACATGCTAGAACATATATACACTGCAATAGAGAAAAAAGAAGTCCCACTGGGGATCTTCATTGACTTACGTAAAGCTTTTGATACAGTTGACCATGACTTGCTCCACGTAAAATTGTCACACTATGGTATAAGGGGCACTCCCTCAACTACCTCAAGTCATACCTCAGCAACAGAAGCCAATATGTGTACGCAAATGGGGCAAACTCTTCTGCACAACAATTACAGTTGGTGTCCCACAGGGAATGTGTCCTTGGCCCTCTTCTCTTTCTCCTATACATAAATGACCTACCAAATGCTTCTCAATTACTCAAACCCACACTATTTGCTGATGACACAACATACGTCTTCTCCCACCCGAGCCCAGTCACGCTAGCCAATACTGTAAATACCGAATTACAGAAAATATCTACCTGGATGAGTACTAACAAACTTACACTAAACATTGACAAAACCTACTTCATTCAGTTTGGTACAGAGCTACAGATGTCCCTCTTACATAATGATAAACGGATCACCTATCACAAAGCTAACAGAGGGAAAATTCTTAGGAATCCACCTTGATAATAGACTCAAATTTCATACACATATACAACAAATTTCTAAGAAAATTTCCAAGACTGTAGGCATACTATCGAAGATACGGTACTATGCTCCACAGTCAGCCCTCCTGGCCCTATATCACTCTCTATTTTTACCCCTATCTCACCTATGGAATTTGTGCATGGGGCTCAACAACAAGTAACCATCTCAGACCACTAATTACCCAACAAAAGGCTGCAGTTAGAATGATAACAAATTCTCACTACAGGCAGCACCACTCCACCAATATTCAATACACTCAACCTACTCACCATACAAAACATCCATCTTATTACTGCACCTATTACATACATAGAACACTCAACTCTGATATTAACCCTCCCCTCAAACATCTCCTTGCCAACTCAACAGAACACATGACCATAACACAAGGCACAGATCACTCTTTGATATTCCTCGTGTCCATCTCACGCTATGCAAAAACTCAATGCACATAAAAGGCCCTAAAATCTGGAATTCATTACCTGTAAATATAAAAGAAACACTACCTGTTTATAAATTCAAGTCTCTTCTCAAAGATCACTTACTCACCCAAAACCAAATAAATACTGAATAACTGAACCTTATAAATTGTATATCTTAAATGTTTCTCACAATTATATCACATAAATGTTAAACCTAAAAACCCAATCTAAACTTTATTATTTTTAAATACACTACCTAACAGAATACTCCATTCTACTGAATTTATAACAATGCATGCAACCATATGACCTGTCTTTGTAATACTCACTTGTGCTTTATAGTAATCAGTTTACATTAATGTTTTTCACTGATTTCATCATTGCTTAGTTAATCTTAAGTTAATTTTAAGCCAGCCCGTAATGCTATGCATAGTATAAGTGGCTTTGGCATGCTGCTCTTATCTGTATTTTTTTGTACCTCTGTAAGTGTGCTCAAATTATAAATAAATAAATAAATAAATAAATAAGTAAAGGTGATCTTGAGCATTGAAGAGGCCGTGGGAATCTTGTTAATGTTTTCCACGGAGGCCCAAGGGTTCTGATCTTCAACAGATTGTTTGAGGTCTTCGATGGTCTGAGATGTAATCAGTTTGTCCAAGCGCTTCAGAAAGACAGTCCTCTTAGCCCTTAAGGCTGGAGAGGACATGATTCTGTAGCTACGTTCTTCTAGTGTAGTCAGGGCAGATGCTGTCAGTAGTTTCTCGGCCTCCACATCATCCTCACAGACAATAATGAAGGATTCTTAACCCTTTGACTGTTTCCGACGTATAAATACGTCTTACGAGCCAATGTTTCTGACGTATTTATACACATAAATTCTAGCAGCTTCAAATCAAGCAGGAGAAAGCTGGTAGGCCCACATGTGAGAGAATGGGTCTCCATGGTCAGTGTGCACCATATAAAAAAAATCGGGGAGCCAGTGGTGCATTGTGGGAATGCCATTTCAGTTGTCATTTTTCAGCATGTCTAGCGGTAAGAAATATGTGATTCCCCAGCAAATCTGGGACTCTTCTCTTCCCAAGTGATGCTCTAACACAGATGGAAGTGTCAGTGAAGATCAATTTCATGATTTGGAGGAGTTTGAGACCAAAAGCAATGGAGGAGGAGGAGGGGGGAGGAGGGGAGGAAGAGGGAGGAGGAGGAGGAGGAGGAGGGAAGGAAGAGGGGGGAGGAGGGAGGAGGAGGAGGAGGAGGAGAAGAGGAGGAGGAGGAGGAGGAGGGAGGAAGAAGATGTAATAATATTGTTCCCTTGAAGCAAGAAAAAAAAAAGTCCACCCCATGACAGTGACAAGATAAGGGGAGATAACATCTGATAAGAGCTGACTTTGATGAGGGTAAAGGAGGGTAATATTACATGACCATTGCCCTCCCTTTGTTTTTGCTGGTACACAAACATTTCTGTCTGTCTATTTGTCTGTCTGTCAAGCTCCCTGTCTGTCCATCTAGCTCTCTGTCTCAGAGAGAGCCACAAGACTGTCATCACGTTTACTCACATCTTCAAGCAGAGTATAGCACTTTGTCTGGATTTCTTGGGTTATCCTAGGTAATTTACACTATGTATACTTGTATTTATGTGTACCTGTGAGACAGAGATAGGCAGACAGATAGAAAGAGAGACAGATTGAAAGATATAAAATGAGGGAGAAAGATAATTAGATAGAATGGAGGAGGGGAAGCAGCATCCGACCCCATTGTTTTGACAGGCGGTAGGGTAGTGACTAATGACACAATATGTCACTTTGACAGCTGCCGACTCCTGACTCAAAACAATTATAAGCCACACACTCGCACACAAGGAGGAGGAGGAGGAGGAAGAAGAAGAAGAGGAGGAAGAAGAAGAGGAGGAAGAAGAAGAGGAGGAGGAAGAAGAAGAAGAGGAGGAAGAGGAGGAGGAAAAGGGAGGAGGAAGAGGAGAAGAGGAGGAGGAAGAGGAGGAGGAAGAGGAGGAGGAAGAGGGGAGGAAGAGGAGGAGGAAGAGGTAGGAGGAAGAGGAGGAGGAAGAGGGAGGAAGAGGAGGAGGAAGAGGAGGAGGAAGAGGAAGAGGAGGAAGAGGAAGAGGAAGGAAGAAGAAGAAGAATTGTTTGTTTGTTTTTGTAAACAAGTTTTGTAAACAATATATTGATAATTATGTTTGTGTGCTTGTTGTTGTTGTATACAACGTAGTGTATATATATACATTGCACCTTACTTTGGTCTCATAGGCCACATAAGTTATGTGAAAAAATAAAATAGTGAAAAAAACAAAAAACCTTCAATTACAAGTAAACTAAAGTTTACCGGGTGAGCGGCAGTCGCCGCTGTTGCCATACGCGGCTCATTTTCTGCAAACTTCATGGCTCTATATCTCGGTAAGTACCGATGGCAAAAATTTTTTTTTTGGACTAAAACACTCAGAAAAATAATCTTAACATTTTCATAAGAAAAAATAATTTTTTTTTTTTTTGAATATTTGGCGACATAGAATGACAGTTTCAGAGAGGGACCTGAAACAGTCAAAGGGTTAAAGGGAAAGGATCGTGTTGACCTTGATGTTCAAGACCCTGACAGCCAGCAAGGGCAAGCTTGGTGGAGTTGTTGATCAAACCACTGGCAGGTTTAATCTTGACTGTTGAAGTAACTCATCTTGAGATCTTGATGTGGGTAATCGGCGAGGTAGAGGTTCCCCTCCCCAACGGAATCGCAGGGACACTACTTGAGGAGCGACTGTGACTTGCCAGTAGCAAGGCCAGCAGTGCAATGGGTAGGTATGGCTTGGGAGGGAGTGATTACCAGGACTTTGAACTCTGCCTGGAGAAAATTGTGGCCAGATTGTGTCAACAAGAGGGATTCTGAAGGGTTTGGGCCTGACCCTGATGAGCCTATGTCTGTTGTAAAATCAATTGTGGCACTGGGGAGTTCCATGGGGTTGGATGTGAGTTTGGAGGATGTGGAAGAATTGGTGGAAGACCACAACAAAGAGCTCACCACTGAGGAGCTGCAAGAGCTTCAGCAGGAACAGCAACAGATCGCAGCTCAGAATCTTGCTGCAGAGGAGGAGGAAGAAGAGAGATGGAAGATGGTGCCTTCTTCAGAAATTAAAGAGATTTTTGCTATGTGGGGTAAGATGGATAGCTTTATGGAGAAACATCACCCTGACAAGGTTGTTGCAAGCCATGTTTGCAACATGTACAGTGACAAAGTCTTGGCCCATTTTAGGGAAGTTTTAAAGAGACGCCAGAAACAGCTCTCTGGACAGTTATTTTGCGAGACAGGACTCCAGTGACTCTCAAGGTGGTCCTAGTGGCATTAAGAAACAGAGAAGAGAAGCAACCCCAGAAAAGCAATTGGTACCTGAGGTGTTGCTGGAAGGGGATTCCCCTTCCAAACTATAAACAATCCAATCTCTCTCCTCCTCCAGTCTCCCATACACTAAGAAGAATCTCCAATAAAGGTAAGTGTTATGCTGCTAATGCTTTATTCATCATTTCCCATTGTATTGTTTATGTACTACATGTATATTTCATGTAAACAATTTTTTTGTTTTAATACTTCTGGGTGTCAGGAACGGATTAATAGTATTCACATTATTTCTTATGGGGAAAATTGATTCGCAAATCATAGATTTTGTTAATAGTAGCAGCTCCAGGAACGGATTAACTACAAAAAACGAGGGACCACTGTACTCTCTCCTTTTTGTTAGTGTGACTTTGTAAATGGTCCAAGTTGGACCGAAACATCGTCGTAAGTTCCTCTCTCCTAGGTGTGGGTTATTTGTGTATTGTTCTAGTCAGATAAGATAAGGTAAGATAAGATTTCGTTCAGATTTTTAACCCCAGAGGGTTAGCCACCCAGGATAACCCAAGAAAGTCAGTGCGTCATCGAGGACTATCTAACTTATTTCCATTGGGGTCCTCAATCTTGTCCCCCAGGATGTGACCCACACCAGTCGACTAACACCCAGGTACCTATTTGCTGCTAGGTGAACAGGATAACAGGTGTAAGGAAACGTGTCAGAATGTTTCTACCCGCCGGGAATCGAACCCGGGCCCTCCATGTGTGAAGCAGGAGCTTGAGCCATGTAGTATTAACACTCCCATTTTAAGAGGAAAGTGATGTTGACCCTGAGTTTAATGGCTCTGAAGTGGATGTGGCCACAAGTGATCGAGGAAATATCAAAAACCTCAATAATAACCCACGTGCAACATTTGTGCAACACCCTTTCAGAATGTCTTATAACCTATGCCCGAAGTAAAACAATTCTGGAACGTGTAATACGTGTTCGGCAGGCCGGCTGGCCAACTGGCTGGCCAGCTGCTGGCTGGCTCTATCTGTCTGTCTGTCTGTATCTATGTCTATCTCTGTATCTGTCTCTATCTCTGTCTATCTGTCTGTCTCACAGGTACACAAATACAGTTATACATAATGTAAATTACAGTGGAACCTCCACTAACAAGTTTAATTCGTTCCTTGACCTTGCTCACAACAGGATTTGTCCTGTTTGCAGAGTCAATTTTCCTCATTTAACCCTTTCAGGGTCTGTGCCGTAGATCTATGGCTTTACTTTGAGGGTCCAAACCGTAGATCTACGCCATGAACTCAGCTCACCCTGATATGCTGTGAGCGGTAAATTTTGGCCTAGATATGAGAGAATACATGTGTGTGGTATGTGTGCACCACATAAAACAAATACTGCAGCACACAGTGTATAATGAGAGAAAAAAACTGAGACCATGATTTTCAATTAAAACAGAAATTTTGCAATGTTTTTCCTTATGTTTTTTATAGCTGTATTTGCAATTTCTTGGTCTCATTTGATAGAATGAAAGATATATTACAGAAATAGACATGATTTTGATTGGTTTTAGTACTGGAAATGGCTTGAAACTGAGCTCAAAGTAGCAGAAATGTTAAATTTTTGCCGATGTTCAAGAGTAAACAAATGATCTCACACATCTAATACACGCCAGCTGGTGGGTCTGATATACATTCACAAATGTGCTGATATTATTTATACAATTATTACAATATTGCATAACATTAACCCTTTGAAGGTCGACAGGCCCTCTCCGAGACTTGTTCTCAGGGTCGGCCAAATTTAAAAAAAAAATATTTTTTCTTATGAAAAGATGGAGAATCTCTTCCCAATCATAATGACACCAAAAGTATGAAATTTGATGGAAAACTTACGGAATTATGCTCTCGCGAAGTTAGCGATCTCAACGATGTTTACGCATCGGCGATTTTGCCCACTTTGAGCCCTATTTTCGGCCAATTCCAGTGTACTAGTCGACAAAAACCATAACTATTTCTCTAGAACTCCATTTTTTCTATTGAATGAGTACAAGAAACCACCTATTTACTGATTTCAACTATCCAATACAGTGGTCAGAATTTAGCAATTTTGCCAATTTCACACAAATTTCAAAAGATGCCAATTTCCAAATAGGGTCCAGAATAAACAAGAAAGACATTCCTGGCACTAAAATAACATTTCCTCTGTTCGTTAGTCACATCCCCAGGCCCCTCTTATATTTCTTTGGCTTTCCACTTTCAATCTTTATTCTTACAAAAAATAGAAGATTTACTGTTATACAGACTGCTGCATTAGTGTAGAAATGGTATAAATAATATCAGCGCACTTATGAAAGAATATTAGATTCACCAGTTGACGTGTATTGGATGCTTGGCATGATTTGTTTACTTTTGAACTTTGCTAAAAATCGAACATTTCTGCTACTTTGAGCTCAATTTCAAGGTACTTTTCACTGTAAAACCAGTCAAAATCATCTCAATTTCTGTAATATGTCTTCCATTCTATAAAATGAGACCAAGAAAACTAGAATACAACAATAAATACCATACGAAAATACAGTGCACAGTCGTTGTTTTATTCCAAAAACACGGTTAAAGTTTTTTTTTTTCTCATTATGCACTGTGTACTGCAGGATTTTTTTTTATACTGTGCACACTGACCATATAGATCCATTCTTTCATATGTAGGCCTACCAGCTTTCTCCCACTAGATTTGAGGGCGCTAGAATTTAGGCATGCTAGTACGTCAAAAACCTTGTGTCGTAAGCCGTACTAGTACGGCCGAAACCCTCAAAGGGTTAAATCTTCTATTGTTTGGTTTCAATAAAAATTCATTATGTGAATAAAAAATCAAAATGGAATTCACTTTTAAAGCCTGAAAACGTAACTAATGAACAGAGGAAATGTTAGTTTAGTGCCAGGAATGCCTGCATTGTTTATTCTGGACCCTATTTTGAAACTGGAATATTTTGAACTTTGCATTAAATTGGCCAAATTACCAATTTCCAATCACTTTATTTTGTAGTTGAAACAGTTGACTTGGCGATTTCTTGTGCTCACCCAATAAAATAGAAGTAATACTAGTGAAGTAGCGAAGAATTTGGTCAACTGGAATAATGTAACTGGCCTAAAATGGGAGTCAAATTCAGTAAAAATCGCCGATGCGTAAATACCGCTAACACATCAGAATTCGCGAGAGCATAATTTCATCAATTTTCCTTCAAATTTCGTACTTTTTGTTTTATTACCATCAGAAAAAGATTCTCTACCATTTCAAAAGAAATAACAAAATTATTTTTTGAAAATTCTTGGACATTGGTGCACACTTTGAAATTTGACCTCTGGACCCTGAAAAGGTTAAATTAATTAAAATATAATTAATTCGTTCCAGTGGAATTCCAGGCACTTCAATAATTTCCCTAACGTCAAATCTACGGCATATTTATCTATCACAATTCATCTAATATGACATAATAAACAATACAAATAACATGGAAACCTGATATATTCTCTAGAATGAATAAAATGTCATTATAGTACAGTGGACCCCCGCATACCGATTTTAATCCGTGCAAGAGGGCTCATTGGTATGCGAAATAATCGGTATGCGAATGAATTTTCCCCATAAGAAATAATGGAAATCAAATTAATCCGTGCAAGACACCCAAAAGTATGAAAAAAAAAATTTTACCACGTGAAATATACATTTTCCTACACACAAAGAGAAGGATACATGCACAATAGTAGAGTAGTACATGCACAGTATATATTGTGCATGTACTAGTCTACTAAATGAAGAATAAATGACACTTACCTTTATTGAAGATGCAGCAATGACTGATGAGACACTGTGTCCTGGAGTGCCTTTTCCTCCTGAGTACTGTAGGTCCTGTTTGGTATTTTCTTCCAGAACATGCCTTATCACACTGTGTATGTCACTACGATTCTTAAATCTCTCAAACCAACCTTTTGCTGGCTTTAAATTCACCAATATGAGCACTAGTTCCAGGCATTTTCCCTGTTCACCTGGGTGTTAGTCGACTGGTGTGGGTTGCATCCTGGGAGACAAGATTAAGGACCCCAATGGAAATAAGTTACACAGTCTTCGATGACACTGACTTTTTTGGGTTATCCTGGGTGGCAAATCCTCTGGGGTTAATTGTTTCTTGGTATATTCTCAATAAGCCACACCAACAACAGTGCTACAGCAACAGCAGACGATGCTACAGCAGCAGCAGCAGCAGCAGCAGACGATGCTACAGCAGCAGCAGCAGCAGACGATGCTACAGCAGCAGCAGCAGCAGACGATGCTACAGCAGCAGCAGACGATGCTACAGCAGCAGCAGACGATGCTACAGCAGCAGCAGACGATGCTACAGCAGCAGCAGCAGCAGACGATGCTACAGCAGCAGCAGCAGCTGACAGTGCTACAGCAGCAGCAGACGATGCTACAGCAGCAGCAGACGATGCTACAGCAGCAGCAGCAGACGATGCTACAGCAGCAGCAGACGATGCTACAGCAGCAGCAGCAGCAGCTGACAGTGCTACAGCAGCAGCAGACGATGCTACAGCAGCAGCAGACGATGCTACAGCAGCAGCAGACGATGCTACAGCAGCAGCAGCTGACAGTGCAGCAGCAGCAGCTGTACCACCAAAAATCTCTCAAACCAACCTTTGCTGGCTTTAAATTCACCAATATGAGCACTAGTTCCAGGCATTTTTCCCTGTTCACCTGGGTGTTAGTCGACTGGTGTGGGTTGCATCCTGGGAGACAAGATTAAGGACCCCAATGGAAATAAGTTACACAGTCTTCGATGACACTGACTTTTTTGGGTTATCCTGGGTGGCAAATCCTCTGGGGTTAATTGTTTCTTGGTATATTCTCAATAAGCCACACCAACAACAGTGCTACAGCAACAGCAGACGATGCTACAGCAGCAGCAGCAGCAGCAGACGATGCTACAGCAGCAGCAGCAGCAGACGATGCTACAGCAGCAGCAGCAGCAGACGATGCTACAGCAGCAGCAGACGATGCTACAGCAGCAGCAGACGATGCTACAGCAGCAGCAGACGATGCTACAGCAGCAGCAGCAGCAGACGATGCTACAGCAGCAGCAGCAGCTGACAGTGCTACAGCAGCAGCAGACGATGCTACAGCAGCAGCAGACGATGCTACAGCAGCAGCAGCAGACGATGCTACAGCAGCAGCAGACGATGCTACAGCAGCAGCAGCAGCAGCTGACAGTGCTACAGCAGCAGCAGACGATGCTACAGCAGCAGCAGACGATGCTACAGCAGCAGCAGACGATGCTACAGCAGCAGCAGCTGACAGTGCAGCAGCAGCAGCTGTACCACCAATAGTAGCGATGGTTGATTGGGGTTTATTATACAACCTGGCCAGCTCGGAGACACGCACTCCACTTTCATACTTATCAATGATATTTTTCTTCATCTCTATAGTAATTCTCACCCTTATTGCTGTAGGGTTGGCACTAGAAGCTTTCTTGGGGCCCATGGTCACTTATTTTCCAGATAAAATCACCAAAAACACTGTAATAATACGAAATGTTACGATTGTATGCTTGGATGCTACCGCGGAGGCTGGCTGGTAAACAATGCCACCGGCGGAACATGTGAGGCTGGCTAAGGCGCACATTGGACGCGTCTCGGACGAACAGCGGTGAGCGGGTTTTTAAGCTGTATGCGAGGCAAAATTTTAGCGATAAAATGTATCGGTATGTGGATTAAACGTTATGTGATGCCAACGGTATGCAGGGGTCCACTGTATTTGTGGCGGCATCGGCTGCCGACGAGAGTTTGTCTGGCAGTCTTAATGCCATATTTTATTCATTCTAGAGTATATATCATGTTTTTATGTTATTAATGTTTTTTATTATGTCATATTAGATGAAATGTGCTAGATAAATAAGCCATAGAGCTGATATTAGTGTCATATTGAAGGGCAATCTTGTCCTGTCTCCCAGCACAATTCCTAACATACACCAGAAACAGACTGCTCAGGAACACTTTTTTTGAGCAACAGGGGTCCAATGACTCAAGCTGGTCCTAGTGGCATTAAAAAACAAAGAAGGGAAGTAACCCAAGATAAGGTCTTGGTACCTGAAATCTTTATAGAAGGGAGTCCCCTTCCAAACAATTGTAAACTCCTCCATCCTCTCCCCTCCTCCCGTCTTCCATACATCACCATTGTTTTATTCTTCATGTATCATTGTTTTCTGTGTAGGTAAATGTATACGTATTTCATGTAGAAAGCATTTTTTTAATACTTTTGGGTGTCTGAAACGGATGAATTGGATTTCCATTATTTCTTATTGGGAAAATTAATTCGGAATTCGTCAGATTTGGGTTTAGTCACTCTCTCCAGAATGGATTAATTACAAAAACTGGGGGTCCACTATATTATTATTATTATTATTATTATTATTATTATATAATAATAATAATAATCTAGGTAGTAGGTTGGTAGACAGCAACCACCCAGGGAGGTACTACCGTCCTGCCAAGTGATTGTAAAATGAAAGCCTGTAATTGTTTTACATGATGGTAGGATTGCTGGTGTCTTTTTTCTCTCATAAACATGCAAGATTTCAGGTATGTCTTCCCACTTCTACTTACACTTAGGTCACACTACACATACATGTACAAGCATATATATACACACCCCTCTGGGTTTTCTATTTTCTTTCTAGTTCTTGTTTATTTCTTCTTATCTCCATGGGGAAGTGGAACAGAATTCTTCCTCTGTGAGCCATGCGTGTTGTAAGAAGCGACTAAAATGCCGGGAGCAAGGGGCTAGTAACCCCTTCTCCTGTATAAATTACTAAATTTGAAAAGAGAAACTTTTGTTTTTCTTTTTGGGCAACCCTGCCTCGGTGGTATATGGCCGGTTTGTTGAAATAATAATAATAATAATAATAATTATGAATATTAATTTAGGGAACTTAAGCTCACTCATTATTAATACTTATTATTATTATTATTACTATTATTTTTTTTTTTTTATTATCACGCTGGCCGATTCCCACCAAGGCAGGGTGGCCCGAAAAAGAAAAACTTTCACCATCATTCACTCCATCACTGTCTTGCCAGAAGGGTGCTTTACACTACAGTTTTTAAACTGCAACATTAACACTGTACTTCCCATCTCCAGGACTCAAGTCCGGCCTGCCGGTTTCCCTGAACCCCTTCATAAATGTTACTTTGCTCACACTCCAACAGCACATCAAGTATTAAAAACCATTTGTCTCCATTCACTCCTATCAAACACGCTCACGCATACCTGCTGGAAGTCCAAGCCCCTCGCACACAAAACCTCCTTTACCCCCTCTCTCCAACCTTTCCTAGGCCGACCCCTACCCCGCCCTTCCTTCCACTACAGACTGATACACTCTTGAAGTCATTCGTTTTGCTCTCATTCTCTCTACATGTCCGAACCACCTCAACAACCCTTCCTCAGCCCTCTGGACAACAGTTTTGGTAATCCCGCACCTCCTCCTAACTTCCAAACTACGAATTCTCTGCATTATATTCACACCCACACATTGCCCTCAGACATGACATCTCCACTGCCTCCAGCCTTCTCTTCACTGCAACATTCATCACCATGCTTCACACCCATATAAGAGCGTTGGTAAAACTATACTCTCATACATTCCCCTCTTTGCCTCCAAGGACAAAGTTCTTTGTCTCCACAGACTCCTAAGTGCACCACTCACTCTTTTTCCCTCATCAATTCTATGATTCACCTCATCTTTCATAGCCCCATCCGCTGACACGTCCACTCCCAAATATCTGAATACATTCACCTCCTCCATACTCTCTCCCTCCAATCTGATATTCAATCTTTCATCACCTAATCTTTTTGTTATCCTCATAACCTTACTCTTTCCTGTATTCACCTTTAATTTTCTTCTTTTGCACACCCTACCAAATTCATCCACCAATCTCTGCAACTTCTCTTCAGAATCTCCCAAGAGCACAGTGTCATCAGCAAAGAGCAGCTGTGACAACTCCCACTTTGTGTGTGATTCTTTATCTTTTAACTCCACGCCTCTTGTCAGGACCCTCGCATTTACTTCTCTTACAACCCCATCTATAAATATATTAAACAACCACAGTGACATCACACATCCTTGTCTAAGGCCTACTTTTACTGGGAAATAATTTCCCTCTTTCCTACATACTCTAACTTGAGCTTCACTATCCTCGTAAAAACTCTTCACTGCTTTCAGTAACCTACCTCCTACACCATACACTTGCAACATCTGCCACATTGCCCCCTATCCACCCTGTCATACGCCTTTTCCAAATCCATAAATGCCACAAAGACCTCTTTAGCCTTATCTAAATACTGTTCACTTGTATGTTTCACTGTAAACACCTGGTCCACACACCCCCTACCTTTCCTAAAGCCTCCTTGTTCATCTGCTATCCTATTCTCCGTCTTACTCTTAATTCTTTCAATAATAACTGTACCATACACTTTACCAGGTATACTCAGCAGACTTATCCCCCTATAATTTTTGCACTCTCTTTTATCCCCTTTGCCTTTATACAAAGGAACTATGCATGATCTCTGCCAATCCCTAGGTACCTTACCCTCTTCCATACATTTATTAAATAATTGCACCAACCACTCCAAAACTATATCCCCACCTGCTTTTAACATTACTATCTTTATCCCATCATTCCCGGCTGCCTTACCCCCTTTCATTTTACCTACTCCCTCACGAACTTCCCCCACACTCACAACTGGCTCTTCCTCACTCCTACAAGATGTTATTCCTCCTTGTCCTATACACGAAATCACAGCTTCCCTATCTTCATCAACAATTAACAATTCCTGAAAATATTCCCTCCATCTTCCCATACCTCTAACTCTCCATTTAATAACTCTCCTCTCCTATTTTTAACTGACAAATCCATTTGTTCTCTAGGCTTTCTTAACTTGTTAATCTCACTCCAAAACTTTTTCTTATTTTCAACAAAATTTGTTGATAACATCTCACCCACTCTCTCATTTGCTCTCTTTTTACATTGCTTCACCACTCTCTTAACCTCTCTCTTTTTCTCCATATACTCTTCCCTCCTTGCATCACTTCTACTTTGTAAAAACTTCTCATATGCTAACTTTTTCTCCCTTACTACTCTCTTTACATCATCATTCCACCAATCGCTCCTCTTCCCTCCCGCACCCACTTTCCTGTAACCACAAACTTCTGCTGAACACTCTAAAACTACATTTTTAAACCTACTCCATACCTCTTCGACCCCATTGCCTATGCTCTCATTAGCCCATCTATCCTTCAATAGCTGTTTATATCTTACCCTAACTGCCTCCTCTTTTAGTTTATAAACCTTCACCTCTCTCTTCCCTGATGCTTCTATTCTCCTTGTATCCCATCTACCTTTTACTCTCAGTGTAGCTACAACTAGAAAGTGATCTGATATATCTGTGGCCCCTCTATAAACATGTACATCCTGAAGTCTACTCAACAGTCTTTTATCTACCAATACATAATCCAACAAACTACTGTCATTTCGCCCTACATCATATCTTGTATACTTATTTATCCTCTTTTTCTTAAAATATGTATTACCTATAACTAAACCCCTTTCTATACAAAGTTCAATCAAAGGGCTCCCATTATCATTTACACCTGGCACCCCAAACTTACCTACCACTATTATTATTATTATATAATAATAATAATAATAATAATAATAAGTACTAACCCTTTCAGGGTCCAAACCGTAGATCTACGCCATGAGCTCAGCTCACTCTGATTAGCTGTGAGTGGTAAATTTGGGCCTAGATATGAGAGAATACATCTATGTGGTATGTGTGCACCACATAAAACAAATCCTGCAGTACACAATGTATAATGAGAGAAAAAACTGAGAACATGATTTTAGATTAAAACAGTGAATTTGCAGTGTTTTTTCGTATGTCTGTTGTAGTTGTATTTGCGATTTCTTGGTCTCATTTGATAAAATGGAAGACATATTACAGAAATAGAGATGATTTTGATTGGTTTTAGCACTGGAAATGGCTTGAAACTGAGCTCAAAGTAGCGGAAATGTTAAATTTTTGCCGATGTTCAAGAGTAAACAAACGACCTCACATGTCTAATACACGCCAGCTGGTGGGTCTAATATACATTCACAAATGTGGTGATGATATTTATACAATTATTACAATATTGCATAACGGTAAATCTTCTATTTTTTGGTGTGAATAAAAATTCATTATGTGAATAAAAAATCAAAATGGAATTCATTTGTAAAGCCTCAAAACATAACTAATGAACAGAGGAAATGTTAGTTTAGTGCCAGGAATACCTACATTGTTTACTCTGGACCCTATTTTGAAATTGGAATATTTTGAACTTTGTGTTAAATTGGCCAAATTACCAATTTCCCATCACTTTATTTTGTAGTTGAAACAGTTGACTTGGCAATTTCTTGTGCTCAATCGATAGAAGGGAAGTAATACTAGTGAAATAACTAAGAATTTGGTTAACTGGAATAATGTAATTGGCCTAAAATGGGACTCAAAGTCGGCAAAATCGCCGATTCGTAAATATTGCTGACACATCAAAATTTGCGAGAGCATAATTTCATCAATTTTCCATCAAATTTCGTACTTTTTGTTTTATTACCTTCAGGAAAAGATTCTCTACCATTTCATAAGAAAAAACAAAATTTTTTTTTTTTAATTCTTGGACACTGGTGCACCCTTTGAAATTTGGTCTCTGGACCCTGAAAGGGTTAATCCTAGCTCGTAACTCAATTTACTCGTATGTCAAATAAATTTTCCTCATTTAAATTAATTGAAATGCCCTTAATCTGTCCCAGTGGCACGACAATATATTTTAATATATGAATTCTGCGGCTTATTTATCTATCACAATTAACCCTTTCAGGGTCCAAGGCCCAAATCTGGAGTCACGCACCAGTGTCCAAGAATTTTCCAAAAAAAATTTGTTATTTTTTCTTATGAAATCGTAGAGAATCTTTTTGTGAAGGTAATAAAACAAAAAGTACGAAATTTGGTGGAAAATTGACGAAATTATGCTCTCGCGAATTTTGATGTGTCAGCGATATTTACGAATCGGCGATTTTGCCGAATTTGACTCCCATTTTAGGCCAATTACATTATTCCAATCAACCAAATTCTTAGCTATTTCACTAGTATTACTTCTATTCTATCGACTGAGCACAAGAAATTGCCAAGTCAACTGTTTTAACTACAAAATAAAGTGATCGGAAATTGTTAATTTGGCCAATTTAACACAAAGTTCAAAATATTCCAATTTCAAAATAGGGTCCAGAATGAACAATGTAGGCATTCCTGGCACTAAACTAACATTTCCTCTGTTCATTAGTTATGTTTTGAGGCTTTACAAATAAATTCCATTTTGATTTTTTTATTCACATAATGAATTTTTATTCACACCAAAAAATAGAAGATTTACTGTTATGCAATACTGTAATAATTGTATAAATATCATCACCATATTTGTGAATGTATATTAGACCCACCAGCTGACGTGTATTAGACGTGTGAGGTCGTTTGTTTACTCTTGAATATCGGCAAAAATTTAACATTTCCGCTACTTTGAGCTCATTTTTCAAGCCATTTCCAATGCTAAAAACCAATCAAAATTCATCTCTATTTCTGTAATATTTCTTCCATTCTATCAAATGAGACCAAGAAATCACAAATACAACTATAAAAAACATACGAAAAAACACTGCAAAGTTGCTGTTTTAATCGAAAAATCATGATTTCATTTTTTTTCTCTCATTATACACAGTGTGCTGCAGGATCTGTTTTATGTGGTGCACACATACCACATAGATGTATTCTCTCATATCTAGGCCCAAATGTACCACTCACAGTTTATCAGAGTGAGCTGAGCTCATGGCGTAGATCTACGGTTTGGACCCTGAACATAAAGCCGTAGATCTACGGGACGGACCCTGAAAGGGTTAATCTAATATGACATAATAAACAAAATAATTAACAGAGAAACATGATATGAACTCTAGATTGAATAAAATAAGCCATAATATGACAAGTGATGATACAATTTGTTGTGTTTGATTGCTGAACTTATATGATACAATTTGCTTTAATTCCATGGAAATCCTCTTTTTCTTCTCTGCACTGTCCTTTGCACTTATTTTCTTAGGACCCATGATTAGAAAAAAGAAATTTGGCCAAATGACTGTAAAAAATGCAAGCAAGCATGAGAGAACTGCTCCCAAGGGGATGTAAACGAGGACTCCTTATCGGATGTTTTGCCATCAGCCGCGCCAACTAATGGCAGCATTCTGAATTATTATTACATATTACGCATGTATTATGGTTAATATTATTATTTATTAATTATTATTATTATTATGATTATTAATTTAGGAAACTGAAGCTCACTCATTATTATTAACCCTTTCAGGGTCCAGAGGCCAAATTTCAAAGTGTGCACCAGGGTCCAAGAATTTAAAAAGAAAATTATTTTTTCTTATTCTAATGGCAAAAATCTTTTTCTGAAGGTAATAAAACAAAAAGTATGAAATTTGATGGAAAACTGATGAAATTATGCTCTCATGAATTTTGATGTGTCAGCGATATTTACGAATCATTATTTAAATAAATATTTAAATAAATAAATAAATCAGCGATTTTGCCGACTCTGACTCCCATTTTAGGCCAATTACATTATTCCAGTCGACCAAATTCTTAGCTATTTCACTAGTATTAATTTTATTCTATCGATTGAGCACAAGAAATCGCCTAGTCAACTGTTTCAACTACAAAATAAAGTGATGTGAAATTGGTAATTTGGCCAATTTAACACAAAGTTCAAAATATTCCAGTTTCAAAATAGGGTCAAGAATAAACAATGCAGGCATTCCTGGCACTAAACTAACATTTCCTCTGTTCATCAGTTATGTTTTCAGGCTTTACAAAAGAATTCCATTTTGATTTTTTATTCACATAATGAATTTTTATTGAAACCAAAAAATAGAAGATTTACTGTTAAGCAATACTGTAATAATTGTATAAATATCATCACCACATTTGTGAACGTATATCTGACCCACCAACTGGCAAGTATTAGACATGTGAGGTCGTTTGTTTATTCTTGAACATCGGCAAAAATTTAACATTTCCGCTACTTTGAGCTCAGTTTCAAGCCATTTCCTGTACTAAACCCAATCAAAATCATTTCTATTTCTGTAATATATCTTCCATTCTATCAAATGAAACCAAGAAGTTGCAAATACAACTATAAAAAACATACGAAAAAACACTGCAAAGTCGCTGTTTTAATCGAAAATCATGGTCTCAGTTTTTTTCTGTCATTATACACTGTGTGCTACAGGATTTGTTTTATGTGGTGCACACATACCACATAGATGTATTCTCTCATATATAGGCCCAAATTTACCACTCACAGCTTATCAGACTGAGCTGAGCTCATGGCGTAGATCTACGGTTTGGACCCTCAACGTAAAGCTGTAGATCTACGGCACGGACCTTGAAAGGGTTAAACATAACTGAAGTACAATTCAGTCAAACCTCAAAATTTATGGTCTTCCAAATTTTCATGGTTTAATGTGCTGCTGCCTACTCTGAAGACCAGCCATAAGATTTTTATCACTGGATTTCCCAAACCCATGTGTTTTTCCTTCTGGACATTCTTATGAACATTAATGTTACCAAGATTATAGCAATGACCTGTAAGCATAAAATGAGCCAACTGAAACAAAACTTAATTATGAACACAAAACTGAGAAATATTTACAGATACATACTAAATTTGTAGGAATCTCTGGGAACTCAACCATAATGAATTTGGGGATGGCACTCTACAAAAAAATACAGTAGACCGTCATTTAACCCTTACAGGGTCCGTGCCGTAGATCTACGGCTTTACGTTGAGGTTCCAAACCATAGATCTACACCAAAATTCTAGCGGCGTCAAATTTAGCGCGAGAAGGCTGGTAGGCCTACATCTGAAAGAATGGGTCTGGGTGGTCAGTCTGCACACTATAGAAAAAATTTGAACGCCCGCATGGCATTGTGGGAACGCCGCCAAAGTAGCTTTGTTCATCGTGCCTGGCGGCAAGGAAGCTCTAACTCCCCACTCACTCTCCGGGCGAATTCTGACTCTCCTCTTCACAACTTACAGTTCTAAGACTGATGGAAGTAGAGCTGAAGTGGAATTCTATGGTTTTGAACCATATGGTACCATTGTACCATATGGTATAATGGTACCATATGGTACATTGGTGCCATGTCATACAATGGTATCATATGGTACAATGAGCTGTATGGTACATTGTACCATATGGTACATTGTACCATATAGTACAGGGTACAGGGACCCTAATGCAACTAAGTCTGACTTTTTTGGGTTATCCTAGGTTCTCCAAACATATGCTCTTAAGTATGATATTCTATGTAACTTTATTTGTGTATACCTAAATAAACTTACGATGCCACATGCGCTTGAGTAAGTTTATTCAGGTCTACAGAAATACAATTACATGGATTATTATACATAGCAGCATATGTATAAAATCCTAGGATAACCCAAAAAAGTCAGGGTGACTTATTTCCATAGGGATCCTTGTATCTGTACCATACGGTGTCCTGTAATGTATGGTACCCTGTAGCATATGGTACCCTGAGCCATATGGTACCCTGTGCCATATGGTACCCTGTGCCATATGGTACCCTGTGCCATATGGTACCCTGCACAACACAGTACCCTGCACCATATATTTTCCTGTACTGCATGGTACCCTATACCATATAGTACAATGTACCATATGGTACCCTGTAACATATGATACCATGTACCATATGGTCAATAGGAGGTGTTGGTGGCACGAGACACCAGCCAAGACTGAGGGAGTGGCGACGCAAGCTAGCTACTGACTCAGCAGTTTCCAAGACAAAGCGCTTTGTCATCCACCTCAAGGAACATGTCGAGTTCCTGTACATTTGTAAATATATAATAGAACATTACTAATATACAACATTTTTGCATATTTTTGTTGTAAACAATTATTGTAAACAAAATAATGATGAAAATATAAGTGTGTTTATTGTGTTGAATACAATAGTACCATATAGTACCATATAAGAACATAAGAAAGAAAGAACACTGCAACAGGCCTACTGACCCATGCAGAGCAGGTCCATGACCCCCCCCCCCAGATTAGCCCAATGACCCACCCAGTCTGGTCACCTCCACTCAAGGATGGAGCAAGGCACCAGACCCAGCAGCACAAGCTAGTCAGGTCCAACTCTCAACCACCCACACCCACTCATGTATTTATCTAACCTATTTTTAAAACTACACAACGTTTTAGCCTCAATAACTGTACTCAGGAGTTTGTTCCACTCATCCACGACTCTATTACCAAACCAGTGCTTTCCTCTATCCTTCCTGAATCTGAATTTTTCCAACTTGAAACCATTGCTGCGAGTCCTGTCTTGGCTTGAAATTTTCAGCATGCTATTTACATCCCCTTTATTTATTCCTGTTTTCCATTTATACACCTCGATCATATCTCCCCTAATTCTACGTCTTTCGAGAGAGTGCAGATTCAGGGCCCTCAGTCTATCCTCATAGGGAAGATTTCTGATACATGGGATCATCTTTGTCATCCTCCTCTGTACGTTTTTCAGAGCATTTATGTCCATTCTGTAATACGGTGACCAGAACTGAGCAGCATAGTCTAAATGAGGCCTAACCAAGGATATATAGAGTTGAAGAACAACCTGAGGACTTCTATTATTTATACTTCTAGATATGAAGCCAAGAATTCTGTTAGCTTTATTGCGAACACTAATGCCAGTACTGTTGTCTTGGTTTTAGATTACTGCTAACCAGAACTCCTAAATCCTTTTTGCAATCAGTGGTATTAAGATCTACATTATTTAGTTTATATGTGGCATGGTTATTTAACTGTCCAACATTTAGAACTTTGCATATGTCAATATTAAACTGCATCTGCCACTTCTCCGACCATTGCATCAGTCTATTCAAATCATCCTGGAGTGCTCTAGTGTCCTCATTAGAATGAATTGGACGGCCTATTTTGGTGTCATCAGCAAATTTGCTTATGTCGCTATTTATTCCCTCATCTATGTCGTTTATGTAAATTGTGAACAACAACGGGCCCAACACTGACCTCTGAAGAACACTGCTTGTGCCGTGCCCCCATTCTGATTTCTCCACATGCAAACTCTCTGCTGTCTACTTGTCAGTCATGCCTCTACCCAGGAAAAAATTTCTCCTCCTATTCCATGTGCCTTAAGTTTCCTCAATAGCCTCTGGTGTGGAACTCTATTGAAAGCCTTACTGAAGTCCATATACACAATATCATATTCATTACCATGATCTATCTCCTCAAACACCTTAGTGAAAAAAGTTAGTAAATTCATAAGACAGGAACGTCCCTTTGTAAAACCGTGTTGAGATTCATTAATCAATCTGTGCCTGTCAAGATGGCTACGAATTGCTTCGGCAATTATTATAGTTCGAAGCCAAGGACCTGTCACCTGCCTTGTAAATAGGTATTATATTTGCCATTTTCCACTTATCAGGCACTATGCCAGTTTGTAGTGATATGTTAAAAAGATTAGCCAAAGGTATGCTAAGTTCCTCTTTACATTCCTTTAACACCTTTGCAAACAGTTCATCAGGGCCTGGGGATTTGTTAGGTTTTAGTTTCTATATTTGTCTGAGGACCATGTCACTAGTTACTGCAATCATACTTAGTTTATTATCCTGTTCTACATAATCTATTATTTCAGGAATATCGCTAGTATTTTCCTGGGTGAAAACTGAGAGGAAGTAGGTATTGAGAATTTCACACATATCCTTATCACTGTAGGTACATGAACCATATGTTATCATAGTACTGTATGGTACAATGCACCACATGGTACCATAAGGTACCACAAGACTCACAGAGGGAAAATTCCTAGGTATCCACCTTGACAGTAGCCTTAAGTTCCGGACACACATACAACAAATCACCAAGAAAATCTCCAAGACTGTAGGCATACTATCAAAGATAAGGTACTACATTCCACAATCAGCTCTCCTTGCACTGTACCATTCACTCATATACCCTTATCTTACATATGGAATTTGTGCATAGGGATCAACAACATCCAATCACCTAAAACCCCTAATAACCCAGCAAAAGGCAGCAGTAAGAATGATAACAAATTCCCACTCCCGCCAGCATACTCCACCAATTTTCAAAAGTCTGAATCTGCTCACCATAAAGAACATCCATACTTATTTATGTGCCTACTACACACACAGAATACACACAAATATAAACCCCCCACTCAAACTTCTCCTCACCAACCTAAACAGGACACATGACCACAACACAAGAGACAGATCTCTTTTTGATATACCTCGTGTCCATATCACACTGTGTAAAAACTCTATGCACATAAAGGGCCCCAAAACATGGAATTCATTACCAGAAGATATTAAAGTAACCCAGTCTGAAAATTAATTTAAAACTCTTCTCAAAAGCCACTTAACCACCCTAGACTAAATGCTAAATACTCAGTACACACTTATTCACCTATGTACTCCCACATCATAACTGAAACAATCACATTGAACCTTTTATCCATTGTTGACAGGAATATAATTGAATCACTGTTTACACAAAAAGCATTTTCGAATATAAATATATCTTTGTATTACATATACAAATTTTGATTCATTTATAATTAATATCGTACTGTACAACTATGATATACTCCTTAGTATTAAGTAGACTGTAAGCCAATAATGTTAAGTTGGCCCATAATGCCTAGGCATAACAGAGGCTCTCTTTGCATTGCAACCCACTAT
This sequence comes from Cherax quadricarinatus, assembly GCF_026875155.1. NCBI lineage: Eukaryota > Metazoa > Arthropoda > Malacostraca > Decapoda > Parastacidae > Cherax > Cherax quadricarinatus. The sequence goes on from NC_069427.1 coordinate 42,196,887, forward strand.
TGTAAATACAAAATCTCAATGTACTGTTTGCAAAGACATAAAATAAAATAAATAAATTGCACCATATGGTACCATTGTATATGGTACCTTTGTACCAAATGGTGCCATTGTACCATATTTTACCATATGGTACCATTGTATCATGTGCCACTGTACCATATTGTACCATATGGTACCATTGTATCATGTGCCACTGTACCATATTGTACCATATGGTACCATTGTACTATATGGTACAGTTGTATTCAACACAATAACTGCACTAATATTTTCATCATATTGTTTACAATAAACTTGTAAACAAGTTTTGTAAGCAATATAATGATAAACAAATTAGTGCAGTTACTGTGTTGAATACAATGAGTGTACACTTATACAATATACATTATATTGGGCTCACAGGCCACAAATGTTACTAGAAAAAGAAAAAAATTAGAAAAGAAAAAAAAAAAGTATAAAAAACGTAAAATAAAAAAATGCGATTTTGCGGAAGTCACTAATGTTGCTGCCACCCGGTCATTTTGGGTCAACTTCCTACCGCTGTATCTCAGTAAGTACTGATCAGAAATTTTTTTTTGTTTTATTACCTTCACAAAAATATATTAAATTCTGTAAGAAAACATTTTTTTTTTTTTTTTTTTTTTTCAAAATTTCTTGGACACTGGGGCACCCCTTCAGATTTTGGCCTTGAACCCTGAAAGGGTTAACACAGTAGTTACGTTCCTGAAAATGCCGTGTTAGGTAAACCCATATCAAATGAACTGAAGAACTTATGGGAAAAATAGGGTTACATTCCTAGGAGCCCAAAAAAGCCAAACAACTTTTTTTTTTAGGCCTCCACATCTTACAAAAATAAAAGTGAATATGTAATTGTAGTTCATTGTCATGATTAATTATGCTGTTATTATTGCATAAGATTACAAATGTAACAGAAATAATAATATTTCTTACCTTAAATTGTGGGTGCTGGTGTTTGTGGATGATTGTGGAGAGTTATGCTGTGGCTGAGGTGGATGGTAGAGGTTCTGGTACTGAAGTCTATAGTTGTAATGAAGTGTGCATAAATTCTGTAATGGATTTCTGTTCTATTTTACCCTACAGTACATTATACAATTGACAGTAAAGCATCAACTGTTCTAGACACCGTTGCAGGGTACTCTTCAGTGAAAAAGTTTAACGTTAAGTTATTCAGTCAGTCGAGTCATTCAGTCAGTCAGTCAAGTCATTCAGTCAAGTCAATAAATCATTCAGTCAAGTCAATAAGTCATTCAGTCAAGTCAATAAGTCATTCAGTCAAGTCAATAAGTCATTCAGTCAAGTCAATAAGTCAGTCAGTCAAGTCAGCAAGTCATTCAGTCAAGTCAGTCATTCAGTAAGTCAGTCAGTCAGTCAAACACAAACTCATGTTTACCTCGTTTTATGTGCACAAAGCGTGCTTCATTACGGCCATAGGTTATCTCTTGTCTAATATCTCTGTTTTCTTCGTTAATTCTAAGACTTAAATGCGTATACCTTTCCTTGCCACGTTCAGCAACACTGGTATGTCTACTGGGTGTCATGACTGCTTGGCAGATATAAGGTATGGTAATCAAAAGATCAAAACACAATCCACAAACACAGTTACCTTGTAGCAGAGAAGAGGAACTGGACACGTATGAAGTACAAATGCTGGGATGGTGTGTCGTGGGGTGGCAGGGGATGGCAGGAGGTCTCCCCATGCTGATCCACAACAAGGAGGCCACTTGGGAAAAGGGAATTTTTTTCCCCTCCCTCAAACTGAACCATGTTAAATTAATTTTACAAAGTGTTGAATAAAATTGTGCTGCAATTCTTCAAGCGTGCTGTACGGGATCATGCCAAATAAACTAGTGTTAAATGATGGTCTATTGTAATTCCAAGAGCAAGAAAGGCAGCTAAGATAGTCCAACCTTTTAGAAAGAATAGAGCCAAGATAGATCGGTAAAAGTAGTAAAGCTTGATTACATGCAATGAGTAGTAGGTTTACAAGGAAGAGGTATATGCATGTGTAGAGTGGAGACAAGACGTACATTGAATTTGACATGCTGTCAGAGAAACCAGCAAGCTGCAGTTCAGTTCAGGGAGCTGGAAAGTACAGTGCCTGTATATAAATTAAGGCAGGCAGGGTACCCTCCTGGGAAGACAGCTAGAGTCAGTGATGACTACTGTTTTCTCCTACAATAGATGGAGAGTAGTAAGCAAATTAAAAAACTACCCTAATATAATAGCTTACCAGATAATACCCAGTACTGGAGGTGGCAATCGAGACTGTAAGAAAAACCCCTTTGCTTGGTCACCAGTGATGAAGCCATTGGTGGGCCGTAGAGTATTAAATTGTTCATCATGTTTTGCTCGTTCCCCAGGTGTGACCACCCATGGATCAGCCATCTGTTGAAAAAAAATATGTTACTTTCCATACTCAAACTAGCACTGTTGATAAACAATGGGGGTAAGATAAGATTTGGTCAGATTTTTAATGCCCAGGATGTGACCCACACCATGAAAACATGCCCTAAATTTCCACCCATGTTAAGATTAAGATTTTTATTTTGACAAATTACATGGTTGTACAGAGGAATATAATAATTATGTACATGCCAAAAGCCTCATTGTATGCAGAGCATTTCGGGCAAACTTTAAGATTAACTTAAGAATAGTAAAGTAATAATACATATTATATTAGGTGATGCTACATGGTTTTGATAAGTCTAGTAGAGACTTATTACACTATTGAATTAGTTAATAGAGATTACAGTATTACAATGTAACAATTTAAAACAATTTACAATATGATGTATTACAGTTTAGTACTATTTAACCCTTTGAGGGTCGACAGGCCCTCTCCGAGACTCGTTCTCAGGGTCGGCCAAATTTAAAAAAAAAAAAAAAAAAAAATCTTATGAAAAGATAGAGAATCTTTTCCCGATCATAATGACACCAAAAATATGAAATTTGATGGAAAACTTACAGAATTATGCTCTCGCGAAGTTAGCGGTCTCGGCAATGTTTACGGATCGGCGATTTTGCCCACTTTGAGCCCCATTTTCGGCCAGTTCCACTGTACTAGTCGACAAAAAACATGAATATTTCGCTAGGACTCCATTTTTTCTATTGAATGAGTGCAAGAAACCACCCATTTACCAATTTCAACTATCCAGTACAGTGGTCAGAATTTAGCAATTTTTGCCAATTTCACACAAATTTCAAAAGATGCCAATTTCTGAATAGAGTCCAGAACAAACAAGAAATACATTCCTGGCACTAAAATGACATTTCCTCTGTTCATTAGTCACGTCTCAAGGCCCCTCTTACATTCTTTTGCTTTCCACCTTGAATTTTTATTCTCACAAAAAATAGAAGATTTACTGTTATGCAGACTACTGCATTAGTGTAAAAAATGGTATGAATCATATTGGCGCACTTGCAAAAGAATATTAGACTCACCAGTTGACGTGTATTGGACGCTTGGCATGATTTGTTTACTTTTGAACTTTGGTAAAAATTGAACATTTCTGCTACTTTGAGCTCAATTTCAAGGTACTTTTCATTGTAAAACCAGTCAAAATCATCTCAATTTCTATGATATGCCTTCCATTCTATAAAATGAGACCAAGAAAACTAGAATACAACAATAAATACCATACGAAAATACAGTGCACAGTCGCTCTTTTATTCCAAAAAAACGGTCAAAGTTTTTTTTTTCTCATTATGCACTGTGTACTGCAGGATTTTTTTTATACCGTGCACACTGACCACATAGACCCATTCTTTCATATGGAGGTCTACCAGCTTTCTCCCACTAGATTTGAGGGCGCTAGAATTTAGGCATACTAGTACGTCAAAAACCCTGGGTCGTAAGCGTACTAGTACGTCCGAAACCCTCAAAGGGTTAACGCAATGAAATTTGGTAGTACACGTCTGCCATCACAAATCCGGCTATCAGTTATTTGGTTCCTTCAGTTATTCGGCACTAATTTTAGCTAGCATAATTTCAAATTTCCAGGGTCGCCACACCAACCTGCTGGTACTGTTTGGTGGCGCTACTTGCTGCATAAGTCATTCCAATTTTTTTTCTCCATTTATTGTTTTAACCTGCTTACTTTTAGCCCTAGCCATGGTTCCAATGAATAAAAGAAATGCTTTTCATTATGTAAAGCACCTACACAGTACATTATCCATTAAAGATAAGGTGGCTTTGAAGCCACTGTCAGTTGCCATAAGCTCAGTCTCATGAAGCAGGAGAATATGCTTTATTATTATGCTAATATCAACACTACAGCTTATTTGCCTATCACAATTGATCTAATATGACATAATAAACAATATAAATAACATAAAACATGTTAAATACTCCAGAATAAATAATTTTGGCATAACACCGAGCAGTTCGACAGAGTTATGAAGAGGATATGGTAAACATATACCATTCTCCTATCCTTGTCTTGGGGACTTATATTACTTATACGTGAGGTCACAGACCCTGAGCTGCTTTGGGGATTAGTGTGGACGGTTACAAAGCATGGCTTGCTTCTGCAGTGTTTTAAAAATTGAGGTTGGAGAGTTGAAGGAGGAGGTCTTGCTTCTCCAGGAGGAGATTAGGAGGCTGAAGGTCCACCTCAATTGGTCTGGGAGAGAGTGTGAGGTGGCTGGAGTTGTGGGGAATGAGGCTTCTAGCAGCGAGGTGCAGTCTGTTTCTCGCTGTGAGGAGGCTGTAGTTGGGGAGGGCAGCAACGGCTACCAGCAGTGAGGTGCAGCCCAGCACCTGCTACAAGTGGCGAGTAGTTCACAGTAATGGAAGGCGCATCAGAGTAAGGAAGTTAAGACTGAAGATCTGAAGTAGGAATTCGCTTCTTGTTCTTCAGGATGAATGTACTTCAGTGGCGCCAGTGAAGGTAAGGGTCCCTTACTGCCCCTGCTAATGGAGGTAAGCGCATTCTTGTGGTTGGTGACTCTCAGGTAAGATACATTGACCGTGCTTTTTGTAATAGGAATAAGAAGATGAGAGATAGAGTGTGCTTCCCTGGAGCTGGTGTTGGGGACATTGTCAACAGGCTGGATAATATCATGTCAGGTAATGGGAGCAAGCCCATTATCTGTCTCAGTGCTGTGGAAATGATTTTGGGGAAGGGTAGGAGAGAAGAGCTGCTAGATAAGTACAGGTCAGCTATAGTTTTCCCATTAAGTCTAAGGGAGGGATCCCAATCATATGTAGCATCTTGCCTAGAAGGGGAGTAGGAAAATGAATGGTTGTCTAGGGCAATTGGTGTAAATTGCTGGCTAGACAGATACTGCAAGGAATTTGCAATTCCCATTCATTGACAACGGGAACAACTTTAATGGCAAACATGATATGTATGCAAGGGATGGGGTAACATCTCTCGGGGGCGGGGGTGGTAGCACTTGCAGACTCGATTGAGAAGGCCATTGGTGAAATGCCTATGATTTTAAACGGGAATGGAAGATAGAGGTATGGGTGTGTGTGGGAAAACAAGCAGGTTGCAACACTTGGGTTGGAAACAGTAAATGTATAAAAGGCATTCAGCATGAAGTTATAAATAAAGACAATAGATCAGTCAGCAAACAAAGGGGGACAGCAGAGGGCAGCAAGGGACAGCTCCCTTAAGGTTTACTATACAAAATAGCAGGGGGTGTAAGAAATAAGTAGATGAGCTAAGATTAATTGCAAGTGCAGGAAACATAGATATTATTGCTATAACAGAGACCTGGCTCAATCGGGAAAGATAGAGAGATGCCCTCTGAATGTCACATACAAGGCTATAAATTATTTCCCCACTGACAGGGTCAACAGGAAAGGTGGTGGAGAGCGATGTATGTCAGAGACAATTTTAAATTGTTGTGTTAGACAAGATATTAAATTAGAAGCGTCAGCCACTGAATCTGTTTGGTTACAGCTTCTCGAGGGCCGAGAAAAACTAATTTTGGGGTGATTTACAGGGCCCCAAATCTTGATAGGGAGTGCAGTAAACTTCTATGGGACGAAATTCGTAAGGCATCTACATACGAAAATGTTTTTGCTAATGGAGATTTCAACTATAGACAGATTGACTGGAGCAATTTGACAGGAAATTTAGAGTCAGGTGACTTTCTGATACGATCCAGGATTGTTTTTTAAAACAGTTTGTGACAGAGCCAACTAGGGGAAATAAACCCCCTTGACTTGGTTCTTGCCAGTAGGGAAAAAACTAATTAATAATCTTGAGGTTAATGATGAGCTTGGGGAAAGTGATCACAAATCACTCATTTTAATATATCATGGAATTCCCCTAATAATGCAATCAAGTCTCCCTCCCTGACTTTCGCTTGGCTGATTTCATAGGACTGAAAAATTACTTAGGTGGCTGAACTGGAATGACCTGACTTTAAAGGGGCAGGTAGGTGGTGATGGTTGCCGATATGATGCTTTCCAGGGCATAGTTCTAGCTGCTCAGTCAAATTATGTTCCAAATAGGGAAATCAGATCAAACAAAAATGATTTCCCAAATGGATGAACAATAGATTAAAAAAATCTGATTGGTCAAAAGAGAGGCATATATAGGCAAATCAAAAGAGGAGAGGGGCAATTGAGAAATCGATATATTCAGTTAAAGAGAGAAATAAAAAAGGGAATTAGAAAAGCAAAAAGAGATTATGAGGTTAAAGTTTTCAAGAGAATCGAAGACTAACCCAAAAGGATTCTTTCAGGTATACAGAAGTAAGATCAGGGACAAGATAGGCCCACTCAAAAGTCCTCGGGTCAGCTCACTGACAGTGATAAGGAAATGTGTAGAATTTTTAACACATACTTCTCTCAGTTTTTACACAGGAAAGGGTACCAGCGATTTCCAGTAATGATAAAATTATGTAGAACCCGGACGATAATAAACTGTGCACTATTAGGGTCACAAGTGACATGGGCCTTAGGCAAATAGATAAATTAAAACCTAACAAATCCCCAGGCCCTGATGAAAATGTAAAGCAAGGGTTCTAAAGGAATGTAAAGAGGACTTAGCACACCTTTGGCTAATCTTTTTAACATATCACTACAAACTGGCATGGTTGCCCGATAAGTGGAAAATGGCAAATGTGAAAACCTATTTCAAAACAGGTGACAGGTCCTTAGCTTCGAACTATAGACCAATAAGCCTAACCTCCATAGTGGGAAAATTTATGGGAATCAATAATTGCCGAGGCAGTTCGTAGCCACCTTGAAAAGCATAAATTAATCAACGAATCTCAGCATGGTTTTACAAAGGGGCGTTCCTGCCTTACGAATTTATTAACTTTTTTCACTAAGGTATTTGAGGAGGTAGATCATGGTAATGAATATGATATTGTGTAATGGACTTCAGTAAGGCTTTTGACAGGGTCCCACATCAGAGACTATTGAGGAAAATTAAAGCACATGGAATAGGAGGAGAAATTTTTTCCTGGATAGAGGCATGGTTGACAAATAGGCAGCAGAGATTTTGCATAAATGGGGAGAAATCAGAGTGGGGAAGTGTCACGAGCGGTGTTCCACAGGGGTCAGTGTTGGGCCCCCTGCTGTTCACAATCTACATAAACGACATAGATGAGGGCATAAAGAGCGACATCGGCAAGTTTGCCGATGACACCAAAAATAGGCCGTCGAATTCATTCTGACGAGGACATTCGAGCACTCCAGGAAGATTTGAATAGACTGATGCAGTGGTCGGAGAAGTGGCAGATGCAGTTTAATATAGACAAATGCAAAGTTCTAAATGTTGGACAGGACAATAAACCATGCCACATATAAACTAAATAATGTAGATCTTAATATTACGGATTGCGAAAAAGATTTAGGAGTTCTGGTTAGCAGTAATCTGAAACCAAGACAACAGTGCATAAGTGTTCGCAATAAAGCTAATAGAATCCTTGGCTTCATATCAAGAAGCATAAATAATAGGAGTCCTCAGGTTGTTCTTCAACTCTATACATCCTTGGTTAGGCCTCATTTAGATTATGCTGCACAGTTTTGGTCACCTTATTACAGAATGGATATAAATTCTCTGGAAAATGTACAAAGGAGGATGACAAAGTTGATCCCATGTATCAGAAACCTTCCCTATGAGGATAGACTAAGGGCCCTGAATCTGCACTCTCTAGAAAGACGTAGAATTAGGGGGGATATGATGGAGGTGTATAAATGGAAGACAGGAATAAATAAAGGGGAGTAAATAGTGTGCTGAAAATATCTAGCCTAGACAGGACTCGCAGCAATGGTTTTAAGTTGGAAAAATTCAGATTCAGGAAGGATATAGGAAAGTACTGGTTTGGTAATAGAGTTGTGGATGAGTGGAACAAACTCCCAAGTACCGTTTTAGAGGCCAGAACGTTGTGTAGCTTTAAAAATAGGTTGGATAAATACATGAGTGGATGTGGGTGGGTGTGAGTTAGACCTGATAGCTTGTGCTACCAGGTCGGTTGCCGTGTTCCTCCCTTAAGTCAATGTGACCTGACCTGACTAGGTTGGGTGCATTGGCTTAAGCCGGTAGGAGACTTGGACCTGCCTCGCATGGGCCAGTAGGCCTTCTGCAGTGTTCCTTCGTTCTTATGTTCTTATAAACATGAAACAAAAAAGTTATTTTCTCTATAGATTATCACACATAGCAGCATATGTGTAGAGAACCTAGGATAACCCAAAAAAAGTCAACGTGGGTTATTTTTTAGTACCTGGCTTGGATTAGCCATATATGATTTTTGGTAAATATTCGATTCTCAGCCAGGGTAGAAACATTAGGCGTGTTTCTTTACACCTGTTGTCTATGTTTACCCATCAGTAAATGGATAACTGGGTGTTAGCCGACTAGTGTGGGTGTTATCCTGGGACACTGACCTAATTTTCTTGAAATAATCTGCATAACAAGCGGCTTTCTATACAGTAGTATGTCATTGATGTCAGCTAGGCCTGTATACCTTATACATATACGTGTAGAAAATAAAGATATTATTATTATTATTATTATTACTATTATTATTATATTATTTTCTCAGTTGTTTGTTGGGTTATCTTATTCAAACTTGGGCAATGTATGATGGAAAGATACTTCTTCACGTACACCAAAAATGAAAGAAGACCATAAATAGCGGAGTTCACTTCTCAGCCATTAGCGGCCACTTAGCAGTATATTTTTGTATGGTTGTTATGGTTATATTCTCATTTTTTCGGTCTCATTTGATAGAATGAAAGATATATTACAGAAATATATATGATTTTGATTACTTTCATGACGAAAAGTACCTTGAAATTGCACTCACAGTAGCGAAAATGTTCTATTCTTTAACAAAGCTCAAGAGTAAACAAATGGTGTCACCGTCCAATACCTGTCCGCCTGCCAGGCCAATACGTAGTCAAGAATGGCTTGACATTATTTATACAATTACAATAATGCAGCAGTCTCCATAACAGTAAATCTTCTATTTTTTGTGAATAAAAATTCCAAATGAAAAGCAAGAGTAATATAAAAGGGGCCTGGAGCCGTGACTAATGAACAGAGAAAATGTTATTTTAGTGCCAGGAATGTCTGCATTGTTTATTATGAATCCTATTTTGAAATTGGAATCTGTTGAAATTTGTGTGAAATCAGCCAAATTGCCAATTTCTGACCACTTTATTGGGTAGCTGAAATAAGTGAATGGGCGGTTTCTTGTACTCGGTTGACAGACTAGAAGTAAGTTTATTCAGGTATACACAAAAACAGTTTACATAGATTACATAGATTATCATACATTGCACAGAACTGCTAAATGCCTCAAATGATGTAGTGGAAGTTTTAGCAGTAAAGATCGAGAACCAAAACCTAGTCATTGTGGTAGTCTACAAGCCTCCGGATGCAACATCCCAGCAATTCCAGGAACAGCTGTTAAAAATTGACCACTGTCTGGAAAAATCTTCCAGCTCCTGCACCCAACATCTTGCTCCTGGGGGATTTCAACTTAAGGCACCTAAAATGGAGGAATATAGCAAATAATATTGTTGCAGTAATAACACCAGGAGGCAGCTCTGATGAAAACTCACACTCACACAAGCTTTTAAAACTCTGCACAAAATTCAATTTAAACCAGCAAATAATAGAGCCTACTAGACTGGAAAATACACTAGACCTCATCTTCACTAACAATGATGATCTGATAAGAAATGTCACCATATCAAAAAAATATACTCAGATCACAACATAATTGAGGTTCAGACATGTATGCGTGGAGCCCCAGACCGACATAATGAGACAAGTCACGAGGGAGCATTCACCAAATTCAACTTCAATAACAAAAACAAAGTGGGACCAAGTAAACCAAGTCCTAACCGATATAAGCTGGGAAGATATACAAAGCAACACAGACCCCAACTTATGCCTAGAACAGATTAACTTGGTGGCACTCGATGTATGCACAAGGCTTATTCCTCTAAGAAAAAGGAGGAGTAGATGTAAAATAGAAAGAGACAGGCGCTCCCTTTACAGGCGACGGAAAAGAATAACAGAGCACCTAAAAGAGGTCAATATATCTGAAATGCGTAGAGAGACACTGGTCAGAGAAATAGCAAGCATCGAACTTAAGCTAAAGGAATCTTATAGGAGTCAGGAATCGCGGGAAGAACTAAAAGCCATAAATGAAATCGAAAGAAACCCAAAGTATTTCTTCTCCTATGCCAAATCAAAGCCGAGAACAATGTCCAGTATTGGGCCCCTACTTAAACAAGATGGGTCCTACACAGATGACAGCAAGGAAATGATTGAGCTACTCAAGTCCCAATATGACTCAGTTTTTAGCAAGCCGCTAACCAGACAGAGTCGAAGATCAAAATTAATTTTTTATGAGATAACCACAAAATTTGGTTAACACAAGCCTATCCGATGTTATCCTGACGCCAAATGACTTTGAACAGGTGATAAATGACATGCCCATGCACTCTGCCCCAGGGCCAGACTCATGGAACTCCGTGTTCATCAAGAACTGCAAGAAGCCCCTATCACGAGCCTTTTCCATCCTATGGAGAGGGAGCATGGACACGGGGGTCGTCCCACAGTTACTAAAAACAACAGACATAGCCCCACTCCACAAAGGGGGCAGTAAAGCAACAGCAAAGAACTACAGACCGATAGCAGTAACATCCCATATCACAAAAATCTTTGAAAGGGTCCTAAGAAGCAAGATCACCACCCATCTAGAAACCCATCAGTTACACAACCCAGGGCAACATGGGTTTAGAACAGGTCGCTCCTGTCTGTCTCAACTATTGGATCACTACGACAAGGTCCTAAATGCACTAAAGACAAAAAGAATGCAGATGTAATATATACAGACGTTGCAAAAACCTTCGACAAGTGTGACCATGGCGTAATAGCGCACAAAAAGGGTGCTAAAGGAATAACAGGAAAAGTCGGTCGATGGATCTATAATTTCCTCACTAACAGAACACAGAGAGTAGTCGTCAACAGAGTAAAGTCCGAGGCAGCTACGGTGAAAAGCTCTGTTCCACAAGGCACAGTTCTCGCTCCCATCTTGTTCCTCATCCTCATATCCGACATAGACAAGGATGTCAGCCACAGCACCATGTCTTCCTTTGCAGATGACACCCGAATCTGCATGACAGTGTCTTCCATTGCAGACACTGCAAGGCTCCAGGCGGACATCAACCGAATCTTTCAGTGGGCTGCAGAAAACAATATGAAGTTCAACGATGAGAAATTTCAATTACTCAGATATGTAAACACGAAGGAAATTAAATCTTCATCAGAGTACAAAAAAATTCTGGCCCCAAAATAGAGCGAAACACCAACATCAAAGACTTGGAGTGATCATGTCAGAGGATCTCACCTTCAAGGACCATAACATTGTATCAATCGCATCTGCTAGAAAAATGACAGGATGGATAATAGATAACCTTCAAAACTAGGGAGGCCAAGCCCATGATGACACTCTTCAGGTCACTTGTTCTATCTAGGCGGAATATTGCTGCACACTAACACACCTTTCAAGGCAGTGAAATTGTTGACCTAGAAAATGTACAGAGAACCTTCACGGCGCGCATAACGGAGATAAAACACATCAATTAACTGGGAGCGCTTGAGGTTCCTAAACCTGTATTCCCTGGAACGCAGGCGGAGAGATACATGATTATATACACCTGAAAATCCTAGAGGGACTAGTACCGAACTTGCACACGAAAATTACTCACTACGAAAGCAAAAGACTTGGCAGACGATGCAACATCCCCCCAATGAAAAGCAGGGGTGTCACTAGCACGTTAAGAGACCATACAATAAATGTCAGGGGCCCGAGACTGTTCAACTGCCTCCCAGCATACATAAGGGGGATTACCAACAGACCCCTGGCAGTCTTCAAGCTAGCACTGGACAAGCACCTAAAGTCGGTTCCTGACCAGCCGGGCTGTGGCTCATACGTTGGTTTGCATGCAGCCAGCAGCAACAGCCTAGTTGATCAGGCTCTGATCCACCAGGAGGCCTGGTCACAGACCGGGCCGCGGGGGCGTTGACCCCCGGAACTCTCTCCAGGTAAACTCCAGGTATGTATAGAGAACCTGGGATAACCCTGAAAAGTCAGACAAAGTGACTTATTTCCAGTACCTGGCTTGGGCTTGCCATATATGATTTTTGGTAAATATTTTTTTTTCTCAGTTGTTTGTTGGGCTATCTCATTGAAACTTGGGCAATGATGGAAAGATGCTTCTTAACATACAACAAAAATAAAAAAGACGGACGATAAATAAGGGAGTTAACTTCTCAGCCATTAGCCACCTCTTTGCAGTATACATGTATTTTCGTATGGTTTTTATGGTTGTATTCTCATTTTTTTGGACTCATTTGATAGAATGGAAGATATATTACAGAAATAGACATGATTTTGATTGCTTTCATGATGAAAAGTACCTTGAAATTGAGCTCAAAGTAGCGGAAATGTTTGATTTTTGCTGATGTTCAATGAATTGTGTAAGTCAAGTTGGTTAATTTTATTAAGTGTATTCTAACCTAACCACTCTGTAATTCGGCAAACTCAGTAATCCGGCACACTACAGGTCCCAATGATGCTGGATTTGTGATGGAGGACCTGTATTAAGTAGTCAGTAAACCATTAACCCTTTCAGGGTCCAAGGCCAAAATCTGAAGTGGTACCCCAGTGTCCAAGAAATTTTGAAAAAAAAAAAAAAAAAAAAAAAAAAAAAAAAAAAAAAAAAAAAATCTTGAAGAATTAAAGATAATATTTTTGTGAAGGTAATAAAACAAAAAAAAATCTGATCAGTACTTACTGAGATACAGCAGCGGGAAGTTGACCCAAAATGACCGGGTGGCGGCAAAATCCATTTTTTTTATTTTACGTTTTTTATACTTTTTTCTTATCTTTTCTAATTTTTTATTTTTCTAATAACATTTGTGGCCTGTGAGACCAGAATAATGTATATATTGTATAAGTGTACACTCATTGTATTCAACACAATAGCTGCACTAATTTGTTTATCATTATATTGCTTACAAAACTTGTTTACAAGTTTATTGTAAACAAAATGATGAAAATATTGTGCGGTTATCGTGTTGAATACAACGGTACCATATAGTACCATATGATACAGTGGTGCCATGGGGTGCAATGATACCATATGGTACAATGGCACCATTTGGTACAATGGTACCATGATACAATGGTACCATATGGTGCAATGGTACCATATGGTACATTGTACAATACAGTACAATGATACCATACCTTTCTTGTAACTAATCTGGGCAAACTACCACAAGACATTACTAAAGTAACCTTCAGACTACATAATGAGACAGCAGTTAACAACTTTATAGCAGCTATGAATAACATCGATTGGCAAAATGAGATCGAAACATATACAGATATGAATGAATGTATAAATAATTTTCCAAAAAAAGCCCAATGCCTCTACAACAGACATTGCCCCAGAAAAACTAAACAGATCACAGCAAAGAGACTGAATAGTCCCTGGCTAACACCAAGCATCCTCAAATCCATTAACAAAAAGCACAAATATGAAAAACAGTAAAGAATGGGTCAAATAACTAGAGAACAGTCGAAAAGTTACTCGTCAGCACTTACCCGCCTGATAAGGTCAAAAAAAATTGTATTATGAAAATAGAGTACATAACATCAAAGGTGATATGAAAAAAACCTGGAAAACTATCTGAAATTCTTGGAACTAAAAAGTTATCCAAAAACAAAACAAACTAACAAAATCAGATGAACCCCTACTCACTCCAACCGAAACAGCAAACAGACTTAATGTTTTCTTCTCCACCATAGGAAAAAATCTAGCAAACAAAATACCAAGCACAAACACCCGTCCATCAGACTACCTCATAGGTACCTACCCAAATACGCTATTCCTAGCTCCAACCAACCCCAGTGAAGTTACGGTCATCATAAACACCCTTAAAAACAAGGCAGGAGACATAAACAACTTGCCTGCTTTTATGTACAAAAAACGCTTCTCAGGTATTGTCACCAATTATTGCAATGCTCTTTAACAAATCCAATGAATCATCTACCTTCCCAACAATCCTCAAAATAGCGAGGGTCACTCCGATCCATAAAGGAGGTGACCAAGCTGACTTGAATAACTATAGACCAATATCTAACTTACCACTACTCTCTAAAATCTTTGAAAAATTAATTCATAGATGGATCTATTCCTACCTCGTTTCACACAACATATTAAACCCTTGTCAGTTTGGATTCAGGAATTATAAAAGCACAAATGACGCTATCATACACATGCTAGAACTAATATATATCGCACATGAAAAGAAAGAAGTCCCGCTGGGCATTTTCATTGATTTAAGTAAAGCTTTCGATACAGTCGACAATGAACTGCTGTACTCCAAATTAATGCACTCTAGTATCAGAGGCCACTCCCTCAACTACCTAAAGTCATACCTTAGTAACAGAACTCAATATGTGTATGCAAATGATGCAAACTCTTCCACCCAACCAATCACAGTAGGAGTCCCACAAGGAAGCATCCTTGGACCACTCCTTTCTCATCTACATCATTGATGTACCGAATGCATCACAGCTACTTAAACCCATATTATTTGTAGATGACACTACATATGTCTTTTCTCACCCTAACACAGTCATACTAGCAAACACAGCCAATGCTGAATTACAAAAAAAATCTGCCTGGATGATGACTAACAAACTTACCCTGAACACTGATAAAAACTATTTCATTCAGTTTGGAAACAAAGCTGCAAATGATCCAATTAACATAATGCTAAATGGATCATCAGTCACAAGACTCAATGTGGTATACAATACCGACAGGTTGTTAGGTAAGACACATATGCAACAGTTAGACAACTTTATTCCGAAACGTTTCGCCTACACAGTAGGCTTCTTCAGTCGAATACAGAACTGAACTTCTCCAGGCCGAGGGACTGACAACCTCAAATTCTACGACTTTAAGGGTGATGGACTGATTACATCGTCTTCACATCTCTACTGTTCCTGCCTACTTTCTGTATTCGACTGAAGAAGCCTACTGTGTAGGCGAAACGTTTCGGAATAAAGTTGTCTAACTGTTGCATATGTGTCTTACCTAACAGTCACAAGACTCGCAGAGGGAAAATTCCTAGGTATCCACCTTGACAGTAGCCTTAAGTTCCGGACACACATACAACAAATCACCAAGAAAATCCCCAAGACTGTAGGCATATTATCAAAGATAAGGTACTACATTCCACCATCAGCTCTCCTCGCACTGTACCATTCACTTGTATACCCTTATCTTACATATGGAATTTGCACATGGGGATCAACAACATCCAATCACCTAAAACCCCTAATAACCCAGCAAAAGGCAGCAGTAAGAATGATAACACATTCCCACTCCTGCCAGCATACTCCACCAATTTTCAAAAGTCTGAACCTGCTTACCATTAAGAACATCCATACTTATTCATGTGCCTACTACATACACAGAACAATACACACAAATATAAACCCCCCACTCAAACTTCTCCTCACCAACCTAAACAGGACACATGACCACAAGACACAGATCTCTTTTTGATATCTCATGTCCATATCACACTCTGTAAAAACTCTATGCACATGAAGGGCCCTAAAACATGGAATTCATTACCAGAAGATATTAAAGTAACCCAGTCTGAAAATCAATTTAAGACTCTTTTCAAAAGCCACTTAATCACCCTAGACTAAATGCTAAATACTCAGTACACACTTACTCATCTATGTACTCCCACATCATAACTGAAACGATCACTATGAACCTTATATCCATTGTTGACAGGAATATAATTGAATCATTGTTTTCACAAAAGCATTTTCGAATATAAATATATCTTTGAATTATACAAATTTTGATTCATTTATAATTAATGTTCTACTGTACAACTATGAAATAATTACTATCCTACTGTACAACTATGATACACTCCTTAGTGTTAAGCAGACTGTAATCCAATAATGTTAAGTTGGCCCATAATTCCTAGGCATAACAGAGGCTCTCTTTGCATTGCAACCCACTATTGTAAATACAAAATCTCAATATACACCTACCATCCGACTTACGACCTGCTTGACATACAACCACTCGACTTACAACTGTGTTTTTTATGCCAAATTTCTGGGAAATAAACAACTGTTTGTGTTGTACACAGTGTTTATCCTAAACCTTACAGTATAAAATACAGTACTAACAGCATAAAAAGTAAAGTAAAAAATGGAATACCAAAATAAAACAATAAAATAGTCATTTAAAAAATGTGATGCTGATATTCAGTAATAAAGTTCGACTTAACGTCCATTTTGACTTACGTCCGGTTGGTCGGAACCAAGCTCGGTCGTAAGTCGGATGGTAGGTGTAATAAATAAATAAAGTATAAGGGCCATTGAGACATAAGCCGTACATGGTAGTGGAGGCGGCAACAGTGGTAGAGACTAGAGATGGCGGTGTTGTCAGTTGCTCTATATAATTCCAACATTGGAGAAGTTAGGTTCATGCTGTCCTTTTTCTATTGATTAATTGCTTAACTTACTTACTACAGTTAATGCTACACTAAAAAATTTTAAAAATTAGCCGGGGCCCAAAAAGGGGTTTATTCCAGAAAAATGCCCCGCCCCAAAACCCCATTTGACTTTTTTCCTTAAAAAACCATTTCCCCGAAAAAGTCATTAGGTAAAAAATAAAGTATAACCCAAAAATTGAAACATACGCCTTAAATTTTTGGGGACGGGTAAATTGGTGAACTTGAACGGCTTTTCAAAATTTATTTTTAATTTTAAAAAATTTTTAAAATTTTTTATTTAATGCCGGTCCTTTTTCAAATTGGGTAAATTGTTAACTCCTTTTTTAACAGTGAATAAATTTTTATGTTTGGCCCCTTTTCCGGCAAAAAGGGGTCTTTTAATTCCCCTTTGTAAGTAAAAAATTAAATTTACGAAAAAAAAGGGCAAAACTTTCCCCCCTCCTCCGCCTTCCCCCCGGGCTCTCAACAAACGTTTTTTGGGGGCCCAATGTTTTTTTAAAACCCCCAAAAAAAAGGGGGGAAAATAAAAAAAATGTTTTTTGTCCTGGGTTTTCCCAAAAACCTTCGGTTAAAAAGGGCAACACTGTAAAGTTGGAAACCCCAAATAAAACAATTTAAATATATTTTAAAAAAATTAGCGAAATTAAGAAAAATTTTATTTTTTTCCCCATTTTACTTATCCTTGGCAACCAACCGGGGCCCAGGGTATGTAAAAAAAAAAAAATTTTTTAAAATAAGCTAATATAATCAACGTGTAGAACTAAAAAGGGGGTGGTTGTTTACCCCCTTTTAAAAACCCCCAACGGGGTTTTGGGTTCCTGCGCCAGGAAAAAACCCAATTACAAAAATTGGGGGGTTTTTTTCCCCTGGTTTCCGTATGGTTTTAAAGGGGAAATTTCGGGGGTTTTTTTTGAGTAGGTAATTTTGAAATTTTTAAAAAAGTGTTTTCCTTTTTTTGGGTTTAAAAGTGCTCTCATGTTTTTTTCCCAAAGTTTTTTAATTGCTTTTGGCCTGTGGTAAAAAAATTTAATGTTTTTCCCATTTGGAAAACCAATAAGGCCTCCCCCAAAAAAAAGGGTTTCTTGGGCCTTCCCCCCTTTTAAAAAAAATTTTCCCTTTTTTTTTTTAAAACCCTTTTTAAAATCTTTGGGGGTAGCTAATAAAAAAAAAATTTATTAAAAATGGTTTTTTTGGGAGTAATTTGAAAGTTGTTTTAACCCCTAAAGGTTTTACCTGTATAATACCGGAAGGGAAATTTTTTTAAAGGGGTTTTTTTTCCCTTTCCCTTTAAAAAATTAAATAAATTAATATTTGGTTTAAAATTTTTGGAAGTAATTAAAAACCCAAGGTTTTTGTGTTTTCCCCGTATTTTTAAACCCTAAACCCCTGGAACAGGCCTTTTTTGGGAAAGGGGAATTTTTTCCAATTTAAGAAAGACCTCAAGGGGGTTGTCGGGCCCCCGTTAAAAATGCTTTAATTTGGAATAATGGAGGGTGGCAGGGCTAAAGGAAGGAGGAAGGGGTTTTTTTATAATTGTTAATTGTTTAAAAGGGAATTTAAATTAAAACTAAAAAAATATTTTTTATATTATTTTTTTTTTCCAAGAAAAATTTAATTAGGTTTAAAAAAATGAGACATGGAAAAGTTTGCCCAAAATTTAAATAAAAAACCCCCTGACAAATTTGAGGTTTAAGGTTAAGGGGGAAAATTTTAAAAAAAAAAAAAAAATCCCAAATAAAAAAAAACGACTAAAGGAATACGGGGGGTTCCTCTTCCCCATGAAAGAAACCCGAAAAAATTTTGCTTACCTATCGAAAAAAATTCCAAAAATAAAAAATAATGTTTTTCCTTTTAAACTTAAATTTTTAAATTAAAATAATATTAGGTAAAACCCTTTAAATAATGAACAGAAAAGGGAATTTCCCAAATAAAAAAAATTGAATTTTTAAAATTTAAGGGTAATTTTGAAGGGTGGGGGGAAGGGGGTAAAAAAAAAAGGGAAGCGCCCAAAACAAAAACTTGGGGGCCCCACCTGAAATTTAATACAAAAAGGGCCTTTCCCTAAGGAAAATTGAAAAAATTTTGCAAATTTGGAAAAAACGGGGCCGGGGGAAAAAAAATTTTCCCCTATTTTCCGAACAACACGAATAAACCCTTTTAAAATTTCATGTTTTCCATTAAAAGCGATGGGTTTTCCCCCCCAAAAACTTAATTTTTAATAATTTTTTTTTTGGTGCCTTTGAATTGTAGTAAGGGACCCAATGGCGAAAAAAAAACCCCTGGGAAAGGGGGCCCCTTTTAAAGTAGGAAAAACCCCTTAAACCCCGAAAAAATTTTAACAAAGTACAAAGTGGAAAAAGAGAGGGGGAAAACAATGGGGCCCTTCCTTAAAAAGTGACCCATTTTTGGAAAATTGGACTTTCAAAGCGAGGGGGATAAAAGGCTAGGGTTTCCCAGGGCCGGCAAAAATTGCAAGTAAACCATGGGCAAAAAGGGGGTTTTTTTTATTTTTTTAAAAATTTTTTAAAAAAACACAAAAAAATTCAAAAAAAAAATAAGAAAGAAAAAGGGGGAAAAGGAAGTTTTTTTTTTTTTTTCCCTTATATATGTACTTTACTGGCAAAATTAAAACTTGGGGTTCCGAAGAAAAAAAATGAAATAAATGAGAAAAATTTTTAATTTTTTTAAAAATTTTTTAAAACTTTTTAGCCAAAAAAGGGGGTAAAAAAAACAGAAAAGGGGCATAAAAGGCCCCTTATCGGGGGGAAGATTCGGGGAGGTTTAAAAAAATTAAAAAAATTTAAGGGTTTAATTTAACAATGGAAATAAGGTGAAAAACATTAAGAAAAACAATTTAAAAAGGTTATTTTTAAAAAGAATTTATTTGGTTTTGGGGGGGGGGGGAGTATTCTTTAGGAGTTGGTTTTTAAAAAATAAACGGAAAGTTGTTTTTTTTAAATTTATGGAAAATTTTTGGAAAATTTGATATTTTAAAAGGCCTTTTATTTTTTTTGGTTTTTGGGGAAAAGTTTTTGGATGGAACGAAAAAAAGGTATTTTCCTTTTATATTTCTTTTAATTGGAATTTGGATTTTTGGGGGGGTTTTATGGATTTAAGTTTTTTGGGTATGTAATGGGGCTTAAAAGTAATATGTTTTTTTTAAGGGGTAGTGTTTGTGATTTGGGAAAATATTGGGGGAGGGTTAAATATAAATTTTTTTTTTTGGTGGTTTTTGGGTGTTTTTTTTTTTTTTTTTTTTTTTTTTTGGGTTTTTTTTTTTTTTGGGGTTATCTTTTTAAACTGAAAGGCCTTTTTTTGGGGTAATTAGTTTTTCTAAGGGGTTTTTTTGTTGTTAAACCCCAAATGAAACAAATTCCTTAGGTGAGTGGGGGTAAAAAAAAGGATGGATATGGGGCCGGGAGGGCTGATTTGTGGAGCATATACCGTAATTTTCCCGATAGTATGCCTAAGTCTGGAAATTTTTTAGAAATTTGTTGTATATGTGTAAAAAATTTGAGTCTATTATCAAGGTGGATTCCTAAGATTTTCCCTCTTTTTAGTTTTGGGTGATAGGTGTTTCCTTTTATCTTATTTAAGAGGGACATCTTTTAGTTTCTGTTACCAAACTGAATGAAGTGGGTTTTTGTAAATTGTTTAGGTAATTTGTTACCCCTCACCAGGTAATTTTTTTTTCCTTTTAATTGGGTGTTTACAGTTTGGCACGGGCGGGCCGGGGGGAGAAGAGGGATGTTGTCCATCTGCAAAAGTGTGGGTTTGATTTTGCAAAGCAGGGGGTTGGGGCATTTAGGGATGGAAAAAAGGAAGATGGCCAAGGATACTTCCCTGGGGGACCCAACTGTAATTTTTTGGGTGCAAAGGTTTGCCCCTTTTTCCCGTACACTTATTGGCTTCTTTTGCGGGAAGGTATGCCCTTGGGGTCTTGGGGGAGTCCCTCTAAAAACCATAGTGGACAATTTTACTGGGAGAAAGTCGGGTAAAATTATCAAAAGCAAAAACTAAGTAAATTGAAGACCCCGGGGGACTTCTTTTTCCCTATTGCAGGGGTAAAATATTTTCCTACATGGGATAAATGGGCTTCTTTAGTATTTTTATTAGGCCGAACCAAAATTTGGGCAGGGGTTGATTTATGTTTTAAAAATTTAAAGGTAGGAGTAAATTCTTTATAAAATTAAATTTTTTCGAAGATTTTTGGGAAAAGGGTTAATTTGGGATATTGGTCTATTTTTTTAATTTTCAACTCTTTTTGGTCCCCCCTTTTTTGGGGATCAGGGTGACCCTTGTTTTTTTTGAGTACTGTGGGGAAGGGGGGGATTCAATGGATTTTTTTAAAGTGTTGAAATGATTGGTGAAGCCTTGTACCTTTTTTTTTATAAAGGGAAAAGGTTTTAATCTCCTGCCGGGGGTTTTTTATTTCGTTAAATAAAAGGGGGAACTTCGTAGGGGTTTAGTCGACCCAGGAACATGTGTTCGGGTATTGCCGGTGGGGTAGTCATTTGGGTATCTGATTTGGGATTTTTTTGGGAAAGGGTTTTTGTCCTTTTAGTGGAGAAAAAATCAATGAGTCTGTTTTGCTTTTTTCGGTTGGGGGGGAGGGGGGGTTCCCATCTGATTTGCTAATTTTTTTTTCGCTTTTTGGAAATCTTTTTGTTCCCAGAATTTTTTAAATGGGGTTTTTTCCAGGCTTTTTTTATCCCCCCTCGAAGGGATAATCTTTTTCCATAATACAATTTTTTTTCCCTTCTTATCACTGGTTAGGATTGACGGGGAACGTTTTGTTTGGCCCTCTGGTTTTTGACCCTTTCTGAAACTGTTTTTTAAATATTGTTTTTTGAAATTATGGTTTGGAATGCGGGGTTTTTACCCGGGGACTTTTTCAGCCCTCTTGGGCTGCCCATCTTTTTAGTTTTTTTTGGGGGCATTGCTTGTTATAGAGGTATTGGGTTTTTTTTAAAAATTAAATTAATACTTTCCCGTCAAAAACTGTATAGTTTTTCTACCATGTGCCAGTAAAAATGGGGGGTACTGCTTTTTGTGAAGTTTTTTTTAATGGCTGCCTATTGTGAAGTCTAAAAGGTAAATTTTAAAGAAGGGGCGGGGGTAGTTTACCAAGATTTTTTTATGAGGAAAGTGGGTGTGGTCTGAAATTAAATCCTGTTTTTTAAAGGGGATATGGGGGTTGGCCCCAGTGTGGCCCAATAGGGAAACACTATCTCGAACTCTTGTGGGGTTTTTTTTCTTTTGGGTAGCAACATACATTTAACTCATTGTTTTTTGTGAATCGGGAAACGTGGGGGTCCGGGTTTTTGGGCGGGAATTTATATTAAAGTCACCGAAGTAAAAGGATCTTTTTCTTTCGGCTCATTATCAACTTCCTGGGTTTTTGACTAAATTGGCTAATTTTTTTGACTGGGGAACCTGTAGATGTTTATCAATGTGAGAGGGTTTTTGTAGGTTTTTGGTTTTGGAATTTCCCTATTAATTTCCCCATTTTCATCCCTTGGGGAAAGATTAGTGAAAACTTTCCCATTTTGGTCTGATTGTATAAGGGCTGGGGCCCCCCCCCTTGTTGGTCGGGCCCCTACAGTTGTTATGGCTGTGTAACCAAAAATGGGGCATAGACATCTGTACAATCAGGCTTTACCCAAAGGTTTCAGTTTAGTGTAATGATGGAAAATTTTGGGGCTTGAAAAGGAATTTGGGTAATGCTATGGGGTCAGGGAAAGGTTTTGTTTAAAGATCTGAAATTGTTTTAAAGATATTATGTTGTTTTTTGGGCACTGAGAAGTCCCTTTAATTGTTCTGCAGTGTAGAATTACATAACTGTTTGAATCATTTAATTTTTAAATAAAAAATTTGGGAAATAAAGGATTAATCTTAATCAAAGTTTTTGTATGAATCTATAGTTAAATTAAGTTAAAACAAATTTAAATATTTTAAGCTAAAAAAACCCCTGAATTATTTAAAAAAAGGGTTAAGTGTTTAAGTTTAAGTGATTAAGCTTAGAAAAATACAACACGAAACAAAACCCAATTTGTTATTTGTGCCTACTACATATTCAAAACATTAAATTCCACTATAAACCCCTACAAAGCACCCCCTTGAAAATTTTCAACAGAATCACAGTCACAATACAAGGCATAAGGGACCTTCAAAAATCCCTTCCCGGGCATCTCACACTAGCAAGAACAAAAATGCACTTTAAAAAGGCCCCCAAGATCTGGAAAGGGGTTTCCTGAACCGTAAAGGAACCCCTGAAAACATTAAAAAATTTAGAATTTGCTAAAAAAAAACATCTTATCCTCAATATTAAAACCCAAAACAGCCCAAAAAACCCCTAATTATTTTTTATTTTGTGAAACCCCTATGCTTTAACTTCGGGCCCAATTTCCCTGAAATATTACGCCTTACCATTACTTGTTAGTTTACTATTTTTAGGATTAGTCCCCGCCCCCAAAAGCCCCAGCAGGAAGGGTTTTTCTTTGTTTCATAGCAAAACCCAAAAAATAATTACAAAATTGTAACCTTTTTCCCAAAAAAAAAACCTTTAAACTTTATTTTTTAATTGGAATACGGGGGTGTTTTTAAAATTTCCCCAAATATTATTAAAAGTAATTAAACCCCTTCAGTTTTCCTAACTTTTTAAAAAAATATCAATAAGGTTTCATTAAAAATGTGCTGTTTTATAACCGCGTCCATAAAGAGTAAGAATTAAAGGTTTGTTCCCCGCCAAAAAAGCCCAGGGTTTCTAGTGGCCTTTTTTTTAATTAAAATTTTTTTTAAAGTAAAAACCCCACATTTTTAAAACTTTTTCAAGGAAATAAAAAATTTTATTTTCCCCCAAATGGGGGTTTAAATTTTTTAATGATGCAATTTGTTTTTCTTTCCCGGATATTTTGGCAAAAAAACAAACTTTTTCCGGGAAATTTGAGATCATTTTAATTATTTTCAGACCTGAAACCAACAAAATCATGTCAAATTTTTGTAATTTTATCTTTCATTTTATCAAATGAGGGCCAAGAAACCGGGAAAACAACCATAAAAAAAAAATTTTTAAAAACAAACCCAAGTCCCCTGTTTTAAAAAACCCAAAAACACGGTCACGTTTTTTTTTATTATGCACGGGGGCTACTTATTTTTTTTTTAAAAAAGGGGCACACTACCCCAAAACGTACACCATTTTCTCATATCCAGGAAAAAATTTACCAATCAAAAGCCTGGGTAACTGAGCTCATGGGTAAGTACTTAAAGGCACAACCCGTAAAACCCCAAAACCATTTGAAGTGAAGTGGTTAATAATACAAAAAACCCTGAAAAAAATCAGCATATGGGGGGACTTGGGGGCCCCTTCCTAAGGCAAAAACTCACAACAGGTTTAAACCAAAAACAATACAGTACAGTACTAAAAACATTAATGACCACAGCCAAAAAATTTCCCATTTGCCAACATCCAAAGTCTAAAACATTTTACCCCCCGGTTTAACATCAGCTCCCCAAAGCACCAAATTTCTATGTAAGGGGATTTATGTAAGTGCTTTGTACGTGTATGTTTGGGGTCTGAAATGGACTAACAATTCACAATATTCCCTTTTAACAAATTTTGGTCCCGTACTTTGGGAACCCCAACCCTATTTCTGGGGGAAAAAAAAATATCAAACCCCGGGTCCCCTGTAATTTCTACCCCAACAACCAATAAATCTCATATAATTATTATATCCCCCAAATTTAAAATTTTATGCGCGATTCAGCACCTCACTCCTCAAACAATAGTGAGGACATATTCCCAAAAACCCAAGGTGGGGAGAAACTCCTTTTGGTGCTAGTGAGATAGGAAAAAGACAGGTAAACCTGCACCAACAGGGAAAACATCACAAAAACCCAAGCAAAAAAGGAAACCAAGCCCGTGCCTTAAATATGGGACTTGGGATCTGCAGGGATGGGGGAAAACTGGAAAAAAAAGATGAGAAAAAGAACTATGACCACCCTTGAAAATGCCATGCCCCATGCAAAAGGAAAAGCAAACCCCTTCCTGTTTAAACTTTTTCACCCTGAAATGTGTACCCTTCAGTCAGGGAAAAAACTATGCTATAACTTTAAAATTTCCAGGCCCACCATCTAAAGGGTACAAAAAAGAAAAAAACCCCAGGCCCCTGGGAAAAACCGGGTACCACAGCCACTCAAGAGGGAGAGGTTTTTTTGTGCCAAAGGGAAAGGGAAAAAAAAATGGGGAGGAAATGCAGAAAATCAAAAACCAAATTTCCCGTCATTCCGGAGTGGAACCCCAGTCAATGGCCCCCCCACCCCAAACCAAAAGATACAGTTTCTAATGCCGAAAAGAAAAATCCCCCCCCGTACCCAAAAATACCCCAGTCCCCATGACATTCTAATTTTCAAATAACAGGGTTTTAAAAAGCCGGGAACAAACAACAAAAAATTTTTTCAAACGTGGGCTGCTTTCAGGGGGCAAAGGGAATGTTCGCGGCCCTTTTACTGGGAAACCCCATAAAGGGGGCACTTTTTTACAAAAGAAAAAAAAATCCCCCGGTTACAACCTATACAGATGCGAAAAAAGTGAACAGCCCAAAAAGGGGGGGTTGGCCTGTACTCCAGAGTCCCCTTTTTTGCCCCAGAACTCTTAAAACCTCAAATGATGTAGGGAAGTTTTAGCAGTAAAGTTTGAGAACCAAAACCTACATGGTGGTAGTCCCACAAACCCCTGGATGCAACAACCCAGCAATTCCAGGGAAAACTGTTAAAAATTGCCACTGTCGGGGAAAAACTTTCCCCGCTCCTGCACCCAACCTCTTGCTCCTGGGGGGTTTCAACTTAAAGGGACCTAAAATGGAGGAATATAGCAAATAAGTTGTTTTTCAGTAATAACACCAGGAGGGAGCTCCGATGAGAAAATCCCCACACACACACACAAAAACACACACCACCCACAACACACACACACAACACACACACACACCACACACACACCACCCACACACGCCACACACACCGCCACACACACAAAACCACACACACCACCAAAACAAAACACAAAAGCACACACACCCCACCCAAAACACCCACACGCCGAACACACACCTCAACCCAAAACACCACCCACACGACTTTTTTAAAACCCTGCACAAAAAATTTAATTTTAAAACCCCAAAAATTGAGCCTACTAACGGAGAAAACACTAGACCTCAACTTCACTAACCCTTTGGGTCTGATAAAAATGTCACCATATTTAAAAAAAATATCTCCCGATCACAACATAAATTTAGGGTTAAACATGTATGCGTGGGGGCCCCCCCAAACCCACAAAAGAGATTAGTCACGAGGGAGCAAATTCCCCCAAATTCACCCTTTAATAACAAAAAAACCCAAAAATGGGACCAAATAAACCAAGTCCTAAAACCCCTTAACTGGGGGGAAATACAACAACACAGACCCCCAACTTTTGCCAAAAACAGATAACTCGTGGCACTCGATGTATCCAAGGCTTAATTTCCCCTAAGGGGAAAGGAGGAGTAGATTTAAAAAAAAAAGAGACAGGCGCCCTTTAAAAGGCGACGGAAAAAAAATAAAGCGGGTTTAAAAAAGGGGCAATAAAACCAAAAATTCAAAGGGGGTCACTGGGCAAGAAATTTGCAAAATCGAACTTTTAAACTAAAGGAATCTTATAGGGGTCAGGAAACCGGGGAAAACTAAAAGCCATAAATTTAAAAAAGAAAAAAACCCAAATATTTCCCTTCAAGGCCCCAAAAAAAAGTAAGAACAACTTTCCCGGAAATTGGGGCCCCCCCTTTAAAAAATAGGGTCCCTTTCACGATGACACAAGGAAAGAGTGAGCAACTCAAGGGCCCAAAAATAACTCAGTTTTTTTTCAGGGCCCCTAACCAACAGAGTCGAAAATCAAAATGAATTTTTTTTTGAGAGCGCCACAAATTTTGTTAACACAAGCCTATCTGTGTTATCCTGACTCCAAAAAACCCTTTGAACAGGGGAAAAAACCCTGCCCCAAACACTCTTCCCCCCGGGGCCGACTCATGGAACTCCGTGTTTTATCCCGAACTGCAAGAACCCCCTTTTCACAACTTTTTTCCCCTCCTAAAGGAGAGGGAGCATGGGCAAAGGGGGTCGCCCCCCAGTTACAAAAACAACAACATAGCCCCACCCCCCAAAAGGGCAGTAAAACAATAGCAAAAAACTACAACCGATGCAAAAACATCCCATATCATAAAAAACTTTGAAAGGGGCCCAAAAGCCAAAATCACCCCCCCATCTAGAAAAACCCCTCAATTTAAAAACACCCAGGGCAACAGGGGTTTTTAAAAAGGGCGCTCCTGTCTGTCGAACTTTTTGGATCACACGCAAAGGTCCCCAGATGCCAGAAAAACAAAAAAAATGCAGGAATATATTCAAAAAACTTTGCAAAAGCCCTTTGACAAGTTGACCATGGGGTAATAACGCACAAAATGCCCTGCTAAAAAAACAGGGAAAAATTGGTTTAAAGGAACATAAATTTCCCCACTAACCGAACACAGAGAGTAAATCGTCAACAGAAATAAAGTCCCAGGGAGCTACGGTGAAAAGCTCTGTTTTTCCCCAAGGGACAGTACTCCCCTCCCTTTTTGTCCCCACCCCAAATCGACAGACAAGGATGTCAGGGCCCCATACCGTTCCCTTCCCCTTTTCAGAAGACACCCGAATCCCGCAAAACAGTGTCTTCCAATTTTAAAACACGCAAAAGGGTCCCGGGGGGAAATCAACCGAATCTTTAAATGGGCTGCAGAAAACAATATGAAGTTCAACGATGAGAAATTTCAATTACTCAGATATGGTAAACACGAGGAAATTAAATCTTCATCAGAATACAAAACAAATTCTGGCCACAAAATAGAGCGAAACACCAACGTCAAAGACCTGGGAGTGATCATGTCGGAGGATCTCACTTTCAAGGACCATAACATTGTATCAATCGCATCTGCTAGAAAAACGACAGGATGGATAACGAGAACCTTCAAAACTAGGGATGCCAAGCCCGTGATGACACTCTTCAGGTCACTTGTTCTATCTAGGCTGGAATATTGCTGCACACTAATAGCACCTTTCAAGGCAGGTGAAATTGCTGACCTAGAAAATGTACAGAGAACCTTCACGGCGCGCATAACGGAGATAAAACACCTCAATTACTGGGAGCGCTTGAGGTTCCTGAACCTGTACTCCCTGGAACACAGGCGAGAGAGATACACGATTACATACATCTGGAAAATCCTAGAGGGACTAGTACCGAACTTGCACACGAAAATCACTCACTATGAAAGCAAAAGACCTGGCATATGATGCAACATCCCCCCAATGAAAAGCAGGGGTGTCACTAGCACGTTAAGAGACCATACAATAAGTGTCAGGGGCCCGAGACTGTTCAACTGCCTCCCAGCATACATAAGGGGGATTACCAACAGACCCCTGGCAGTCTTCAAGCTGGCACTGGACAAGCACCTAAAGTCGGTTCCTAACCAGCCGGGCTGTGGCTCGTACGTTGGTTTGCGTGCAGCCAGCAGTAACAGCCTGGTTGATCAGGCTCTGATCCACCAGGAGGCCTGGTCATAGACCGGGCCGCGGGGGCGTTGACCCCCGGAACTCTCTCCAGGTAAACTCCAAGAAAGGTAAGTCACTGAACTGCTGGAATTTATTTGTAATTTACCAATTCATGATTTACAGCCTGTCTCGGTGAAATTATGAGGAGTTTGCCTGAGGGGTGTTTCGGGGGTCAACGCCCCTGTGGTCCAGTCCATGACCAGGCCTCGCAGTGGATCATGGCCTGATCAACTAGGCCATTACTGCTGGTCACACGTAAATCCATGAACAAACCACAGCTCAGTTGGCCAGGTACTGACTTTAGGTGCCTGTCCATCCAGCACCTTCTTGAAGACAGTCAGGGGTCTATTGGTAATTCCCCTTATGTATGCTGGGAAGCAGTTGAACAGTCTTGGGCCCCTGATACTTATTGTGCCTCTTAGTACACATGTGGCATCCCTACTTTTCATTGGGGGATATTGCACCACCTGTCAAGTATTCTGCTTTTGTAGGGAATGATTTCCATATGTAGAGTGGCGAGTAGTCCCACTAAGATTTTTCAAGTGTACATTATGATGTATCTTTCTTGCCTGCAGTCCAAGGAGTACAGGTCAAGGGACTTCAACCATAGCCTGGTAGGCAACGCTCTCGCCTCACACAGTGAGTGTCCATGGTACGATCTCCAGCAAGTGTGGAAACACTGGGCATGTTTCTTGACCTGTTTTTCCGTTCACCTAGCAAGCAAGTAGGTACCTGGGTGTTAGTGACTGGTGTGAGTTGCATCCTGGGGGACAAGATTGACGACCCAATGGAAATAAGATAGTCCTTGATGATGAACTTTCTTGGGTTATCCTGGGTGGCTAACCCTCCGGGGTTAAAAATCCAAACAAAATGTTATCTTATTCCAGTAAGTGAGACTCTTCATTGTGTTGTAGAGGTGTGAGTCAAGCTCAACATTATTAAGTTATAACTTGAACTTAACATCTCAGACTTCACCTTACGAAACAGACAAAGCAAATGTGATAGTAATTATGAACAATGTAGATTATAGTGGAAAAATGAACATGTTATTAAATGACGGGGGAATTAACTGTTCCTTAAGGAAACAAGACAGTATATGAGGAAAATAATGTAGTGTGACGTGTATCAGTGTTGTTATAATCTCAGTAAGTGTGAGTGTTATATAGTGTAGAGGAACACTACCTCACTGTAGATGTGATAGTGAGTTACCTTGCAGCAGCTGCTGGTGGTAGTTAAGAGTGGAGTATAATGTGTAGTGACACTAATATTGACCACCACCACCACCACTACCTGGCCATACTAATCCATCCGCCTTTGTTTACATCTCTCAACTCTCATATTACAACAATATATACTTTCATTAATAATATATTTATATATTGCAAATAAAATTTACAAAATAAATAACAGAAAATAAATAATATACTAATAACAATAGCTTAATTTTAGGACACGTGAGAGAATCTTATGGGTTATCCTTGCCATGTTGAGAGAGCAGACGACTGAATATCAATGTCAGCAGTCATACCAACTCCTCATCCTCAAAAACCTTAATGGAATTCAATAAAAATACGCTAAAATATATTATTAGGTTATTATATTTATATATACGTACTTTAACTATTATATTGTTTGTAGGAAAATTAGCTTAAATAAACCGTTTTATTACTGTAAATAGATTAACGCTACGAATGTGATGTATAAATTGAGAACATTGTGCTGCGCTGTGTGTCTGTGTCCGCCCACTTTTAATACATGATAAGAAGACTTGTATATAATATGGTAAAAATATCACCACAATAGTACATAGATATATATATATATATATTTATATATATATATAAAATATATATATATATATATATATATATATATAATATATATATATATATATATATATATATATTATATATATATATATATATATATATAAATATATTAATATATATATATATATATATATATATATATATTATATATATATATATATATATATATATATATTATATATATATATATATATATATATATATTATAGTATATATAATTATATATATTATATATATATATTAATATTTATTTATATTTATTTATTTATTTATTTATTTATTTAAAAATTTGTGCACACATACAGAGGTACAAAAAAATACAGAAAAAGAGCAGTATGCATATATATATATATATATATAATATATATATATATATATATATATATATATTATATATATATATTTATATATATATATATATATATAAAAAACACACAAAAACAAATGTTATTTCTTTGCAAAATTACATTGAGATTATGAAATTACAATAAAGAGTTGCAGTACCAAGAGCCACTATCATGCCTAGGAATTATGGGCAGACTTAATTTAATGGGTTACACACTACTTAATACTAAAGAAATTTATCATAGTTTGTTAAGTTGTACATCTTTTTTTTTATTTATAGTAGATAGTAATTCTACTCTAATTACAATAGTTTCAATAATAAATATTAAAATTATATTATGGGAATATAACACTGTGAGTTATTGAAAGTAGTTTAGAGTATAAGAATGTTACAACTGGTTGTAAGGTAGTATTGTGCTGGGTAGGCATTTACACTACAATGTAGTATAGTATTAATAATGAAAAAACTTTGGGCGTCTAGTTTTGAAGTTTTAAGATTTAGGTAATTTGGGAGATTTTTTGGTAAAGTTAAATATTGAGTATTTAGTTTAGGGTGAGTAGTGTGGGAATTTTTAAGGTTACCTGTATGAGCTTCGTCATTGCAAACATTGCAAACTCTTCCGCACAACCAATTACAGTTGGTGTCCCACAGGGAAGTGTCCCTGGCCCTCTTCTCTTTCTCATATACATAAATGACCTACCAAATGTATCACAACTACTCAAACCCACACTATTTGCAGATGATATTACATACGTCTACTCTCACCCGAGCCCAGTCATGCTAGTCAATACTGTAAATACCGAATTACAGAAAATATCAACCTGGATGAGAACCAACAAACTTACTCTAAACATTGACAAAACCTACTACATTCAGTTTGGTAACAGAGTTGCAGATGTGTCTCTTAACATAATGATAAATGGATCACCTATCACAAAACTCACAGAGGGAAAATTCTTAGGAATCCACCTTGATAATAGACTCAAATTTCAAACACATATACAACAAATTTCCAAAAAAAATTCAAAGACCGTAGGCATACTATCGAAGATACGGTACTCTGTCCCACAGTCAGCCCTCCTGGCCCTATATCACTCTCTTATTTACCCCTATCTCACCTATGGAATTTGTGCATGGGGCTCAACAACAATTAACTATCTCAGACCACTAATTCCCAACAAAAGGCTGCAGTCAGAATGATAACAAATTCCCACTACAGGCAGCACACTCCACCAATATTCAAAACACTAAACCTGCTATCATACAAAACATCCATACTTATTACTGCACCTATTACATACATAGAACACTTAACTCTGATATTAACCCTCCCCTCAAACATCTCCTTACCAACCTTAACAGAACACATGACCATAACACAAGACACAGATCACTCTTTGATGTTCCTCGTGTCCATCTCACGCTATGCAAAAACTCAATGCACATAAAAGGCCCTAAAATCTGGAATTCATTACCTGTGAATATAAAAGAAACACTGTCTGTTTATAAATTCAAGCCTCTTCTCAAAAATCACTTACCCACAACTAAATAAATACTGAATAATTGTATCTCATAAACTGTATCTCATTATTGTATCTCATAAATGTCAACCTGTGACCCAATCAAACTTTGTTACTATTTAACTTCATTACCTAACAGAATACTCCATTCTACTGATTACACAGCAACACAGTAAATGACCATATGACCTGTCTTTGTAATACTCATTTGTACTAAATTGTTATCTGTTTGACAATAATTTTTGTACCACTGAATATATCATTGCTAAGTTAATCTTAAGTTAATTTTAAGCCTGCCCATAATGCTCTGCATACAAGGGGCTTTGGCATGCTGCACTTTAAAAATTGTATTCCTTGTACTTCTCTGTATCATGTTCAAATAAATAAATAAATAAATAAATAAATAAATAAATACGTACAAATAATCTCATTGGGAAGTGACAACCATATATTGTTTAGAGTAGTTACCCCGTGGAGGCGTGTGGGAAACTTAAATCACTCCTGGCTGCTTGGAGTTACTCCCTCGGAGTTGAGTTAACATGCAGTATCATGGTGTTAAAGTATGTGAAGGCGATTTTTCCATAAATACAGTGGTCCCTCGTTGTTTGTAATTAATCCGTTCCTGGAGCCGTTACTATAAACGAAATTTACGATTTACGAATCAATTTTCCCCATAAGAAATAATGTAAATACAATTAATCCGTTCCTGACACCCAGAAGTTTTAAAACAAAAAAATTTTTAACATGAAATATGCATGTAGTACATAAACAATACAATGGGAAATGATGAATGAAACATTAACAGCATAACACTTACCTTTATTGGAGATTCTTCTTAGTGTATGGGAGACTGGAGGAGGAGGAGAGAGTGGATTGTTTATAGTTTGGAAGGGGAATCCCCTTCCATCAACACCTCGGGTACCATTTGCTTTTCTGGGGTTGCTTCTCTTCTCTGTTTCTTAATGCCACTAGGACCACCTTGAGAGTCACTGGAGTCCTGTCTCACAAAATAACTGTAGGGAGAGCTCTGTTTCTGGCGTCTCTTTAACACTTCCCTAAAATGGCCCAAGACTTTGTCACTGTACATGTTGCCAACCTGGCTTGCAACAACCTTGTTAGGGTGATGTTTCTCCATAAAGCTTTCCATCTTACCCCACATAGTAAAAATCTCTTTAATTTCTGAAGAAGGCACCTTCTTCCATCTCTCTTCCTCCTCCTCTGCAGCAAGATTCTGAGCTTCGATGTGTTGCTCTTCCTGCTGAAGCTCTTGCAGCTCCTCAGTGGTGAACTCTTCATTGTGGTCTTCCACCAATTCTTCCACATCCTCCAAACTCACATCCATCTCCATGGAACTTCCCAGTGCAACAATTGATTTTACAACAGACATAGGCTCATTAGGGTCAGTCCCAAATTCTTCAAAATCCCTCTTGTCGACACAATCTGGCCACAATTTTCTCCAGGCAGAGTTCAAAGTCCTGGTAGTCACTTCCTCCCAAGCCATACCTATAAGGGTTATGCAGTGGAGGATGCTGAAGTGTTATCTCCAAAATTTCCTTAGGGTCAAGTGAGTGTCTGTGGTCACAGTCAAGCACCTGTGAAACATTGCTTTTGTGTAGAGTTTTTTAAAGTTTGCAATAACCTGCTGGTCCATGGGTTGGAGGAGAGGAGTGGTATTCGGGGGCAAGAACTTTACTGTGATGAACCCAAACTCCTCGAAAATTAGGTCATCCAAGTTTGGAGGATGAGCAGGTGCATTGTCCATTACTAGCAGGCACTGAGATCCAATATCTTTTCCAGGAGATACTCCTTCACACTAGGGCCAAACACTTCATTGAACCACTCGACGAAAATTTCCCTCGTGACCCATGCCTTACTATTAGATTTCCAAAACACACACAATTTATCTTCATAACATTGTTTTTCCTGAACAATCTGGGATTTCAGAATGGTACACTAGTAATGGCTTCACTTTGAAATCCCCACTAGCATTAGCACAGAACATTAGGGTCAGCCTGTCTTTCATAGGCTTGTGTCCTGGCATTGCCTTTTCCTCTTGTGTAATGAAGGTCCTCTTTGGCATTTTCTTCCAAAAGAGGCCTGTTTCGTCACAATTGAACACTTGTTCAGGTTTCAGTCCTTCAGCCTCTATGTACTCCTGGAATTCATGCACATATTTTTCAGCTGCCTTGTGGTCCGAACTGGCAGCCTCACCATGCCTTACCACACTGTGTATGCCAGTACGGTTCTTAAATCTCTCAAACCAGCCTTTGCTGGCCTTAAATTCACTCACTTCACCACTATTTGCAGGCAATTTCTTTACCAAATCTTCATGCAACTGCCTAGCCTTTTCACAAATAAACGAAGTCATAAGAGTATCTCCTGCTAATTGTTTCTCATTTATCCACACCAATAATAACTTCTCAACCTCTTCCAGTACTGGTG
Organism: Cherax quadricarinatus; assembly: GCF_026875155.1. Taxonomy (NCBI): domain Eukaryota; kingdom Metazoa; phylum Arthropoda; class Malacostraca; order Decapoda; family Parastacidae; genus Cherax; species Cherax quadricarinatus. Next base: position 42,231,712 of record NC_069427.1, read on the forward strand.
ATCTCATTTTTGTCAGCATAGTTACTCTCTTTGGAACAACAGCATCCTTTATTTCCTTTTTCTTGGCCACTATGGAACATAAGGTTGTGTAGGGTTTCTTATACATCCTGGACAGTTCGGCCACACATGTACCACTTTCATATTGTTCAATGATGGTTTTCTTAAATTCAATCGTATTTCTCACCTTCTTTACCACAGGCTTGGCACTAGGAGCTTTCTTTGGAGCCATGGTAGCTTATTTAGTACTTGCAAGCACTAAAATAAATGGAATATTATGAAATATTTCGCTGGAGCACGTGAGGGGACCTTTGCTCACTGGTAAACAATGCCAGACTGGCTGCTGCCCTGGCTCACGCCATGGGTACGCCTCCTGGACGAACTACGACTCGTGAGTCAACCTATGAAAAGCAAATCCATGTTTATACGAAAATACCTCTATGATTGGCGAATTTTACGATTGCCTGGAACTACGAAAAGCGGGGGACCACTGTATTTTTAATTTCTATGCCCCAGCGAACCAGCTTCGACCGGATGCTTGACCAGATCGCATCAATAGTGAACCTACCCTCATTCTTGGAGATTTTAATGCCAGACATAAGAATATTGGTGGGTCTATAACAAACACCAATGGAACTAAACTAGTGAAATTGTAAATGAGCATGATAATGTTCGAATTGTGGGCACTACTGAGCCTACTCACATATATGGTGGCATACTAGATCTGTGCCTTGGATTTAATTCATCATATACGATGCATGACTCTGTCATAGTTGATGATCTTCTATTTGATCACTTCCCTAGACTCACAAGTGTCAATCTTGATCATATCTCCAGCAATTAAGAACCTAAATTCAGAAGGAGGAACCTTATTCTCAAACCAGAACACAGAGACAACTTTATTAACCACTTGGATCAATGGTATAAGAATTACCAGCCCATTGGCACACAAAAATTTAATGATGATTTAGTTACCACTATTGAGACTGTCCTCACAGATCAAGTGGACACTAAAAGGAAACATAGACCCTCCACTATAAATAACAATAAAAACCAATGTAAATACTATAATGATCCATAGCTACGCAATCTAACACATGCAGCTAGGAGGATTAGTAAAGCATACCGTGAATGTAGAACCCCAGACCTGCTCAGAACGTTCCAAGCTGCACTAACAAATACAAGGAATAGAAAGGAAGAACTTAGGCAACAGGAATGGGAACAATTTGTTAGTGGATTAAATAGGTCCACCCCTTTAAGTTTGGCTTGGAAAGGTATAAATAAAATAACCAGGAAAAAAGACTGGAAATGTTGCTCATCCCTTTCCTCTTGTAAAAGCAAATGACCTTAAATTACTGATCGAAAACTTCTAGGCATGAAAACCTTCCATCTCATAATAGAAAAAAAATTAGAGTGTTTCTGAAGAAATGTTGAAACTGATTAATTTTATGAGCCAAAATATTGATGAGAGTGATTGCCGAGTATGAATTAGATAATGCATTAACTAAAGGTCGATCAACTGCTCCTGGAGAGGATGGTATAACCTATGATATTCTCAGAACTCTAAGGTACGTGCCTGACAACCCTTTGTTAGCACTGTATAATACCAGTCACATTGAGGGCGTTCTTCCTACTTCCTGGACCAATAGTCTCATTGTGCCTATCCCTAAGCCTCAACAGCCTGATACATTTAGACCGATCTCCTTAACTAGTTGTCTTTGTAAAACTTTTGAAAGAATGAAACTTAACAGACTGTACTACAGAATCAGACACCAACTTTCCCCCTACCTCTATGGGTTCATGAAAGGTAAAAGTGTGCAGAACTGTATTTCCACCTTTCTCACTGCACACACCTCTACTAGTTTTACCACTTTTCTTGATCTAAAATCTGCATTTGATATTGCGAACAGAACCGTTATACTACATGAACTAGCCAAAATGAATATTGATGATAGCTTACTCTGCTGGATAATAGGATACCTGTCAAATAGAGTATTCTCTGTCCAGTTAGAACCCTGAGTAGATCTATAACCCACTAAGATCTATAACCCACTATGATAACATGAACATAGGTAAGTACATATGTTTATGGAGCAACTTGCAATGTGAACAGACTGACTGATGTTGTAGTGGCCAGGCTTAGCAGAGGCGTTGCAAGGGTTGGTGTCACCCGAGGCGGCATCTTTGGTGTCACCCCCCATGAAATCCAGGGGCGGGGGATGGGGGGAGTAAACTCCAGTTATGTCACTACTGCATGACCAGTGACTAATGTTTAGCAATGAGAACGTTTAAGAGCCATACACTAAACAGGAGAATACTTCCCAACTTTATTAATGATAAAATAAATCTGCTAACACTCCATAACCCCTCCTCTCCCCCCACTAACACAGTCGTATCATCTACATAACCTACTATACCTGTCGCACTCCTATTCCTTACCACCCCTTCACTCACCCCTACATTTATCAACCTATATAATGGATCCTGCAAGCATGCAAACAGTATCTGTGACAATGGGCAACCCTGCCTCAAACCCCGGTCCATACTAACCATCGTCCCCAACATACCATTTATTGCACTCGTACCCTAGCACCTCTGTATACTGTTTCCGTTCACTTCACAATCTCCTCCCCAAATCCCATTCCCCACATAATCATCCACAAAGACTCTTTCTCTACACAATCCAGCGTTAGAACCCCTTCCCCACCCGACCTACGTTCCTCTATATAATCCTTGATCCTCCCATGTCCACTATACATTGACCTGCCTGGCTCATCCTTTTGTCCCTCATCAATTACCTTCCCTATAAACCTACACAACCTATTACCCAAAACTTTAGCAAACAACTTATAATCCCCACACATTAAGGACAATGCCCTATAATTCTGTATGCTACTTTGTATCTTTCCCTTTGATACCAGGACGACAACCCCTGTTCTTTGGGTCACACTCATACACCCTGGGGGACATGCACCTTCGACCATCCTAAAAAATGCCGCACCCACTTGACAACAGGAGAATGCAACTTCCCTTCTTGTAACTTATTTCACCCAGAAATGTGTCACTCATCAATCCATGAAAGAAAATGCTACAATGCATACTGCCAGGCACATCATCTAAAGGAGACTAGAAGACACAGACCAGCCAGACTATGGGAAACAAAGAGAGGAGCCACAACCTCTCCAGGGACAGAGGTCTTTTAGGGCTAGCAGGAAAAAAAGACTGGCAACAAATGACAATAATCCTACTGCTACACCACCTGAAAACACTTCTGGAGCAGAGGCATGGACATTGGTCTCTACTTCAGAACAACAGATATTAGAGCCAGCAAATAAAACCCCCCTAAATTCCACCAATACAACGACATTTGTCTTTGCAAACATACAGGGTCTAAAGCCGTCAAAAAACAACAAAAATTCTTACCTCAAGGAACTGCTCACAGAGTCAAATGCAATGTTTGCAGCATTCACAGAGACCCACATAAAGGATCATTATGACAACGAAATATGGATCCCAGATTATAACCTATCTCGATGCAACAGATTCAACGGGCAACAAGGGTGGGGGGGGGGGTTGGCCTGTATGTCACAGAGTCGCTCATTTGCACAGAACTACTAAACACCTCAAATGATGTAGTTGAAGTTTTGGTGGCAAAGATTGAAAACCAAAATTTTGTCATTGTGGTATTATACAAGCTTCCAGATGCAACTTCCACTGTCTGGAAAATCTCCCAACTCCTGCCCCAAACATCTTACTACTAGGAGATTTCAACTTGAGACACCTAAAATGGGGGAGTATAGCAAACAATGTTTTAGCAGAGATCACCCCAGGAGGCAGCTCAGATGAAAATACACACACACACGAACTTAAATCTCTGCACCAAATTCACCTTAAACCAGCAAATAGTAGAGCCTACAAGACTAGAAAATACGCTGGACCTCATCTTCACTAACAATGACGATCTGAAACGTAACATAACTGCATCAAAGACAATACACTCAGATCACAACATAACAGAGGTACAGACATGTATGCACAGGGCTCCGGACGAGCAAAATGTGAGCAATTATGAAGGTCTCTTCACGAAATTCAATTTCATTAACAAAAACATACAATGGGATCAAGTAAACCATGTCCTAAATGAAACAAGCTGGGAAGATATCCTAAACAACACGGATCCAAACATTTGCCTTGAAAAAATGAATTCTGTGAATCTTGAGATCTGCTCAAGACACATTCCATTAAGAAAAAGAAAGAGAAGATGTAAACTAGAAAGAGAGAGATGTTCCCTATACAGACGAAGGCGATGAGTCACAGAGCTGCTGAGTGGGGCCAATATATCTGAAATATGAAGGGAGGCATTAGTCAATGAAATTGCAAATACTGAACTTAAGCCGAAGGAATCTTATAGGAAACTAGAATCACAGGAAGAACTAAAAGCCATAAAGGAAATTGAAAAAAAAAACTTCTTCTCTTGTGCCAAATCAAAGGAAAAACAACATCCAGTATTGGGCCCCTGCTTAGGCGGGATGGGACATACACAGATGATAGCCAAGAAGTGAGTGAGATACTAAAGAGCCAATATGACTCAGTGTTCAGCGAGCCGCTGCCCAGACTAAGGGTCGACAATCCAAATGATCCAAATGAACGAAACCCAAAATTTGGTTATCCCAAAAATCTCGGATATTTTTCTAACTCCACAAGACTTTGAAGAGGCAATTAATGGCATGCCCATGCACTCTGCCCCAGGCCCAGACTCGTGGAACTCCGTGTTTATCAAGAACTGCAAAAAGCCTCTATCGCGTGCCTTCAGCATTTTATGGAGAGGGAGCATGGACACAGTGGTCATCCCACACACACTAAAAACAACAGACATAGCCCCACTCCACAAAGGTGGCAGTAAAGCAATTGCAAAGAACTACAGACCGATAGCACTAACATCCCATATAAAAATCTTTGAGAGAGTTTTAAGAAGCAAGATAGCCAACCACCTAGATACCCATCAATTACACAACCCAGGGCAACATGGGTTTAGAGCAGGTTGCTCCTGCCTGTCCCAGCTACTGGACAACTATGAAAAGGTCCTGGATGCTGTAGAGGATAAGCAAAATACAGATGTAGTATACACAGACTTTGTATAAGCTTTTGACAAGTGTGATCAAGGTGTAATATCACACAAAATGCGTGATAAAGGATCTACAACTTCCTGACAAACTGAGCACAAAGAATAATAGTAAACAGAGTAAAGTCCCAGGCAACCACGGTAAAAAGCTGTGTTCCACAAGGCACAGTACCTGCTCACATTCTATTCCTCATCCTCATTTCTGACATAGACCGAGTTGTAAGCCATAGCTCCATGTCTTCCTTTGCGGATGAGAACTGGCAGTGACCTCCATCGAAGACACCGCGAGACTCTAAGCGGACATCAACCAATTCTTCGAATGGGCCACTCAAAACAATACGAAGTTCAATGAGGAGAAATTTCAAGTACTCAGATATGGGAAACTTGAAGAAATTAAAAATTTGTCAGGGTATACAAAAAATTCTAACCATACAATAGAGCGGAAAAGCAATGTGAAGGACCTGGGAGTGATAATGTCAGAGGATCTCGCCTCAAAGACCACAATAATATATCTACCACATCTGCTAGGAAAATGATAGGATGGATAATGAGAACCTTCAAAACTAGGGATGCCAAGCCCATGATGATTCTCTTCAAATTGCTTGTGTTCTCTAGGCTGGAATACTGCTGTACACTAACGACCCCCTTCAAAGCTGGCAACATTGCAGACCTGGAGAGTGTACAAAGAACTTTCACTGCACATATAAGTACGACAAGGCACCTAAGCTACTGGGAACGGTTGAAGGTCCTTGATTTGTATTCCCTGGAATGCAGGCGAGAGAGATACATGATAATATACACTGGGAAGGTCCTGGAGGGATTTGTACCAAACCTGCGCACGAAAATCAGTCCTCATGAAAGCAAAAGACTCGGCAGGAGATCCAACATTCCCCCGATGAAAAGTAGGGGCTCCACGAATACACTGAGAGACAACATAGTAAGTGTCTGGGGCCCAAGACTGTTCAATTGCCTCCCAGCATACATAAGGGGGATTACCAATAGACCCCTGGCTATCTTCAAGAAGGCACTGGACAGGCACCTAAAGTCAGTAACTGACCAACCGGGCTGTGGTTCGTATGTCAACTTGTGTACGGTCAGCAGTAACAGCCTGGTTGATCAGACCCTGATCCACCACGAGGCCTGGTCTCAGACCAGGCCGCGGGGGCGTTGACCCTCGAAACCCTCTCCAGATAAACTCTAGGTACACTCATTCCTTTTGAAGCCATCCACACTTCCTCTTCATCAATGGGTCCATCAATAACTGCCCTATCTTTCGGCCCCAAATTCCTCTGAATCCCCTCCTCTAGAATCAGCAAATTATTCCTCACCCTAACTCCCCGTCTCATAATTCTCAAACCACGCATCAGCAAAAGTACTCATTCTGCCAGTTGTTTCCAACCTTTGCCCCATTTTATACTCTCCCACATCTGTATGTACATCCAACTTCATCATGGACATTATCCTCTGCCGTTGCCTTAGTTTCTTTAAAACACATGTCGATGGCTTATCCCCCCATAAAACATCCTCCAAGCCACCCCTCACTCTCTCACCATCAAACCTTTCATTATGCAAATTCCTCCTATCTCATCCACAGGATATTTCTCACCAGTGCCCTCATAACACTGTTTCAACTGCCCTTCCAGATGCCTCTGCAACCTCTACTTCCATTGACTTACTATCCTACCCTTCTTTACATAAAAGTCACGTATTCCAGGCTTAGCGTACTCCTCCCTTCTCCCATGAGACCATGTTTGCGGCCACCACTCAACAAAACTATCACCGTGCTCCTTCCTCTCTAACAAACTCACATTAAGTGTCCAGTAACCCGGATAATGCCTCGGTAATCCTCCCCATCCCACGTCCACCGCCACCTCCCTATGATCTGGAGTTTATCTGGAGACCTGGAGAGAGTTCCGGGGGTCAACGTCCCCGCGGCTCCTGGTGGTTCAGAGCCTGATCAACCAGGCTGTTGCTGCTGGCTGCACGCAAACCAATGTACGAGCCACAGCCGGGCTGATCAGGAACTGACTTTAGGTGCTTGTCCAGTGCCAGCTTGAAGACTGCCAGGGGTCTGTTGGTAATCCCCCTTATGTGTGCTGGGAGGCAGTTGAACAGTCTCGGGCCCCTGACACTTATTGTATGGTCTCTTAACGTGCTAGTGACACCCCTGCTTTTCATTGGGGGGATGGTGCATCGTCTGCCAAGTCTTTTGCTTTCGTAGTGAGTGATTTTCGTGTGCAAGTTCGGTACTAGTCCCTCTAGGATTTTCCAGGTGTATATAATCATGTATCTCTCCCTCCTGCATTCCAGGGAATACAGGTTTAGGAACCTCAAGCGCTCCCAGTAATTGAGGTGTTTTATCTCCGTTATGCACGCCGTGAAAGTTCTCTGTACATTTTCTAGGTCGGCAATTTCACCTGCCTTGAAAGGTGCTGTTAGTGTGCAGCAATATTCCAGCCTAGATAGAACAAGTGACCTGACCTGAAGAGTGTCATCATGGGCTTGGCCTCCCTAGTTTTGAAGGTTCTCATTATCCATCCTGTCATTTTTCTAGCAGATGCGATTGATACAATGTTATGGTCCTTGAAGGTGAGATCCTCCGACATGATCACTCCCAGGTCTTTGACGTTGGTGTTTCGCTCTATTTTGTGGCCAGAATTTGTTTTGTACTCTGATGAAGATTTAATTTCCTCATGTTTACCATATCTGAGTAATTGAAATTTCTCATCGTTGAACTTCATATTGTTTTCTGCAGCCCACTGAAAGATTTGGTTGATGTCCACCTGGAGCCTTGCAGTGTCTGCAATGGAAGACACTGTCATGCAGATTCGGGTGTCATCTGCAAAGGAAGACACGGTGCTGTGTCTGACATCCTTGTCTTTGTCGGATATGAGGATGAGGAACAAGATGGGAGCGAGTACTGTGCCTTGAAAACAAGACATCCATATCTTCCGTTTTACTAACCATTATCCCCAGTGAGGCATATATTCGGTCCAATCGCGCTGGAAACCCTGCACACACATATGTGTGCTCCACCTTCCACCCCTGCCCCCCACTACGTCCACCAATCCTGCTCCCCCTAAAACTTCCCTCAAAACCCCTAAAACATACCCTGGACCCCTCGGCTCAACGTCTTTCCAATGAATCACTCTATTCCAATCCCCTCTTAACAATGCATATACAGGCAACCCCGCATATGAACATTCAAATGGTATAAAATACCGACAGGTTGTTAGGTAAGACACATGCAACAGTTAGGTATCTTTATTTCGAAACGTTTCGCCTACACAGTAGGCTTCTTCAGTCGAGTACAGAAAAGTTGATAGAAGCAGAAGATACTTGAAGACGATGTAATCAGTCCATCACCCTTGAAGTTTTGAGGTGGTCAGTCCCTCAGTCTGGAGAAGAGTATTGTTCCAGACTATGGAACAATACCCTTCTCCTAACAATCCTCCAGTTTTGGTGCACAAGACAAAGTGTTTTCACTCTTTCTTGAAAATATTTATCAAAAGTATACCTCAAACAACAACTGACAAAAAGACTAACTTACTGAAAATGCCTTGCGGCCAAATTTATTCCTATATGGGACGACGTAAGGTTGTTTGGACACTTGGTGGCGAGGGAACAATGTTAATACGAATTTCTAAAGCTATGATGTCCTATAAATGTCTTATCTTTATTTCACAAAAAATAAAGTTTGTTAGTTCTTGGAATATTGCCCTTTACTCCCACATAAATCCCAAAATAATTGGAATATTTCCCAAAAAATCGCTTTAGAAAATAGAGAGTTAGTTTAATATGTTTATTATGCACCCCATACCCATCCTGTGGGCGGTAGTCAAAAGATTACAGAGGCACATAATTGGTCCAGGGACTGGACTCCAAAGTTTTGATAGCTGAGCAAGTTACAGAGGTAATGAACTCACAATTTACGAAGGTAATGAACTCACAATTTACAAAGGTAATGAACTCCAGGTAGGTCTGGTCGCAATCATGACAAGTTACAAAGGTATTTACAGATTACAGAGGTACGTAATGGGTCCATGGACTGGGCCCCCAAAGTTTTGATAGCTGAACTAGGTACAAAGGTAATGAGCTCACAAGTTACAAGTTTCAAACATACTATACCAATAAAGGGGTAACCCCAAACAGTTGTCAACTAGTAAGTGTATCTCATGACTTTATTCAAAAAGAACTAAGCAGGTTAAACCCAACTAAGAGCACAGGCCCTGATAACATCCCGTCTAAGTTCCTAAAAGATGGTGCTTCTGAACTGTCAATCCCTATTGCTCACATAATAAATCTATCAATCACCACTAATACCGTACCGGAGGGGTTCAAGGAGGCCAGAGTTACTCCTATCTTCAAGAAAAATAGTAGGTCTGATGTAAGCAACTATAGGCCTGTTAGTATACTCAGTATAATATCCAAAATTTTAGAGAGGGCGGTGTATTCTCAATTAGTTAAGTACCTTAATGACAACAACATTCTCCATAGCTATCAATCGGGCTTTAGAAGATCCTACTCAACCGACACCTCCCTTATTAATCTGATGGATTACCTGAGAACTGAAATGTCAAAGGGAAACCTCATAGGTATGGTAACCTTAGACCTGCAAAAGGCCTTCGATACTGTCAACCACAATATATTATGTAATAAACTTCAAGCTATCGGTATAGGTTCTGTAGCAACAGGAGACAAATAGTCAAAATCAACAAAACAGAATCAGAACCCCTGCCGATAACATGTGGAGTTCCCCAAGGTAGTATTCTGGGTCCCTTATTATTCTTATGTTATGTCGATGATATGCCTATCAGTGTCAAGTGCAAACTCCTACTGTATTCAGATGACAGTGCTCTGTTAGTGTCAGGTAAAGACCCACAAGATATTGCTAATGTTTTAACACTGGAACTGGAGTCCTGCAGCAAATGGTTAGTAGACAACAAACTATCATTACACCTAGGGAAAACTGAAACCATTCTCTTTGGCACGAAACATAAACTGAGAAGTAAATAATTTTAATGTTCAATGTAATGGGGAGCCCATCACTTTGGTTTCATCAGTAAAATATTTGGGAATCCCCTTTGACCCATGCATGTCAGGAGAATTGATAGGGAACAGTGTAGTAAAGAAAGCGAATGCCAGACTGAAGTTCCTGTATAGACAAGCACAGTGTCTACCTACTGAGGCTCGCAGGACCCTATGTCTAGCCCTTATACAATGCCATATGGATTACGCTTGCTCTTCTTGGTACTCTGCCTTGACAAAAAAACTGAAAGATAGACTGCAAATCACCCAGAACAAAATCGTAAGATTCATCCTGGGGCTGGGACTTAGAGAACATGTAGGCCAGGATGAATTACAGCAGTTGGATATGCTGAATGTTGAAGACAGGGTAAAACAACTGAAGATAAATCGTGTTTATAAAATTGCTCACAAACAATGTCCAGAATATCTTGCTGTCAATTTTGTCAAGGTTGGGAACCGCAGCAATCATAGTACTAGGGGGAGAGAGCACAACTTTGTAGTACCCACAGTCATTGGCCAGGCGTCAAACACCTTTTATTGTACAGCAATAAAGGAATGGAACAGACTGCCCGCACATGTCAAAGCCAGTCATAGCATGAACCAGTTCAAGAAGAGTGCCAAAAGGTGTCTGATGAATGTAGCTACAGAAAGGGAGGGGAATGATTTTCTATTTTTTAGCTAACATACGTGTAAATTTTACCTTATTCCTAGTAATGACCCTCGTATTGTAGATAGTCTTAATGACCCTCGTGTAGTAGATAGTCTTTTTAGTATGATAATAAGATGTTATCTTCATTGTAGAATAATAAGAAAATATTATAATCTTTGTATTATAATAATAAGGTAAAAGGACCCCAATGGAAATAAGTCACTCTGTTTGACTTTTTTGGGTTATCCTAGGTTCTCTACACATAGGCTGCTATGTATGATAATTCTATGTAACTGAAATTTGTGTGCCCTGAATAAACTTACTTACTTAATTATTATTTAAAATTTCTGTGAATATTTTTCCATTTTTTAAGAATAAAGGAAGTTTTTTGGACCATTGGGTAAATTTGGGGTATTTTCCGAGATTTTGGGCCCGGGAAGCGCCGGCCGGCCCCCGGGTCCCCGAAAAAAAAAAAATCGCAAAAAATCGCGTTTTTTTTGGGGTTTGTACTTCTTAGTTAAAAAGGTGTTCTAGGGCGGGTTACCCTTAACATCCTTTTTTAAATAATTAAAAACCAAGTCATCCACAAAAGTGGGGGGGGGTTAAACAATTTTATTTCGAATATTTCGGGAGGATTCTTCCCAAAATTTTAGGGCCCTTTTATTCAGCTGGTATTAACTTTTTTGTATTTTTTTTAAAAGTGTTTTTTTTTTTTATATTAGATAAATTTCTATAGATAAATAAGCCGAAAGGTTGAAAATAACTGATAAAAAGGTAATAAAAAGGGGATTTCCCCTGGCCTCCTTGACCCGAGCTTTTCCTGGGGGGCGGGCACTTTTTCGGATAAGCCCCGCCTACTTTTTTTATGTTTGCCAAATAGTCAGTTTTTTTATTAGAAAATTTAATCCCAAGAAAAAGCGATAAAAAAAAAAGGGAAAAAATTTCCCAAAAATGTATGGGCAAAGAGCAAAAAACGCGTACCCTATTTAAACCGTCCCCTTTAAACCTAAATAAAAATGACTAAAAATTTTTTGAAAGGAAACGTCGTAAAAACAGTTTCTGGTCCCAAATTGGGGGCCCAAAAGGGGTTAAGCTTTTTTTTCGGTAAAATATAACTAAATTTTTCCAAAAAGTTTTCAAAAAATTTTTTTGGGTTTTTTTGAGAGGGGCCCCGGAAAATTGCCCCACACCCCCCCCCCCCCTTTAAAAACCCTCCCTTTTAGCCCCTATTACTATCTGCCGAATATGCACACAAACCACACCCTCTCTCCACCCCAATGCCCCAACCAAACCCTCAAAACTCCCCCCCTTTTCCCCTTTTTTCCAATGAAAAATTTTTAATTTTTTCCCCGAAATACCCCCAAAAAATGATCCCCATCCACAACAATTCTCGTCCTTTTTTTAATTATGCTCCTGTAAAAAATTAAAACCCTCATGCTGTATCTCCTAAAAAAAATTTATTTGAACCATCTGCGTTTTTTTGTCCCCCCTGGGGCCATTCACATTTAATTTTAAATACTTAAATATGCAATAGGGGGGCTTACCTTTTGACCTTAGGGCATTTTCTAGCCCCACCTTTTCCCTACCCCCCTTTCCCCCCCCCCCTACTTTCTTGACAATTTCCCCCAAGTTTTTTTTTACCCGGGCTCTGGCCCGGTTGGGTTTGGGACAAACATCACTGGGCAGATGTACCAGGGTTCTCTCTTACGAGATTCACCTGTTTTTTTGCATGTCCTCAACGACACCCTCCCCTTTTGAAAACCCCAGCCTCCCCTCTCACTTCCCCCAGTTTAAAAACTCATGTCTGCTCCCTCAACCCACCTCGTCACATATCCTCCCTCCAGAAAATTCCCATACTTGTAAAAACAAAAGTTTTGACGTGCGACACACAGGTACCCTTTCCCCTGGAAACCCCCTCGTCCTCCCTTTTCATGACCCCTTACCCGAGTAACCTCCGGGAAAAAATTTAAAAACACCCTCTAAATGACCCCCACTATTCTCCCAAACTTTCGAGCCCCAGAAATTTCCCTCCCCGAAAAAGGGCCCAAATTTATTACTCACTAACCCCTCCACTCCCTTCACTGCACCCAGATTCTCGGGACTGTCAGGGAGGAAACTGGAGCCTTATTTATTTATTTAAATTTTTTTTATTATTTCAAATTTTAGCACCCCTTTCAGTGGGGAAAAAAAAAAATACAGATAATGCAAATGCCAAAGCCACTTTACTATGGGATAGCATTACGGGCTGGCTTAAAATTAACTTAAAATTTAAATAAGCAATGATGAAAACATGATAAAAAATTTTTGTAAACAGATTATATAAAGCCAAAATGAGATTACAAAAAAAAGGGGCATTTTGGTTATGCAATTTTTTTAATTCAGTCGTATGGAGAATTCTGTTAGGTTGGATTTAAAAAAATATAAAGTTAATTGGGTTTTTTTTTTTAACTTTATGTATATAATTGTGAAAACTTTTAAATATAAAAATTTATAAGGTTCAATTCGTATTTATTTGGGCTTTGGGGGGTAAGGATCTTTGAAAGAGACTTAAATTTTTTAAAAAACATAGTGTTTCTTTTAAAAATTTTAAAGGTAATGAATTCCAGATTTTGGGCCTTTTATGTCATTGGTTTTTGCAAGGAGAGGACCGAGGAACATCAAAGAGTGACTGTCCTTGTTTTATGGCATGTGTTCTGTTGGGGTTGGCAAGGAATGTTTGAGGGAGGGTTAATACAGAGTTAAGTGTTTATGTATGTAATAGTGCGTAATAAGTATGGATGTTTGTAGGTGAGTGTTTGTGATTTAATTTTGGTGGAGTGTGCTCCCTGTAGTAAAAAAATTTTTTATCATCAAAATGCAGCCTTTTTTTGGGGTAATTAGTGGCTGAGGGGTTTTTAATTTGTTGTTGACCCCCCATGCACAAATTCCATAGGTGGTGGGGTAAATAAGAGAGTATATAGGGCCCAGGAGGGCTGATGGGAGCATATACCGTACTTCGATACAGCCTACGTCTTGGAATTTTTTTTAAAAATTTTTTTGTATATGTGTAAAAATTTTTGGTCATTATAAAGGGTGGATTCCTAAAAATTTTCCCTCTTTTTACTTTGTGATAGGTGATCCGTTTTTATTAGTTAAGAGGGCCCATCTGTCTCTTTTTAAAATTTTGAATGAAGTGGTTTTGTCATTTTTTTTGTGTAATTTGTTAGTCCTATCCGGGTAGTATTTTCTGTATTCGGTTTTTAAACGTATTGGCTAGCGTGAGGGGCTGGGGGTGGGGAAAGACTATGTGGTCTCTGCAAATAGTGTGGGTTTGAGTAATTGCGAACATTTGGGGGTCATTTTGTATAGGACAAAGAGAGAGGGCCAAGGACACTTCCCTTGGGACACCAACTGATTGGTTGTGCAAAGGTTTCCCCCATTTGCTCCCCAAATTTTGGGCTTCTGTTGCTGAGGTATGATTGAGGTAGTTGAGGAAGTCCCCTTTTAACCAAAGGGACAATTTTACGGGACAATCATGGTCAACGTATCAAAAGTTTTTACTTAAGTAAAAGAAGACCCCCATGGGACTTCTTTTTTCTATTGCTGTAAAAATTTCTAGCATGTGTAAAATAGCATCATTATATTTTTTTTGGGCCTAACCCAAATTGGCGGGTTGAGATGTTTTGGGGAAAAGGTAGGGTAGATTTTTTTTATAAATTAAATTTTTCAAAGTTTTTTGAGAGGGGGGTGTAAGTTGGATATTGGCCTAATTATTCACTCTGTTTGGTCTCCCTTTTGGTCGGGGTGACCCTTGCTATTTTGAGTATGTAGGGAAGGTGGAATTCAATGGAATTGTTAAAGATTTGAAAAGATTGGTATAGCACTTGTGACACTTTTTTGTATAAAAGGGTGGAAGGTATTTAAATCTCCCCCTTTTTTTTTAGTGCTTGATAAAAAGGGGGAGATTCGTAGGGTTAGTGGGAGCTAGGAACTGTTTCGGGTAGTTCCCGGGGGGTGTCATTTGGTGGGGATCTGAGCTTGGGATTTTTTGGCGGGTTTTTTGCTATGTGGAGAAGAAATCATTGAGTCGTTTGCTTTTTTCTGTTGGGGGGAGTTGGGGTTTATCTTTTTGTTATTTTTATTTTCGCTTTTTCTGATTTTTTTTTGTTCCAAATTTCTGGGGGTTTTTCCGGGTTTTTTATATCCCCTCGTAAGTTGGATAATCTGTTCTCATAATACAATTTTTTTGCCCTTCTTATCAGGCTGGTTAGGATTACGAGTAACTTTTTTGTTTGGTCCGGGGTTAGTGACCTTTTTCTGTACGTTTTTAAATATTGGTTTTTTTGTATTTAGGGATTTAAAATTTGGGGGTTACCCCGGGGACTGTTCAGTCTTTTAGCGTCTCTTTTATTTTTTTTGGGCAGTGTTTTTTATAGAGGTATTGGGTTTTTTTAGAAAATTATTAATACTTTCGTCAATATCGTTGATTTCTAGCTCAGTGTGGTCAATTTTTGTACTGCTTTGTGAAGTTTTTAAAATGGCTGCCTCATTGTGAAGTCGAAGGTGACTTTTAGTGTGTTTGGGGGTAGTTTACCAAAGTTGTTATGAGAAAGTAGGGTAGGGTCTGGGGTATTACTGAAATTATCCCTGATTTTAAAGGGAGGGGTGTTGGTCCAGATGTGGTCAAGTACGGAAACACTAGTCTCTGAAACCCTTTGTGGGTTTTGTTACTGTTGGTAAACTACATTTTACCATTGTGTTTGTGAATTCAAAAAGTGTGGTCCGGTCTTGCAGGAGATTTTTATTGAAGTCCCTGAGAGAGAAAGTGATCTTTGTTCATGGTGCATCATTATCATACTTCCTGGGTTTTACTAAATTGGCTAATGTTTGACGGGGAAAACTCGTAATGTTTATAAATGCGAGGGTTTTTTTGTAGGTTTTTTGGATTTGAATTTAGTATTATTTTCCCCATTTTCCCCCTTGGCAAGTATTAGGATACATTCTATTTGGGTCGAGTATAAGGGCTGTCCACCCCCTTGTGGTCTGGCCTACATTGTGTATGGCTATGAAACCAGAATGGAAACTCTGTACTATCAGGTTTTAGCCGGGTTTTTATTATGTAATTTTGGACTTTTTTGGCATGAAGGAATTTAGAAAATTGCTATGAGGTCTCGTAATGCTTGTTTAAAGATCTATATTGTAGTTAAAGATAGTTATGTTGTTGTTGGCACGGGAAAATCCCTTTTGATTGTTCTGCAGTGTGTAATTACAGTAACTGTTATTCATTTAATCATTAAATAAGAGGGGTATCAGATCAATCTTGTAATCAAAAGTTTTGTAGTGAATCATATTTAAAATTTAAATAAAAAACAAAGTAATATCTTAAGCTAAAAAATGCCCCCTGAACTTTTTAAAATGTAAAATAAGACAAGGTTTTTTTTTTTTCTTTTTTTTTTTTAAAGCAAAAATAAAGGAGACAATATAAAAGGGGAATTGGGGAATAGATAGAGGTAGTACTATAAAGGAAATTTTTTTTTTAAATTTTAAAATTTTAGTAAAAAAATTTTAATAAAAAAGGGGAAATAAGTTGTGGTGAACAAAAAATGGAAATCAAAAAAATGTTTTGGGAATAAAAAGGGAAAAATTTGTAAAATTTATTCTACTTTAGCACCTGAAAATCACCTTGATTTTTTTAACAATGTAATATTAAACTGGGGGTATTTACATAAAGCAAAAATAAGGAAAAAATATAAGGACAAAATTAAGTAATGGAAAACAAAGTTAAATGGACAGATGGTCAATGAAATAATATTGGTTTAGGAGTAAATCTGATTTGTAATATTAAAAAATTTGAGCATTTTTTCCAATAAAAAGTAAAAAAAAAATGAGGTATTGGTAACTAGTAGTAAATGTTTTGGTACTTGCAAAAAAGTAGGGAATTACACTAATTTGATACACAATGAAAAGGACTAAAAAACAAGTAGTGATAAACAAAATTAAAATGGAAGGAAAGAAAAGAATATTTTTAAATTTTGGAGAAGATTGATTGTAATTTAAAATTCTGGAATTTAATAGCATAAGAAAAAAAGTTAGAGTATTGGGGGTATTTGGCATTACTAGTGATGAAAAAAAATAAAAATAATAATGCACAATAAATAGTAACGTACACTTATGCACCCATTTTTAATGTTTTAAAGGGCACTTATCTAATCTGTTCAGAAATGTCACTTTTCTAGGAAATGTAGAGAATCATTTATTTTTGTGAGGGTATATTTTGTCCTTTGATTTTCCTTACTAGTATTTTCCCACTCGCGTGAAACATGGGTATTTTGTTTTCCCGTTTTAAATTTTCTCACCTGAACGAAGGGTTTTTACGTTTTTTTTTTGACACTCATTATGTACACCCATTTTTCTTTTAATTGCTGATTTAAATTTGGTCCTTTTTTTTCGTATAAAGAGTCTGATCAATTTTACTGTTTTTACTTCCTGTTTTTTCCAACAAAAGTGTTTTTTTGATTTTATTGTTTTGCACATACTTGAGTATTCTGTATTACCTGATAGAGTTTATTTTCACTGTGCTTTTGTTTTGTCACTAGGAATGTGGACGTTTATTATTACTGCATCAGACAACTTATCTTTTTCAGTTTTGTCGTCTTGGGAAAACAAGGTAATCTTTGTCGAGTGTGCATGTTCTGATTCCAGCCTTTATTGCTTCTTCAAAATTAAATTTATTGTTGTTATTTTTCTCAGTGTGACGGGGTATGCTCTTTAGAGTATTTTCTGTGCAACACTTCCCAATGTAACTTCTCTTCAAGGTTTTGGGGTCTTTTCTCGAGGTTGGTTATCTTTGGTTTCCCCTCGCTGGGTGTTTCTTTGATATCTTTGCTTTTATTTTTTAGATCAACGATGTTCCGATATTTTCAGGGAAAATAAACCGAGAAACATGGGGGAATCCTTTGAAAGGGGGGGAGTTGGAGGGGGGGCCCATGTTTGTTGTTGTTTTTGGTTTTTTCCCCGGGTGGCGGCGGTGAGGGGGGATTGATGTACCCGGCGTCCCGTGGGGAACAAGTTGAGTTCTAGGTCCTTGCTGTTATTCTATTTTTACTGGGGTTGTTTTTTTTGCATATCCTTTCATAGTATCACGAATAGATACTGAAATCCCTCAAAAAGGACGGTATATCTTTTTAGAGTCATCTAAGGGTAAAAGTGCCCTCACTATGCCCGCATACATACCCTCATTCCATGTCCTTTTTTTGCTAAATGTAAACGCCATACACTTCAAATGTCGCTCGTAATCCCCTCTTCCGCCTCAAGAGGCACATTCCCTTTAAATTTACCCAAGGTAAATTGGATCATCCCGATCCGTCCTCCAAAACCCGGATTAACAAATCTTCACACATCTGGTACTTCTCCACCATCTTTCAGATCCCTCTGTCACAAACTTTCAAAAAACCTCGTCCAGCCGTTCAAAGCAATACTATACAGGTTTCATTTTGGATGCCGAGGTGTCGTGCAAGATCAGCAAAAAATCAATGCTTCGTGTTTTTCAGTGGTGTCGTAGGGGGGCGGGGGGAGTGGGCCGCCCTGGGTGACACCATTTTGGGGGGGACACATAGAGCCTCTAAAGAAGGTGCATTAATGCCCCAAAACATACTGCACCCAAAATAAGAGACGAAACCTTGTTTCTATAAGCTTATTAAGGGTTTTAGTGACAAAAAAGGCCTAATAGGGAAAAACATGGATTTTGATTATGTATAGGTTTTTGCAGAATTGAAAACAAGGAAATGTAAGATCAGATTTACTGAGATTTACCTGTACTCAAGGTCAAATCGGAAATAGAAATTTTTCTGTTATTGCAATGTTTTTCTTTTTTTTTCAATTTTTTTTTTTTTCATTGTTGAAGATGAATAAATGAGGACTGTTGCCTTACTCAAAGTGTATTTGAGTTTGTTTCCTCAATTTACTATAAATTTTCTGTTTTTTATCGTTAATAAAGTTGAGAAAAAATTTCCCGTTCGATTTATACCCTTAAAGTTTCATTTCAAAATTAGTCATTGGTCATGCAGTGTGATTAAATGGAGTTTTTTCTCTCATCCCCCCCCCTTGGTTTCTGGGGGGGACCCAAAAACTGCCCCGGGTGACACCAAAACTGCCCCCGGGACCCAAAAGGGGCTGCCCCGGGTGACACCAAAGTGCTGCCCCGGTGACACCAAAAATTCTGCCCCGGGGGACCCAAAGATGCCCTGGGTGACACCAAAATGCTGCCCCGTGACACCAAAGATGCTGCCCCCCGGGTGACACCAAAGATGCGCCCGGGTACACCAAAGATGCTGCCCCCGGGTACACAAAAGATGCTGCCCCGGGGTTTTACACCAAAGAGCGCCCTGGGTGACACCAAAACTGCCCCGGTGAACCCCCAAAAATGCTGCCCGGGGACACCAAAAATGCTGCCCGGGGACACCAAAGATGCGCCCTGGGTGACACCAAAGTGCTGCCCCCGGGGGACACCAAAATGTGCCCCGGGGGACACCAAAATTGCTGCCCCGGGTGACCCAAAGATCTGCCCGGGTGACACCAAAAGCTGCCCTGGGTGACACCAAAAATGCTCCCGGGTGACACCCCAAAAATGCTGCCCCGGGTGAAAACCCCCAAAATGCTGCCCTGGGTGACCCAAAGATGCTGCCCCGGGGGACACCAAAAATGCTGCCCCGGGGGACACCAAAAATGCTGCCCCGGGGGACACCAAAGACTGCCCCGGGGGACCAAAAATGCTGCCCTGGTGACACCAAAAATGTGCCCTGGTACACCAAAGATCTGCCCGGGGACACCAAAGAGCTGCCCTGGTGAAAACCAAAGATGCTGCCCTGGGTGACACCAAAAAGCTGCCCCGGGGGGACCGGGGTTTACCCGGAGAGAGTTTTCGGGGGTCAACGCCCCCCCGGCCCCGGGCTTTTACAGGGCCCCCTGTGGATCAGCCCCGATCAACCGGCGTTGCTGCTGGGTGCACGCAAACCAAAGTAAGCCAAGCCCGGTGATCAGGAACTGACTTTAGGGCTTGTCCTGCCCTTTAAGACTCCAGGGGGCTGTTGGGAATCCCCTTATGTGTGCGGGAGGCAGTTAAAAGTCTCGGGCCCCCGACACTTTTTGTATGGTCTCTTAAATGTAGTGACACCCCCCGCTTTTCATTGGGGGAGGTGCATCGTCTGGAAGTCTTTTTCTTTCGAGTGAGTGTTTTTGTGTGCAAGTTCGGGACTATCCCCCTGGATTTCCAGGGGAATAATCATTATCTCTCCCTCCCGCGTTTTGGGGAAAACAGGTTTAGAAACCCCAAGCGTCCCCCTAAATTTAGGTTGTTTTTATCTCCGTTATGCGCGCCGTGAAAGTTCCTGTACATTTTCTAGGCGGCAATTTCACCGCCTTGAAAAGGGGCTGTTAGAGTTGAAAAATTCCCGCCTAATAGAAAAGGGCCTGAAGATGTCACATGGCTTGGCCCCCCCTAGTTTTGAAAAAATTTTTCATATCATCCTGCATTTTTTTGCAAGCGATGAACAATGTTATGGTCCTTTAAGGTGAGTCCTCCGACATAAACACTCCCCGTCTTTGACGTTTGGGGTTTTTGCTCTATTTTTGGCCAGAATTTGTTTTGTACTTGATGAAATTTAAATTTTTTTCCCCATGTTTCCATATTGATAATTGAAAATTTTTACGTTGAACCTTTTTTTTTCCCCGCAGCCCAATGAAAGATTTTGGGTTTATGCCGCCCGGGGCCTTGCAGTGTCTGCAATGGAAGAATGTCATGCAGATTCGGGTGTCATCTGCAAAGGAGACAAAGGTGCTTGGCTGACACCTGTCTATGCGGATATAGGGTAGGGCAAAATGGGGGCTAGTACTGGCCTGTGGAACAGAGCTTTTCACCAAATGCTGCCCCGGGGGACACCAAAAAATTCCCCCCCGGGTGACACCAACACTAGCGCAACCCCCTGCGGTTATACACTGCGCCTTTCAAGATCTCAATGCACACAGTGTTGATTCTCCTCCCTGTGGCTTGCGCCATCTTACGAAAATCACTCAGAGTTACCAACTAGAGTGAGTGCTGTTGCTGACGTCACCTCCACCAAGGGTGATCGACGAATGGGTGTGGTCAATTAGGGTGGCTGAGAACTGTGTGATCTGGGTTGGTGTATCAATTAATTGAGTGTAGCTATTTAGACCTAGATTTGCTTATACATACATATATATATATATAATATATATATATATATATATATATATATATATATATATATATATATATATATATAATATATATATATATATATATATTATATATATTCAGTAGAACCTCAAATTTCAAACATATCGCTTATCGAACTCTTCGAAAATAGAACCCCCTTTTTTCGAGCCACCTTTGTCCCTATTATCAAACTCGCCCCTATTATCGAACTGCTGGGTACCGGACCTGTCTGGCAGCCCGCTCTGTCCGCGTCTCCACACAGGCACTGTGAGCCAGTCTGGTTTTGTTGATGCTTGAGTGAACACTAACCTGTGCTCTCCTTCAAACATTTTACGATTATTTCATTGTGTTTAGTGCTTGTGGGACTGTGAAATAAGCTACAATGGGAGCAATGAAACTTGCAGTGGTACCCCAGTGGTAAAGAAAGTGAGAAACACCATAGATGTGAAGAAGGAAATAATATAGAAGTGGAATGATGTCCAAGTGAAATGATGTCCAAATGTTTGTGGAGAAGTACCACCCTGAGTAAGATGAAACAAGCCATCTTTGCAACAAGTTCAGTGATAGAACCATGTCCCATTTTAGGGAAATCTTAAAGAGGCACCAGAAACAGAGGACTGTGGACAGTTATTTTGTGAGACAGGGGTCCAGTGACTCTCAAGCTGGTCCTAGTGGCATTAAAAGACAGAAGGGAAGTAACCCCAGAAAGGGCTTTGATACCTGAAGTCCTCAAGGAGGGGGATTCTCTTTCCAAACACTAACCCAACTCCCTCTCTCCTCCTCCCTATCTTCCAGATGCCATCACCAATCTTCAATAAAGGTAAGTAAAATATTATTTTATATGTTTATTTAAATTTATTAATACATAATTGAACACTATATTTGTTGTGTGTATGTAAAACTATAACTAATCTCTATAAAATGTACTTTTTTTGGTGAATATATATATATATATATATATATATATATATATATATATATATTATATATTATATATATATATATATATATATATAATATATATATATATATATATAAAATATATATATATTGCTGTTGAAAACAGATGTTGAAGTCTCCCAGTATTATTGTCTCACAGTTGTTCTCATGTTCTCATGATGACACTCTTCAGGTCACTTGTTCTATCTAGGCTGGAATATTGCTGCACTCTAACAGCACCTTTCAAGGCAGGTGAAATTGCCGACCTAGAAAATGTACAGAGAACTTTCACGGCGCGCATAACGGAGATAAAACACCTCAATTACTGGGAGCGCTTGAGGTTTCTAAACCTGTATTCCTGGAACGCAGGAGGGAGAGATACATGATTATATACACCTGGAAAATCCTAGAGGGACTAGTACCGAACTTGCACACGAAAATCACTCACTACGAAAGCAAAAGACTTGCCAGACGATGCACCATCCCCCCAATGAAAAGCAGGGGTGTCACTAGCACGTTAAGAGACCATACAATAAGTGTCAGGGGCCCGAGACTGTTCAACTGCCTCCCAGCACACATAAGGGGGATTACCAACAGACCCCTGGCAGTCTTCAAGCTGGCACTGGACAAGCACCTAAAGTCAGTTCCTGATCAGCCGGGCTGTGGCTCGTACGTTGGTTTGCGTGCAGCCAGCAGCAACAGCCTGGTTGATCAGGCGCTGATCCACCAGGAGGCCTGGTCACAGACCGGGCCGCGGGGGCGTTGACCCCCGAAACTCTCTCCAGGTAAACTCTCCAGGTATGTGCAGACAAGACTCTCGAAAAATCTTCTAAGAACTGATCATGTTAGCTAGTTCCTACTAAGATGGGTTTGGTCTTGGGAAGCAACACTTCAAACCATAGAATCTCTAGTTTATTGTCATTTAAATCAGGTTTTGGGTTGTAAGCTAAGTCATTTCTCACATAGGCACGTACCCCATCACCTTTTCCATTCTTATGTAAGTGTTCTATATTGTAACCTTTTATTTTGACCTCGTCGTCAGTCACTGTATCATCCAACCAAGATTCAGAGATGGATATAATCACCTCCCTAGTTCTGTTAGCTAGAATCCTAATCTCTGCCAATTTTGGAAAAAATGATCTCGCATTGACATGAATAAAGTGAAGGCCTGTTTTTATAAAACAATCATAATCATCAGTATATGGCAAGGGTTTATTTGTATTAAAATTAGGTAAATCAATATCATCACTGCTAAATGGTAACTGTACCAAAGTGCATTTGTTACAAACAAAATGAAATTTGGTATTATTACCATAATCGAACACACATCCGCTGTGCACCCACACCTTACACATTTTACATGTATACGTATGTATACATTTTACAGTGTATACATATGTCTAGTGTCTGAGATAATAAGATTGGTTTTATTGTCTCACATTGCCCTATGTGTGCATAGCATATAGAGTTAAGGTTACCATCATTATCACCGTCACTCAACTGCCTGTTTTTCACCTGTACCATAGTTTGAGGTCCTGGATTATTTGGATATCGCCACTTAATAGCACCACTATAAGAGTTGTGTTCCACTGTTTTTATTTGGGTATGTGGTATTGCCATACCTTGGGGCGATAGTGACATTTACGTTTCTGGTAGGATGGTAACTGAGCTTTCACTGTCCATGGTGCTATTACCCCATTCGCGTTTTCCAGTCCCCATGACTGATTTCCTTCTTCAGAAAATTGCAGGATAAATCTAAATATAATTATGGCAGCCTGTACCCCTTAGCGAGGAATTCTTGTGTTGTGAGTCTTACACCAGATATCATCACTGGCAAACATGGCAACTGTTATAGAGGAACCTATTTCTGCAGGTGATGGAAATGATGATAGCTTCCAGACCTTTAAAAGTAAACAAAAGAGAAAAAGTGATAAAGGGCTAGAGCGTCGACGTAGTCAGACTCACTTGACTCGTACACAATGTGACACTTAAACGTCCTTGGTGCACAGAGGCTGCAAGAAGTCTTTCTTCAAAGGAAGAATGTGTTAAGCTGAACTTCCCTGACAACACCCCGCTGCCTGCTAAGTGTGCATGGCTAATGGAAGCTGTAAACAAGCATCCTAACTCAAGGATCCAATTTAGGAAAAACACACACAACTTTGTGTTTGTGGAACAGAATAAAGAGCTGATTAATGATCTACTTAGTACACCTTATGGGGATATTAAGCTGCTCCGACCTCCATCAGACACTCACCACTTTAAAAAATGGGTCAGTATCATAATCTTTGGATACCCTCACTGCATGGACCCATCCCATTTGACTCTCAGTGAGCATATCATCAAGCCTAAAAGACTTAAAGGAAAATCCCAATTTTGCCAGTTGGGTGGGTCCTGTGCCCCTCCCCCGGAATATCTGGGTGTATGGTTTACGTTTCCTAAACATCGAAGTGTACCTACCCCCTAAACGTTGGTGTTACAAATGCCAGCACTATGGCCATGTTGCAGTAGACTGTGGAATACTACATTCTTGGTGTGGTAAGTGTGCTGGGAAACATTCCACTAGAGAATGCACAGTAGGCCCTGACAGCCAAAAATTTAAGTGTATTAACTGTAAAGAAGTTGGGGTTACAGTTTCCCACAAGGACTACAGTCAGAACCCAAACAACCTTCGATGTAAACCTGATAACAACCCTTTAATGGTAACTGAGGATGAGGCCATCCAGTCTACCACAGCCAGATCTGAGATTGAACCTCTGCAAAGTGTGCAAGAACCCCACCTCACTGCAAATGATTCTGGTGATACCAGAATGCCATCACACACACCAACTGTGGAGGAGCTAGCCATCCCTGCTAGCACAAATGGAACTACTGGTCTGACACTACAGATACCTATGGCTACACCTGAATATGGGGATGAGTTTGTCATTTCTCCCAATACACACAACTACAACAGTCAGACGGACACCACACAGGTAACCCCCCTGGAAATTGGAGATGAGTCAGATGCACAGGACCTACCTGGAGTTTACCTGGAGAGAGTTCCGGGGGTCAACGCCCCCGCGGCCCGGTCTGTGACCAGGCCTCCTGGTGGATCAGAGCCTGATCAACCAGGCTGTTGCTGCTGGCTGCACGCAAACCAACGTACGAGCCACAGCCCGGCTGATCAGGAACTGACTTTAGGTGCTTGTCCAGTGCCAGCTTGAAGACTGCCAGGGGTCTGTTGGTAATCCCCCTTATGTGTGGTGGGAGGCAGTTGAACAGTCTCGGGCCCCTGACACTTATTGTATGGTCTCTTAACGTGCTAGTGACACCCCTGTTTTCATTGGGGGGTTGGTGCATCGTCTGCCAAGTCTTTTGCTTTTTCTTAGTGAGTGATTTTCGTGTGCAAGTTCGGTACTAGTCCCTCTAGGATTTTCCAGGTGTATATAATCATGTATCTCTCCCTCCTGCGTTCCAGGGAATACAGGTTTAGGAACCTCAAGCGCTCCCAGTAATTGAGGTGTTTTATCTCCGTTATGCGCGCCGTGAAAGTCTCTGTACATTTTCTAGGTCGGCAATTTCACCTGCTTGAAAGGTGCTGTTAGTGTGCAGCAATATTCCAGCCTAGATAGAACAAGTGACCTGAAGAGTGTCATCATGGGCTTGGCCTCCCTAGTTTTGAAGGTTCTCATTATCCATCCTGTCATTTTTCTAGCAAATGCGATTGATACAATGTTATGGTCCTTGAAGGTGAGATCCTCCGATATGATCACTCCCAGGTCTTTGACATTGATGTTTCGCTCTATTTTGTGGCCAGAATTTGTTTTGTACTCTGATGAAGATTTAATTTCCTCGTGTTTACCATATCTGAGTAATTGAAATTTCTCATCGTTGAACTTCACATTGTTTTCTGCAGCCCACTGAAAGATTCGGTTGATGTCCGCCTGGAGACTTGCAGTGTCTGCAATGGAAGACACTGTCATGCAGATTCGGGTGGCCCGGTGGCCTGGTGGCTAAAGCTCCCGCTTCACACACGGAGGGCCCGGGTTCGATTCCCGGCGGGTGGAAACATTTCGACACGTTTCCTTACACCTATTGTCCTGTTCACCTAGCAGCAAATAGGTACCTGGGTGTTAGTCGACTGGTGTGGGTCGCATCCTGGGGGACAAGATTAAGGACCCCAATGGAAATAAGTTAGACAGTCCTCGATGACGCACTGACTTTCTTGGGTTTTCCTGGGTGGCTAACCCCCCGGGGTTAAAAATCCGAACGAAATCTTATCTCTTATCTTATCTTATCTGCAAAGGAAGACACGGTGCTGTGGCTGACATCCTTGTCTATGTCGGATATGAGGATGAGGAACAAGATGGGAGCGAGTACTGTGCCTTGTGGTACAGAGCTTTTCACCGTAGCTGCCTCGGACTTTACTCTGTTGACGACTACTCTCTGTGTTCTGTTAGTGAGGAAATTATAGATCCATCGACCGATTTTTCCCTGTTATTCCTTTAGCACGCATTTTGTGCGCTATTACGCCATGGTCACACTTGTCGAAGGCTTTTGCAAAGTCTGTATATATTACATCTTCATTCTTTTTGTCTTCTAGTGCATTTAGGACCTAGTCGTAGTGATCCAATAGTTGAGACAGACAGGAGCGACCTGTTCTAAACCCATGTTGCCCTGGGTTGTGTAACTGATGGGTTTCTAGATGGGTGGTGATCTTGCTTCTTAGAACCCTTTCAAAGATTTTTATGATATGGGATGTTAGTGCTATCGGTCTGTAGTTCTTTGCTGTTGCTTTACTGCCCCCTTTGTGGAGTGGGGCTATGTCTGTTGTTTTTAGTAACTGTGGGACGACCCCCGTGTCCATGCTCCCTCTCCATAGGATGGAAAAGGCTCGTGATAGGGGCTTCTTGCAGTTCTTGATGAACACGGAGTTCCATGAGTCTGGCCTGGGGCAGAGTGCATGGGCATGTCATTTATCGCCTGTTCGAAGTCATTTGGCGTCAGGATAACATCGGATGGGCTTGTGTTAACCAAATTTTGTGGCTCTCTCATAAAAAATTCGTTTTGATCTTCGACTCTCAGTCTGGTTAGCGGCTTGCTAAAAACTGAGTCATATTGGGACTTTAGTAGCTCACTCATTTCCTTGCTGTCATCTGTGTAGGACCCATCCTGTTTAAGTAGGGGCTCAATACTGGATGTTGTTCTCGACTTTGATTTGGCATAGGAGAAGAAATACTTTGGGTTTCTTTCGATTTCATTTATGGCTTTTAGTTCTTCCCGCTATTCCTGACTCCTATAAGATTCCTTTAGCTTGAGTTCGATGTTTGCTATTTCTCTGACCAGTGTCTTGAACAGATCCTGACAAGTTTAATAAATATATGTAATCAGGATGATGCTCTTGAGCATGGTGATGATGTCAAAAGTGCAGCAATCTCCGTTCAGCTTCCAGCAATTTGTGAGAAAGAAGCCCATGACTCTTGCCTTCAAGACTTGCCTTTTAACTGGCTGCCAAGATGCCGAAAAATGCTTAAAAATAAAGGTCCTGAAGATAAAGACGTACAAACTATGCTATTTGCTCTTAAGTGTCTGCACACTGTAGCCAAAGCATAATAGTTTTACCATCTTATGAGCAAGAGATTGTAATAACTCACTACAATGGATACATTACAAATCTTTTCATGGAACATTGCTTCCATCAGGAAGCGGTTGCCTGACTTACATCATATTAGTGCAACCAAGAATATTGATGTCATCTGTTTGCAGGAATGTAGATTGAAAGAGGGAGCACCTCCACCAAACTTGCCTGGATATGCAGCTTATAACCTAAGGTCAACCAACTGTTGTGTGATGTATGTCAGAAAGAACTTGCCACACTCACTCCTTTCCTTGCAGAGTCGAGTTAACATGCAGTATCATGGTGTCAAAGTATATGCAGGCAATTTTTCCATAAACATTTTTAATCTCTATGCCCAGCGAACCAGCTTCGACCTGATGCTTTACCAGATCGCATCAATAGTGAACCTACCATCATTCTTGGAGATTTTAATGCCAGACATAAGAATATTGGTGGGTCTATAACAAACACCAATGGAACTAAACTAGTGAGATTGCTAAATGAGCATGATAATGTTCGAATTGTGGGCACTACTGAGCCTACTCACATATATGGTGGCATACTAGATCTGTGTCTTGGATTTAATACATCATATACGATGCATGACTCTGTCATAGTTGATGATCTTCTATCTGATCACTTCCCTGAGAACTGAAATGTCAAAGGGGAACCTCATAGGTATGGTAACCTTAGACCTGCAAAAGGCCTTCGATACTGTCAACCACAATATATTATGTAATAAACTTCAAGCTATCGGTATAGGTTCTGTAGACTGGTTTAAGTCCTACCTTAGCAACAGGAGACAAATAGTCAAAATCAACAAAACAGAATCAGAACCCCTGCCGATAACATGTGGAGTTCCCCAAGGTAGTATTCTGGGTCCCTTATTATTCTTATGTTATGTCAATGATATGCCTATCAGTGTCAAGTGCAACATCCTACTGTATTCAGATGACAGTGCTCTGTTAGTGTCAGTAAAAACCCACAGATATTGCTAATGTTTTAACACTGGAACTGGAGTCCTGCAGCAAATGGTTAGTAGACAACAAACTATCATTACACTAGGGAAAACTGAAGCCATTCTCTTTGGCACGAAACATAAACTGAGAAGGGTAATAATTTTAATGTTCAATGTAATGGGGAGCCCATCACTTTGGTTTCATCAGTAAAATATTTGGGAATCCCCTTTGACCCATGCATGTCAGGAGAATTGATAGGGAACAGTGTAGTAAAGAAGCGAATGCCAGACTGAAGTTCCTGTATAGACAAGCACAGTGTCTACCTACTGAGGCTCGCAGGACCCTAGGTCTAGCCCTTATACATGCCATATGGATTACGCTTGCTCTTCTTGGTACTCTGCCTTGACAAAAAACTGAAAGATAGACTGCAAATCACCAGAACAAAATCGTAAGATTCATCCTGGGGCTGGGACCAAGAGAAACATGTAGGCCATGATGAATTACAGCAGTTGGATATGCTGGAATGTTGAAGACAGAGTAAAACAATGAAGCTAAATCATGTTTATAAAATTGCTCACAAACAATGTCCAGAATATCTTGCTGTCAATTTTGTCAAGGTTGGGAACCAAAGCAATCATAGAAACTAGGGGAGAGAGCACAACTTTGTAGTACCACAGTCAGTGGCCAGGCTTCAAACACCTTTTATTGTACAGCAATAAAGGAATGGAACAGACTGCCCGCACATGTCAAAGCCAGTCATAGCATGAACCAGTTCAAGAAGAGTGCCAAAAGGTGTCTGATGAATGTAGCTACAGAAAGGGAAGGGAATGATTTTCTATTTTTTAGCTAACATACTTGTAAATTTTACCTTATTCCTAGTAATGACCCTCGTATTGTAGATAGTCTTAATGACCTTGGTGTAGTAGATAGTCTTTTTAGTATGATAATAAGATGTTATCTTCATTGTAGAATAATAAAAAAATATTATAGCCTTTATATTATAATAATAAGGCAAAAGGACCCCAATGGAAATAAGTCACTCTGTCTGACTTTTTTGGGTTATCCTAGGTTCTCTACACATATGCTGCTATGTATGATAATTCTATGTAACTGTATTTGTGTATACTTGAATAAACTTACGTACTTATTTACTTACTTACCCAAGACTAACAACTGTCAATCTTGATCACATCTCCAGCAATCAAGGAGCTAAATACAGAAGGAGGAAACTTATTCTCAAACCAGAACACAGATACAACTTTATTAACCACTTGGATCAATGGTATAAGAATTACGAGCCCATTGGCACACAAAAATTTAATGATGATTTAATTACCACTATTGAGAGTGTTCTCACAGATCAAGTGGGCAGGAATAGGAAACAAAGACCCTCCACTATAAATAACAATGAAAACCAATGTAAATACTATAATGATCCACAGCTACGCAATCTAACACATGCAGCTAGGAGGATTGGTAAAGCATACCGTGAATGTAGAACCCCAGACCTGCTCAGAACGTTCCAAGCTGCACTAACAAATGCAAGGAATAGAAAGGAAGAACTTAGGCAACAGGAATGGGAACAGTTTGTTAGTGGATTAAATAGGTCCACCCCATGAGTTTTGGCTTGGAAAGGTATAAATAAATAACCAGGAAAAAGACTGGCAATGTTGCTCATCCCTTTCCTCTTGAAAAAGCAAATGACCTCATAAATGACTGGTCCAAAACATCCAGGCATGAAAGCCTTCCATCTCATATTAGAAAAAATTTAGAGAGTACTTCTGAAGAAATGTTGGAACTGATTAATTTTATGAGCCAAAATATTGATGAGAGTGATTGCCTCTTTACCGAGTATGAATTAGATAATGCATTAACCAAAGGTCGATCAACTGCTCCTGGAGAGGATGGTATAACCTATGATATTCTCAGAACGTGCCTGATAACCCTTTGTTGGCACTGTATAATCTCAGTTACATTGAGGGCGTTCTTCCTACTTCCTGGACCAATAGTCTCATTGTGCCTGTCCCTAAGCCCCAACAGCCTGATACATTTGTTGTCTAGTTGTCTTTGTAAAACTTTTGAAAGAATGATGCTTAACAGACTGTACTACAGAATCAGACACCAACTTTCCCCCTACCTCTATGGGTTCATGAAAGGTAAAAGTGTGCAGAACTGTATTTCCACCTTTCTCACTGCAAACACCTCTACTAGTTTTACCACTTTTCTTGATCTAAAATCTGCATTTGATATTGCGAACAGAACCGTTATACTACATGAACTAGCCAAAATGAATATTGGTGGTAGCTTACTCTGCTGGATAATAGGATACCTGTCAAATAGAGTATCCTCTGTCCTTTACCAAGGCTTCAGAAGTGATTCTAAAGAAATGTCTTTAGGTACACCGCAGGGAGGAGTTCTTAGTCCCATGCTATTTAATATTCTGATTAATGCTCTCCTAAATGCTTTACCTGCCTCACCTAAACATATAGCTATAAGCTATGCTGATGATATCATGATCCATACAACAGGGCATAAGAAGATGAATACCATTCTTAATGAAGTTCAAGCAATTTGTAATCGACTAGGCCTCATAATATCTTCCTCTAAAAACAAAGATCTTACAGCAAACGACATCCCCCACCCATCTATTTGCAGGGTGAAATCATTAGGTCGTTAAAATTACAGATATTTGGTGTAGATGTACCTTTAAAAAAACATATACCACAAACTAAACAAGAAATCAAACTAGGTAAATGC